>OX465548.1:2292386-2941259 GCA_950022955.1 Xestia ashworthii | reverse complement strand
ACCGGATAGACGGAGAGGCATAGTAATAAGCTCCCGTTGGTTGGAAATCGAGTACGAAAAAATTATAAAATGCGTCATATCAGATTATTTGTAAATCACCATGGTTACTTGATAGTACTATCAACAAAAGCTTACTGTATTGATACCCGAATATGATACGAGAATATTCTATGTATTTAGGAGAAACACGACAATCACAAAATGTGCGACATAGTGTTTCATCATCATCATCATCATCATCATTCCAATCCATCATTTTCTTGTCCTTATCCCTATTCATTTGTGGTCCACGCAGCATGTCTTCTTCTTCCATACTCCTCATTTTTCGTCAGACACTTCTTTTCTTACCATATCATTTGCATCCATCGTTTCTTTGGCCTCTCTCTACTCCTAAACCCTTCCACATTTATATTCAATTCAGTGCGACATACTCGATATCATTACAAATATTAAGTTACCAGTCTCAGCTTATAACAAAATTAACCTTTAATTAGCTACCACATTATTGAGATAGATTAACATTAAACTTAAACCACCAGAAACCATACCACAGTCTGTAATATCTGAATACAAAATTAACTCGGCTCCTACACGTGAGACATTAAGGTCTATATTCACCAAAAAGATGACGGTCTGATTATCTAAAAAAGCTGTTTAAAAACATTTTTGGATAGGAACATTTCACAGTGACAGCTGTTTTTAGATAATCAGACCGTTATCTTTTCGGTGAACAAGGACCTAAAAACACCAGTCTACACCTACTCTACATGATTATATTATACAGGGTGTAAACAAACTCATCACGAAGCTGTCAACCAAGCATTCATTATAACAAACTAAGTAGCTGTTTGTTTGTGTTTTTTACACCCTTTATACCTACTTAACATATTACATTATATTAAAATCAGGACTAGAACAAACATTATCATGCTACATAGTATGTTCCAGCAAGATTACTGGAACCACAGAGCACGGAGACCCGGCCGCTGCTAGAAGTGGCATTGGGAATACTTTTTTTAATTTTTTATACTTATTACAAAAAAGGCCTGCTGTTGATATTTTTTACATCTAGTATAGATTTGGAATGGGAATCACGGTAAATGTTGAAACGAATTTTAAAATTTCTTCTTACTGAAAACATGTTATGACAAAATAAATGATGTATAAAAACTGGCGGCGCGCGGCGGTAATCCGTGACAGCAGTTTGAGGCGGCCATTTTGGAAGTCTGTCTCTTGTAAATTTTGGCGTTCAAAACTCCATTAGCTGACCTCAAAGCCTTATCCCAACTATTTTGAGATCGGCTTCCAGTCAAACCGGTATTTTACATGGAGCGACTGCACATCTGACCTCCACAACTCAGTTTAGACTGGGTAATACGATACCACTTGGCAAGACTGGTTGTCAGACCTTTTGGGTCATTGACTACTTGTAACAACTGTCAAAGGTGAACAAATGACAGCCGGGACCAACAGCTTAACATGCTTTCCGAGGCACGGAGGAAACTCGGTATGTAAGTGGTTACCCATCCACAGACCAACGACCCAAGCTCCTCTTCTCACGAGCTTTACGTCTCCTCGTTTGTCGTTCAAAAAGTGCTGATTTAATTTAATACTTTGCCATATCTAGGATACTTTGTGACTGAAACCAACAGAAGAATGGTAGCTAGTTAGAAAGTCTTCCATTAGAAGTGTTAGCACACTCATTTGCATAACGTGAGTCTTAGGTGAATGATCTGATAATGTCGTTTAGTGATATGGTCCGTGTATTGTAAAAGAAATATCCACCTGTATCCATTTTCTCGTCTAAAGTTAAAAATAGAACGGACCGTAGGTACTTAACCAATTAGTGGATTGGTCAAACACATCTCGATTTAATGTAGTATGTCTACCTTTTTTTTTCGGATGGGAAATCATCAAATGACTCTTGTAGTGTCAGTGTCAGACTTTTACTAACTAAAACCCATACATGTTCCTTCTTAGCCCTTTGTGTTCCAGGGCGGCGGAATTTCTTTTGAACAGTCCCGCAGCCTCGCATGGCTTCGGCCCTTCCATTCTGCTGACATCTCTTTGAGGCGCGCGTGGAAAACAAATACCAAACTAAAATCTAGAACTCAATTTATAAAACTCTCGAAATTATACTTTCTGATTTTTAGTTTTCATTTAATTTGCAGTAAAAAAAATGATGCTAGTGAACTTATTTTCCTAGAGTACTCTGTCCCGCTCTAGGGCAAACCACTCCTTCCACTTCTCGCGGTTTTTTTTGTATTTTTTATTGCAGCGAAACACAAAAAGTAACACGCTTGGCAACAGAACAAAAAAAAGGTCAGAAAAGATAATGAAGAAAATAAAAAGTTAATGGAAATAGAAAAGTAATATTTTCTTACGGGGACGCAAAATATCAGGTGTCATTTTAGAATATCTATAAACTTAATACACTCACGTTTTCGGTATTTCACGTGACCAATAGCGAAACATTTCTTTTTGAATTTATTTTGGATCTCGAAACCAACGAACTTGAACTTTGGTGTGCATTACAAGGTATTCTATAAATTCATATAAATATTTTTGCACAAAAACTTGGAACTTACAATTTTAGGTAATTTACACCCATTGCTATTTATCACAGTACAACTAGAATATACACAATTTTTTTTTATATTAATAATAACAAAAATTGTGTATATTCTAGTTGAGAATATACACAAAAACAAAACATATAACAAAAAAAAAAACTTTTAAATTATTCTTATTCTAGGACTTCATTAGAAGCTCTTCATTTTAACTATGTTATAAAAATACATTTACAGATTTTTTATATAAAAAAAGAACGAACGTAAAGGGTGTAAAAACACCTCTTAACGAAGCCGAAAGGCACTTGTCCTCCCCGACATTGCCTCATTTTTTTGTTCTAAAACATACCTGGGAACCTTCTAAAGTTCCAACTTTTCCAAGGATTTTTTTAAGGTCATAACTTAACTATAATTACCTCCATAACCCATTTACTATTTAATGCTCGAGTCGTGACTGTTACTTAGAAATTCCTGAAGGTAAAACCTCAATCTCTATGCCAGAACCGGGAATCCAACCCGGGACCTCTTGCTCGTCGTTCTTGCGACCACTAAACGAGGCAGTCGTAACCACTGTTCCGTGGACTAAATATTGAGCTAAGTTTTTTTTTAAAACTCACACCTTAACTCAGGAACAATTTCGCAAACACTTAAAAAAATATGTCACCAATATCAGAAGAGTGTACAGCAAATACTGAGAGCCATGTCAATCTCGCAGAGTAGCGAAGATTTCACGATGACAATACGTCCTAGAGAGATGAGCGTTTGACTTTGATTGCACTTGTGTTGGTGACGATACTTCGGGACATGTCAAACGTTTTTGAAATTTAGAATTATTTGGCAGAAGTGATTACGAGTGTGTGTGATAAATTGCCAATATTATGATGGTTTGAAGCTTCTTGTAGATTCCCAAATGCTTTTTAACTTTTGATCTTGTTTTACGTTATTTGTGCAGTAAGCAATTACTTATTGTCGGGCCTACGCAGTCCCCCAACATTAAGTACTAATGCTGTAACATAACAAAAGACGTGTAAAAGTGTTTGAGAAAACCTACTGGCTGAATTAATATAATTTATCATAATAATATTGTAATGCCAAATTGTTTGAAAAGAGTAACCATGGAGTTTCTTGCCGGTTTCACTCCAGGAGACGACCAACCCGAACCTTGCACCTTTTCTCGACGTTTTATTGCCCTTGTGGCGTATGTGAAATCAAATATTTTGATTTTGAATGCTGAAGGGACAGGATTGGCAAAAGAGACAATATATTTTTGTACTTTACAGGAGTATGATATGATTAAAGATTGGTCCAAAATTTTCTTAGGCCGGGGAATTCAGAAAACGGTAAAAATCACTGCAATGCGACATCATTTTTTCTAGTGGATCCTGGTGTTTGTTTGTTTCGGAGAAAAGACTTTAGCACTTGAAATGTCAGTTTCTTTCAGAATTTTACATACCCAACTCCAACGGTAGTTTCATGTATGCAACTTATGCAAAGGATTATAGCAAAATATAACAGTTGTATTCGAAAAAATCAATAGTCTAAATAACATCGAATAGAGAAAATAGATACACTTTTTACCGCAGTTTTTCTCTTTCATACTTTGACAGATCTTGCGTAACTCAGAGTGGACATGACTGAGAATTCAAAGCTTTAAAAACGACCGAAATACCCAAAAATATCCGCGAAAAATCAAGCCAACGTACCTTTCGGGACCAAATCACGAATAAAACCCCACTATTTTTCACTGGCACATTTTAATACCCCTCGCGTAGTACCTCAATGTCGCGACGCGAGTACATTGCAATCAGTCGGAAAGGATTGTGTCATAAATATTTGATAGCTATCCCGCTTGGATCGGCGTATATGTCATAACGGCCGGATTTTGTACAGGTTCCCAATGTGGAGAGGATATATTTATTTGTATGGTGCGTTGTCTCGTATTGAAATTCGGTGTGTGACATTGTTGTACTTTAGCGTTTAGCTTTTTTGAATACATACATACATAACATCATAGAAAGGTTTGGCAGATGTGTACACCTACTTTTCTTCAGTTCTTTATGTTTAAGTCCCATATAATTGGGGGCGAGCCTATTTCCATCAATCAGGCACAAATGAAGTCTCCGTAGCCGATTTGCCTGATCCGGGAATCGAACCTTGGATCTCGTGCTCAGTAGTCACTCCCACTAGGGCAACAAGGCAGTAATAACAAAGTAATGAAAGATTTATCAAAAGGCAATGTCGAAATAACCAACTTAACAATAAGTATTAGTTCTGTGTATCTGTCACCGTATAATTTAAAAACCGTTACATTGTAATCTGTCTAGCGAGATTATACACTGTCGAAATATTGTCAACTGAACATACTGCTTACAATTATATACGCATTCTTTTTCGGTAGATTGTAATCTGTCGAGGTGAATATACCAACACACAGTCTAACGGTTCTTACAGTGTGCTGCTGTGTGTGTGTGTGTGTGTGTATCCATTATCAATCCGTGTGTTAAATATTTATAACATTTGCATATTATTTGATACGGTAGCTCTAGTTGTGCTTATCTTAAGAGGCCGTCCTATGTAGTTTTGATGATATTGATTGAACTTTATCTCGAAATCCAAATGACCTAGGAGTTCACAATTTGGACACCATTAACTTGGACTTATAATCTTTAGTTCTGCCGAAGCAAAACACAATTGGATAAAAAAATCTCGATAGAAAAAACATTCTAAAACATGTTGCTTTGCACATATTTTGAGTTAGATCTCTGAAACCTTATGGAATTTAATGGTGATTTTAGCCCAATAGATAGGTAACATTATTATCTCAAATCCTGCCGTAAAAAAATCTTATTTTTCTACGTCTTTTTCTCGTAATTAGCATCAAGGCTAGGCAGGCTTACGTTATTTTATTCTCAGTGAGCACACACACTCTTTCTGTCTCTCGTTTCCCACGCGGAAGTAATAGCGCTATCCTTTTTACACTCTAGCGAGTGAACGCGCGCTGCAGACTCTTAATAGACAATAGAATGTATGTTACTCAAAGATTTTATGTTATTCAATGTAAATATTATGTGGGTCCTTACTAAGTAAGAGCTGAGTAACACCTTATTTACTTAATCAATAAGTTAAGTTATCACAAAAATAAACTGATATAACAATATCATATCTTATCATATGTTTTGATTTTTAAAAAGGCGATATATTGAGCTTATATAACAAAATAAATCCCGACTAATGAACAATTATTAAGATCATTTTGAAAGCAGACTTTATTAAAATAATACGTTGAAAAATTATTCAATCATTCAATAGACAGCAGACGGCAACATTGGCAGTTTTACCTTGGCCGACTTTATTGAACTCTATTTCCACGTCCAAATGACAAATTTTCCGTTGCTTCTCTCTTTTTAAAACTTTAATCTAACGCGCCTAAATAATGATTAATTTCTTAACCAAACTCCTTCGACTTGATTCTCTTTAAAAGAGGTTACTCGAAAAGCCAAAAGAAAATAAAAATAATTACAAACAAAATTCCATTACTTTTAGGAAGAGAACGGTGTTTCATAAGTGAATAAAGGTTCTTAAATCAAAAGTTGGTTGCAGTTGTAGCCTAGGCACGGATTTAGTATTTGCATGAACTTGTATTATTTTAAATTTATTTCAACGGAAGAAAAGAGGACGCTGGAAAGTTATGTAATTCTTTAACTGTTGTGTACGATCCAATTTTTGCATTGTTTTTATTTTTAATTCAGATTTAATTGTCAATTATCATTTTGTTTCAATTTTGAATTTAATTTAATTTCAATTTTGATTTTTAATTTGGATTTTATATCGATTTTAATTTTGAATTTGATTTCGATTTTAATCTTTAGTTTTAATTTTGATTGTAATTTTATTTTTGTAATTACACAAATATAGTTCTAGTATGTAAATATTTAAAGCTCATGTTTTTGAATAATTTTAATTTTGAGTTTCATTTGACTTTAAATTTCACTTTGATTTTTGTTTTAATTGATTTTAATTTTAATTTAGATTTGTTCGTAATTTGCATTGTGAAAATTAATTTAATTTGGATTTAATTATGTATTTAAAAACCATAGCTGAGTGTGAGTACTTAGGTACTCATCTGATTTTCAGTAGACACTCAACGACAAATAAGTAGTGCATGATGTGCTTACCTGTAAGAGGTTGATACACTTGTCTGTGATTCTATTGAATGTATCTTGTATCTTTGAAGCAGTGTATTCAATTGTCGGAGAGCTAAATAAACAAATAAATGTGATTTTAATTATGAAACTAGAGTTTTTTTTTGTTGTTTTTGGGAACCTCGATTGTAAAGATCAGTAGGTACTGTACCATACCTATGTTATCGGCGTGAAATATTTTTAAGCTCTTATTTGAGCTTTAAGATTAAATATAAATACTATAAACTCTCCACATGCGGCTCAATTTTCACCATGTAGATTTAATGCGGTTTGGTTGGTGAATACGACATTTTTCCATTTTAAAGAAATAAAGAAAAGTATTTATTGGACAGGACAAACAAAATTATATTTGAAAAACCGGCCAAGAGCGTGTCGGGCCACGCTCACTGTAGGGTTCCGTAGCTTCCCAGACCATTAAAAATACCAACATTTTTCGTCAGCAAAAATAACTTTGTTTTTCATAGTATTTGTATGAAAAACAAAGTTATCATTTGCGTTTTTTTGAAAAAGTGCTATATAACTCAAAAACTATTCAACTCATCAAGTTGAAAATAATTTTCCTAGAAAGTTCATATAAAGGTCTACTTCTGTGATTTTTTTCATATTTTTTAAACTTATGGTTCAAAAGTTAGAGGGGGGGGGGACACATTGTTTTTGACTTTCGGAGCGATTATTTCCTAAAATATTAATATTATCAAAAAATGATTTTAGAAAACCCCTATTCATTTTTAAATACCTATCCAACAATATATCACATGTCAGGGTCAAAATTAAAAAAAAAATCGCTCCCCACTTTACGTCTGGGGGAGGTACCCTAATAAAAATGTTTTTTTAAATTTTTATTTTTGCACTTTGTCGGCATGATTGATATACATATTGGTACCAAATTTCAGCTTTCTGGTGCTAACGGTCACTGAGATTATCCGCGGACAGACAGACAGACAGACATGGCGAAACTATAAGGGTTCCGTTTTTTGCCATTTGGCTACGGAACCCTAAAAATGAAGCAATGGGAATAATTGAAATTAATAAAAACGAGAACAAGTTCTAGTATCTACCATTTCTGTTACGATGTGCTCCATCATTTGTACCTGAGTTTTTATCAGAAGCCTCAAATCCACTAGCCGTAAAACACAAAGTGAATTGGGACGTCCCAAAAGAACCCTTCATCCCATCTTAACTTCTATCCTCTATAATCCGAAAACAGGCATCACTACCATAGATTGATCGTAGTTCATACTATTCAGAAAATGACGTCACTCGCAGCGTCTTACTGATACACTCCAATTTGTGCTTGAGTCTATGAAGATGTCATCCAATAAATAATTGAATACCAGGCTGACGTATCTTATGTTTACGATCTTTTGATAGTTCGGCAGAGCAAACTGGACTGTACTTCGGTATATCGATTTTCTTTTGTTTTCCACATTAATGGGTACTAAGACTTCTACTTCTTTGCGCCCCGACCAGTACACAGAGTGGAATTTTTCAATGCCACCTGGAGGGAAAGTACTCCAAACACTGGATGGATTTTTTCTAAAATTTGCTTGCCACACCCAGGAATCGAATCGACTATAGTTCGAAAAAATAACACCCTATTCTTTTACATTCATTGATAGGAGGAATCAAGAAAACAAGCATGGTCAATTAAATGAAGGGAAAACCATGAAATTTAGAGTTACAAATTTTCGAAAATCTGCAAAATTAACTGTCATTTTGTTCAAATGAAAAAGAACAGCCGGTATGCGATTTACTCGAGTAATGCGTCTGGTATCGGCATAACAGCGATAAACAACATGTTTTATTTAATTAATATTCAAGTTTCACATCAATGCAGTAGCCGCAAATGAATGTTACAGTATTATTTTTCCAGATTATTAACATTTCCAAGAACTCGCCTTTGTTCACCAGCACCATGCACAAATATTCATCATACAATCTATTAAACGTACCCATTTGTTCTTTATGACATTGTACAACATTTAAAAGGGACAGGATAATCCCGGATTGCCCCATAAACCGGTAGAAGGCAGTTTTCCGCAATAATTGTCGTACATCGATGGGAAACTCTTCCATGGCTTTCAATGGTGACCGTAAGCGTTATGTGGAACAATAAAAATTGGACTGAGGTTCCTTTTACGACCTCAGGCCATTCGAATTGCGTCAAAAAATACACGCGCGTTTCACTTGTTTGCTTCGTTTAAGAGTGATTTCAGACTAAAGTATTTTTCCGCGCGTATAAGCTCGTATTGGCTTATGTGCTTAGATGCGCCCCACGTTTAATGCTTTAATAAATCGAACGCCCGTAAACTCGCGTATTCCATGGTGTTCGCTCGGACCAGTGGACGTTTGCGCTAATATACGAGCTTATAAGCGCGCCAACACTCGTACGAGTGTGAGCTGAGAAACGGGCTGCAAATACACTAATCAGAAATACCAATGACAGCTTTTCTGCTGTGTTTCGTATGGTGGCATTGTGGGTGGCATAGTTTAATAAACTTATTTCATTTGCTTTTTTTTTTGCTCGCGCTGTCCTTAGACGCGCGTCGTTTTGAAGCGTGTAGCCAAGTCGTTACACGGGACGATAAAATTTCGTCTGAATGGTGTTTTGACCGACAATACTCCGTTGGGAAGAAGTGATTATTTTTAAATGATGTGAGTTGGGTCAGGAAACGGATATTCGAAGGGTATTTACTTTTTCTTCTACTAAGTTTTATTTCTATTGATACAAAAACTTTAGGGACCGATTTATTTATTCTTAGTAAAGTTTGATAGGTCGTATTTTGTTTCGGTAATGACTTTGCTTTACGTTTTTTTTTGAAAATTCTCAAATAAGTCTTGGAACGTTTGTCTAATGCTGGCACGAGCTCCTGGGTTCGATTTCCAAGTCGAGAAAAGTGTTAGTGTTGATGGAAATAGGCTCTCCCTCTTTTCTACTGCCTGACTGAAGCGTATCTAGCCGAAACACCCACATTTCGATAGGCATGTTCAAGTCCCATTCTACAAAAGCGGGCTCGAAGTTATGTTGTGCACAAGACTGAAAGTTTACTAGGTGAACAAGTCATTTCTTTGTAGAATAAAAAACTCTTAATATATTTTAACATCACTCAAGCAATAAACAGATTCCACGAATATACGGATAATAACACCAATCGATGCCGTAACATTCCATCTTCATGTTAATATTTTTCTTTTCAAACTTTTCACCGCTTACAACGACATCTGTCGCGTTATTCGCCAGGTACAACACGAACTATTCGGTGACAACGACTTTGTGTGCCTTCCTAAAACTTTCAAATAAACTTTCAACGCTTTTCGACTCAGAGCTGCGAAAATAAAGCTGCAGCTGTGTCCATTGTTAAATGCAATACGATTTCTTTTCGTATGACTTCATGATGCAGTCAACTTTTGCGATGCAGCCGTTTTATTTTAGAGAGCCACAGTTGCAAAAAAAGGAAGTTCAAGTTCAAGTTATTTATTTCATAACAAAAATACATTTGTATGGAAATATTTGCACAGTACGTACACACAAATAAGCACATAAACAATTATTATATAAGTCTATCCAAATTAAAAATACCAACCCTACAAATATTACCATTCTTATTGACACATAATGACAGTCCCTCTGCAGAAAAAGCTACAAAAATACATACATTTAATGTCAAAATATGAAGTTAAAAAAAAAGCAGCAATGACTATTGTGTACATCAACATTGAGGACCTATCGGTATCCTGTCCTAACTAATACTATAAGTGCGAAAGTAAGTTTGTTTGTTACCATTTCCCGCCTAAACCAGAAAACCGATCATCCCGAAATTTTGCATATACTGTGTCATGTGTACAGAAACGGACATAGGGTACCTTTTATCCCGAAAAACAGTACTGTACCCAAGGAAATAAACAATAACGTTCTTATGAGAGACGCTGGCGAAACATAATTTATTTAAAATTATTTTTAAAAGCAGATTTTAGATAGGCAGGTGTGGAGTAAAGCTGTGACCGAGTGGCCACTAAGATCTCGAAAGAGAAGTTAGTCGTCCGGCGGTGAAATGGGCAGACTTTGTTGCCATCGCGGGAATATCCTGGATGAGGCTGGCCCAAGAACGTGGCACAAGCAAATATAGGCCTGGGGTGAAGTCGGGCTGTGGATAATGATCATGAATAATTAGTAATTAAACGAATGACAAATACTTATTACAACATTCAAGCATACCTTGAAACCACCAGTTTCACCAACATTAGGCAACACCTAAATTAATGCCTAAATACAAGTCCACTATTGAATATCAACACTCTGCCCAGTCCGTGTGACAAAATTTCAATAGTGCTATAATATTCAGGCATTTTTTTAGTAGCTACGTCAGTTGGATACGTCATATAATATTACAATACGGAAGAAAAACTTCCCATCAAGGAAGATTGTTCCAAAACTTTTCTTCCTACAGAGATAAAAATTACCAACGCACTGTCAAATTCAGAAGAAAAACCGAGAACCATAAAAATCACATCAATCCTTTGGACCGCGTTGCGTTCATAAATCATTCCTCAAACTAGGAGGCGTGACGGCGTTATAACATCTATTCCTCATAACATATAGCTTATAGTTCTGTTGCAGCCCTATACCACGGAATAGATAGATGATGGAATTACAGAAGATTTGTTATATACAACGAATGATCAGGCGGATGCACATATGTATAGTCGCGTATGTACAACGACTTTGGTCAAATGTGTAGTTAGAGAATGCTTGCAACTTATAACCTTATGTGATAACGATGGTTATTGGGAATTATTGTAGACTGTAGAGTTAGCCAAGTTGACAATCAACTATCGTAAACGCTAATAGAAAACTAACCAAACGTATGGGAATGACATCATCTCAACGTTAAGTCACGTATGTCATTGTCTTATTGCCATTATTATGGAGTAACTTTGCCTATTCTGTCGATCCGATGCTAGTTTCGATAGCACTTGTACGTTGCACGCTGTACGTGAAGCGTGTTTATGTGTGCGTACATTTTTGCTTGCTGTATAAGCCTGGCCTTCTGTATGTAACTATTCTGTGTCCAGACTAACCTCGTGGAGGGAATGATGACGTGACAACATGACATCTGAATCACCTCCCCTCCGGTTGGCGAAAGGATTCCTTTATTGAAAAACATTATATTAGTCGTGATTGCGACCGCATGTCAGCCAAGCGGAATGAGGGGTGCCGGATTCTTGTCTCGCTCGTTACAAATATGGATTTGTTACGGGCTTTTTGGCTTTACCAGATCCAAGAGTTATTTTTTATATCTAGCAAAGTTAAGACAAGAATCTTACGTTCTAGATAAATGTCCTAGGTTATGGAAAACAATAAAAACTCGCGTACTCTTTGTTTGTCGTCATAAAATTAATAATTCCATGAAAAAGATGCCTCGTTCTAATGAATGCTTCACTGATCTAGCAGCGCGACGGCTGAGGATGAGGTTCTGGGTTCGATTACCAGGTTAAGCAAAGTGTTATTGGGTTTTTCTATCAGGTTATTCAGTAGCAGCCACGGAGTCTGGATTTGCGCTCAGTTGTTGGTAATAGGCTCGCCCACTATTAATTAGGACCTCTGCATATCCCTTGGCAGATTACAGGCGTGATGTTATCTTTTAAAAAAGATGCATTTACCATAAATTTTCACATACTCATAGCAACCTATATGTTTTCAGCACTAATTTTCCCATTACAGGTCAGAAAAAAACAACCGTAACTGGCAATTATTTGACATCCTCAAAACGCTTCATGAAAGAACCATGAAAGTCTGATTCCTACTTACTAATCTCCAATAACAATGGACACAGTTACAGTTAGATAACAAACAGACACAGACACAAGTGTGGCCGCAATTTCTATCCGACAAATCTCCGCTAGTCTGAGGTTAATCTCACAACACGCTGATGTAAGATAAAAGTCCTCGTTTTTGTTTAGTTTCAAAAATTTAAAGGTCATTGTATCTTTCAAAGAAGCACATCTAGACATAAAAGGTTCAGTAAAAAAAAGAAACAAACAATTTTTTAAGCAAACTGGATGGCAGTGCCACTTTTATTCTGCGTCGAAGGCTGGAGCTAATTTTTTTGCAGAAATATTTTGCATAGCATTTACTCGTAACTCAAATTTATTTCCGCAAAGTAACGACTGACTACGTACTAGTTAACTTACCCAATTCTGATTAATTTCGTTGCGGGATCCAAGACAGTTAAATTCATTCTCTGGGACTTCGTCGAGCTTCATTGTCTCGGCGCTTTTCTGGTGGTTCTACTGTTGATTCTGGCTTTCAGGAGTTACAGTGGTTTGGGCGTGTGTGGCGGGATTGTCCCAAAAAAAAATTACCCAATTCTTAGGGTAAGGATGAGTCAGTTGACTTCTGAGTCATCATTCTCTTAACCCAACGTCTTCTTTTCATCTTGTTCTTTATCCTTATTAATTTGTAGTATGTCTTCTTCTTCCATACTCCTCTATTACTCTTCATCGCCATCTTATCAGACACCTCTTTTATTGCCATATCGTCTTATACACAGTCCATCCATCGTTTCTTTAGTCATTCTCTACTCTCATACCCTTTCACACTCAACATTATCACAGTGATCATCTGCCTGCCCTTTCCCAACAATGTTGGGGTCGGCTTCCAGTCTAATCGGATGCAGCTGAATACCTGTATTTTACACTGGGTTTTCTTTCAGGAATATCTCAGTAGTATCACCTGCGGAGCCTGGATTTGTGCTCTGTTGATGGCTATTGCCATCTCCTCCTGTTGTATGGGACGTAAACATAACTGCCGAAAATGTGGGTGTGCAATTGGTACACCCATAGAAATATAAAACAGGAGAAGTGGCAGGGCGTGTCGGTGTCCGCGCGACTGGCACAAGACACCTCGGGCAAGGGCCTCTTGTGCCAGTCATAAGCAAATGACTATACTATTTTGCAATAAATACATTGCTCCTCAACCACTACCTAAGTTTGTCGCTAAGTGACTGGACAAGCAATGTAAAAAATCACCAAACTATAGTTCAATAAGCGGACGCATCGCGTAGTGCCGCCGCATTTTCTTACGTCGAGTTAGTGATGTGCTTGTGTACAGATGTTTTTGTGTGGGTAAGTTGTACGGTGCATGGTAAATGCACGATGTGTTTGATGGTATAGGGTTTATATTTGATTGTGTTCGTTCTGTTTTAAGAAATGCGGGTGTGTACGCGACTGCGTATCTATTGCTTTTACTGAATGTGTAGTAATTGCCGTGTGGTAGGGATAAAGTGGAGACACAGGGTTCCGATACATTTTCGTCTAACGGGCATTTCTCCTTCTTTATTATATCTATAGACACCTCTGCCGAACCCTTTGGGGGTTATAGGTGTGAAATTATGTTATTTATTAACTAAGAAAACAAAAACTTTCCGCCTCAACACCAAGACCTTCAGTTTCCTCAAGAAAATATCTTAAGTCATCGTTCCAAATTAAAATTTCCTCCAGGTTTGACCTTCCTAATTATGTTCGTGTTTATTCTCTGAACTTCAAAGGGTTCCGCTATACAAAGGCCGTTGGGTCCCTCGGATTTTCCAAAGGGTTCCGTAAGAAAGGGATTTATCATAGACATGCGTCACGGTGGTTATATTGTACGGAGTTTAACGTAATCCTGTAAAGGCGTTCCGGGGTCCCATAGGATGTTTGTTTTTGTCACGGATTTGACTTAGATGGGAAGGCTTAACTTGTTCGAACTTAGATTGTGCCAATTCTTGTTTTTTAGGCTTTTTACGTTTTACTCTTGAAACCAACTCGGAGGAACTCGTGGCTAAATAATAACAGCCGCTCGGGCCGATCTTTAGGTTAGGCCGTGCTTGCCTAGGTTGGTCTGTGGATGGGTGACCACCCTTACATGCCGAGTTTCCTAAGTGCTTCGGAAAGCACGTTAAGCTGTTGGTCCCGGCTGTCATTAGTCCATCTTTGGCAGTCGTTACAGGTAATCAGTGGCCTAAAAAGTCTGACAACCAGTCTTACCAAGTGGTATCGTATTACCAAGTTTTAACTGGGTTGTGGAAGTCAGATAGGCAGTCGCTCCATGTAAAATACTGGTATTCAGCTGCATCCGGTTAGACTGGAAGCCGACCCCAACATAGTTGGGAAAAGGCTAGGCAGATGATGAAATCTTCAACATCCACGAAACCATTAGGAGTTATGAAAATAACCTGACTTTTTGGTATGTTTTAAGAGTAAACGTAACATAACGAAACTACCCGCTTGTAACCATCGCACAGTTAGGCAAAGCAATAGCTATAGTATACCAAAAGGCTACCAGTTAAGTTTGAGTTTCATGAGGGCAAACATATTACCATCATCCGGGCATATGGTAAACATACTGACTTACTGAGTTTAGAGTAAGGTGAATAGCTTGACTAAACCCTGGAATCCTCTTCAAAAATAAAATGTCTATACACAAGTTCTGTGACAGAAGCACCAAGCAATATGCACTTAAAATTTAATAATCGTCGAATTGAGAGCGGACATTTTATCAGGCTCGTATACGGGTCAAATCTTCTACTTTTTTCACCAGATTGACTCCGGAGTTTCAAAGCGTTAATCCGATTTATGTCTTATAGGGTGTCCACAGTTTCTAATTTTAAAATCAATTTGTCTCGTGATTCATATCATGCCTGTAACCTCAGAAGAATTAAGATTAGGATTTGGATTTCTTCAGTTATGTTTGATACAATAATCCTTATGAAAAAAAACAGTGACAGTTTTAACCTTACTTGAGAAACGAACTCAGGACTTTATGCTTAGCAGTCGCGCTTAGATCACAAAACCGAAGAGGGAGTTTTTGCACACTTCCAATTTGTTCCCTAATTCAGTTAATGATAATTTAGTTTTTGCTGTTGTGGTGGAAAATTGAGTTGGTTTATGTCTTTTCTGCAATAATGGAGAAGGGTACAATCGGTCGTAAGTGGTCGACTTTTACGAGTTATGTGAGGTGATAAAAAGCTGGTAGGTTGGTGGTCAATTTAATGGGTAGGTGATTCTGTATACAAACCTATAATTTATATAACAAACATCCCAAAGCAGTTTGATGTTCATCAACTGAGATGTTCTTCTAGATATTTTAAAACAATAAATGTCTTTAAACAACACAGCAAGAACAAAGAAGAAACTCTCTCTAAAACATGCATAAACTCACTTATTTTTCCTATGGGGTTTGTTGTAATCTACCAATCGTGGTATGGGCATGTGATGCGGAGGAATGAGAAAAATATCATGTTCTGAGTATGAATGAGTATGAAAGTTCTGGGTGTAAGAGTAGAGGAAGACCAAAGAAAGGATGGATGGACTGTGTATTAAGGTGATAATTATGGTGACTGATGAGATGCCATGTAATAAAGTAGTATTGAAGAACCACCTTCACTTCACCTTCACTTTGCTGTGGCGGTACCTCCACACCGACCACGGCTGGTGCAATCCGGTCGAAACGTCGGGCTTAAATTAAAGGTAAATTCAAGATAAATACCCGTTTCTATATGTTTTATGATGTGTTCTGATCGTGAAAGTTTAAAAAAGACAATTAGTATTGAAGAAGATGCTGCGCCGACCCCAAATGAAAGGGCAAGAGAATGATGATAATATTGTCAAAAACTACATAACGCCACCATAAAGGGTGTACAAAACCTCTTAACGATGCCGAAAGTCACTTGTTCTCCCCGTCATTGCGATTATTTTATTGTTCTACACCATACCTGGGAACCGTCTAGTTACGGAAATATTGTCAAAGTTCCAACTTAGACAAGCTTTTTAAATTAAATACAAATTTTTATGTAAAATTTTGACTTTAAAACATCTCCACAAAACCCGTACTATTCAATCCATTCATCAAAACAATGTTTTTAATGCGTTACATTGAGTTCTACTACGAACCATGGTTTTTCACCCCAAAACAAAAACTCGTTTTCGAGCAATAATTTTTGCGTAAAGTTACTTAGTTTGATGTACAGAATGCTTGGTTGACGGCTTCGTAACCTGTGTATACTTCATAATAATCCGTTTGCTTGGTGTCCCTTCATTTTTGTACAATAATACGTTTGCACATGGTAGGAATTGGGGGAGGCCTTTGCCCAGCAGTGGGACAGTACAGGCTAAATAAAAAAAAAAAACCAAAAACGATATCTGAAAGCAAAAACCTTTGCATTAGAAAAAAAAGGCGGCCAAGTGCGAGTCGGACTCGCCCATGAAGGGTTCCGCAGCAGCAAGTAACATAGTATAAAAGTTCTTGTAGTTCGTTGTTTATTTTTATATTTGAGTTGATTGAATGAAAGGTAAATTGCGGTTTACGATTTATGACGTATTTAAAATAAAAACTACTTACTAGATCTCGTTCAAACCAATTTTCGGTGGAAGTTTACATGGTAATGTACATCATATATTATATTCTTTTTAGTTTTATCATTCTCTTATTTTAGATGTCACACACACACAATTTTACCACTTTGGAAGTGTCTCTCGCGCAAACTATTCAGTTTAGAAAAAAATGATATTAGAAACCTCAACATCATTTTTGGGTTATGAAATAAAAAATTGTATAGTTTCAGTTCTAAGTATGGGGAACCCCAAAATTTTATTGTTTTAATTCTATTTTTGTATAAAAATCTTAATGCGGTTCACAGAATACATCTACTTACCAAGTTTCAACAGCATAGTTCTTATAGTTACGGAAAAAAGTGACTGTGACATACGGACGGACAGAGACAGACAGACAGATAGACAGACATGACGAATCCATAAGGGTCCCGTTTTTTGCCATTTGGCTACGGAACCCTAAAAAGTAGACATAAAAACTTGAACGTAAATTAACAAGACACATGGCTACCCTACCTAAAATCAAGCGGAAGAGATTTAACGCTTTATTTTTATCGTGAGAGGAACTCCATCCATTCCGGATGCTTTGCTTCATTGATCTACTGGCGTTTTTTCTAAACATATCTATTTACCTTGTGCTAAACCTAAACGGGGTTTAGAACCTCTGGGCAAAAAGATTTGCGGCTATTTTTGGTTTATGACTTACTTATTGAAGTTTTTTTGTACAGTAACCTTCTATTTTGGCTTCAAGGATTGTGTTCAAGTTTATAAGTGAATTGAGATGGAAAAGGGTACTTTCTTTGAATACATGTGCTTGGGCTATTATTTTGTTATTAGGACTAGTAAGCTGTTACCTAATATTTATGTTCAAAGCTGATAGTAGGTACCGGATCAGGATCACTTCATTTTGGGGTTCCGTTTTGCCATTTGGCAACGGTTAAGCTGTAAACAGACTCATCACGAAACCGTCAACCGAGCATGATTGGACATTTCGGGACTTGGACATTTTGAGAATTGGACATTTTGGGATTTGTAAATTTTGACACCGTTGGACATTTTGAGAAACGGTTGTTGTATAATAATTCATTAATAATAATAACTGTTTATCATGACCCTGAACGATTCTGTACACCAAACTAACTTTACGCAAAAATTATTGCTGGGAAATGACTTTTTTTTTTAGGGTGAAAAAACATGTTTTGTTCCCATCCTAAAAAAAAGAAAAAAAAAAAGGTAAAACTCAAACTCACTGTTTAAAGTAAAAAGTTTAGATTAAAAACGAGTGTAAAAAAATATTGACAAAAAGTTGGACCCCAACCTACAATCAACTGATACTCTGCTGATCCACCATGATATTAATCCAATACTTCAGAAAACTCCCACGCTCAGATAAATCATCCTGCGACACCAACTTGTCTAAAATAATAATTATATCGCAAACAACAACAGCCGGGCGTTTTCTTTAGCAAACAAACAGAAAAAAAACATCTTTCCGGTTACCCGTTATCCGGTTGAGTCCGGATAAAACTGGATTAGACAACTCCAATATTTTTGTTTACACAAAAAAGTAATTCGTTTCGTTCTAGTATTAATAATTTGGTAAATTAACAACTTTTTTTAGTAAGAAGATCTTTTGTGCTATGTCCAGATGTTTGCTTGAGGAGTTTCCTGGTGTTATTTTATAATCCTTTTTATTGGCTTGACGACAATTTTATTGTAAAAGTTGTATCAAAAAAATGCAAATCTATTTAGTCCGTCAGTTAGAATATAGGAAAATAATGGAAACGTTTTTAGGGTTCCGTAGCCAAATGGCAAAAAACGGAACCCTTATAGTTTCGCCATGTCTGTCTGTCTGTCTGTCCGCGGATAATCTCAGTGACCGTTAGCACCAGAAAGCTGAAATTTGGTACCAATATGTATATCAATCATGCCGACAAAGTGCAAAAATAAAAATTTAAAAAAACATTTTTATTAGGGTACCTCCCCCAGACGTAAAGTGGGGAGCGATTTTTTTTTTAATTTTGACCCTGACGTGTGATATATTGTTGGATAGGTATTTAAAAATGAATAGGGGTTTTCTAAAATCATTTTTTGATAATATTAATATTTTAGGAAATAATCGCTCCGAAAGTCAAAAACAATGTGTCCCCCCCCCTCTAACTTTTGAACCATAAGTTTAAAAAATATGAAAAAAATCACAGAAGTAGACCTTTATATGAACTTTCTAGGAAAATTATTTTCAACTTGATGAGTTGAATAGTTTTTGAGTTATATAGCACTTTTTCAAAAAAACGCAAATGATAACTTTGTTTTTCATACAAATACTATGAAAAACAAAGTTATTTTTGCTGACGAAAAATGTTGGTATTTTTAATGGTCTGGGAAGCTACGGAACCCTACAGTGAGCGTGGCCCGACACGCTCTTGGCCGGTTTTTTAGTTTTTGTTGCATCAAAACTTGGGAGTGGAGGCTCGTGACGTCACAACTCATTAAAGTTTTACCAAGGCGCGACGTATTGAGAATGTTAAAAGCGTCGTCGTGTTCGTCAATTTTAAAGGATCGCACCCGAATGCAAGCAGAAAAATGGTGGGCCTCGACACCAGGTTGTAGGCAATCCTAGGAAGCTATGCCATCCTTGGATCCAAAGCTGATCAGGCGCCTTCTGCGCCTGGACAGAGATAGCCTGCGTCTGGTGGCGGGGACCACCACTGGACACTGTTCGCTGAACAAACACTTCCACACCCTAGGAATCACTGACAGTCCCCTGTGCAGAGCGAATGGAGGCGGAGGAGACGATAGCGCATGTGCTCCTGGAGTGCACAGGCGTTACCAAGATTCGCGAGGAGACCCTGGGAACGCCAAGATCACTTGCAGATGTCCTGAGGAGACCGGGAAGTTTAATCTGCTTCTGGAGGGAGGTGGGGCTGGTTGGAGTAATCGGCCACCATGGCTCACGCACAATGGTCCACTTCAAGGACTAAGTGCGGAAACCTAAACCCCCATGATGATGATGAGAAGCGTCGTCGTGTTCGTCAATTTTGGTTTACGTCACAAAAGAAAAAATACGGGACATTTATTTTTTGATAATCTAACTGACGGACTAGTTACATTTTTTGTCGTCTACCCTAGAGACCATCTTAATAGAGTTATTGTGTAGATAAAGGTTATTGACCCTTTTCCTACGTCGACCTTAGACAATGATTACTCACAGTTTATATTGTGATATAAATAAACTGATCGGCACTTTCATCTCTATAACTTGCCATGACTAGGATTTCATAACAAATGATCTAAAATTTTCTAAAACTTTCTATCTTCGCGCCATATAAAATTCATTTTTACAAATTGTTTTCGTAGAGCATGTTGTGAAAGCATAATACCAACGCATTATACTCGTGTTTTACGAATGAAAAAATCTTATCTCCTATTACTTATCAACAATATTATGTCGAGTCGAGGACTTTAGCTAGTAAGCCACTTTCACTACTTGCCAATTTTGCACACATTCACGAGTACGAATATTACCGAATAAACCCGATTTGCATTACACGGCTTAAATACGGATAGTGGTAAGTGGCTCATCAATTAAAGTCCTCGACTGTTCTTACCTATTAAGACTGTTTTAAAGTGTGTGAAAAACTTCTTAACGCAGCCGAAAGGCACTTGTTCTCCCTGCCATTCCGATATTTTTTTTGTTTTACACCATACATCTGGTAACCTTCTAGTTACGGAGATTTTGGGTTTAAAGCTCCAACTTTTTTATTAAATACAAGTTTTTAATGTAAGATTACTTTAAACATCTCTACGACCGCCGTACTATTCAATCCATCCATCAGGACAATGCTTTGAGTGCCTTACATTGAGTTCTACCACAAAATATGATTCTTCACCCCAAAAACAAAAGTCCTTTCCCAGCAATATTTTTTGCGTAAAGTTACTTAGTTCGATGTACAGAATGCTTGGTTGACGGCTTCGTGAAGAGTTTGTTTACACCCTGTATACTTAACCAATTTGTTCTAACCAACCAAAACGTAAGCCTCAACGCTAAGACAAACACACAGCTGAACAGTTAACTCATCAAAACCCTCCCGCATTAACAGCACATAATTCTCTCCCCGTCTTGGCACCCATCGTTTACCATTAAAACTTCCCGTCGCTTTTCCAATTAAAAATCCCCATACATCCGTGGGAGAACATCTCCTCACACCTAGGTACCGATGGCCCAATTAAATACGCCATTCACCAGAGGGTTAATTAAGAAGAAAATTATCTCCTCAAACAGTAGGCAGGCGTGACATGCGAATGGGTGCCAAGTGAGGAGAGCGCAGCGTGTGTTGAAGCGGGGTTTGTACTGGTAAATTAAATTAAAAGTGCTGTCAAATCATTTACTGTTACTGTTAGTCATTCCACTGCTGGGCAAAGGCCTCTATGGGGAGAGGCCTTGACCAAATTCTTCGATACAGGGCCAATGTGGACCACTGATCATTTTTCTGGTTTGGTCCAGCTCGTTCCGTCATCCTTTTGCGAGGTCTACCGTGTCGCCTTCTGGTTGTGTCAGGGCTCCACGTCGTGGTTATTTTGGCCCACAGCTCGTCGGGCATACGACAGATGAGGCCAGCCCAGTCTAACTTTAGTTTGGCGGTTTTTTGAGCAACGTCAGTTATTTGTGATTTGGAGCGCAGTGTGGTGTTGGGTGCATGGTCTGTAAGTTTGACGCCTAGGATGCTGCGCTCTATTGCACGTTGGCAAACCTTGAGCAACAGTTGAATGTTTATAAAAGAGCAAGTCTGAGATCCATAAAATAAAATACATTTTGTTTTATTTCTGACAAAACACCCAGTAATCATCGTGAGAGCACACAACTGTCTCGTTCTTTTCTTTCGACGAATCCAAAAGCATCACGCTGATAGATGACACTTTTCAGGTTTCCAAACAAATTACTAACATAAAGAATAGATAACGATACGATTTGCCATTAAAAGTTTTTTTACACTTTTGAAAGAGTATATTTATAATCTTGGTGATTGTATGCAGAGGATGCAGTATTTGTTAAAACATCAAAGCCCATTTCAAACATCAAAACTGAGTCGCCAAAAATATTTTAGAAATAGAAGCGCTCAGCTCCTAACTTGCGTCACATTATAAACTGAACGACCGCTTGAAGCTGAAATATGGCTGAAATTCCAACAGGAATGCCTACTCGCACTGAATTATAGCTAATGAGACGAATATTAAAGGAATTGATGGCGCGACAAGCATTTTGTTTTTTCTCCCTGTTATTTTGATAAGAAACGAGATTGTAAATGAGATCGATTTGTTCGGGAGCAGAGTACTTTGTAGTGGTAATGCGTTGTGATGTTGTGTTTGGAATTGAGTACAATAGAAATGGTATGCTGAGGCAGGGAGAAATAGGAATGCTTCTGAATTGGTGCTATTCAAACGTTAAGAAATGTGAAAGTTGTTTTTTGCTTCAACATGTCATAAGTTTATTTCACTACAATACTGACCTATTTAAATGTATATTTATTACTAAAAGGTGAAATATCAAGGAACTCCTTCATTCGATTCAATTTTGTGTGCTGGGTTTCGAAACAGGACCTCGTAGGTCCGAACCCGGGCAGGCGCAGGAATCTTCGACTCTGCTTCACCCAAAGGTAGACTGGTAAAACGCCTGTTGCATTAAGTCTGCCTCTATACTTTGTGCTTGAAGAGACATACTTAAGTCTTGCCTCGTTGTAATCTAGTCTTGCCTTGAGCAAGACTTGAATATGTCACGTGATTTATTTTGTCACAACACTCAAAACGGTGAATGATAACATCGTAAGAAACCAGCAGGTCCTAGAACCAATTCGAAGACAAGTCACATACCAATCCACACCCGCACTGGGTTCGCTGGTGAGTTACATCCCACACCCTCTTATCCCATTATCATCTATCTAGCCTAATTCCACCTATATGTATGGGTCAGCTTCCAGTCCAACTGGATGCAGCTGAAAACCACTATTTTACATGGAGCGACTGCCATTCAAAGGACTGGCGAATACGATACCCTTTGGTAAGACTGGTTGCCAGACTTTCGGGCCACTGACTACCTGTAACGACTGTCAAAGATCTACAAATGACAGCCGGGACCAACGGCTTAACGTGATTTCTGAGACACGGAGGAAACTCTACATTGGGTGGTCTCGTCACCCATCCACGGACCAACCTAAGCCAGCGCGGCTTAACCTTAAAATCGATCCGAGTGACTGTTATTATTTAGCCACGAGTTCTTTCAAACCAAAGAACTTATTATGCTAATAAATACGTAAAGAACCTACAAAAACCGCCACACAAATTGTCAATTCTGAGCACACTTTTATAATTACGTTTCTTATTGTCCCATAGCGTAAAACCCCAGAGGCATTTAGGTACGAGACACAAGGCAGATGCCAAAAAAACAATTCAATTATACAAAGTGAGTAAAAACAACATCGTACAAAATGTTGCCATGCAAATCTGGCAATAGGGAAGGGAAGTAAATCAAGTGGCACACTCTGCCAGATATTAGAGCCATAAGGAAAATGAATTATTTAGCCAAAGTAGGCAACAGATTAGCCGTTTAGATTGTTTTTTAGGGTTCCGTATCCAAAGGGTAAAAATGGAACCCTATTACTAAGACTCCACTATACGTCTGTCTGTCACGAGGCTGTATCTCATGAACGGTGAAAGCTAGACAGTTTAATTTTTCACAGATGATGTACTTCTGTTGCCGCTATAATAACAAATACTAAAAACAGAATAAAGTAAATATAAAGGGACGTGAGGACGGTCCACAATATAATTTGGATCCATGGTCGATTTTACTAGGACGTCGGGAGAATGAAACGACGAGAAATGTAACAAGGATTAATTTGTATGAACACTAAAATAATCACTAGACAATCCACCAAAAACGTAGCGTATATTCGTGATGCGAACGGATCGCCTCTCGGATTTGAAATGACCCGTCGCGTCGCAGTATTCTTTCCCCACACTAGCTCATAAGTATTGCGTCAGACTGAATTACAACCGTTTACTTCGACAGATGACGTTGTACATATCAGGTTGATTTTCACTCTTAAATAATCAAACGCGCCGTCAAACATTTGGGGTCCTAAAAAAACTTGATTTTTGATTATGGTACGGATCCTTCGTGCGCGAGTACGACTCGCATTTGGCCGGATTTTCTTGTTTCGATTTGCAAGTTGATTAAATACTTTATGGAGACAAATTGGGAGAAATTGATGTAGACACGTGTTTTGTGGATGAGGAAAAGTGGAAAATGTAGGGTTTTTGCTGATGAAAGTGTGCGGCATGTCATGAAATAAGTATTTACTCCGAACATGCGTTTACATGAACAAAAACATTCATACTTACATGAAATTCACGCCTTTTCCACCTGGGGGTATGGAGAAACTAGAGAATGCCGCCTGGTGTATTTAATTTCATAACAAGCGACCCGCCCCGGCTTCACACGGGTGCAATATACTTTTCATACTTAAAAACCTTCCTCTTGAAACACTCTATAAAGGGTGTTAGAACGTCTTAACGAAGCCGGAAGGCACTTGTTCTCCCCGTCATTGCGATATTTTTTTGTTCTACACCATAGCTGGGAACCTTCTAGTTACGAAAATATTGGGGGTCAAAGTTACAACTTTTTGACGAGTTTTTTTTAAACAAGTTTTTATTGTAAGATTTTTAAACACCGCCCCGACCCCCGTACTATTTAATCCATTGATCAACACAATGTTTTGAGTGCGTTACATTGAGTTCTACCACAAAACATGATTTTTCAACCCAAAAAAGTCGTTTCCCAGCAATAAATTTCGCATAAAGTTACTTATTCTGGTGTACAGAATACTTGGTTGAAGGCTTCGTGATGACGTTATTTACACCCTGCATATTGCTGAAAACTGCGTCAAAACGCGTTGCGTACTTTAAAAGATCTAATCACACAGACAGCGGGTACTTTAGCGGGCTTTTTTTATACTACGCATCATCCGCCTGGCTTTTTCGGCTTCCAGTATAACCGTACCTGAATACTATTTTACATGGAGCGACTACCTATCTAACCTCCACAACCCAGTAAGTACTGGGTAATACGATACCACTTGGTAAGACTGGTTGTCAGACCTTTTGAGACCCTGACTACCTGTAACAACTGTCAAAGATCTACAAATGACAGCCGGAGCCAACCGAATACCAGCATTTAAAGATAAAAAAGACTGACAGATATTTGATTTTAAAAGAATGAATCATCTTTATCATAACTGGTGAAATATAAGTGACGTACTATTAGATACACTTTTGCCTTACTCTTCAGGTATTACAGGCTGTAACGTTACATTTTCCTGGAGAGTAAAATTTAAGGTCGCATTGTGTAAGTTTAAAAGAAAAATGGCGAGGGGGTAGAAATTTATTAATTTAGGGAAGCCGAGGTAACGTGGTGTTAAGGGTCCAGGTCCAGGTCCGAAGCTCGCAGTTGGCAGAAGCCGCAGCTCGCCGCAGTGACAGGCTCGCTCGCAGACGCCAATCTTGCGAAGTTTCGAGGGTCAAGGCTCACCCGCTGTCAGTGTCCAGGTTCTCAGTAGTAGAAGTAGATGTAGAGCAGCAGCAAGTTTTCAAGGCCATCAGCGTCCAGGGGCTCACAATAGTAGCTGTAGTAGTAGCTTTTCAAGTTTGGATGGCTTCAATATCACGCCAGGGCTAGATTACGCCGGCTTAGCGACCACGTCAGATAGTTTACAGAAATTTCCAAGCTTGTTGCCGGCTCGAGGACCAAACGCAGACTGAATTTTTCAGGCTCGGCTTCCCATCATCATGAAATTATGAATTTTATAATGTTCTAGAACATAGAAGAATAAAATGGTTACAAAGAATATAAAGGGTTTAAAGGAACCTAACTAACCTAACGGGGGGGTGCCCCAAGTCCCGATTATGTGGGCAGAGATACTTCCGCATGTTCATTTGACAATATTTCGAGATTTTACAATATCGCTAGAGATATTACAATATAACGTATTTGACAATTTTACGGTGACATATACAACCTACAACTCCTAGTTACAGCAATATATTAAAAAGAAAACTAGGCTTGTCATTGTCATTGTCATTATCGACATCACAAAAGTAAACAAAGATTTGGAAACACTAAAATGTATTAATGAATTTAAAGGCGGAAAAGGCATCCTAAGCCTCCGCATAAAGGCTATGCAGTTATTCGGAAAGAACGGTATGATAAAATTTTGGATTACAAAAACGTAATTTAGTCAAAAACGTTAGTACAAAAACACAAACATTACAAGGCGTGATGTTATTATTATTACCTAAGTTATGAATCATCCCTGTACGTGCATTCCCAACATATCATAAGACGTTTCACAATACGAAATGGGATTTTTGTAATGCCATTTTGTTTAGTTGTCGAAATGGGAAAGTTACGAGATGAAACATAGCCTGAAAATACATTTCTCAGTCATCAAAATGCACTCAACTTAAAACTCTGCTTATACTTCTCATCATATAATCAACCGCATTAATCTAAAACGACGCCAATGATGCCGATGATCTTAGTGCAACGGTAACGGACCATAGCTGTTTATGTGATGACTTTGTGTTAGGGCCACTAAAACAGCGAATCTATGTGAACGGTTCATGAGACTGCCATGTCTAATAGGCCTGACGGCAGTATAAAAAAAATGCAAATCTATTTAGTCCGTCAGTTAGAGTATTGGAAAATAATGGACACGTGTTTTTTGTTTTTGTAAATCAAGGAATATTTACTAAGGTAAAACGCATCAAAACTCGCGAGACCCCGGCTCGTGACGTCGGAATTCACTAAAAATTATACCAAGGCGTGACGTATTGAGAATATAAAAAGCGTCGTATCTTCGTCAAAAATTGACGTAGATACGACGTTTACATATCAAAAGAAAAAATACGAAGTTTTTAAGTTTATTTCATTACATGCAAAAATAATAAAATAGAAATCTTTCCTCTTTATAATATGAGTATTGATCTAGGTGAACTATGACGTCATTTTAACGCCAGGATATGAAGAAGAGGTTTATTATTTTAATATACAGCTTAGCTTATCGCATTTTGCCGCTGGGCGTCATTAGGACGGTGCGAGATAAATCTTGGCTACAAACCAAAATAGCTGTATTTTTTTTTTCATTTTATTTAAAATTGCCAATACCACTGAAAAACATAAAATTATGTAGTGCTTGTGTCTAAATAATAACAGCCGCCTGGGCTGGTCCGTGGATAGATGACCACCCATTAAGTACCGAGTTTCCTTAGTGCCTCGAAAAGCACGTTAAGCTGTTGGTCCCTGCTGTCATTTCCAGATCTTTGTCAGCCGTTACTAGTACTAACTGAGTAGTGGAGGTCAGATATGCAGTCGTTTCATGTAAAATACTGCTATTCAGCGGCATCCGGTTAATTTGGAAACCGACCCCAACATAGTTGGGAAAAGGTTAGGCAAATAAGTGTACTAATACTATTAATATCAATTAGTTTATTGCAAGCAAATTGCAATTTAAAAAAATCGTTTATCTTCTTAAGTCAGCAATTCCTCACATTCAAACTCACTTAAAACAATACATTAAACTCTCCCCCCGTCTATCGGCACAAACCAACACAGAGCCATAAATTACCCACAGAATAGCCAATAAAACTTAATTCTGCTAAAAGCCGTTATTACAGTATTAAACGTAAATTAATAGCTGACTTTATGGCCACAACAAACGCCTACTCTACTGGGAGATTCGCTGGTCAGCAATTCTTGGAGATGTCCTCATTAATGAGCTCTTCAATACACCTTAAGAGAGCTATCATGGGCATTAATATCCAATACTGTGTATACGGTATTTTTGCATGGCTAGCTTGTTGGGTGACTTGCAACAATAGCCATTCTTTCATTTATCGTGTAGTTAGTGTCTAACCTGGTGTCAGAGTTTTTATGGGTCTCTGACATGGCTTAACATACCGTCGAGAAAATTATGTCTCAGGCATGCTGGTTTCCTCACGATGTTTTCCTTCCTTCACCGAAGCAAGTGATAATTATACAGTATGCACATGAATCCGAAAAATCAGCTGTGTGTGCGTGGGTTCGAACTCGAGACTTGGCATTCCGACCACCACTAGACTTCACATCCATTTATGTATTACCTGTGCCAGTGGTTATCTTCATCATCAGCCTTTAATGTTCCCACTGCTGGGACACGGCCTCCTCTCAATGAGAGGGAATGGGCTATAATCCACTTTTAATTTTCTTTCTAGGACATGCCGGTTTCCTCACGATGTTTTACTTCACCGTTTTGAAAGCAGTGATGATGAAATAAATTACACAAAGCAGTGCGCCTGTCTGGGTTCGAACCCACGACTTATAACGGTTCGTAAGTCGGGGCCGCCACCACTGGGCCACCGCTGCTCTCTAAGTCAGGCGTAATAAACAAGTCAGTATAGTAAAGATCAATTTGTTGTGATATTATGTCACAATTTCCAATAACAAAGCTTTTCATCCAGACCGGCAGTATGTCACTTGCGAACAACCTAAGCGATGCAGGCGAAAATTTTCCGATAAAATTATCATAATGATCCGAGCGAGAAGTGCCCTGGGAATGACAGGATAATCTCCCGCACCTGATACGTGCCACATAATAGACTAGCTTTTTAGCCTATTTTTTAGTCTAGCTAGCTGTTTTCTAGTCCATTTTTAGTATCCGTTACCGACTTTCTTTGTTGCTCGTCGTCAATAATTACAACGATAGCTTGTTTTAAAGGCTCGTTGGCGAGTCTGTAGCGTTGAGTATAGTTTGTTTAACGATGCCTTAATTAACTGGAACATTTTTTAGTAATTATATTGTTTTTCTAGCAATGTATTTTTTTGTGTTTTTGCTTTCTGAATCAATTTGAAATAATGTCGAATAGGGATGATTTCTGACAAATAATATCTGTTTAGTGCGTAGTTAGATTATCGACAAATATTAACACGTATTATTTTGTTTTACAAATTAATAAAAAATGGCGAAGATAATACTTGTCAAAGATCATTCCGGTAAAAAATGTACTCAACTGTGACGTCACACGAGTTTCATCGCACGACATTTCGACGCACTGTGTCGTCTTCAATTTTTGTTTAGGTGAAAAAAAAAATGTGTCCAATAGTTTGTGGAAATCTATAATTAGATTTTTTTTTGTCATCTGCGCTCTTATCAATAACTTCGTGCCATAATCGCGCTTATTTTGTCCGGCGAACCCGAAATCGTGGTCGCATCGACAGAAGGACTTTTCGGTTACGTACAGTGACATATAAAAATGACGATTGTGTAGGTATTCGCGCTACCGAGTGCTTTGGTTGGCACAAGTCACTTGTTTGTCAACTTAAGTGGCAGTGGGCAGGGTACACTGCTCGCTGTACGGATGGCCGATGGGGCCGAAGACGATGCGTTGGAAGACCTCCCACTACATGATCAATGACCTGGTGAAGGTTGCGGGAATCCGCTGGATACTAGTCGCATGGGACCGGTCAATGTGACAAGACTTGGGGGATGCCTATGTCCAGCAGTGGACGTCTTTCGGCTGAAACTAGAACTTATTTGTAACGCGATTAGAAAACTCAAAAACATTAGGAGCAAAACAGAACGCTTTTCAACTAAAGCACTCACTCTTCACCCGAAAATGAGCTCAAAATTGTAATATACTTAACAAGCCGTACTTTGTCATTACCTACACTAAATAATTTATTACTAAGACATTATCCCAACTTAAAACCTACCGTTATGTCTGAAAGCTATGCGACATTTTTGCCACAGTCAACCTCGAACTCTGGACTAAATAACGAGGCATTCTTGAGCCGTCATGCCGTAATGGCAGATGCGTCAGCATCATTAGTTCATTACGTTGCGGTTACGCCCAATGATAGTGCTAAAGGAGAGGACATTGTGATGAGCGGATCGGGCAGCGTCTTGAGCAGATGGAACTTATGACTACCGTCAAATTGGTATACTCCCAACGGCCACCACTAAAACTGGCACCAGTGGTGGCCGTTAGAATAACTCATTAATTATTGTCCCAAGGGCCATCAGTGGCGGACGTTGGGACATTAAAAATAATATTTATTTTCAGTGTTTTGTCAATGTAATTTAACTATAGAAAATGTACCTATAATTTAACTAACAGTTTGCTAACAGATATACATACATATATATAGTGAATTTCTAGGTAATGTTAATAAGTATGTGGTCGTTATTTGTCTGGTAGGTAAGCCTGAAATCAAATGGAAAGTACTTTAGACGTAGTGACAAAAACAACTTCCTTATACCCTTATAACTTTTGTCCAAAACTGCTGAGCAAACCTTTTTCATTTTGTTATAGAAGATTTTTAGGGTTCCGTAGCCAAATGGCAAAAAACGGAACCCTTATAGTTTCGCCATGTCTGTCTGTCTGTCTGTCTGTCTGTCTGTCTGTCTGTCCGCGGATAATCTCAGTGACCGTTAGCACCAGAAAGCTGAAATTTGGTACCAATATGTATATCAATCATGCCGACAAAGTGCAAAAATAAAAATTTAAAAAAACATTTTTATTAGGGTACCTCCCCCAGACGTAAAGTGGGGAGCGATTTTTTTTTTTAATTTTGACCCTGACGTGTGATATATTGTTGGATAGGTATTTAAAAATGAATAGGGGTTTTCTAAAATCATTTTTTGATAATATTAATATTTTAGGAAATAATCGCTCCGAAAGTCAAAAACAATGTGTCCCCCCCCCTCTAACTTTTGAACCATAAGTTTAAAAAATATGAAAAAAATCACAGAAGTAGACCTTTATATGAACTTTCTAGGAAAATTATTTTCAACTTGATGAGTTGAATAGTTTTTGAGTTATATAGCACTTTTTCAAAAAAACGCAAATGATAACTTTGTTTTTCATACAAATACTATGAAAAACAAAGTTATTTTTGCTGACGAAAAATGTTGGTATTTTTAATGGTCTGGGAAGCTACGGAACCCTACAGTGAGCGTGGCCCGACACGCTCTTGGCCGGTTTTTAATATTAAATGACATAGATTTTATATCTGTTCATTCTAGGGTACAGGCTCGTACAATTTTTGAGCAAGTCCTTTGCTCAACCCACATTGATCGAAAAAAAAACAATTCCAGGAAAACACATTCTTATTCGAACACATTTTATGTTTCAAAAATATAAAACAAAGCTCTGCATTCAATGTTATACGCCAAACCTCTCAATCAGCCTCCCGTCACAGTATTCCCTCCCTAACAAGTTAATGGCGTCTGGTTCACTGAGATACGGACGAAACACTCTGCCTACGATACTATTTCAACCTAAGGCCCCATAACCTGTGCCTGCTTTTTATGCTACTGGCTTTATTTTAAGGTTTATAAAATGTGGGGTTGGATTTTAGGGTTGCTGATGAGCTTATATAATTCTAAATTGCTCCTAGGGATATTGGATCCAGTATCAGACTATAATATTCTGCCTTATTTGTTTTGATAGAGAAACTCCACATGATGGGTATATCGATAATTTTTGTAGCAGAGTTCGAAATGAATAAGATAATAAACTATTTACTTTGATAATTATCGGATACTTAACGGATAGATACAAGCTGATTCGTAACTTGATTTCTTGACTTTTTGGTTTGGTTAACTCAAACCGTTTACTAGAATTCAGTCCAAACAGAGTATTTCTTTTCTCTGGTACTATAAAGTGAAATAGGTAACCAACAAAACTAACAGAATAATGCAAAAAATGTTTTTTTTTTATTAAACGCAATGTAAGTAGGTACCCTTTTTATGCGTAAGATCAGATTTTCCATAATATCTAGCCATATTTACTACATCCAATTCAGCACGAGTATTTTGTTTTTTTTTGACATGATAACGTCTCTACGTCTACGTGTATTCAGTGTATACAGTAGGTACCTACCTAAGATCATAGAAACAATGCCAGCGCATCAATTAACTTCGTTGTCCAACTACATAGTTACCTACTTAGCTCAATAACTCCGAACGGACTGCGAATTGACAAAAGTCGTGTTAGTAGGAAAGGTTCTCCTTAAAATGCTCTTTTCAATGGTATGTATCTGGGCAAATACCCATATATCGACACCTATACTCCTTTTCTCATTCGATTCTGAACTTAATGATCAACACTTTGTAATCATTTTAAGAAATTTATCAGTTAGTGGTAACTTGATGACAATGTGCTGGCGACTATAACGTAGTATAAATTGCCAAAAACATCGTTAAATAAATTCAATAATTTAAACCCATATTTATTGTTATTATAATTACACAAAATCCAGTATGAAGTGAATTACCAAATATATTACAATTATTTGTGAAACCCTAAACCAGCGTGTGATACCGTTGCTACGCGCGATCGGCGTACTACGCGGCACGCCACAATTATTATTATTGGTAATTAATATGCCAAAACCATGTTTCGCTCTACATTGGATAATGAACCTAATTCTTGGTAAATCATTCGCTAATTAGTGGGTATGGAGTATTCTCTGTCGAGAACTAAAATAGTGGCTACTTACTGATAAACAAAAACATTGGTGATCAATGTACAAATCGAACACAATTATGGACATAATTATAATCAGGTTTCTCGTTTTTTTTTTATTTTTGGTTTTTAACAAATTTATTAGTTTATTTGAAAATGTGTATTAGTATCAATATAATTATATAAATTTTCGTAAACAAGAAGTTAATTTTTAACCGACTTCCAAAAAGAGAAGGTTATTTAGATATTGTTGTCCATATCACTATGTATTTCTATTTTACCAAAGGTTTACTGGTAGGTAATGCCTTGTGGCATTAAATTAATAACATAAAGCAATTTTGTTACAAACATGAAATTAACACGAGTAGATTTACTTGATTCGCATTAATTACACATAAACAGGTGTATCTAATTACCTACTGACACATTTCAACAATGTAATATCATCCAGACCATCAGCCAGAGACGAATCCAAACCCCGGGTTACTACTGAGTAGCTATTTATGTTAAGGCGACTACATGAGCTAAACACGTGTTATATGCCTAAAAGTTTATGATTCACGGCAATAAACAAAACCATAAAAATATATGATATTCTTCAGGATATAATATGCTAGAATGATAGTGTTTTGAAAACATATTACAATTAATTGACTCGATAAAAATAATCACGAACTTATATCTAAAAATTTCTAACAACCAAAAAAAAAACATACATGCGATCATTCTGATTTTTTGGCAAATAAATTTACAAGCAATATATTAGCATTATAGTATTTTAGTTTTTTAGTCCAATCAATAGATTTTTTGTAATTCGATCGAAACCACTCATTTTGCACTATTTAGCCCGCAGTGACTGACGTAACAACCACTTTGTAGTGCAAGCTCATTTGAACTTTATTCTAACAGCATTTCAAACGAAGTTTGAACCACCACAAATGGAGTTGCTAATTTAGCTCATCTGGTCGCTTTAAAGCCCAATATTACTCTGCGCTACCAGGGAACCGTACCTTTAACAATTAGGACAACTAGACAGCACTAGCCAGTCTTGCAGTCAGAATTCTTAGTGTGTTGTAATGGCCAGTTTTGTCTCACTGCTTGTCAAAAGCCTCCTCTATAGTGGGCATGGCAACAGAATCAAAAAAATGCAAATCTATTTAGACCGTCAGTGAGAGTATTGGAAAATAATGGACACGTAATTTTTGTTTTTGTAAATCAATGAATCATCGTGAATGGGCATTCACGATGATCCATTTACGATTTTGGATGGCTCGTGACGTCAGAACTCACTAAAAATTATACCAAGGCGTGACGTATTGCGAATTTTTAAAGCGTCGTATCTTCGCCAATTTTGGTTTACGTAACAAAACATTTTTTGATAATTTAACTGACAGCTTTGTTGCTTTTTTTTGTCTTCTACCCTATAATATCTTTCCCTCATCACTACCTTTCATACATTTCGTCCACCGCGAACCAGTCATTGCAGTGCTCGTCCAGGTCATCTCGTGGGCCGTTCCTTTGTTTTTGTTCTTTTGTTGCCAGGCCGGAAAATCCACACGGATGTCCTCCGACCTGGAGCGGGCGGACGGGTCTGTCGGTCTCTAACCGACTAAAAACCATCCCGGTGTTCCCTTCCCACACTTGCACCGGGGATCATGGGAACTAGTGCGCCTTCCACGATCCCCGGATCTCACTGGTTTTTCTGGCCCAGCCTCAGCGCCTACGTTAATCAGGCACCCATGGTGTGGAGATCTCCACCCAGAGGTCCTTATGCATACGGCTCAAGTGCCAGCAAATTTGAGCCTTTTTCCATTTCCAGAATTCGTCTAGTGTCCCAATTTTCTGTAACTCCCGAGTTTTTTTTAAATGAAAACTTCTTTAGTGAAAAGTGCTCAGAACTCGCTTGATCGTCACGTACGCTTTTAGTAGCACTTGGAGCCGATCCGCTACGACGTAGCTGGCTACAAGTTTTCACTTCTATTGTCAGTGCCACATCTTTTTATTTATTCATTATATATTCAAATTCGCATTAAAAAACACCATCTAACCGTTCTCTTATACCTTTTAAACTACACTGACTTGTACTACGACCACTTAAAATTAAGATCACCCCGAAAGTGAGAACAGAAAGGTACATAAATTGAAGGAGTCAGCCGTTCCATCCCACGCATTGAGTGTAAAGGACTTGTGTAGGCGTTCCTTTATGCAGTAAAAATGTCAACGGGACAGGGCAAGCTTTATGAAGGGTGTAAAAAGACTCTTGACGAACACCGTGCCTGGGAACTTTCTAGTTACGGAGATATCGGGGGCGAAAGTTTATTTATTTATTTAACAATTTATGTACACACTTATTAAAGAAAAGAAGAAAGGAACAAAAAATAGTACAAAGGTGATGCTTATTTCTAATGAAATCTCTTCCAGCATACCTGCGAAAGGAGATACAAAATAAAGAGATGTAGACATAGTATGTAAAAGAAGGAGAGAAAATGAAATACATAAAACCAACTGCAAGCCGGAGTTGCAGTTGGTTTCCAACCTTGTTGGTAAAAGTTGAAGTTGGTTCCAACTTCAACTTTTTGACAAGTTTTTTTTTTAGTACAAGTTTTTAACGTGAGACTTTTACTATAGACGTCCACGACCCTTGTACTATTCAATCCATCAACAGCACAATGTTTTGAGTGCGTTACATTGAGTTCTACTACAACAAACATGATCTTTCACCCCAAAAAAAAGTCGTTTGCGTAAAGTTACTTAGTTTGATGTACAGAATGCTTGGTTGACGGCTTTGTGATGAGGTGGTTTACACCCCGTATAACATAACATCACGCCTATAATCCCTGAAGGGTAAGACAGAGGTGTATTAAATAGTACACCCACATTTCGCCAGTTATGTTTAAGTTGCATGTAATAAGCCGGCCCATTGCCATCAACCGGGCGCAAATCTAGACCCCATGGCTGTCACTGAGAAATTCCTGATGGAAAAACACAATAACACTTTGCACGACCTGGGAATCGAACTCAGGGTCTCATGCTCTGCAGTCGTGCTTGGTACCGTTAGACCAACGAGGCAGTCATGACAAGCAAGCTTTTTGTGATAGTGTGGCTGCCTTACGTTCTTAGGTTCCTGGGTTCGAATCCCGATAGGAGCAAGTGTTTGTGTGATGAGCATGGACGTGGATGGATGTTTCCGAGTCATGGATGTTTATATAAATAACAAACAAAAAAGTATATATGTAGTGTATATCAATTATCTGGTGTCCACGACACAAGTCTTGCTCAGTGTGGCACTAGATGGCGCTGTGTCCAGCGATATTTATATATTTATATTTATATTCAGGAGTGTTGTATGTTTTTTAATTGATTATGAGCGGTGATCGGAGGTAGATTGAGGTTGTAGGTAGGTAGATTGAGTTTTGGTACTTGTATCATAAATGCACACAGATAGAATAACATGGATAAGCAATTTTTCCGGAAAGTAATTCCGGTATTTACCGATTCAATCAAATATTGTTAATGTCACTGTGGTAACGCTCGGGGCGTTACCACAGTGCAGAGTTATGTGATATAAAACTCTTCTGATATAAAACTCACTGCTTGTGCCAAGGCTCTTATGCCAGACTCATCCAGGATATTCCCGCGATGGCAAAAATTTCGTCAGCCCATCTCCAATTACTCAATTTTTTTAAATTTCCAAAATCGAAGACCTTCACTCTTCTTGTGCTTCTTGCATACAGTGAATACCCGTGGCTTTTACTAGTGAATAAGGGATGATCCTAAAAAAATTGAATTAGTCAATCAAACAGATTTCCAAAAAATATTGGACACGTGTTTTTTCTTTTTTCTCGTAAACAAAAAATGAAGACGATACAGGTGCGTTGAAAACTCGTGTGACGTCACAAGCATGATCAACTCGTGATCTTTGATGCGTCTAATCCTCGTCAATTTTTATTGATATGATAAAACAAAAACACGTGTCCAATATTTTCGTAAATCTAAATGACGGACTCAATAGAATCATAGTTTTTTTAGTCAGGAGCATTCCCTATTGGTTTACCTTGACTCTCAAACCCGTTCTTGCTCAAGTGATCCACTTTCTGATACGAAGTTGAAAATTCAGAACCGTCTGGCCCCATTGGCCATCAGTTCTGAGCCCTGCCCACTGCCACTTAAGTATGTTGGCAATTCTGTGCATTACTTCGAAGAAACTAATTAGCCGATCTTCAAATGTGGGTCAACTGAACTACAAGCAATGCACTTCCCTTAACTACTAGAGTTTCCTCGGCTTTATGTCACATTTTAGCAAAACTTTCGCAACTTAGCAGACGTCTTAGAATTTTTATATCTCCTTAAGTGCTTATGACCTGATTTCCAAGTTTTCTACCTACTTCGGAGTTTGCGTGGTTTTAAGAAAGATAAAAATGAAGATCTTTGTCAGCGGAATTGTCTCTTTTCTTTTTGTTTTCCACTTAGACGTTTTAGCCCTTTTGCGAAGATCTTGAATCTTTATTTTGGTCTGAAAAGATTACGCAACTGAAGTTTATTTTATACTCCTTAGTCAGCAGCAAGGGCGATGAAGTGTCTCATAATTTCATTGAGACTACATAATAATCACAACGGTAAGTTTGGAATTTTAGAGCATAACAGGCTCTAAAATTCCAAACTTAGCAAAAAATCTATTCTTCTCGAGAGCCTAGACATTTTTGTAAGCTTATATCACAGTCTTAAATTATGCTCCGTTCCCCAAAGTACGGGCTGTTTCTCAAAATATGGCCAGTTCCCTAAAATATGGGCTGCTCTTAAAATATGAGCCGGTCTCAAGCTGTTTGCTCCTCTTAAAGCAAACAAATATGCGGCCGAAGATACGTTCGCACGTAGAAGGCCCTGCCATTACGGCTGTCTCATATTTTTGCTGGGAGCTCAATAAGCGGAGGCACACCCAAGTTTGCCAACCTCTTCTAATTAATTTCTACTCCGTGCCGGTAAAGTGGGAACTTAGTGTGTGCCGCAAGTTATAAAATAGACAGTGGCGCGTGGTTTTAGTATTTGTCGCGCGATTTCGAGAAGCGACCAGCGCTGTCAGCCGGTTCGCCTATGTTTTGGGGAAGCCCAGTTGACCTATTTCGGCTTAATGATGACTACGATGACGCGCAGTTCAACCATGTTTTTATTTTAATCGAACCTCACATACTTTCATACGTTTTCCCCACTACAGAACAACAGCCGACAGTCTGACAACCAGATTTTTTTTAGGATGGGAAATCATCAAATTAATGACTTCTCCCACTCTGGGCGGAGCGGGAGGGAGTATCAGACTTTTACTGACTAAAACCCATCCATGTGCCTTCCTCGCCCTTAGTTGGGTATTGTGGTACCTGGGTATCTCTTTGCAAGACTGGTTTCTGGAGCCGGAGAACTGGCATGTGGGGATCATATGGGCAGTAGATTCTTACATTATAGGTGCTAGTATTCAGCTGCATTCGGTTAGACATGAATCCAACCCTAACATAGTTAGGAAAAGGCGAGGTAGATGAATCGCTATAATTTCGTACGATACACCACAACTTTATGAGACTTTACACGGGCGATAGTGTAACTTTACTGAGCTCCGAATTGGTGAGATTAATTCTATAACAAAAGCGTTTGATCTGGCCGAGTGGCACTCCTAACTGTTGTATGTAAACCGTTGAGCATTGTGTTTCTTACTCGTGGTTCCGTTTGCTCTGTCAATGGCGGAAGTTGTTCTTGCATACGTAAACATACATCTACATGTTACGATACTCCACATGACTGCAGATGTCGGGAACAGGGATATTATTGGAGTGAAAACGTCAAATGAATATACCTACAATTTTATACTCAAGGTAATCGTAATTTTTGGCTGTTTGAAATCAAAAAGTAGATCCCGCCTTGCCGTTCTCAACGGATTAGTATAGGGCTTCTAGACAGATCTGATTTGGGTCTTAATTATGTAGTGACGGTTTTTATAAGAGTGCAAGAGAGTTTTAAATGAGTGTTACCTGCCGGGTATACACGTGAATAGGAAGGAATTTATAAGGGATCCTTCCTCCTTGATTGAGGTATTCAATGATGCTTTTGCTCTTTTTGCTTAAATTTCTCTAAAGTAATCATTTTGATGGCACATAAAGATGATAACACAAGAAATTCTACCACAATTTTATAGACAAAACAAATACTTATTTATTTAATACCTCTACCCTACATTTTGGAGACACGCCTCCTAGATTTATTTGAACTCCAGTTTTGAAAGGTTTCTTTCTACGTGGGTCTGAGAAGTTAGGCAGGAAGCAAGACAGACTGAGAAATATATCAAGATTAGACTGTTGAGTTTCAATATTGATTGAAATTTTTGATTATTGCATTTTAAAATTAAAGATTGGCTGAAGTTAGCAGACTTCTCATAAATATTTATTTTTGTGTTATGTTCGCTCCCAAACCAAGGGGAAGTTTGGGACGAGATGTCCGCGATCCGCGGAGACAATTCAATCAAGATGCCCTTTAATTATAAATATATCAACTCACCTAGGCGCTGGTGAAGTCCTGCTCCGAGGCCATGATTCAGGTCCAGGTTTGATGGGTGTCTGTAGGTATGTGTGTGTGTACGTGAATAGTGTTATGATTTTGTAGTCGATTTCAAACCTGACCGGCTATCAACTGGCGACAGGTTCCAACGCGTTAGCAGGTCACAACAACACAATAGTTCCAGTCTGTTCAATTGTTCACACGGCACGCGACGGGTTCGACCTAACCTCAAAGGGCGCGTGGGTGCTTCAACGTTCACAAAATATACACAATTACTCGGTTCCCAAATCAATGGCGAGGCTTTAGTCAATTTATTTCAACCAAATGGTCCCTGTTTATACGGGATTCAAAGGGATTTATCAATATTACGCCCAACAAACAATAGCCGGCGAGTTCACAAGCAATTTTAAAGACAAGTGATCAATGACAACTAGATGACAGGTCACGTCAAACCAAAGTGACGGCCGCCATGACAGTCAGCGCGTTCCATAGTCCGCGCGGGACGAAACATCTACCCCCCCCGGACGGGCCTACCCGTCCGCTAATCAATTGGCAGTCTCAAAATACCCCCCCAATGGGGGCGGGCTGGTGAGTCAAACAACCAAGTGACTCCTCGGCGAGCCAATTTGTTACCAATGTCAACCTGGCTCTCATTAAGGAAGGCGTATACTTCCTTCAAATAGTTACTTGTACCCTTGTAGTTGGTACCGCAATCAAACTGATCAAAGAAGGTAACCCTAGGCGAGACAAATCTATCCAAGGTCGCTACAAAGGCCTCTGTCGAGAGGGAGGTTAACAGTTCCAAGTGCACTGCCTTCATTGACAGACAGACACATACACAAGTAAGCCTTGACAATTTTAGAATGGCCAACAGCGCATTGCAACCGGCATGCGAGTTCCCAATGTGACGATCGGTCACCAACAAATCAAATCAAATGGCCCTCTTTGGGCAATAAGGGGGGTGACGAGTCCCATAGGAAGGCTAGAGTGCCTCAACCGTCCTCCAACAAGCAAAAGACCCGCATTATCCAAGAAGGGGCTCAACTTACTCACAGCTCCCGAGCTTAACCCTGCCAGACTTCAAGATCTCGATCTCCTTTTCAAAGTGCCCAGCCTGCACAGAGCGGACCCAATGAGGAGTGACTCCTGTTGCTCTTGAGGAGAGAGAATCGGTGATAGGCGCTTGTCCCCTGGATTCCTAGAATTGTGACCAAGACGCCTGATCCACGAGGTAACGTTCAACAATTGTCGAGGGAGCTGTATCTGTTCAACAAACAAATCAAACGGAGGGTCCTTTGTCCCAACAGCGAGCACCTCAAGCCCGGGCAAAAGGACCGACATCAAGACTGGCGTTCGAGGCCAACCATCCTCGAAACTTGCCTGAAAGGTCATTCACCTTCAGGCCCACTTAACCCGCTAACCAAGACGACAAAAGGCAACTCTGGACGCCGTGTCCAAAATAGCACGGACCACAACAGAGTCACCCAGGGGGCCTGTAGCGGGGCAGACGCCAATTTTCTAACAATGCCTGGGCGGCGACTGATCGCCGCATCCAGGCTGCCGTCGTTCACGACGAGGGTAGCACTCAAATGCTTCGTCCGCGCGGTGTCCCGGGCCGCTCGCCATCGCTGGAAGGGCATATCCCACCGGATGCCTGAATGGCGGAGGGCGCGACTCCAACCGGGGGCGTTCCGCCAGCGGAGGTGAAAGGTAGCGGTGCTGATCTGGCCATTGTTGCCCAGCAGCCGCCGTACAATTGTTCATACGAGGGGAGGCCAAATGGCGCGCACGCGGCTCCCGTTTACCATTACGAGGGGAGACCAACTGGCGCGCGCGCGGCTCCCGTTCAACTTGCGCGGGGGGTGGAGTGCAGCCATCAAAATTGCGGGCCTCTACCCGGTTCTCGACCGGCGTACCAGAGGCCCGGTGCTCGTCTCCGTGGTACCCCCCCCTGCGCGAACCCTCATCAGAAGCTGATCTGCCAGAGCGGTTCGCGTTGGCGCACAAAATCTCAAGATGAGCCCCTTCACAAATTCCACACGGGCGGGGCTTGGGGCAGTCCCGGTGAAAGTGAGCCCCCAAACAAGAGAAGCATAGGCGGCGTGCGTTGGCAATTCGGCGGCGGGCACTAACGTGCAACTCCAAAAAAGCCGTGCAACTTGCCATGCTATGCCCCGTGGCCTTACAAAAAACGCAATCAGGACTATTCTGGGTGCCCGCAAAACGGGGGGCGGGGCGACTATCAACCGGCCCCTTAGCCCTAGTCCGTCCCTGGTCTCTTGGCCGAGAAGGTGGTGGGCGCGACCCCATTGCGCCACAAGTGTTGTCCAAAAGGCGACACTCATCCTCCAAAAATTTGATGAGGTCGTCAAAGGGGGGAAGGTGGGTGGCACTGTCCCCACCATACCTCTGCTCGAAGCGGGACCTCAAGTCCGCGGGGAGCAACTGCAGTACAATGTGCACCAACAAGTAGGACCAATGGTCCACCGGCAACTCCAAACGTCGCAAAGCGTTGGTTGCTGAAACCAACGGGTTCAGCAGATTAGTGCGCAACGCCGACGTGTTCTCAATGGCCGGTAACCCCAAAATCTGGCCGATGTGAACATCAGCCAAGCAGCGCTTATTCTGATACCGTCGGGATAGGAGTTCCATAGCGGTAGGGTAGGCGGAGTCCGTCACAGGCAAGTGCTGCACCAAGGCTCGGGCCTCACCATCCAGGACCGACAATAGGTAGGCCAACTTTTGGGCGGGTCCGAGGTCCGAGCGGGAGTCAACCAGACTCTCAAATTGGTTTAGGAAACTCAGCCAGTGGTCCAAGCGACCATCAAAGTGTGGAAGTTCCAACGTGGGAAGCCTACTCAATAGACCGGGGCCTGAAACAACCGAGGTCTCCGGCTTGACCTGGTCAGGCGCTCGGCTCCTCAAAATCTCCCGGGCTCGCTGACTGACTGCGTCCCCCAATTCCAAAATCTGGTCGTAGTCGGCAACGACCTTATCTCGAGCTGCCTGGCCCCAAGCTTCCAATTCCAAATCAACAACAAACTCGTTGAACCGGGTGAACAACTTATCCACATCACCGAGTCTTACATCCAATTGTTCGGACCGAGCAAGTGTGATCTCCTCCAAATCCAAGCGCTCAACCGTGGCCGCAGCTGAGGTGAACCATCTTAGTTGTGAGACCAAACCAGCGGCCGCCTCCTTTACAGCCTTCAGTGAGGCCATTGCAACCAAATTCAACAATAACACTGTATGTCAAAAAGAAACAAATCAAACAAATCAAATCAATAAACTGTTTCAACAAATAACCCATAAATAAATCTCAATTAGAACCTAGAACAATTTACATAAACCTCTAGTTAACCAACAAATACCACTCAATATCAGTAAATATCAATTAATATCAAGTTACAATTAAATGACAACAATAATTTCAATCACACATGTGTCCAATACACAATACAATATTTCACACTGCAAGTACAATCGACAAGGGGACATATGATGCAATTAATTCCAATCAAACAATTATGTTCCAACTTGAGCCCGGCTGACAAATAACAAATTAGCTCTTGTTCAAACTTCCAATTGACCAGGCACTAAGTAAGTTGTTTTTTCAATTTTAACCACGCTCTGCTACCATTGTTCGCTCCCAAACCAAGGGGAAGTTTGGGACGAGATGTCCGCGATCCGCGGAGACAATTCAATCAAGATGCCCTTTAATTATAAATATATCAACTCACCTAGGCGCTGGTGAAGTCCTGCTCCGAGGCCATGATTCAGGTCCAGGTTTGATGGGTGTCTGTAGGTATGTGTGTGTGTACGTGAATAGTGTTATGATTTTGTAGTCGATTTCAAACCTGACCGGCTATCAACTGGCGACAGGTTCCAACGCGTTAGCAGGTCACAACAACACAATAGTTCCAGTCTGTTCAATTGTTCACACGGCACGCGACGGGTTCGACCTAACCTCAAAGGGCGCGTGGGTGCTTCAACGTTCACAAAATATACACAATTACTCGGTTCCCAAATCAATGGCGAGGCTTTAGTCAATTTATTTCAACCAAATGGTCCCTGTTTATACGGGATTCAAAGGGATTTATCAATATTACGCCCAACAAACAATAGCCGGCGAGTTCACAAGCAATTTTAAAGACAAGTGATCAATGACAACTAGATGACAGGTCACGTCAAACCAAAGTGACGGCCGCCATGACAGTCAGCGCGTTCCATAGTCCGCGCGGGACGAAACATGTTAGTTGTCTTATTAGATAGATCTTAGATATTTCTCGACGGCATGTATAGCTAAGTCAGAGGCTCATCATGGGCGGCATAAAAACTCTGACACCAGCAGCAGGCAGTGCAAGTACGGAGGACTCGATTGGACTCGATTAGATAAATTTGACAGATATTCTCGATAATAACTGTCAAATTTATTCGAGTCCAAGCGAGTCCTACGTACTTGCACTACAGGTTAGAAACTAACCACAAGAAAAAGAAATAAGGCAGTTTGTCATACTTTCCATTCTTAATGATTCTGTAAAACCCTATGAAAAATCAGCCTTTGATCTTCAACTTCTACAACTAAGTAACACATTTATTTCAGAAACAGTTATATGTGTTTACAAACGCCTTCGCAAAGAATTACGTTCGGAAATATCATTCAACACCCACGCAACCTTTGATGTCAACATTGTCACTGTGAATTGACTTGTTTCACCCCACGCTCTGATAACAGATAAAAGTCAATACTGCTGGGTGGGTAAAGTTAGGATTTAGGTTAACAATGTAGCAGTTTAAGATAAAGGTACCTTTAATAATAAATTATTTTGTCACGGTGGCGATATTTCCTATATTCTACCGTTGATTCTGTCAAAATACAAGAACATCCGAACTCCCATACAAAGAGAAGTTCCAAACTCCATAGAAATTTGACTACTTGCCTGGCGTTACAGGGCGACACTTGGAGGAGGTCTATGTCCAGTAGTGGACGTCTTTCGGCTGAAATAATGATGATGATGATTATGATGATTTCTTACCTGATTCGTGTAACAGGTAGGTTCATAATGGGGGATCTCCTTTATGTGCATTGACAAAATTATTCAACGTTTATTTATGGGAAAGACGTCGTGTCTTAGAACCAAAAAATCGAAGACGTACTAAGACCACGGGATGGTTTTGACGTTTTATTTCAACAAATAGTCAAAAATAGAGATTTGCAACCTAAAGGTTAACTAAAACCCTATCAAGGGTAATCCGTCTTTTTTACCATCATCATCTGCCTAACCTTTTCCCAACTATGTCACAGTATAACCGGAGGCAGCTGATTACCAGTATTTTACATGGAGCGACTGCTTATCTGACCTCCACAACCCAGCTTAGTACTGGGTAATTCGATACCCCTTGATAAGACTGGTTGTCAGATTTTTTGGACCACTGACAACCTGTAGCGACTGTCACAGATCTACAAATGACAGCTGGGATCAACTGCTTGCTACGAGGCACGGAGGAAACTCGGTATGTAATAGGTGGTCACCCATCCACAGACCAAACAAGACCCGAGCGGCTGTTATTATTTAGCCACGAGTTCCTCTTTAATCCGTCTTCTTTACCATAAACAGAAATCCAGTGGCTCTCAAACGTTTATCACACAGCAAAATACTTTACCCAAATCACCTTTCAGTCCATGAAGGTCAAAATGAATAAAGCTCACGAATTTATTGTAGCTAGCCAATTATGAAACATTTGGAACACCCTTGAAACTTTAAGCTTTTCAAATGACAAGTCTTCAGTCTGTTGAACTAAATAAACAGTTTGATATTTATTTATAGTATTTTAGTAGTTTTCCTTCGTATTAATTCAATTATTTTCAGAAATACTTGCCACTGCTACCTGTCTCTGCATCAACTAAAGGTTGACTGGCAGAAAATGCCTTTGGCATTAAGTCCGCCTCTGTACTTTGTGCTTGAAGTGATAAATAAACTAAAAGCTCTTCTAGTATTATTTTATGATAAATTTTAATGACAACCCGAATGACGTAGTGGGCTGCCTTACGAGGGTTTCTGGTTTGTATCCCGGTAGGAGCAAATGTTTGTGTGATAAGCATGGACATTTGTTTCGGAGTCATGGTTGCTTAAATATATAGTAAGTATGTATTTACAAAAGAAGTATCTATGTGGTATAACATCTATCTGGTGTCACAACGCAAGCCTCGTTGCTAAGTGTGGCACTAGATGGCGCTGTGTGAATGTAATGTCAAGCGATATTTATTATTTTATTTATTTAAATTTCCAAATTATGGTTGCATTTAGATATGGAGAACAAAATCAGAACATTATTTTTTTGGTGCTTTATTGGTTAAAATAACAATCTTGACATCCTTATTAATTTGTCCTGTGGTTTCCAGCGCTACCGGACACGAGATCTTTGGTTTGGTTCCCTGGTAAAGCCAAGTGTTATTGAGTTTTTTTATCAGGCATTTATTAGTGCCTGAACTTTTGGGCCCAGTCGGTGGCAATAGGTTCGCTTCTTATTACATGACTTAAACATATAAGTAACTGGCAAGATATTGGTGCTATCGCAACTTTGTAACGATTAGGTACAGACGTGATACTGCCGGGGCTGCGGAACTGTTCGAAAGAGATACCGTGGCCCCGGAACATAAAGGGCGCGGAAGGTACATGGATTAGTTTTAGTCAGTAAAAGTCTGACACTCTCTCCCCGCTCCGGCCTGAGTGGAAGAAGTCATTTGATGATTTCCCATCCGAAAAAAAAAATGTTACAGTCGCGGTCATAAGATTTTTTAATTATAATCTTTTTAAACGAAAATGAAACTAAACAAAAATTAAACGTGGAAAGAGAAATACTCAACACCAAAAAGAGAGCTTATGAGTAACCAAAACATTAGTTTAGCAGCCCATAAACCTCATTACCTGCGATTAACCCGTATCAATTAACAAACGCACGTAAACACGTTTGCGGTTTGCGTTGAAGTTAACTAGTTAATGTCACATGAAAATGAAGCTAACGTAAACTTGTGCTCAATTGCCGCAGAGACTGAAGTTAATTCGCTCATATATTAGGAGAGCGATAATGTTTATAATTGGACCCTTTTCACGGGCTGTCCGCTAGATAGTTTAAATTGTAGTTGAGAATTGTTTAATTTAAATTAAATGAAACCTACAATGTGGCCACATTTTGGTATAGGTATATCTTATCCGTGTAATATTGAGAATTAATAATAAAATATAATTATATGCACAACTAGACAACTCGACATGTGACATCTACCAATCCGCTCTGGGCCCGCGTGGTGGATTATATAGCCCATCTCATAGAGAGGAGGCCTGTCCCAGCAGTGGGAACATTAATAGGCCGATGATGATGATGATGATGCACAACTAACTACGAGTATTTGTCCGTGGTTTTATTTGCATTTCCATACCCCATGTCTTAATAAAATCAATACAAAATCGTCTTGATCATTTTACTACGTACTGTTGTTTGGAAAATCGGAAGGGGGCTCATCGCTCTGATGGCAAGATGATGTGGTTTGATTTGCCGAACTAAGTGACGACCAGACATTAAGATAATAAGACATTCGAACGACACTTAGATATTTGTGCGACAATCGCTTTTATTAAGACATTGTCTGAGTGTCTATAGACTTGCTTTTAAGCTAAATATTAGAACCAAACATCAGTATCAATCAATATAATTATTTAAAAAGTCCTCCGCCGCGTGTGTCTGTCTGTTCGTGATAAACTCAAAAACTACTGCACGATTTTTCTTGCTGTTTTCACCAATGGACAGAGTGGTTCTCGCGGAAAGTATTAGTGTAGCCACGGGCATCAGCTATAAAGTTTAAATTAATCATTTCAACTAAACTTTGTAGAATTATGCCTCCATGTATTTGCAGAAACTACGTCTTTATCTTTCAGAAAGATAAGAAAAACTAAATATTGAGATTTCAGGCCTGTCTCTGAAAATGTTTGAACAAAATAAATTAATCTTTCTGTATAAGTTTTAATTTTGGCATCAATCTGGTTTTCTGCGAACTTTGGCGAAGTAGCGCAAGTTTCTAAATTATTCACCAACATTTTGATGAATGAACGTCGTAACTAGTTTTTTTTACACAAAAAGTCCACTTTTTCCCAAGATTTTTGTTTATTAGAATATTAATAGGTTTTACCAAAAATCGGGGCGGTGTTATTTGTTTTTTAAAGTTTAGAGCAGAAAATAAAACGTGAGTGAAATCTTCGATAATTATCATTTATATAACTAGCCTTTTCCCAACTATGCTGGGGTCGGCTTCCAGTCTAACTGGATGCAGCTGAATACTAGTATTTTACTTTGATAACTATATTATTTAAAAATATCATACCAAGAGCTGCTTCAAAATTATAAAATAATATTTACGTACGAGTACAAAATAATTAAATTTGGTATCAAGGGCTATTTCGCCTTAATGTCGGACGATAACCTTTTACTTCTCGTGCGTATATAAATGACCGGTAAAGGTCACCGACCACCTAATAGGGCCAATAACTACTCTCGTTAAAAATGTTCCAAAAGTAGTTTTCGTCTCAGCGATGATAGATGTCGATAACTCTTCATATTAAGTATATATTTACAAATAAAAAAGTATATGTAGTATATCAACTATCTGGTGCCCATGACACAAGCCTTGCTTAGTGTGGCACTAGATGACGCTGTGTGTTAATGTCCAGCGATATTTATTTATTTATTTTATATTCGCTTTGTACGACCTGAAGGGTTTTTTGACAGATTGCAAGTGATATTAGAATGTTGACAAGACCTAATTATGTACTCGTAATAATACGAGAAATTAGGTACCCCAGTAACATCCTGTTACAGGTATTTTTGCCAGTTGTGAGTGAGCGTCGAAAATACTTCAATTATGTCTCTGAAATTGTCATCACAACTTGTCATCATTTTATTTTTCATTCTACCTGCTTAAGGGGACTACAGGAGCTAAAATAGCAACTCTATATTTGTGGTGGTTCAAACTTCGTTTGAAATTCTGTTGGAATAAAATTCTAATCAGCTTGCACTACAAAGTGGTTGTTACGTCAATCACTGCAGGCTGAATAGTGCGAACTAAGTGGTTTCGATCGATTTACAAAAAATCTATTGATTGGACTAAAAAAAACACAATGATGCTAATAATTATGTTGCTTTTAGAATTATTTTCCAAAAAATCAGAATGATCGCATGTATTTTAGTATGGTTTAACTCGTTAAAAAAACGTTATAGGAGATAAGTTTTAGATTTTTTTTTTATCGAATAAAATTAATTGTATTATGTTCTCAAAACACTATCATACTAGCATATATCTTGAAGAATATAATATAGTTTTCAAGTTTTGTTTATTATAGTGAGTCATATACTTTCAGGCATTATAAAATTCGCGTTTAGCTCCTGTAGCCGCCTTAAATCAGTCATCATGTCATCAACGTTAGGCAAATTGAAAGGATCGCTACAAAAACACTCTTTATTTTACAGATTTCAATAAAACACTATTTTTCATAGTGAAAACGAAACCCAACTTAAACCTCGATAGCGAAAACATGCAAAAATCCCGTAATACAGCCCCTCCAACATATTTCGACTAAGTAAATAAGTAAATTTCGCCAAAGTCGTTGGCAACTTGCGTTGTTCGTTGTACATTATCGTCATATTCTACTGAGGATCTTTGGAACAACCAACAGTTTATGAGTTTATCCTATCGAAGTGATGGAGTTAGGGAAACTTTGCCAGTTTTGATAATAATGATTATTTTGCCTTTTTGTTGCAGTAGGTTTAGCTTTTATGATACGAAATATTGAGGTAAAATCGTATCTCTTGTAAACAAAGAAAGGACAATAGTTTTCATAATCTTGGAGGATTCAAACCGAAAAGAATATCCTTGTGATGTTAATAGGTTTTATAGATGCGAAAACCAATTCAACTAATTCATTTTGGGAATATGTTGCAGCACACAGACACACACACACCTTAAACTTATAATACCCTCTGTCCAAAAAAATGAAGTTTATGAGTAAATGACGAATGAAACTGCGGCTTTGGAACATATATTCTTGTATTATAAATATCACAACACTTCCAGAATTGATTAGGTCACAAACAAGTAGCTTAAGATGATGAAGAAGATAAAACGGCGGTAGATACTCGTAAGTTGCTTATTATGTACAAGAAGTGAGACAGAAAATAATGAGACAAATACTGCTATTTGTATTTGAGTACTGCTAATCTAGTTCTATGAGAAAAATCTAGACTGATCTATCGTGTACGGGTCAGGAGGCTAAAACGAATACTCTCCTCCGGGTTTTAAAAAACGCCAGATAAAGCAGCAGCAGTAATTTAGCCTGTACTGTTCCACTGCTGGGCAAAGGCCTCCCCCAATTCCTTCCATGTGCTCTTTTCCTGTGCCGCCTTGGACCAACCCTCGTGATGCGCGTCCAAATCGTCTCGCCACCTTTTTCTGGGTCGGCCTCGGCGGCGCTGTCCGTCTTCGGGCAACCATCGTGTGGAGACCTTTGCCCAGCGGTCATCGTGCATGCGACTGACGTGACCCACCCAATCCCATTTTAGCCTAGCAGCCTTCATGCCAACGTCCACTATGCCCGTTTTGGAAAAAATATTGGTCAATTTTTTTTCTTTTTTTACGTAAACAAAAAAACAAAAAAAAAAAATTTTATAGTTGCGTCGAAAACTCGTGTGACGTCACATTTGAGTATATTTTTTACCGGAAAGTGACATCACAAGCCCCCACCCACGCCTTTTCCTCAGAATTTATTAACTTGATGAAACAAAAACACAATTGTTTTAGATAATCTAACTGATGTACTAAACAGTATTTGTTATAGTCAGGAATCATCCCTATTAACTTCCTTTTTCTTCCAAAAAAATTATGAAGTCATGTCGTAATTTGTAAGCCACAGTACACCTCTAAAACGTAGAAGGTACAATACAAAGAAAACACGCCACATGCCTAAGTTTAGTAGTACCCAGCTTAATACATCGGATATTAGAAGGTTCGACACGGCTGGAGGGTTGCAAAGATCGTGTGGGATAGCGGATGCCGTCAAATGACGTCGTGAAGGCTCCATACAATCTACCCAGGCCGAGGTGCGAGCCTTCCAGCCATAAAAACCTATTTTGTTAAAGTAAAACTTCGGTATAGTAAGGCTCCGGTCCTTCCGCTGACGGGAAGCGGATTGCTATCGACTGTTTTTCCGTCTAAGAAATGTATGACAGATTGTACGTCTCTTAACAGTAAAAGAGTAACATGCTCATAATTATATTAACCGTCGAGATTAAATAAAATATAAATTATGTTTATTTCTATAAGTTTCCGAGAGCAGCGGTGGCCCAGTGATGGCGTATCCGACTTACAAGCAGGAATTCGTGGGTTCAAACTCAGACAGGCTCATTACTTTGTGTAAATATAACGTCTATCAACTCGCACTGGGCCCGCATGGTGGATTACATCCCATTCCCTCACTGACAGGAGGCCTATGCCACAGCAGTGGGAACAATAAAAAAATAGGCTGATTTTGCTTATTCTATAAGTTGGTTTAACATTAATTTTAAACGTCAAATAAATTATTTTTAAAACTAGATAAGCCCGATGTTTCCGATCTTACTGCTCTGAGAAAAAACAGCCAAAGTACACTCAGCGGTCAAAGTCTCTTTTAAAGTCCAGAGAAGTCAACGTACTTATGGACCATGCAGATTAATATCTGAGATGCTCTTTAACCCGGCGAAAACTCTGTCCAAAATACAACTCCTTTCCAGTGGCTACCTATACTTGCTTCTCGCGATTCGCTAGCGGTGGGACCTGTGCCTAAGAAAGGTTTTTGCTAGGATATTTTCACGATTACTGGCTTTATGAAATTGCTGGTTTGTAGTTGGTGAGTGTAATATCAAATTGGTGTTTGTGGTCGCTGAAGATCGGGGTAAGCCTTTTGTCGCTAAGTTCGTGTTTGAATATCAAGAAGGAAATACTTTTAGATTGGAATAAAAGTAAGAAATCGTGGCTTAGAACTGAAATAGTTATTTGTTATACAAGAGTGCAAAGTTGTTTTTTAACCGCGTGCTCAATTTTGATGACCGAGCAAGCGAAAGATTCTAAAATTGAGTCACGAGCGAAGCGAGTGATTCAAAACTTAGAATCTTGAGCGTTAGCGAGGGAATCAAAAGAGCTCGAGGTGAAAAATCTTTGCACTCGAGTGCAACACGTAACTTTTCATCCCACCTCAGCGAGGAAATGAATAAACGCAAAAAAAATGCGCATTATTAACAAATTCAGTCTGTTGGCGTCAAATAAACTTCCTCGTTGCTAGATAATGAGTAGTCATTTTAGGTTTTTCACTTGTTTTCAAGTTGGATTCCTTGTTTTTTTTAACCTAAGGTGTTAACAATATGACGTGAAAAGAAAATGGCGCGCGCAAAACATATTAAAAAAAGTACACCAAGAAATTTCTGAGTCTGAGTTCTTAACAAATTAAAAAAAAATATATGATAAATTCGGCACCATAGAGGTTGAAGTATAGGTTTAATGATGTTTTGAATTCACATGCTTAGTGCACACGATGTTCTAAAATCAAATTTACTTTACCCTCAAGACGATAAAAACGGCTTTTGCACTCAGATATCGAAGAGCAAAAAACTTTTTTGCAAAAAATAAAACCGACTTCAAAAAGAAAAAGTGAAAAATAACTTTAGCTTCTGAAGTCGGTGACGTTTGTATGATTGATTTAATTTTTTTGTCACCGACTTCAGAAGCTAAAGTTATTTTTCACTTTTTCTTTTTGAAGTCGGTTTTATTTTTTGCAAAAAAGTTTTTATTTTTCACTTTTTAGTGGTTCACATGGAAAGTGCATACCGTTACAATTACAACAAGCCCAAACACGACTAGGATACATTGTCTCATTATGGAGTTCCGTGACTCTTGGCTTCATCATCAGATCTGATGGTAGAATGGTTCTTATCAAACGCAAATGCTTCACTTGTTGTAGAAAATATAAAAATTGCTGTACGTTATCCTATAAAATTTGAAGAGTTCCCTCGATTTCGCCAAGATTCCATCATCAGATCCCGACTTGGCGACTATGGGACCAACTTGGAAGTATACCCTTTCAAACAAAAAAAGAATTTTTCAAATCGGTTTAGGCGTCTTCGAGTAATCGGGTAACATACATAAAAAAAAAAAAAAAAAATAAATAAAAAAAATACATACAGTCGAATAGAGAACCTCCTCCTTTTTGGAAGTCGGTTAAAAATACTCTTTCCGAGATGGGGGGATGAAAATAATCTTTTTATTTTAAGTAAAACTTTTTCAGTAATATAATGCATGTCAGTGCACTGCAGCTGGTTAGACTGGAAGCCAACACCAACATAGTTGGGAAAATATTAGGCAGATGATGATAGCGATGAATAGGTACAGTTTTCAACATCACCACATCATATTGATATACATCACACTTTGATACATAGTTAAAATATTAAAACCACCCTTTATATTACGCAAAATACATAGACTACAAATTACGCTATACCGCCTAGCAAAAAACAATGAAATAACAATGCCCAAGTATTCCATATAACAATATTTCTACAAGAAAAACAGCCACCGGTGTTGTCTATGACTTGACAACGTATTTTACTATTGAGCACTACAAACACTGAGGTGTTATGAATGGAGCGAGAACCAATACCATTAAAGTGTGCAACTAGACCACGGTGGATAAGTATTATTCACCTGATGAAAGGTAAAACACCTGGAGAGTTGGAAAGAAATTCCTCCCCAATTCTTCTTCCTCACTTTGCCCAGCTGTGGGACAGAATAGGATAAGTCGTCGATCTTCGAGTGACTGTTGTTATTGATTTTTTGAGACATTTTACGTTCACACGGCACCTAAAAAATGTTATTGGTTATTCCGTAAGGTATGAGAGAAGCCGATTGCTGAAATTAAACATGGTTGGATTGGTTAACTAATAAATTCATTTCTCACTTTTGATTCATTTTGTGTTCAGCCGTTAAACTTTTAGTGAAATTTGCAAAATGACGTACGCGGGTCTGATATTGGTTACCAAAGACACGACTGCTATTTATAAAAAAATAAATTGTTATGTACTTTTGGGTCAATTCAATTTGATGGCAGGTATTCTCTTCCAACAGTTAGTTAATCTATATTCTATATATATATATACATATAATAAAAGAGTAAAAAAGCTGTGTCTGTACATTGAATATATTTAAAAAATAATAATTGAAGGGGATTTAGAAACAGTAATAGAGCACGAATCCAAAAAAAAAAGTCTGTCTGTTTGTCTGTTTATCTGTTTGTCTGTTTGTCTGTTTGTCTGTTTGTTTGTACACGCTAATCTTCGGAAGTACTGGACGGATTTGAATGATTTTTTTTTTGTTGTATAGATATTATGTCTGGGCAACATATAGGCTATAATTTTTCTTGGAAAACTGAACACCTGATGTAGAACCGCAATAGACCAGCTAAACTATAAGAGATACAAATATGACACCATAGCAAAAAATGTTTCACGTGATGAGCATTTTCTGCTGAGAGAATAAATTTGAAGATCTGGAACACCTGATTTGGAACTCCAAGAGCCCAGTTATACCATAACACATATAGGAATGACGTCTTAGCAAAAGTTGTACAATCTGATGAGCACTCTCTGTTGACTTATTAAAATCGAAGATCTGGGACACCTGTCGTGGAACTCCAATAGCCCAGCTACACCGTAACACATATAGGAATGACGTCTTAGCAAAAGTTGTTCAATCTGATGAGCACTCTCTGTTGATTTATAAAAATCGAAGATCTAGGACACCTGTCGTGGAACTCCAATAGCCCAGCTACACCATAACACATATAGGAATGACGTCTTAGCAAAAGTTGTTCATACTGATGAGCACTCTCTGTTGACTTATAAAAATCGAAGATCTGGGACACCTGTCGTGGAACTCCAATAGCCCAGCTACACCGTAACACATATAGGAATGACGTGTTAGCAAAAGTTGTTCAATTTGATGAGCACTCTCTGTTGATTTATAAAAATCGAAGATCTGGAACACCTGTTGTGGAACTCTAAGAGCCCAGCTACACCATAACACATAGGAACGATGTCGTCTTAGCAAAAGTTGTTCGGTCTGATGTGCATTTCCTGTTGACTTATAAAAATCGAAGATCAGAAACATCTGATGTGAAAATTATTGCAAAGCTATCACTAATTTCACTGTGTAATTATAAAATAACTAAAACTGGGAGTACCTCCACGTGGTTAAGGCGGTAACAGTTTAGGACTGATTTTCGATTTTCGATGACGATGGTATATCATTTAAAATTTGACTCTACTGGCCAAAACTCCCATTTATTATTTTTATTTTATCGAATAAATATGAATTCGAGCTTATTTTATTTGAGTGTTTTTGGCATGAAGAGCCAGAAGAAGAGCGCCGAACACGCACACAACAAAATATTCATAATCTGTTAGAAAGTGAGAGAGAAAGAATTGCTGGAGTACGGCATGAAGAGACAGAAGAAGAGCGCGAAGACTTCGACATTCTCTGAACAGAATGTCGATAACATCTGACGAATCGGGTGTCTCAAGATATAGCCGTAGGGCATGACGACCTTCCTTGGGTTGATAAGAAACGGAGTTCATTTACGTATACTCCTATGGTTGAGTACGCCACATATTCCGCCATCGGAGGTATGGTTCAAAATTTTACTTTTTGTGAAGCTGTTAAATGGCAAAAAGAAACTAACGGTATGTGTTGCTCAGGTGGGAAAGATTATTACTATTTTCCCGTCCCCGGGCTCTTAGAATTAGACGTTTTAGATCTTCGATTTTGACGAACCCGGTGTCGCTGGCAAAAGCAACAGGATCCGCGTACGAAGTCGCGGGCAGAAGCTAGTACAATAATAAACAGAAAACGAAATACAAATCGCACCTAAGAATCGTGAACATTTAACATCAATCTTTATCGAACTCCATTTCAATGAGAACATCTAATGCCCATCATCACTCCATCTACTCTCTGCTCCGCGTTCGCGCCAGAGTCCCACAAACAATTCCAATTTGTCCTAATGTCTCTATGAATGAGCTGTGGCTTGGAAAAACTTCGTTCATTTATTTAGAGCCGATGATACAGGGCTCAATTGAAGCTGTCATGTCGCTTGTTACACTGTCCATCTGTCAAAAGTTTCATGAAATATTATACGTTGTGCAGTTTTTTGTTCGGAGTTCGGTTAACCTCGTTTTTATTTTTACAACATACAAATTTAAATATTGTGCAAAACCTGTTTCTGGGATTATTTGTTTCTTTCTCATTTGGTACCAATTTTTAGGTCGGTGAATATGAGCAGCGGTAGCCCAGTGGTAGCGGCCACGACTTACGAACATTAAGTCAAGGGTTTGATACTTGGCAGGCGGATTACTTTGTGTAATTTATTTCATCAAAGCTGCTCTAAAAACGGTTAAGGAAAACAAGCATCGTGAGGAAACCGGCTAGAACCAAAAATTCGGACACATGTGACATCTGCCAATCCACACTGGCCCGCGTGGTGGATTATATTCATGGCCTCACATTGAGAGGAGGCCGTGTCCCAGCAGTGGGAACATTTATAGGCTGATGATGATGATGATTCTATTTGGTACCAATTTTTTGGTCGGTGAATATGATTTGCGACAGCCAATCGCAGAAATGAAGTACCAGCCTGTTAGATTTTTATAAAATACTAGCTTTTGCGCGGAACTTTGCTCCCCTCCCTTTATGTACGGAAAAAAATTCAAATTAAACCATAGGAACGTTTTAAATGCACTTGATTAGACTCAGGAATAATGTAGCTTTCCGTTAGTGAAAGAATTTTGTGGATAACCTTACCTCTTTACAATATTACTATAGATGTATTCCACACGATAGTTTTCTTCACCGTTTTTAGAACAGTGGTCCAGAAATACACCTACAGCTTTTTTTTTGGCAGGGTGGAGATTTTGCATATCCGGTGGGGTCAGCTTGTTCATCAGGCGACAACGTTGTTATTGTACTTATCGTATTGCGTTATGTGCATTCTGTTGCATAGATATACCCTTCAATGTCGTCAGTGGTGTTCTGCCATGTCCGTTTTGTGCCCGGAGCTATTGGACATAGTTGGATATCATAGCCAATGGAGAGCACATGAAAGAACACACCCAAGAAAATCCATCAAATACAGTTGCTGTGGCTGAAATCTGCTAGAGGCATCATCATCATCTTCACACAATACACGAAGACGAGTCACTGCCTGGGTTCTAACCCAGGCCGGGACTTGTCTTGTCTTCGTGTATTCGACTAACAAAGATCGTGACTTTTAGGTCACTATCTTTATAAGTCGGGGCGATATCACTGCATTTAAATCAATACGGGGTGTAAACTACCACATCACGAAGCCGACCAAGCAAACCAAGCATTCTTTACATCAAACTTTAACTACTTAAGTAACTTTACGTAAAATTATTGCTGAGAAACGCCTTTTTTTTGGGGTGAAAAACCATATATTTTGTGGTAGAACTCAATGTTACGCACTCAAAACATTGTGCTGATGGTTGGATTGAATAGTCCGGGGGTTGTGGAGATGCTAAAATCTTACGTTAAAAACTTGTATTAAAAAAAATACTTGTCAAAAAGTTGGAAATTCGACCCCCAATATCTCCGTAACTAGAAGGTTCCCAGGTATGGTGTAGAACAAAAAAATGATCGCAGTGACTGGGAGAACAAGTGCCTTTCGGCTTCGCTAAGAGGTTTTTTACCACCCTTTATAATACCTATTAACCCAACTTTTAAATAAAGATACACTATTACCCGAAATCCAGTAAGGGAAATAGTAACACACAACATATAAATCATAAATACTGCAGTCGGTTTGCCATCCGCGGTCCAAACGAGTATCCAATTGGGGTGGGCAGGGAGGCAGCTATCAAACGGTAGTTTGGCGCCGTGGTCCCGCTCCCAAACGAAAAGTGAGAGATTTGAGTTTAAAAATAGACTGCGGTAAATATGTATTTTTGTTTCTTGTATTGCTTTCTTTGTTTTAAGGTGTGTTATTTTGTTTTTAAACTGGTTTTGATTCTCGATTTTATAGACTTGGGACTAGTGGCTTAAGTCACAATAATGACATTATGCGATAACCTTCATGATAAGGGTGCTATGCAGTATCAAGACTTGTCCTTAATCTTAATTAAATAACGCTAAAGTTTCCGACTATATGACCAACATTCTAACAAAAAAAAATGCTACTTCTGCTTGGAGGCAAATCTTTGTATTTGTTCATATATTTTTCTTCAGTTTTAGCTCTAACCAAAAAAAATTAAAAAAACCGCTCTGAAATTGATAATACTAATGCATGAAAGATGAAGAGAGACAATCTAATGACACAAGAAGTTTTATACAGGGTGTAAGCCATCACCCCATCACGAAGCCGTCAACCAAGCATTCTGTACATCAAACTAAGTAACTTAAGTACTTTTTTTTGGGGTGAAAAATCATGGTTTGTGGTACAACTCAATGTAACACACTTAAAACATTGTGCTGATGGATGGATTGAATAGTACGGGGGTCGTAGAGGTGTTTAAAGTAAAAATCTTACAATAGAAACTTTTCAAAAAGTTGGAATTTTGACCCCCAATATCTCCGTCACTAGAACACCATAAATATCGCAATGATAGGGAGAACAAGTGCCTTTCGGCTTCGCTAAGAGGTTTTTACGCCATCAATATGAAGCTAAACGCACAGTACAGGTATGTACCCTGCGACAGATCTTATGGGACCTACATGACATACATTATGACTTGCTGCAGTGGAACCCAATATTTTCGTACGATGTCACAAAATATCCGTCGGTAAACACTATAGGTAATGATATGGGTTGACATGTCCGTATTGAGTATGTATTGTTGGTGAAAGTGGAAATTTGAAACGTTACGTGTCTAAAATGTATGTCCTCTTTTGAAACAATAAGGGAGGGACTAGTATATGAGTACTTATCGACGTAGAATTTACTCGAGCTGATCAGAGTGAGCTTATGTCTAAACTAATTTATGCAACCGGCTTTGCCCGTTTTGAGTTCGGTAACTCTCTGTGATTAATAAGAAATAATATTTATTTTTTAGTGCACTTAATGTACAAAGACGGACATAATGCCTTGGGCATCTTCTACCAGTCTAGCTTAGGGTGATGCAGAGACAAAACAGTTTAGGTGCAATAGTACAGAAAATGAATATTAACACACGGCTTCATATCAATTCAAAGCCTACCCTAATTACAACGTATCGAAAGGTGTCTAGTTGCTAGAGTTCAATTACTTACGATAGTCATCTCGTCTTGCCAGGGCTGGCAGTCTCGACAGAGATAACGACAAAATCGTTAACTTTTGGTTGCTAATTACTAACGAATAAATTCGGTTGCAATAATGATGCTTGCTAATAATGAAAGTCTCTTCATCCTAGACGCGTTTCTCGTAAGCATAATTATTGCAACCGAATTTATTCTTTAGTAATCAGCGACCGAAAGTTAGCGATTTTGTCGTTATCTCTGTCGAGACTGCCGGCCCAGATAAGATTGAATAGCGAAATTCTATGCTCACATTATCGCTATTTGATCACTAGTAAGTAATTAATACAGAAACATTTCAAGATCGGCTTTAAGTTTCTGCTTGCTCATATTGCTTGCTTAAGCATATAGGAATGCTAACTCGTGTGCGTAACCCTTTATTTATTTTTGAACTATGGAATTCAGGCCTCGGACACGAAGTCAGCGGCAGAGAGGCGCCGGCGGTGCCGGCGGCGGCGGCGGGCAGCGGCGCGGCGACATTGTACCCGGTCTCGAAGTTAGCGAGCAGATGGTGCGACGCTAGAGCGGCGTAGAGTTGTGTTAAGAGAAATTAAATAAAAAATAAATATTCTAATGTACAACGGGCTGGTGTCAGCAAGTCCACGTCAAAGCGTGTATTTTGCGTATGGGCAATAATCCACCACGCGGGCCCAGTGTGGGTTGTTATAAATGTCACATGTCTTCGAATTTTTGGTTCTAGGACATGCCGGTTTCCTCACGATGTTTGTTTTTCTTAACCGTTTTTGAGAGCAGTGGTGATGAAATAAATTACACAAAGTAATGCGCCTGCCTGGGTTCGAACCCACGACTTACTGTTCGTAAGTCGGGGCCGCCACCACTGGGCCACCGCTGCTCTCAATATGTAAATAAATTCTGTTTTGCACCAAAAGCCACAGTACAAGAACCAGAAAGAGCATGAAGGTTTATAATTTGAATTCCCTGACTTCTAAACTAGGTGTATGTTTCTTTGTTCGCGAACGAATTGTCTAACCAGAATTGTCTACGACAACATCTTTTTGATACTTATTTCTTTCGTTTGATTTATGGTGAGCAAAAACGATGTTAATTCCTACGTCAATGCTGACGCGCGGGCACCGTTAGCCGCTCGAATGCCGAGTGCCCCCCGCCCCGCTCCCGCTGACGTCGTGTCCGAGTCCTTACAACTAAATAAAACAGATTAAAAAAACTAGTTTAAATGGTGTAAACAACACAGCACTACACATAAAAAAGGACAACATCAAACGCTTGAACTAGAAACAGCTTAGATTTTTTTCGTTCTCCATTTATGTTTATTTATTTTATTTATTTATTATAGGTCTACCAACAATTGTTTACACTGGATACAGGGACATAATTCATTCATAAAATTAAATAACAGCGCAACAATTACTTATAGGTAAACACCACATGTACAATACAATACATTCGGGAGATAAGATAACTTAGTAAGTAACTACTAAGCGCCAATATTCAATTAAATTAAACTTGTGAAAACCAGAATTTGACAAAATCGTTTGTAAAAATAAATGAAATTAAATTATTTATGAAAATGACAACATTATTATATGGCTAAAATAAAAAATTAAATTACATTGGTGAGTTGGAATTGATAAATTATAAATAAAGGACGACATAAAATAATAATTAATTGACAAAAAATTGATAAAAATAAATAAAACTTATAAATTGTTATTAAGTATAAATTTTTAACATGAAAAAGATGTTTCGTCATTCGAGTCCAAAATAAGGCCTATTGCTAGTAAATGGCCAAAAATGTACCACTACTACTGTCTGCTACTGAGAAAAACCAGAGGGAAAGCCAACACCTTTTCTGACCTGTGAATTAAACCTTAGACCTCATACTCAGTCGTATCATCTCATCTGCCTAGCCTTTTCCCAACTATATTGAGGTCGGCTACCAGTCTAACCGGATGCAGCTGAATACCAGAATTTTACATGGAGCGACTGCCTCCACAACCCAGTTAGTACTGGGTAATACGATAACACTTAGTAAAACTAGTTGTAGACTTATTGGGCCACTGACTACCTGTAACAACTGTCAAAGATCTACAAATGACAGCAGGGACCAACTATTTTACGTACTTTCCGAGGCATGGAGAAAACCCAGTATGTAAGGGTGGTCACCCATCCACTGAACAACCTCGGCAAGCACGGCTTAACCTATAAAGATCGACCCGAACTCTTCAGTCGTAACCTTTGCGACATTACAAATTGGACACATAATTTAAACCACATTAAACCGATTTCGTATTCAGTAATACAATTTCGCAGCCCTGTCACATTTGCCACCTCGACCTAATCGCGGCATTGTATTCTTACCAAACAAAGTTAATCTGTAAGACTTCCTCAATTTTCCATACGCAAGTCAACCCTTTGCCTAAGTAACAATACATACCGGGTTAATGACCTATAAAGCCAGGCTGATTCGTTCCCTAATGTGTTTTTAATGGCGTACATTTTGCTATTGAACTGTCATTTAATATGGCTAACAGAATTTACGAGAACACACGGAGCTTTGTTAATATTTGCGGCGTGAATTTATGACGAGTTTTGGGTAATTATTGCGCGTATTTTTCAGGGTGCTTTTTTTTGTTTTGTGTGCTGTTTTTCTGACAAAAAATGTGTGCTTGTAATTGGTGCTAGAATACAGAAATAATGGCCAAATATTCGAACATTTGGTGTACCAGGTTTTCATTTTACAATGTAATATGTGGGTTTAACTGTAAACAAAATAACTTTTTCGACCGTACATTGACCTATGTGTAGTTTGTACGTCATACTCACAAGAGCATGATGTACAAACTATACATATATATGCATATAATTATATGCATATAGATATTGTTTAGGTGTGCATTTCTCTAAATTAGCATGTATTCGTGTAATTAATTCATCAAGGGAATCTACTCGTCTACTCATTTACATAACATAGGTACAAGTCTACATAACAAGTACATAACATTTTCACTGTTGGTTATCATACCGCAACATTTAGTTAGATTCAAATTACATTGGTAATCAAAATCATCAATAGATAGATTAGAGATTAGATTAGAGTTGTAGTGATTAGTAGGATTCTTAGGCATATTCAGGCCATATTATTTTCCCAATGCGGGGCACTCTTCTCTCTAATGCTCTAGATATCGGCTATAGGATATAATCCATTACTTAGGCTCACTGCAGGTTGGTGTGAATTCGGGCCTGTGGACGGTGAGCTTTGGGCTAGCTAGCCGTCCGTCCGTCTTATGACGACAGGCCGTGTCGACGGCGCGTTCGTGTTCCACGCGTACCTCAAAGAGATGTCAGCCTGAACGAAGGGGCCTGCAAGGGCCGAAGCCTGCCGGGGCTGCGGGCCTATTTGAAAGAGATGCCGCGGCCCCGGAACATAAAGGGCGAAGAAGGAACATGGATGGGTTTTAGTCAGTAAAAATCTGACACTCCCTCCCGCTCCGCCCAGAGTGGGAGATGTCATTTGATGATTTCAAATCCGAAAGTTGGTGTGAATTTTTGTTTCATGCCAGTTTCTTTACGGTGTGTTCTTCTAACGTTTTAAGAACAGGCATGACGATACTCAAATTAAAGCGCCTGTCTGAATTCCAAAGGCAAATCGTAAGACCAGGCCATCATCACATAGCCACTACTTACCTACACTACGTTTTTTGAAGTGAAAACTTCTTTAGGCCCGCTGAGCATTTTTTAGGTGAACAAAAATCATGGAACTCGCATGACCGTCACAAAACGCTTCGTAGCCGATCCACTACGGCGTAGCACCTGGTGCTCAACCCGTAGCAGTGCTACGACCATTTTACAAGTTTCTTACCGCTTTTTTTTTCACAGAATGGCGATCAACGAAGGTTCCTTCCGACAGGTTGGAAATCAATGTACAGAAATATGATATAGACATTTTTAGAAATCCATTATCTACGTTACGGCACGTGCTTCCACGAAAATAGCCTTTCCAGTGAAAAAAGAAACGTTCCCAATCAATTTTTATACATTATCAACCTTATTTTATTTTTGGTACAGTTCGATATTTAATACCCTCGACATGTGACTTCGGAAAATGGAAAATAATTATTTCTTGAATGAAGTCGGCAGATGTTACAAGACAAGTGTCATTGGCATGGACTGATAGTGACATTTCTTTATCTTGGTCCATTGTCCATGGACCAAAAACTAAGAAATGTTTATTTGTAGTTTACTACATATTTTCATATTGGCTTTCGATAGTGTGCTGGAGGAAATTGTGGCTAAATAATAACAGCCGTACGGGTCGATGTTCAAGGTTAAGTTGCGCTTACCACGGTTGGCCTATGGATGGATGATCATCCAGTTGATACCGAGGTTCCTCCGTGCCTCAGAAAGCACATTAAGCTGTTGGTCCCGGTTGTCATTTGTAGATCTTTGACAATCGTTACAGGTAGTCAATGGCACAAAAAGTTTTGCAACCAGTCTTACCAAAGGATATCGTACTAACATGGTTGTGGAGGTCAAATAGGCAGTCGCTCCATGTAAAATAGGTCTTCTCTTAATTCAGCTGGATCCGGTTCGACTGGAAGCCGACCCCAACATGGTTGCGAAGATGCTAGACGATGATGGTGATGCTGCTTTAGTCTTGTGGTCGGGAACGCTATTGTTAGGCGAGTAGTCTTGGGTTCATTTCCCAGGTAGTGCAATGTTTTTGGGTTTCCCCATCAGGCATTTTTTTGTAGCAGCGGCACTTCGGCGTACTTTTCTTTCTTATTCTTTATTGCACACAAAAATTATAAAGAAAAATATACACAAAATTAGAAAATATAGCTTATGTACAACGGCGAGCTTAACCCAGAATTGGGTTTTAGGACTTCTTATAAAGTTTGGGTTGAAAAAAAACCCATAGCAAGCAAAACATTCCTCTGACCCGCACTATTTATAGTCTGACTCTCATAACTAAACCTATTGAACAATTTATACGAAAACACGCAAAAAAAATAGGTAAGTACCAATTTAAATAAAAAAGAAACGTCAGTATCAGAATAGGTATTTATCAATAACATTCCAGCTATCATATCGTAACAGTTCCATAAACAATTCCTTTGACCCCCCATGTTTATATTGTCATATCCAGACCGAAACGAAAATACGCAAAAAATACGGCCAAGTGCGAGTCGCACTCGTGCACGATGGGTTCCGTACCATTATCTATACAACATTAGACAAAACGACAAAAAAACATGTTTGTTGAATAGAAGCCCTGCTTAAGGCGACTGCAAGAGCAAAACACGAGTTTTATAATGCCTGAAAGTATATGATTCACTGCAATAAACAAAACCAGAAAACTATAATTATGATATTCTTTAGGATATATGCGAGTACCTATGATAGTGTTTTTTAATATTCCTCGAAAAAGAAAATTACGAACTTGTCTCTAAAAATTTCTTTTAACCAGTAAAAACCGAACTAAAATACATGCCATTATTCTAATTTTTTGGCAAATAGAATAGAATAGAATAGAAACCACTCATTTCGCACTATTCGGCCCACTTTGTAGTGCAAGCTGATTAGAACTTTATTCTAACAGCATTTCAGACGAAGTTTGAACAGCCACAAATACAGGAAAAGTTTTTAACCAGTGCGCAAATTTTGACATGATAAACTTGAATGTATTTTAATAGACACGTATTTTTTATTTTGATATGTGTTAGTAGTAAAAAATAAAGTTATCGCTTACGAGACTTATTTACCTATAAACTTATTTTATGGTCGCTTGCCAGTCGGGCGCCCGGTCGACCGACTCACGCGTCGACCGGACGCCCAACCGGCAACCTGAGATCAGCTGAGTTTTGTAGGTGCGCTCGCTGGATGCGACGGCGCCGGCGACGTAAACTTACCTACCTACGCGCTGACGGTTACTGACCGCCGTTTCGCGCTCCTTTTTAACCGACTTCCAAAAAGGAGGAGGTTCTCTATTCGACTGTATGTATTTTTTTTTTTTTTTTTTTTTATGTATGTTACCCGATTACTCGAAGACGCCTAAACCGATTTGAAAAATTCTTTTTTTGTTTGAAAGGGTATACTTTCAAGTTGGTCCCATAGTCGCCAAGTCGGGATCTGATGATGGAATCTTGGCGAAATCGAGGGAACTCTTCAAATTTTATAGGATAACGTACAGCAATTTTTATATTTTCTACAACAAGTGAAGCATTTGCGTTTGATAAGAACCATTCTACCATCAGATCTGATGATGAAGCCAAGAGTCACGGAACTCCATAATGAGACAATGTATCCTAGTCGTGTTTGGGCTTGTTGTAATTGTAACGGTATGCACTTTCCATGTGAACCACTAAAAAGTGAAAAATAAAAACTTTTTTGCAAAAAATAAAACCGACTTCAAAAAGAAAAAGTGAAAAATAACTTTAGCTTCTGAAGTCGGTGACAAAAAAATTAAATCAATCATACAAACGTCACCGACTTCAGAAGCTAAAGTTATTTTTCACTTTTTCTTTTTGAAGTCGGTTTTATTTTTTGCAAAAAAGTTTTTTTTAAGTTTAGGCTGTGATATGTTATTTGTAAACGTATTCCAATTTTTCCTTCATACTTTCATGGGCTTAGGATACATCGTACGTCAGCAGCCAGCGCGTTTTCATTCACAGTATTACAATTAAATTATGTCCATGTTATGCTTATTTTAAAATGGGACAAGATGGAAAAATTTGAAAAAAAAAAAATAAAACTAAAAATGGGAATGTGTTCTATTACTAACACTGAGCTACCAAAAAAAATTTACGCAGTGGTTAAAAACTTTTCCTGTAGAGTTGCTAATTTAGCTCATGGAGTTGCCTTAAATAATTGTAAGGGCGGTCACCCATCCACAGACCAACCAACCAAGCAATATTAACAAATTATATCAAACATAAATTAATCCAATTATACGTACAACTTTCTTAGAAAAATTCTCCTCACACACGAGCAGTCATCAGCCGAAATGTAAATCTACCCTCAACATAAATTACTCGAAGGAAGTCGGTCTAACAAGCCGTCGAGTACATCTCTAGTGAATAAAGACGGTAGTTATAAATCTTTGCGTTTGTTCCGCGGGTGAAAAGATGAAAAAAGTAGATTTGAGGGTAGGTTGGGTTTTTATTGTTATTACATGGTCAGTTGAGTAGACGCTTTATTTTTTTTTGGGTAATTAGGATGGGTTAGAAAGAATAAATATATGTTTAAAAACATCGTGAGGAGACCGGGCATGTACCTACTAGAACCAAAAATTTGATGACATGTGACATCACCAACCTGCACTGGGCCAGCGTGGCGGATTACAGCCCACATCCTCATAGAGATGAGGTCGGTGTCCCAGCAGTGGGAACATTACAGTCTGATAATGCTGATGTTTATAAATATATTTATGAGTCCTTTTACACTTTTTACGCAAATTCATGATTTTTGACGCTGTAATTCTCAGTAGCTGTAAAATATTTTAATTATTTGCTTATGAATAACGATAGTGCCATTTTCTTTCTTGAATGTAGGAGTTAAACATTTTCATATTTCTTTTCGTGTAATTTACTAAAATTATTTTACGAATTCAATTTGCAAGAAAAACCGTCGTCGATGGAAGTTTGACGCTCAAATTCACATAGTTACAGTCAATTCTAATTAAAGTTAAAATTACTAAAAGATAAGATAAATGTATTACTTGAAAGTTGGAGTTCTATAATTTCGTTAAATTCCATGAGTTTTCACAAAACAAATCACACAGAAACCATAATTTAAGCCAAAAATGTTGTATTCAGCGGCCATTATATTCCAAATAAACTCAATTTTATCAAATAAATGAATATGATATAAAACTTTGATCTTCAATGAACACGTTGCATTAGTTTTCATTTGTCAGTATATTATGACACCGGTACAATAATTAAAATTAAAGCACTCTAAATTCTGCATCAATTCAGCTCGCTCCTCAGTGTAAGTCATTCTGACGCGAGCGCTGGACGAGGAAGGACCTGGACACAAAATTTTCGTCAATGACAATCCACTCTTGTATGCCGATTGAAATAATTTGATCCAGGACGTAAATTTGCAAAAATAATAATAATAGGGCTCTTAATAGTCTTCACACTATTGACACGATTTGATAAGGTGAATACTACTTATTTACCACTGGCAAAATGGACTGATTTCCTCATATCTTTGATTAATACCAAACAAATATATCTTTAATCTGGATATTTAACATAAAGGGTGTAAAACACCTCTTCACGAAACCGAAAGGCACTTGTTCTCCTCGTCATTGCAATCACTTTTTTGTTCTACACCATACCTGGGAACCTTCTAGTTACGGAGATATTTGGGGTCAAAGTTGCAACTTTTTGACAAGTTTTTTTTAGGTACAAGTTTTTACTATTAGATCTTTACTTTAAAAACCTCCTCGAACCACGTACAATTCAATCCATCCATGAGCATAATATTTTGAGTGCGTTATATTGAGTTATACCACAAAACGTGATTTTTCACCCCAAAAAAAAAGTAATTTCCCAGCAGTATTTTTTGCGTAAAGTTACTTAGGTTGATGTACAGAATGCTTGGTTGACGGCTTCGTGATGAGGTGGTTTACACCCTGTATATTTGTTTTGAGTGCCTGATATTTCGGCACTGCTGCAAGCGCCATGGTTACGGTGCCAGTGACCATATTAATTTAAAAACTTCTAGATAACTAGCAGACGTCACGCGGTATCACCCGCATATTTCCTGTTCCCGTTCGAGTACGGGGATAAAATGTAGCCTATGTTACTCAGGGTGAACGTAGCTTTCCAATGATGAAAGAGTTTTTGAAATCAGCACAGTCGTTTTTGAGTTTATTCATTACAAACATACTCACACACGAAAATAATAAAAAAATCCTCTTTATAATATTAAGTGTAGATTCTTACTCATTTTTTTTACATTGAAACTGCAAAATCCCCTAAAATATACTAGCCTACCCAAGATTGCTTCAAATTAGTATCTGTCACTCAAACGTTATCATGTTTTGGTATACATGACTGGACGAACAGCAAAATTCTCCCGAAGAGAAAAAAAAAATTGACAAAAACTCTGATTAGTTCGTAAACTTCGAACTTAAAAAACTAATTATCGCGTCTAGACATCGCAATACCGATCAAAGCCATGTTAATAGCACGTTTCCCAGAATTTGACTAATAGATTTCCGGACAACTTTCATCTTCACTCTGTATTATATTAGGAAACTTGCTTCGTAGGGGAAAATGGTTTGTGAAGATTCTAAAGCTCGGTTTTCACCGTAAGCGGAGTGGACCCATTAATGACTTGTTTTATCTCTAGTTTAGTCGTCTGATTCCCGAAGCAAAAGAGAAATGAAACAAGAATGAGCAGAGTGAGCTCATTTTTAGTGTCCATACACACTATGCCGAAGGTACGAGACCGAAATTCTGCGACTGATTTTATGTTACGACGTATTCGATATGACACATCATAAGGTGCCGATCTTACGCAGCAGAGATTCGGTTGCGTAACTTGCGCAAACACGCAGGGCCTCAGACATGCCTCCTTCCCGCCCCGTAACTTCGTCGGCAATCGAACCAAACTTCGGTCGCGTATAATATTTGCTCTACAGCATACGTTGTCGCCGAATTGCGGAGCTGAATTTACGCCCGACCGAAATTCGGCTGTCACTATAACACAACGTAATTGCGGCATAATGTAATTCAAATACTCGTAGTATTGAGTATACACGTCTCAGGTGAGTAATGTAGATAAAGATGTAGTTTGGGGTGTAAAAAGTGAGGAACAAGTTTCAATGTATGCCAAAGAGTGTCATAAGAGACTTAAAGTAATAGACTTCCCCTCTGAGTGTGTAAGCTGTGCTGATTGTTTTTGTAGTGACCGTGGCCACAGGCTTGTTCTGGATACGCTTTATTCTGACATTGTGACTGCCCTTCGCGACGCGGCAGTGGCGAGTCGGGGAAGCACAAGGAAGGGTGGGGGTGGCTCCCGTGTAGTCGGGTGGAATAAACATGTCAGCGAGGCTCACAGGGTGGCCAAATGTAGGTTTCTGGATTGGGTGTTGTGCGGTAGGCCCAAGTCAGGACTTTTATATAAAGAAATGTGCGACAGCAGGAGAGTGTTCAAATCTCGATTAAAATGATACCAAAATCATCAGGACCAAATAAGAATGGACGCTCTAGCTGTGAAACATTGCAAGGGGGATTTCCGTGGTTTCTGGAAGGGCACCAAAAAAGAAAACCTACGCCCGGGTCTTCCTGTGAGCATCGATGGCGTGAATAACCCGGAGGAGATTGCTAATCTTTTCAAGAATCTTTTTCAGTGAAGTCTCCACTGGGTAAAGCCACTGAGGTGCTCAATGCTGACGTAAGCAGTCGGGAGGTAGGGACTATCTTCCGGGCGAAGGATGTTACCAAAGCCATTAGGTCTATCTCGAGAGGTAAGTCCCCGGGTCATGATGGGCTCAAGATTGAGCACCTACAACACGCTGGGTCACATATTGCCAGGGTCTTGGCTATGTTTTACTCGCTATGCGTGAGCCACTCCTACCTACCAGACGACTTTATGGAAACAGTGGTAGTGCCTGTAGTGAAGAATAAAACTGGTGACCTTACTGATAAGAGTAACTACAGGCCTATTTCTCTTGCCACTGTGACTGCTAAGGTGTTTGACGGTTTGCTTAACGCACAGTTAAATAGATCGGTTACACTGCACGATAACCAGTTCGGGTTCCGTCCCCGGCTGTCCACTGAAAGTGCTATACTGTGCCTTAAGCATACCGTCAAATACTACACAGATCGTAAAACGCCCGTGTATGTGTGCTTCCTTGATTTGTCCAAGGCTTTCGACCTTGTAGCATATGACCTGCTGTGGAGCAAGCTGATGAGCATAGATTTGCCACCGGAACTCATCAGCATGTTCCAGTACTGGTATGCGCATCAGTCTAATAGTGTTAGGTGGGCGGGGGCAATGTCGGAAGCGTATCAACTCGAATGCGGAGTCAGGCAGGGGGGTTTAACATCCCCTACCCTCTTTAATCTGTACGTGAACGGGCTGATCGTGGCGCTCAGTAGCCAGCATGTCGGCTGTCACATTGACGGTACATGTGTCAATAATCTAAGTTATGCTGACGACATGGTGCTGATGAGCATCGGTCTGCGGCTTGAGAAAGCTTATAAGGATATGTGAGGAATATGCTTGTGGTCACGGTTTGTTGTATAATGTAAAAAAGAGCCAGTGTATGGTTTTTGAGACCGCCAGTGCAAAATTTCCGGAAAACATACCTCCGATCAGGCTCAATGGGGTTCCTCTGGAAAGGGTTGACTACTTTACATACTTGGGGCATGTTTTGACTGTCGACCTCAAGGACCACGCAGACATGGAGCGGGAGTGGAGGGCGTTGTCTGTTAGAGCTCACATGATCGCCCGCAGATTTGCGCGATGCTCCAGGGAAGTAAAGGCTACGCTATTTACAGCGTACTGTACTTCGCTGTACTCATGCAGTCTGTGGGCTCACTACTCTAATAGCAGTTACAGCGCCATCCGCGTCCAATACAATAATGCGTTCAGGGCGGTGATGGGGCTACCCCGATACTGCAGCGCCTCGGGTATGTTCGCTGAGGCGCGTACCGATTGCTTTCACGCGACCATGCGCAAGCGTGCCGCGTCCTTGGTGCGTAGGGTACGGGGCAGCCCTAACATTGTACTGGCGATGGTTGCAGGAAGACTGGACTGCCCCTTCATCCGGCATTGTTCCAGCAGACATGTTGCTGTACCAGTGTCGGAGAGAAGGTATTAGTTATGTATTTATTTTGACTTCGTTTTATTTTGGTTTTATTTAATTTGCTTGGTTCTATTTATTAATTTAGTAATTGTTTGACTTAGATTTTGGATTTAATTTGTTTAGTTTTAATTCAATTCTAATTTATTGACTTAGATTATGGATTTTATTTAAATGTTTTTGATTGAATATGTTTTTGATTTAATTTGATTCGTTGATTGTTTAGATTTTATTTTATTATTTTATTGTGATGTTAGTTGGCTTTACTTGATGTTATTTTTTATTTTGGCAATGGGTGTTATTTACCTGAAAATAAATGAATTTATTATTATTATTATTGCAGGCGAAATCATGCCGAACTTCGGTAGCGTACCTTCGGCATAGTATGTTTAGACAGTTACTCTTTTGGTCCGCCGAGTCTACTATTTTTTGGTGGTGGAAACCACAAGATGTCATTAATAAGTCCGCTCCGCTTGGGTGGAAATCGGGCTTTAGGAGCAGAAGCGGGTCCCCGTTTCATAAGATTATTGTTACTTGATAAAGCATGAAGATAATAATATCTATATTATAATAATTCGAAAATAAAATAACATCACACCCATTATTACACCTACATTTCGTCAGTTACGTTTAAGGGGCCGGCGGAGCATGCATCGTTCATACAAACGTAATACCAAAATAATTTGTAAATCAAATAGATTCTTTAGGTAGTGTGTATTTATTTCGATTGTATTATAGAATATCTAGGTTCCCAAATATATATTTTGAAAGGACAGTGATATAAAGACGGGATATATGAGGAATTTAAAGTTTCTATAGAAAACTTATTTTTCTCATAACTCTTGTTAAAATCAGCGTCCATTCAAAATATATATTTGGGAACCTAGATAATTTGTAATCCAATCGAAATAAATACACCCGACTAGAATAATGTATGATTTACAAATTATTTTGGTATTACGTTTGTATGAACGGCGCATGCTCCACAGGCCTCTGAAGTCGGGGCGTATTAGGGGCGAGCTTATTGCCATCAACCGGGCTCTAATCTTTCTTCGTGGCTGCTGCTGAGATATTCCTTGTGTTATATAAATATGTGAACGATGATACATAGGTATCAATAAAAATGTAGGAGAAAACAAGAATAAGTGTTATTTTGTAGCCTATCTATGTTTTCCTATTTAACCCAAAGGTTTACTGGTAGAGAATGCCTTAATAAATTGTGACATCAAGTCCGCCTATATAGTGGTATATTGTACATGAAGTTTAAATAAATAAATAAGTCTATTTTAGTAAAAAAAGTGTCGCTTTGCTGGTCAAATTCAAGGAGCCAATGATTCTCAAACCGAATCGATAATAAAATGGGTAGGGTTTTTTTCTTATTTACGGAAATCGGTAAGTGTAAACCATCCGTATTAAAACGCAACTTGTCTGTTACTAGCCTTAACCGCACCTTCACACACACAGATAAACGCACACAGCGACATGTCGCACAATGAGTGATTCTTGTATTACTTTCGTGTTATTCTGAAGTACTGTCAAATTTAGACAATTTAAAATAGGACCTTTATATATTATTTGACAGGGTATTGTAATTTAAATTGATTATTTATGTCTTTTGTGACAAGCTTCTGAATTTTGACTAGGATACAAAACTAAACTTTGTTTATTCCAGTCTGGCAGTAGTTACGAGCTTAATAAGCGCTAGGTATCGACAAAAGCTAATAACTAAGACGCAAGAAATAATCATCTAAAGTTCATCACGTCTTCAATCAAATTAGTGCCCCATCGTGATTCAACTCCTTCGTCGTTCATTTCTAAGTCGAATAGGTCAATACGTGGGTTGTACGAAACTATTCAAGATGACTGCGTGGGTTTTTTATTCTTAAACAGTTACCTGAAAACTGAAATGCTATTATCCTGAAATGTTCTGTGAAGGTGATTGTTGTTGTTGAACTTTAGACAGAAATTTTCCCTTTCTGTAACTTTTTGCTGTATTTTTATGCTTCAGATTTGAGGGTAACAAACTGTTCAGTTTCTCTATACACGAGGCATTAACATATTTGATAAAGCTTTTAATCTAAGCGGTTTCAGATTTATGTATTTTCAGAGCGTTGAAGCGCGTTTGATTTAGCCCGCGTCTACACTGCGAGCCTAGGTCCAACTTTTTGACAAGTTTTTTTTTAATACAAGTTTTTATTGTAAGATTTTTGACAACGACGACCCCCATACCATCCAATCCATCCATCAGCACAATGATTTAAAAGCGTTACATTGAGATCTACCACAAAACATGATTTTTCACCTCAAAATAAAAGTCGTTACCCAGCAATAATTTTTGCGTAAAGTTACTTAATTTGATGTACAGAATGCTTGGTTGACGGCTTCGTGATGAGGTTGTATACACCCTGTATGGTAAAGTAAACATCCCAATTACTGTGATTTCACAATATTAATTAACATGAAAATTATGGAGCCAATTTTGAATTGTATTGGGTACAATCTCAGTTCTTTGTAACAAGTAAAAAAGTCACTACTTATCACCAGTCGCTAGGCTCGCAATAAAGACGCACACTTAAAAGTGTGTACATGGAGATTCTTTCCTAGTCTCTCCATTGAGATCGACGTTTTGAAATACTTTTGAAAGTACTTTCACAAGTTATCTTGCGCTGTAACTGGGACTACAGCTTCATCTTTTTGTTTTTGAGATTAGAAATTGCCTGTAATGGTAATCGGTAGTATGATTTGATGCGGAGAAATGGGAGGAAAATGTCGTGTGGAAAGTTTCGAGTTTGAATAATATGAATGGTATAATTGAAATTAATGCTTTGAGTTTGGGTTTGAACAGGTTTCCTCTCGATATTACTTTTTCTTAACTGTCTACACTACTGTATACTTTTTTTATTCTACTTTTAGTAGGTTCCTTTGCAAAATTTATGTGTTAGAAGATGTCGCTGACCTAAAACAATTATTTGTACAGCTGCATAAAATTCAGTCGTATTAAACCATGCGGAATAATTTTAATTGCTTCCTAAATTAACTTGTTTTTGTAAAAACAACACAATTCAGAAATCAAATTAACAAAATTGCTTTAATTAAATGGCTTAAAATGTCAAAGACTTTTCCTCTTTCTTTGTTTTTCATTGTCGAAAGAAAGGAATAAAAGCCATTGTGGTATTTTTTCATTTATTTGAAGTATTTGAAGACTCCTTGTGTAAACTACCTTTCAAAATGTCAGTTACGAGTATAGGGTTCCTTTATTGTTTTTTTTTTCATTTTTTTTTTATTTTTTTTTGTAATTTTGCGTTCAGTCTTTCAGACTATGAGCAGATGAGTTGGTTATGATGGCGTGTTAGGCGCTACTCCCAGTAGAGTCTGCCCTATCTCTCTTTAGTCATTGTTATCACTGACTGTTCTGGTCGAAAATGTCCCGTCACTTTTTCAATCGACAGATGTTTTCTGGGATGGTTAGCTGCTCCGCAAGGTTCCTTTATAAAAACCTCAAGTTGCAGAAGTCATACAAAACTTCATAAGCATGCTGAAGAGAGATAGATGAGCTCACCTGTTACATGAGACCTAAGGGGCCGGGGGAGCATGCGTATTTCATACAAACGTAATACCAAAATAATTTATAAATCAAACATATTCTTAAGTTAGTGTGTATTTATTTCGATTGGATTACAGAATATCTATGAATGATACAAAGACGAGATATGTGGAATTTAAAATTTCTATAGAAAACTTATTTTTCTCATATCTCTTGTTTAAATCAGTGTCCTATCAAAATATATGTTTGGGAACCTAGATATTCTGTAATCTAATCGAAATAAATACACACTACCTTAAGAATATGTTTGATTTATAAATTATTTTTGTATTACGTTTGTATGAACTACGCGTGCTCCGCAGGCCTCTTAAACATAATGTAGGTGTACTATTAGAAGTAAACCTCTGCCCAAGCCTTCAAGGATTTCAGGCGTGATGTTATGATACTTAAGAATCAGTCAAACAGGTCCGAACAATTTGTGGACGGGTTGTGGACACTGACGGACACTTCAGTATATATAGAACCTCTACATAACCTGCTACCTAAAATCTGCTGATAAAGAAAAAAGGGTGTAAAAAACTTCTTAAAACTTAAACTTAAAGAAACTTGTTTTCCCCGTCAATGCGATATTTTTTTTTGTTCTACACCATACTTGGGAAACTTCTAGTTACGGAGATATTGGGAGTCAAAGTTCCAACTTTTTGACAAGATTTTTTTTTAATTCCAGATTTTAATGTAGGATTTTTATTTCGACCACTTCCACTAGCCCCGTACTATTCAATCCATCCATCAGCACAATATTTTGAGTGCGTAACATTGACTTCTCCGTCAAAAACATGATTTTTCACCCCAAAAAAAATCCCAGCAATTATTTTGACGTAAACTAAGTAAAGTTTTATGTACAGAATGCTTGGTTGACGGCTTCGTGACGAGGTGGTTTACACCCTGTATATTTCCTTATAAATCAGATGAATCTCATAAACTTGATCAGTCCATTTCTTGTCTAAATAAATAAATAACTCCAGTACCCGTATAATGCTTATTATACTCGTCAATAAGCAGGATATGAGCCCACGTACGTTACGTGGCCGTAACGTCAATAAAAACGTCGCGCCACGTAAATCCACAATGCACGGAGATCAGCCCGTCACAAACAATAATCCTATGAACATGATATGATGGGGGATATGGTAAGTAAAATGTTGGATTTGTTCGTTTGTTGATCATCAAACGAAGATATATTAAGTAGACGTAGGATTAAAAGTACTTATGGAATATGTAAACCAAGAAATACATCAAATTATAAACGGAGATAAATGACAATCTTCTTCTTCTTCTTCTTCATGGTCTTTGATCATTCAATCTTTTAATTTATTTTTTTCAAAATGTTTCAAAATTGTAAATGTAAAAAAAAATCTAAATCTAGCGTAAAAGTAATTTTGAATTGTAATTTTAATTTTGTTGTTTATTTGGAGATATCTTGCATTAGTCCGTTTGCGTGTATTATAATATCCTAGCTAAACAGGGAAACCTATAATTGGTCATAGTCACTGTCACGTGCATATTTTGTAAAACATTTTATGGATCGCTGTTGGTTACCTAAATAAATAAAATGTCCTATATAAACAACCGGAAGCTTAGACGTCAAAGTAGGTACTACTCCTTATCGCTGTTATCCGGAATTCTGCAAAGACGTTACAATAAAATAGAATGGATAGAGAAAGAGTTTAATGTTGTCTTTTTTTAGCTCACTCATTTATCATCATTCAAATTATTTTAGTACGAATAATGGTACGGTAAATAAGTCGTGACTACCAAGAGATGACCGTCACAACTGATAGCGCCCGTTCACAAACATGAGGCATGCATACAGGCATGTATCAGCTCCATTCAACTCAACTAATTTGAAGGGAACTAAATGATCTGAAACGCCTCTCATCATGGTGGCAACAGAGCCAAGTCTGACAACTGCCTACTATGCTGGCCATACATTGTGGTCTGTGTATATTTTACGTAACACTTCGTTGACTGCCTTGTGTGAGAGTGTGTCACAAGCCTGCGCAGGTACGCTGGCGTTGTTACGTTCTTTCTTATTTACAACCACAGAAACAAATAATTGAATGATATGAGGTGGAACATTATCTTTAGTAGTAATGTAAAAAAAAATTGGTAAACAAAAATACTACAACAAACATCATCACTCTTTCGACGCTTAAGTGCTTTGTAGTCATCAATCCATTCCAAGCAGAATGCCAGAGTGGGGCCCTTTTGCAGGATATGTCGTACCAACTGCCCTGCCCACCCTGTAAAACCACTTACACTTTTCAGGATTGAATAGAAGTGAATTTTAGAGTTGTGCAGGTGGCTACAAACTGCTCTAACACCGCGCGTTCGACGTTTCATCGACACTAAAATAAGAAGTATGTAGGTTCATGAAAAAGAAAACACGCTGGGCAGTCTTTGGAGACTGCCGATGGAAGTGAAAACTCTTAGCACTCGTAGCTGCGGATCGGCAACGAGTGCTACGAAAAGCGTACGTGACGGTCACGCGAGTTCCATGATTTTTGTTCACTCAAAAAGTGCCCAACGCGCCTAAAGAAGTTTTCACTACATAAAACACGTGTCGAAGTCTCCTCTTTTTTTTTGTATCAGAGGCAAAAAAAGTATGTAACCTTTGTGTTGGCGCTGGCACTGACGTTGACATTTATGTAAAAAACGTATCGTGACATGGATTTAGATTTTATAATGTTGTGAATTTTCTTTAATTTAAAGTGTAAGACGATTTAAGTTTTCTTATAATAACAATGTAAAGCATGAACATTTAACTGTCGATTCTCTGTTATAGGTTAGTAATTATTTTTTCTTTCTTTGTTTTGTTTTTTATTCTCGTTAGTTGATATTTGGTACTTATGTTAAACTTATTTTTATTTAATAAATAAAACTCTGTTATAGATGAATCACATTGAGTTATGCTTTAAAAGAAAATAACTCCCGATCTTATAAGTATTATATAAACACGCGTCAATTTTGAATTTTGAGAAATTGCTGAAATCTGTAAACACCTAAACAAAGGACATGGCTAAATGGAAGTATGGGCGCGGCCCCCGTAATGTATAAACATGGAACCTTGCAATAAGTAATGCTGATTATGTGAATATTAGTATTTCATATGAAAAAAGTGTCAGAAAGTTGTAATATCTTTACAATACCGAAAATATATTCGGGTAACTCCTACGTCAATAGGTATAAAAAACTGCAAACAAATGACATATTGCTATGAACTTTTTCCTAGGCGTTTGGACATTTCTGCTGAATGATTTACGATATTTTTAACTAGCGACACACCCCGATTTCGCACGGTGGTACTTCTTTCTACAATCCGCACAAAAATCACTCCCGCCCGACTTTAAGAATATATGTATTTAATAATGTTTCCTACTAGCAGAATTGTTTATCTATCACAAGTACAAAAATCTATAGTTGTTTGGGTCAGTCTGTTAATATTACTCCCTATTTTCAAATACGTTCATCATATCAACCATTTATTTATAAATTGTCTGTAAAAACTTTCAATATTTCAACTCATTATCCTACACGAATCTAGGTATGCCTAAACCTTTCGAAAGAACCAATTGCAATCTAACTACTAGCAACCCCCTCAAAATCTGTTTGTTGATACATCCGTAGGCAGACAGACTAACAGACGAACGCGCAAGAGGGCCTTTATTTAGTAAGTAGGTACCTACGTGGTGATTGATGAATCTTGCCTAAACTACAATATCTAGTTTAGGCACTGAGTACAAATCTGTCAGCTACCGAATGAAAACACTGTTGCAACTCGCACTGTTGTGTCGTAGCAACACAACATCATAATAATGGTGCAGGCATGCACACATTATGCGCATACATACACATCAGTACCCAAGGACTTATGCAAGATATTTTAATAATACAACAAAAATACGATTTATTTAATTATTAGTTATTCTGTTATTCTTACTAGAACATCATCTAAAAATGAAGCCGGGGCTGACAATGTGTTCTGGTGTCTCGCCCAACCCAGATACCAGATCACTGTCATGACATGACAGCAACAGCCCAGAGTTCTGTTCCCCACAATACAGATGCAGTAATATGACAGTATGTCATCTATAGGATTATTTGTTGATTGGCTTTCATATAAAATATACACGTAGTATATTCTTTGGCTGATATGCCTTGATTTTATTCGGCCTCTTAAAAGTTGAGGTCTTGATCCCCCTAAATGAATTACTCTTTCAAGATCCGGGCACACTTCGATATCATAAACACCATTTGCTCTAATATGCTCTCCGTAGTACGACCGGGCTTGTTTAACCTGATATGGTCCTAATGCCATCAATAATAATTGGCAATGAAGAAGGTATATGCCGCCGCAGTCTTTGCGTGGCCACACCGGCAGTTTATGCATCGCATGATGATTTGATTGGTAGTCCGGGTCGAGTAGCGAGAAGTCAGTAGATAGGCAAGCACACAATAAGTCCAATAAACAAGCAAGGGTCAAATAAACGAGGGTTTTTGAAAATCCGAAATAAAATAACACAAAAAACAAGCAAAGTGAGCAGAGCGTTGAAACGGCGTCTGTTGTCTTTTGATGGTCTGTTGTATGACATCTGATGACATCTGACCATAGAAAATACACTAGCAAGTGTCGTTTATTTTTTTTCATAAATGGCTTGAACATCAAAAATCAATATAAGTACAGTTTCATTTGACATTTTGGAAAACCGATATGAACCCTCCGTAACTTGCAGTAGTGTTATTTCCCCTTGACCTTGTCATGTAGGTCCAATCAAAAAAGCAATTAATAATATTATTTTTTTATATTTAACAGTTCACGCAACTCTTAGGAAATTATTAAATACTAAATAATTCATGAATGATTTTTTAAATATTACGAGTTAATGTAAGATTCCTATACTTGCTTGGGGTATTCATTTAGCCATCTCCTTTCTACAAACATGTAAGTATACTATCTGAAAAAATATAGGCTTGGTTTGCCTACATATTTCACAAAAAGTAGGTAATTCTAACTAAAGTGGCCGCCAAAAACTTGTAATTTCACCAACATTAATAAACTGTTTATGAAAGCTCTCAAAAAGCATTTCTTTACTGCCTCTAATGGGCTTTACCCATACACAAAATTCTCCTTTAAACAAATTTAATGGAACGAAAACCTATTAACTGAAATTTATTTAAAACGAGGCCTTAATGACGTCAGAGACACGCGTGATAATGATAACTGATTTATCAATGCCCCATTGTAAAGTACTGCGAGAAACATTAACTTTTACGTTGCCTATTAAGAGGGATAACTGTCAAAATGTCGGCGTAATGAACCTTGTGTGGTGTTTGTGTCACTGGCAGGCAGTAAGCCGGATTGTGTGAGCAAAATGATGTTAAGAGTTCTTTTGAAAATGCGATGTTTTTGAAAGTACGATTGTGTGGTTTATTAATATTGAAATGAGGTCGTGGCAAGGCGAAAATCAACCATAAGCTTTTAAACTCTTAAGGAGTGATAGGATAGGCTTGAGCCGATCACGTTTCACTACAGATTTTGTCGCATTCAGTTCGACGTGGTGACAAGTAGCGTTGTCCGAACCTAAACGATGTGTTTTGCTGCTATTATTGCATTGATTCCGAGTCTACAGGGTGATTGGTGGGTGCACGCCTTGAAATGGGGGATACTAGACCTTATTTGCAACCATTTTGACCCGATAACTTGGTCTCTAAACTGGGTGGTTTTTGAGAAATCTACGCCATTCAGGATGTTAAACTGATACGTTTCTAATACCTCATGAACGTATTCTCTGAAAACTAATTTATCAAAACAGTACATCTGCCTTTGGTTCTGTAATTAGCTCGACAAGTGTGATACATTTATTTTGTGAAACCGGCCTCGAAAAACCTTTATGGCGCCAATTTTCCATAGGCAGATGTACTGTTTTGATAAATTGATTTTCGGAAGATACATTACTTCATGAAATATCAGAAAAGTCTCAGTTTAACATCCTAAGTGGCGATTTCTCACAATCTGTACTTTATGGTGTAAAGGTACATTTCAAGAAAAGCTTTAAAAGTTCGTTTTCTTAAAAACCACCCAACTTGGACCCCAAGTTATCCGGTCAAAATGATTGCAAATAAGGTCTAGTATCCCTTATTTCAAGGCCTGCACCCAATCACTAATCACCCATGTATAAGTGTGAAGCTTATTAAACATTTTCATAAAGAACTTACGGGCTATCTATAGACAAACAATCTCTGATTCCTGTATCTCGTAAAACCCAATGAAACAACCAGCTGAGCTTATCTTCCGTAAATCTGTTGTGGCGTACTTTACTTTTAATTCATTCCGTTCAAATAAAGTTATAAGTCTACTACTACTCTAACTACCAGGACGTCGTGTCATCCAAAATGCTGTGACGTTTTTTTAATGTTACAGCACCATACTGAGATAGGAGCCTTTTGGCCTCGTAAAGGACGAGTTTCGTTTCTTTTAATTTTTATATTTTTTATCTGTTTAATTTTTATTAGTAAGTTTTAAATACTGATAATTTTGATGTGTTTTGTCCTTTCTTTCTTTTAAAATCTACGGGTTAACTGTAAAAGGTCGGTTTAAGTAAACTATAAAGGGTGTAAAACACCTCTTCACGAAGCCGAAAGGCACTTGTTCTCCCCATAATTGTGATCATTTTTTTGTTCGAAACCATACCTGGGAACCTTCTAGTTACGGAGATATGGGGGGTCAAAGTTACAACTTTTTGATAAGCTTTTTTTGAAATACAAGTTTTTTTTGTAAGATTTTGACTTTTATCTCCTCCACGACCCCCGTACTATTCAATCCATCCATCAACACAATGTTTTAAGTGCGTTACATTGAGTTCTACCACAAAACATGATTTATAACCTCAAAAAAAAAAGGTGTTTCCCAGCAATAATTTTTGCGTAAAGTTACGTAGTTTGATGTACAGAATGCTTGGTTAACGGCATTGTGATGAGGTGGTTTACACCCTGTAGTATGGGGGTTCCCATACTATAGTTTACTTACGAGTACGTCAATCGTCTAGCTCCTTTATACCCTGATAACTTCAAAGATTTCTCCCCAAAACATCATAAACGTCACCACCTGACCCCATACATCACCAGCAGATCTGACTTACCGGTTCGCGTACATAGCGGCTCTAATAAAAAGTGGGGTGGGTAGAGTTATGACAGTAATTTGTCTTGATGGGGGTAAGTATGGGAGTCTTACGGTTCGAGGTTATGTTGTTTCGTGCAAGGGGTTTAGTTACTAAGGGTTGAGAGGTCATATGGTAAGGATTTGGGCGAAAATGTCGATTAATTATTACTGACGGCACAGTGGCTGAGAGATTGGTTGCTGTGCTGCTTGTTGCGGGTTCGTATTCCGCATGGAACACATTTTTGTATGGCCTACATCCGGGTCTAAATGTTTGTGTATGTGAGTTTACATGTTTCTAAACGGACCCACGATACAGGAGACATTTATAGAATGTGGCAATTATTTATAATAAACAAAATGTTTTTTTTTTTCAGTTTTCTATATTTGATTATTTAATTATGTATTTGTACGTAGTAATAATTCTATGCTATGTAATTAGTCAATAGAATAACAAGCCAAATTAAATTTAAAATTAAAAAATCTCCGACACAAATTATTATTCATTAGGTCCTAATACAAGTCATCACTCCACTTTTCTCATCTTATTTCGTTAAGTAGGTATTCTTCATTCCCTTTCAGTATAGTGTTAATTATTCTACTAGTCAAGCTCTTTTATTTGATACCCATATTAGGAGACGTGAAAATAATGTAAATTGACATTTTATGGCGGCGGCCATGTTGGATTTTAAATTTATCTTAGTGTATAGTATTCTAGTAGTCAAGCCCTTTTATTTGATACCCATGTTGAGGGAGTTGTGAAAAAATATGTAATCCGCCATTTCGTGGCAGCGGCCATCTTGGACCGATTTTCATCAAACAAAGAACACTCGCGATTAATTCACCTTTCAAACAAAAAAATCAAAATGGGATCATCCGTTCGGCAGCTATGATGCTACAGACAGATACACACACACACAGACACATCAAACCTAAACCACCTCGTCGTTTTTGCGTCGGGGGTTAAAAACAAAAAAACTGCCAATTTTGCTATCTCCCTCTTGGCTAAACACTTCCTTTTATTCCCATTCCTTAGATTTGTGTACTGTTCCTTGGATTTTTTGTTATTTCATTTCTTCACCTTTATTAACAACATCAAGTCTGAATATTGTACCACTACAATTCACAAACGTAAGCAGCATATTTAATGCGAAGACCTCCAATAACACTGATTTAATTGCAACCTCAAATGAAATATTTCAGCATCAAATTCAGGACAGTCGGGATCAGAGTCTCATATCTGTTAATTATTATAATTAAATCCTTTGAACAGATTTCACGAATTGTCACGGATTCGGGTTACGTTTTCCGTGGTATCGGAAAGCTAGATCGTTAACCCCGGCTGTTTTTTTTTCCAAATCTCAGTCACTTTTTTGTATTCGGTTATTCACTTTATTTGAACTTATTTTACAATACTTTTTTTTTGTATGGGAAATCATCAAATGACTTCTCCCACTCTGGGCGGAGCGGGAGGGAGTGTCAGACTTTTACTGACTAAAACCCATCCATGTTCCTTCCCCCTTCTTTTATGCTGACATCGACATCTGTTTGAGGCGCGCGTGGAACACGAACGCGCCGTCGACACGGCCAGTCGTCATAAGACGGACGGACGGCTAGCTAGCCCATAGCTCACCGTCCGCAGGCCCGCGTCTACGGTGGCCGGTAGCCACCACGTAGCCCCCGACGCCCGGTGCGTCTCCCGCGGCGGCTGGGGCGAGAGGATCTCTCCCTCTTGCGTTCCGCCACCTCCTTTGCTAGCATGACTGCTTCGCAGAAGGAGGTGACGGCTTCCCATTCCGTCTTGCTCCGGACCATGGATAGAACCAGGGCCGGACGCGAGAGGTCGCCACCGCCGATCGCCGCTACGAGGACACGGCGTTGCTCCACCCACGCGGGGCAAACCTCCACCGTGTCCTCCGGTCGATCCTCGCAATGGAAACACCCGGGCGTTTCCTCCCGCCCGATTCGATGCAAGAACCTCCCGAAACATCCGTGTCCGGTGAGGACCTGCGTCAGGCGGAAGGTGAGGACGCCGCCGCCGTGGCGCCTCTCAAGCCACTCCTCAAAGAGGGGACTTATCGCCACTATTGTGGCGTGCCCTATTTTACAATAGCTTTACATAGGCGGACGTTACGCCACCAGGCATTTTCTACGTATGCATCCATCATCATCATCATTTCAGCCGGTAGCCGTCCACTGCTGGACATAGGCCTTCCTCAAGTGTCGCCACATTGACCGGTCTTGTGCGACTTGCGTTCAGCGGATTCCCGCTACCTTCATCGGTCACCGGTTTAGGTACATCTCTTTGTAATGTGCTTGTTTTCAATATTCGATTTTCAGTTTCGTCGCAATAAAAAGTATCTGTTTTAATCCAGGTTATAAATTATCTGTGTGCAAAATTTGGTTCAAATCCGTGTAGGTTTTGCGTGAATGGATGAGAAACAAACATCCATACATCCATACTTACTCACAAACTTTCACAATTATAATTACGAGTATTAGTAGGATTGAGTATGAATAGCCCATTTTTTTATTCCTCCTGCTTGTTCCTGAAGAGTAGGGGGACCTTATCACCACCTAAGAGGAATTGCGCTTATTATTTTACACGATCCCAGGACATAAAATGTTCTATGATATTAATGTATTCACTCCCACGCTTGAAATCCTGTCACAATTATTGTTAAACTAATAAACGAGTATTTTTCGTGACATTTCTAACATGTGTCACGAAGAGACGTCGTTTATCACGGTTTTGTCACAGTTGTACGAAATAAGCCGTAAATCATTTCTTTACTACAATAATAATTGTCACCAACAGATTTCATGAAACAACAAAAATATGGTACTTTAGTAAAGAGACGCTCGTGTTTGGAGAAGATATGGGCAAAATATATTTGTTGAAACAAACGTTTTGGAAATATTAAAGTTGTAGTGGGGCAGGTAACTATTTAATCGAGTAGACGATATATAGTGCACAAATAAAGTTTATTGTCACAGTCCCGGTTATAAAACAAGAAAAATCACAGTAGAAGTTGTATCGGTTGAAAAAAATAACAAAACGTGACCGTTTGCGACAGCGATGTGCATAGATAATACACTATATTAAACAAGATAGATGCGCAACTCTGGTTTTCGTTTTTAAAACTGTGTACCTAAGCTGTTAGATGGCGCTGTTAGTTTTTATTTAACCAAATAAATACAAAAAGTAATTCTTTACTGAGAATTCGAACTTGTGAGCTATTATTCACAAGGCAACTGCTGTCACCGCTAGGCTATCTACTTCTCTGACAAGAAAGGTGTCAAACAGTTGAAAAGTTGGTGTCCTTGTTTACACACAGATGGCAGCACTATTTATGAAAATTTTGTTTGAAGCCAATGTATGGAAGTTTCACCCTCCTGGCGATGCGAGCCGGACTGGCGTGTGCGCGGGGCAGCGTTCGTACCTACTACGCTCGCTGCTAAAAAACGTGGGCACCTTGTTGCTATGCCCTCCTACAAAGTCACTTACGCCGCATTCGATATTCGTCTTATCTTGTCTTCGGTCATCAGCCTAGCCTTTTTCCAACTATTGTGATGGTACTGGATGAGGACCTGTGTGTCATCGTACCTAGGTTCTGTATTGGCTCGCATTGATCGTCTAGTCTGTTTGTTCTCGTGATTGAGGATGTTTAGAAAGAATCGAACTTTCTTAATTAGCCTTTGATAATTAATACTGTGTTTAGTCTAGGAAAGATCTTACTTCCTTACACCAGTGTTTAGGAAACAATACTGTAGCATGAGAGTCGTTTCGGGGTTTTAATCAACAATTAAATTTAGATTGACCTTAGGTCAATCTTGAGTACACTCCACTGTTCGAACAATGTAGACTTATCAATCATTCTACTCGATAACGCGGAGTTTGTCTTAACTCGTCTATGTTATTATTCAATACAATGGTTAATGCATCTTCTTCGGATTTAATAAGGATTCTACGATTTACTCTCAGTTAGGCACGTTAGAATGATTGTATAAGTTGATTCATTGTGTGTTGTACTAATTTGATAGCCACCACCTGAGACTGATATCGTTCTAGCATGGGGAAACCCTACACCGTGATAACGGTCCTTAATCAATGTTATTGGGGCGCAATCGACTCCCTAAAGACGCTACGAAGCGTTGGTGATTCCCTTATCCATTGTAGGCAGGTACTTCCATTTTTTTTGTTATTTGCCAGATTCCCTTTTAGGGCAGGCATGCCCCAGATCCATGGATTTGATATGTATTTATAGTTGAGTTATATTTAGATTTGGCCAAATCTAGGTCGGGAGTCGGATTGCAAGACATGGCGTGTATGGTATGCTAAGTTATCACCGCCTGAGGTGTCGATCAGTCATGTACTCAGAGCCATCAGTTTATCGTAGTTGAGGATTTTAATATGCATTATATCACAACACAACCGAAATGTCTCTGTCTCGCACGAACAGTATTTCCCCTCCTATAATTATAATCAAGTGATCATTGACTTGAACCCACATAATTATATCATCAGCTGCTTAATTTCTCGTTCTGTAGCTGGGTCGCTGATACTAGTGACTTGAATCAAAGTGATGTTTAAGTTACAGTGGACTAGTGTCTCTGCTCACTCAGTTTTGGTTTCACTGATGTATGCTAAGTTTAATTCTGCTCTGAAGGAGCTTAAGTCTCAAACTAATTAAAATATCAGGCTTAGGTCGAGATTTCTATCTCAGACCTAGTCTATAGCAGTACAAATTATTATATTTGGATAGAACCAGTAATGTAAATATCGTGTTAGGCGAGGGTCAGTGTGTATATAGAGAATCCACTATTGGAGGTTCGGATTGATCTATTATTCTGATTTAAGGCAACACTACTGTTAAGACTTAGTCTTAACTTTATCTGTTCTCCATTATTCAATTCTCTATACATATGATTTTGGAATACAAAAGGAAAGAGTTGATTATCGTTTATATTATTCATTTATTTTCGATAAATGTACGAAAGAAACTGTTTGTTTAATTAGGCCTAGGTTTGCTAAGATGGCGACGAACCTAGGTCGAGTGTCCCATTCCTAAACCTAGTCAGATAAGGGAAAACGGAACATCTCAAGCGAAAAACCCTTCTGACATATACAAATTAAGTCTACACACATATGTACATGACATTGACAATTATCCATAAATTTATAGAAGTCTCAAGACAACCGAGAGAAGAGGTAGCATACACATAATTGTTATAAATATCAAAGATACTTAAGTCACAAAATCCCATAATAATTCACAATTGTGTATTCAATTTTCTAGTTTAAGCCATCTCGCGTAATTCAAGGTCTGCGTGATTTACACTGTTTAGACGCTCTTAAGAGGTTTTTCTCCGCAGGTTCTGCCTTTCAGTACTACAGTACAATATGTACCATACTTCCACACAAACTAACACTAAGAGATAAATCACCATTATCAGGAATAGTGTCATAGCTACCTTGTCTATTTTAGACCAAAGGTGCTCACTCGTCTTCTTGTCTCAGTGAATATAAGATGCCGAAGTTTGTGGTAGCCTCCATTTTATTTGGATCGTTAATTACGTGGCTGTGATTGATTTAGTGATAGAAGTTATGGTAAATTAGCTTGGGATCTTGCTCTAACACAAAAATTGAACTTAGAATACGTTACCAGATTCAGCTCTGTCTCTCTGCCTCGAATTTCACTAGATTCTATCTATCTAAGTAGTATTAACCCACTGCACTAGGGTATACTTTGTTTATTTACAATTAGGTAACTAAGTACGAAAAACACTGCTTCTACTTTAATACAATACAATCTTCAAAATTAAAATTATGATTACACGTCCGACTTCGCTCGTTGCTAAAATCGTAAGGGCTCTCGTCAGCTTGTTTCTCCCTCTCGAAAACCGTACAGATACCCCCGCCTGTAAAGTGAAATTTAAAACAAAGTAATCTGTTCAAATCCGTTCATTGGTCAAGCGATAGCAAGACGCTCGCTTATTGGTCGATAGCATGGCGTCTGGTCAATTCCCGCCAAATGTCATCTCGTGTGCTTTTCGCGCCTTCTGCTAACCTACACATCTGTTTAACATCCCACCAGATATTCCGAAAAAGGTCGCTTCAACAAAAGGTTTATTGCCTTTTGAGTGTTGTCTTGCAATATTATTTTAAGACTAAATTCAATAGATTTTTATTTTCTGAGTGATTTTGGCTTGTCTTTGTTTTTAAATAATTTCTTCCATAGATATTTCAATAGGCAGTTTTTTGACAAGGGTTGAAGTTTATGGATGACTATAAAGTGTGTTATTTATTTCTTCCGTATGCGCAAAAGAAATAGATGGCCCGATGAATGACCATCTCACTATGTTGGGGTCGGCTTCCAGTCTTACCAGATGTAGCTGAATACCAGTATTTTACATGGAACGACTGCCTATTTGATCTCCACAGCCTAGTCTGATCAGAACCACCGCACTCGCGTTTGGTGTATTCTCCGCATTTGATGACCAGATAGGTGGTTATTGTGTTTTAGACTATAGGATATGTCCTATTTAGAAGAGTAGTAGATCTGCCTGCGTAGTGTGTGGACTGCCTCGTTGGTCTAGTAGTCGCAAGTGAAACTGCTAAGCATGAGATCCAGGGTTAGATTCCCAGGTCGAGCATAGTGATATTTTTGGTTTTTCCATCAGGAACTTCTTAGTAGCAACTACGGAGTCTGAAATTTCGCCCGGTTGATGTCAATAGGGTCGCTCCTTATTACATGGAACTTAAACATAGCATTGACGACCCGAAGACGCAGCGGTAGTGAGGCTGCCTTACGTTCTAGGGTCCCGGGTTCGAATCCTGGTCGGAGCAAATGTTTGTGTGATGAGCATGGACATTTGTTTCCGAGTCATGGGTGTATATATGTATACTAAGTATGTATTTACAAACAAAAAGTATATATGTAGTATATCAACTGTCTGGTGATCACGACACAAGCCTTGCTTAGTGTGGCACTAGATGGCGCTGTGTGTAATGTCCAGCGATGTTTATTTATTTTATTTATTTATAGCTGGCGACTTGTGGGGGTATTATCAGGTACATCTCTGACCCCCGCCCCCCTCCCTCCCCCTCCCCCTTAGGGGATCAGAAGCGTGCTGTTATTTTATGTAGCAGTAGTAGATAAGTGAGATCCAGAAAGCCTACACGAGGCAATCGCTTTCAAAGCTTTTCATATTTCTACAGGCGTTCCCAAACCGGGAAGTATTCACTTTCTGTTCCAAATCGAATCTTAGATTTTACTTTACAGTTGAACGCTCCGGTGAGGGAGGGTTTTTGACAGTCACATTTCAAACAAAATAAAATACTATTCGCTGATAGAATGTCGCTTTATCTAGGGTCACAGGTTGAGTACTAAAATAGAACACTTCAATAAAATTGTAAGCCTTTGGTCCGTGAAATGTCGTCCGAATGAATCGTGTCAAAGGTCGACGTAAGTTGATGTGTCGTGAAGCGACCAATAAGGAGTATAGTCTAGAATACTTAGGTCTTATTTCTAGCAATAAAATGATCGCCGAAAAAAGCGAAACTTCATAAGCTTCAACGATTCCTCTTCATCTATATTCTAGCTTACTTAATATCAGATAAACTATTTTATTTGGACTCGTTCCTGAATGACTTGAATGACACCGGGGCATAAAATAGACTAGTTAAAGAAAATGTAATTGAGTGGTTCATCATAACCGTCTTCGAAGGTATGAATCTTTAGACATCGTAACCGCAACCAACAGAAACTCTGCAATACCAATAGCAAGGATTACAGATGTATTTCAATTCCAGAGGAATTCGAAATAGTCTCATATGCCTATAATCACTCGGCTAATACAAGCATACTTTGCCGTCCCTGGATACGAAGCTGACCAAGCACCTTCTACGCCTGGACAGAGAAAGCCTGCGACTGGTGGCGGGGACCATCACTGGACACTACTCACTCAACAATCACTTCCACGCTCTAGGTATCACTGACAGTCCCCTGTGCAGAGCGTTCATGGAGGCGGAGAAAACGGTTGTGCATTACTCCTTGAGTACACCAGTGTCAGCCAGATCCGCCAGGAACCTCCTGGGATACCAAGATCACTTGCAGATGTCCTGAGAAAACTGGGAAGATGGATCTGCTTCTGGAGAGAGGTGTGTGAGGTGTGATGAACTAAACAGCTAAATATGTCAAACTCCTACATCGCGCAAGCAGAGTATCCGCGACATAAGAGTATATGAATACAAGATCCCGATGTCAATCGTCGGGTAGTAGCCCACCAGATATAACACCCGTCTGGTCGAAGGCCCCTCCCTTTTCCATGTGGGATGAAGAACTTTACAAAGAACAGAGTCTTCATAAAGAACAGGATGTGAAGCCTAAACCACCCCAAAGGACTTAGTGCGGAAACCGGAAACATCCTAACATAGACAAAGACATAAGCGTCAATTACAAACATCTTAAACCCAACAGGACCATAAACTAAGCCAAAAAAAGCGCAGAAAAAGTGCATATATTCACCCGTTAAACCGTTAACAGCTTGTTCTTGTAACTAACGTGCGTACTTACTTTTTAATTTGCCTCTAACCCGCCACCGCTCGCCAGGGTCGGTAATATCAGTCAAATAAATTTTTGTGCAAGCCTTAATAACCATTGGCTGGCTGTTCTAATTAATATCTGGGCTAATATTTGAGAAATATGGTATGGTTTTACTGTCTTCATGATGAAGGTTTTATTGGGGACTAGATTTCGTAAGCTTGTTTGAGTTAGCACGGTCTTGTGAGAAAGTTACTGTTAGGGGAGGGACTGTGGAACTGTTCGAAAGAGATTCCGTGGCCCCAGAACACATGGAGCGAAGAAGGAACATGGATGGGTTTTAGTCAGTAAAAGTCTGTCAGATTCCGTTCCGCCCAGAGCAGGAGAGGTAATTTGATGATTGATTTTTCATTATTTAAAAAATAAAAATAGGGACGCTGTGGTATTGTTTATTGTGATTTTTTTTACCATAAAACAGGATATTGAGTAAACAATCTGAATTAAATGAGTGTCTGTATTTCTTACCCGTTTTACTCCATAGAGCTTTTGTATGCCTACTGCAGTACTTTCACAGCTTTTATACCTACCTTGTGACTGAGACTGTAGCTACATTTTCATTATTTCTTCTGTTTCGACAATTCAAAAGTGCCTGTAACTTCGAATTAAATGCTAAGATTTTTATTTTTGTATTTACCATATTTTTTGTTTGAGCTCCCACGTTAAGTTTGTAAGAATGCTCAAACAGATCGATCATACCGCTGGTCACACATAGTATCCATTTCAGTCGAATGCATATTATGAAAATCGTCGCAGGCGTTGAACGGATTTCCTTTGAGATGATGATTTTCATTCCCATCATATATTATAAAACATATATCACCCATTATGTCTAAAAGCTGACGGGAGGAGCTCGTAACTAAATAATAACAGCCGCTCGGGTCGATTCTTAGGTTAAGCCGCGCTTGCCTAGGTTGATCTGTGGATGGTTGCTCCCGGCTGTCATTTGTCCATCTTTGACAGTCCTTACAGTAGCCCAAGAAGTCCGACACTGGTCGGAGACTGGTGTCTTTACCAAGTGGTATCGTATTACACAAAATACTGGTATTTAGCTGTATCCGGTTAGACTGGTTACCGACCCCAACATAGTTGGGAAAAAGCTAGGCATATGATGATATCCAAAAGCTGACGTTCAAACAATAGGCTTGTTAACTGAAAAAATCTAATTAGTCCGTCACTTAGATTATCAAAAAATATTTGACCCGTATTTTTTCTTTTGTCACATAAACCAAAATTGACGAAGATACGACGCTTTTAAAATTCCCAATACGTCACTGTTCGGTATGATTCTTAGAGAGTACTGACGTCACGAGCCCCCACTCCCGAGTTTTGATGCGTTTTATCTTTGTCAATATTCGTTGATTTACAAAAACAACAAAATACGTGTCCATTATTTTCCAATACTCTAATTGACGGACTAAATAGATTTGCAATTTATTGATGGTGGAAACAAGCCTATTTATAATCTCTTTGATAAACCAGAGGTAACTTAGCGAAAAACAGGAATATGTACATAGTACACATTTCCTTTTAGTCTACTAATGACGTTCCAATATGGTGGACACTTCCCCAATAATGTCCTGCCATCGCTCGTAATTAGAAACCACAGTCATCGAGATGTTAAGCCGTGAATGGGCCATAGGCTGAAGCGATAAATATTGTTTATTAAGTTCCTACACAATTACGAGTATGAACCAAAAAGTGGTATAAAGAAAAAGAAAAGAAAGACAACATTGATGGCATTTGATGGTAAGAGAAACAAAGAATCAACTTATCTTATTTCCTGGAACGCTATGTTTTTTAAGTAGTCGTTATTTCTAACAGTATCATTTTAATGATACAAATTAATATAATTTGAAACTGTATCAAAATATGAAGCAATTAAAATATCAACCGCAATCTCATGTTGAAAATTCATAAAACATATAAAACGGGTACGGGATTCTTTATAATTTGAAATGTATATATCGCCGTCGTAGAATCAGTCAGGTGATTTGAAATTTAGTTCATTTTTTTTTTCAAAACAGCAAACAGCTCGCTCAGGTAGCACTATGTTGATATTTTTTTTGATAAAATTTACTTTTTTTGATTAATTTTTATTCGTAATAAAATAGTGTGACAGCATGGATTTACCTACGAGTATTATTACGCCACCGCCGGCTACTTTTTATTCCCTTAAAAAGCGTAGTCAACGGAGCCCCGCTGCGCGGGTCCCCTATTTCTGTCTGCAGGGTTAAAGGAACCTAACTAACCTATCGTCAGTGGGGGTGACCAAGTCCCTATATGTCAGCTATATCCCATTCAACGACTATGCTAAATGACGTTCAGTCTAGACGTTGAACGTTACATTAAAAAACTTGACGAGTTGTCCTTTAGTCATTCAATTGAATGTCATTCAATGAACGCGCTAGTAATTTAATGTTATTCAACAATAACAGATTCAACCAGATGACTGCGACATTTACACTTTTTTAAAAGATACTATTACCTTTAATACCGCAGACTGCGTTTATATCCGCTACCCCTTAACACTGTCACCGCGACCGCGGGTTGATTCGACCACAACAGAATGTCTGTCCGTCAGTCCGTAATCCGGTATTTGCCGCAACTCACACCGGCCATTTGGCTGAGAAATGATGTGGAAGATGTTATGTCCAGGTTCGCATTTCGAAGGTTAGATTAGACATAGTTTCAAGGTTGGGTGGTGTTTGATTAGCGGACTATGTGACTTATTATGCTATTATGTATCAAGGTGGTACTGAGATGGACGGTAATTGATTTGGGTGTTAGAGATAACGTTGATTTAGTTTTTCTTTTGTTTAGTGGCTAACCTGGTGTCAGAAGTTTTAAAGTAAAAACTTCTTTAAGCGCGTTGAGCACTTTTTGGATTAAAAAAAATAATTAAACTTGCGTGACCGTCACGTACGCTTTTTGTAGCACTCGTAGCCGACCCGCTACAGCGTAGCACCACTAAGACGTGCGCGGGGCACAACCGTAGCAGTGCTACGACTGAGGCGGGGCCTGTGTACTTTTTTTGTTTTCACCTCTATCGGCAGTCCCAAAAGAGAAGACTGCCCCTGATTTTTTATGACGCTGGCAGGAATCTGGCCTAGCTTTACATTTCGTCGAGAAATATCTCTGAAGAATGATGGTTTGGTTTCCTCACGATGTTTTCCTTTACCGAAGCTAGTAATCATGTTAGGAAACGCACATGAATTCGAAAGGGAGAGTGGAGGCGTGTCCTGGGTTTTAACTGGAGACATGGTCATTCTACTAGAGTAGATATCACTGCTTATACGTTGACATAATCTGGTAAACGAGAACGAAACACATTTAGGTTGAGATCCTTAAACATTACTTAACGCTCTCTTTGACTAAATGTTTTTCCAAGTTCGTCCGAAGTAACGTATAAAGATTTCGGCTTACATGTTTAAGCTATGTTTGACATTTGAGTCTCCCCAAAGTGGATTAATATAAAGAGGGTGTAAATAAACCCTTAACGCAGCCGAAAGGCACTTGTTCTCCCTGTCATTACCATCATTTTTTTTGTAGACCTTACCTGGGAACCTACTAGTGCCGGAGATATTGGAGGTAAATTTTCCAACTTTTTCTCGTTTTTTTTTCAAATATTAGTTTTTACGATCATAACTTTACTAGGTCACTAACCCGTTTACTATTAAATGCGTCCAATAGCACAATGTTTTGAGTGCGTTACATTGAGTTTTAGTGTAAAACGCGATTTTTCACCCAAATGAAAAAAAAATCGTTTCCCAGTAATAATTTTTGCGTTAAGTTACTTAGTTCAATGTACAGAATGCTTGCACCCGACCAAGTCTGTTTACACCTTGTATTATCTGTATTTTATTCTACAAGTTACACCTCAAAAGATATTTCCGCTTCTTCGATTAAAGTAATTCGAAATTTCCTGATAGGAGAGAAAAATGATCTTACGGAACCCCATACATAGCAGATACTTTAATATTCAAGTCACAAAAACATTACGTAATGAAATTTTACTCTTGTATTGCCAAGAAGCGAACCAAGAGTTTACGTTCCTACAACATTAGTGTCTGAAATAAAACTACTTTTATGAATTATTTCGTCGTTCGTATTTACTTTACATCTTTTGAACTTTACTGAAGAAAATGTGAACGACACTAAACAAAAACCTCATTTTTCTCGTCCGAGTATTTGTCTAGATCGTAAAAAAAGAAATAATTACAGCCAAATAAAAATGGAAATTATTAGCCATAACTTCTTGGTTGCGATACTCAGCTGAATTTTAAAAGTCTTCAAGTACTTTCAAAAGTCTTAAAACTCTGCAAGGTGAAAAACTATTAAAGCAAGTCTCGAATAAAAAGCAGCTGTGCTTTATAGTCTTCTGAAGCCGTAAATCAATGTACATTACAGAACAAATAGATTTACAACAAAGCCAAAAGCACTCGCTAAAATAAACGGACCTTTTCATATTTTCATTTACGTAAGATTCCAGATAAAGTAACTGAAAAGTAGACATTTTACATCGAAAAAGATTTTTTTCTTTACAAATAAAACAAAAAAACTTGAACATTTACGAAACCATTTTACTTATACCAGTAAACATAAAAAGGAATTGCTCATTTAAATTAACGATCATCATAATCTGAAAACGTATCATTAAACCTTAATATAAGCATGTAAAAATATTCCCGAACAATGCCGAGGGGTCTCATGGACCCCATCAAGATTCCGTAATCAGAATGGGAATGTACCACGAATGTGACCGAGCATCAGAGGGTTAGAGTAATTGAAAACAGGTGGGCAGTGTAAGTGTTAGTTTTGTTTTAGTGCGGGGGTACTTTAGACCCCGCATTACGTACAATGACAAAGCGGCCGCTATGCGTTTTAGAGAGGTTACCTATGTAATTTTCTTTTATTTGTTTTCCTAACTTCCGTGTGTTTTTAGGAATTTGGTAACTAAAGGGAATATTTGCCACAGGCACAACTTTTACGGTTGACAATTAATACCCTAAGTGCGGATCTCGCCAATAGAACTGAACGCGATCATCTTACCTAAATCGCGTTCAAGAGCCGCCAGTTTCATAATTACTATAGAATATTAACACTGCATAACGACTACCGAACGCCAGACGAGGAATTTGTGTTTAAAGGTTCTTACAGACGAGCGGCACGTTGCCAACAACGGCAGATAAACTGCAGCCGTCGCCGTCGTGTCGACGCTTGCAGTTGTGGCGTCGGCGGCAGTCGTTGACACACATTACCGTGGCATGCCACAACTGCAAGCGTCGCCATCCGTCGACGCTTTGGCGGCTGCCGTCGACGCGTAGTCGACAGGTGGCGACGGCTGCAGTTTATCTACCGGTGGCAACGTGCCGCTCGTCTGTAAGAACATTAAAATAATAACAGCCGCTAGAGTCAATCTCCAGGTTAAGCAGCGCTTCCACCTCCCAGTCCGGTCTGACAACCAGCCTTACCAATGGAAATCGTACTACCAAACCTTCGCAAACCAGTTAGTACTAGGTAATAGGCTCAGATAGGCAGTCGCTCCATGTAGCGATAGGTGGTCGCCTATCTTAGCAGTATTCAGCTGTATTTGTTGAGACTGGAAGCCGACCCCAGCATAGTTGAAACAAGGCTAATGATGGCATATAAGAAATACTTTTTCGTTGGTGAAAATTGTCAGACCGCTAAGTTCAACGCGGGTTTCGGGTCCAGGCGTCTACTTCAAAGCATTTTAAAATGCATCCTACAAAAAATCTTAAACGAAAATAAACTCCTCTTTATATGCATTTAGTGTCCGGACGCCTTTTTAACAAAGGGGTAGCTCAAATTCTGCTTTGCATACATTTGCATGTTGCACGATGTAACTGAGTTTTAGACGAATATCCCGACACAATCGCTTGTGTGACACTCCGTAGAACAGTAAGGCTGAGTCCAGGGTGACGGAGGCGGCAGCGGGAGCGGTGGCCGGTGCGAGTAGATGGCCACAGTACATCGCAAGTGGTTGTCACGGGAATGACGTGTTTTCACACAAGACGGGTAAAACAATTGACGATCGCTGGCTAACTAGAGGATCGAGCTTAGTGATAATGGCTTGCGATGTATTACACTTCAATCAACGTATCTGTCCAGGCGGGAAAGCACGAACTAAAATAAACGTACCAAGTTTTACATATCAATACAAATCTTGACAAGCAACTCCACCTTTAATTTCACACTTAAAGTGAGCATACTGTACTACATTTCCTTTCAACATAATTGACGTATTTTATCACCATTATCGCTGATATGTTGGTTGAGCTTTGTCTTTATGCTCGGATCTTGACACACTAGTTTTAGACTTGGGGCTACTCAAAAGAAACGTGCAAACTAAAATGACTAGTGAATAGCCAGAATATCACAAGAGTAGTATTTAAATGACGGTCCTTACCACAGAACAGATAAAATACGTTAAAACGGCCTTGGGGCGGGGCTGGTGCGCCACTCATATAAGTGAACGCTCATATGTCAATTGATCAATAGTCGCGCTCTTATTGTGACAACGTACGAAGCGTGTATGCACGTCAAGCACAGTTTTTGCGTTAGTGTGACAATCAATAGCAAGCTCGCAATCTACTGTGAGTTTATTTGTATGCGTAATGCGTATGGATCTCTTGCTTCTAGTGGAATTAAAGAGTGGTAGACAACCGGCGACACGCGTTCTAATACAAATACAGGAACTATTTCCTTTCTACCTCTTTTATTTGTTCTGTAGTCCATACACTACGCGACTAACTAACACGATATTATAGCACAGCTTCATAATGTTTGATATTTCTCACCCGCCTCAGCTCGTGCGTTACCCCATCACCCTGGCCGAAGCCTTAGAGAAGGAATATGTGTGACATGATCTAGCTAGGTGACCACAATTTTCGGAGTAATTCCCGTCATGATCTTGCATCATGCGTCGTTGTAAATGCTCTGAATAACTGGTGGTCTAGTCTTATGCAACTGCCAGAATCACTTATCTGCGCAGTGTGGCTACAGGAGTCATTCACAGTTTATTTGATGTATTTTGTGGAGATAACGTATATTCTGTGGGGATAAGCAGGCGCGTCGAGGGGCGCAAAATGCAACCACCATCAGCAGTTTTGAGTCGGCGAACACAAGTGCGTCACCAGCTGCCGATAACGCTGAGCAAGTGCCGCCCGCCGCCGTCATCGTCCGCGCCACGACACCGGTTGCGGATACGTCACGCGTAGGTACGTCGACCCCTAAGCGTGCCTATGCTGCTATTGTCACTAGCGGAAAATCAAATGCGTCGCAGCCTAAGCGACAAACCAGAAAAGAGGAAAAATTGGCTCAACCTGCCCTGGCTGCGGTCCGTAGCTCCGTGCCAAGAACTAGCCAAGTTGATGAGGAGGGCTTCACGAAAGTGGAAGGGAGGAGAAAGCAGAAGCCCAGTTCTCGTAACCTGTGCGGTACCGCACCGAGTGGACCCAACATGCTGCTGCGTCCTGCTGTGCCTATTACGACGCAGCTGTACATTTCGCGTCTGCATCACTCCACTACAACTGAGGAAGTGGTGCAGTATTAGAAAGTGAAGATCAACATCATTCTGGGGGTCGAAAGGTTGGAATCGCGCCACAACATCAACTTCAAGTCATTCGTGGTACGAGTTCCAACCGACCATCTACAGACCTGCATCAAGGAGGACTTTTGGCCGATGGGTGTCGTGTATCGACGTTTCCGAGGACGGTTACGCGACACCACGCAGCGAAACACGACGCCGACGACGTTGCGTGTTTAATAATAGTTTTATAAGGTTTAAAATATGTATTAGTTTATTGTTATGTTATTTTGTGTATTTTATCTATGGGCCTTAGTTGCCTGACAATAAAATGATTATTATTATTAATATTTAATTTCCACTGTATGAAACCCCGATTCCGATTTCCACCGTAACACTAAGCGTAACTCATATGGATGCCAAATTATTATTACACTGTTAGCCCTATCATCGCTTAGCCGATCGTTAAAAATTCAAGACGCAATTTTATTTCAGCAAACTTTAAAATGTTGCCTGGTGGTGAAAACTATACGCTTAATACTCTAATTAAAATAAATAAAAAGATACAAAGTACAGGATGCAGGAAAAATTTCTAGAGTAGGGCAAAAAAAACATATCGAATGAGACTTAAACATAATCGATGAAGTATGGTCGAACTATACATATGTGTCGACCACATTTCGTTGCGCACCACTGCCTAACCCTTCTGTGATAACAGGCATGATGTTATTTTCATACATACGTGCAATGACTATGAAGCCCCAAGATAATTAGAGGACGGACAGAAACGTAGAAAATAACTACAAAATTACAGAGACCTTAATTATTCAGGGAAGTACCGCATCATATAATTTTTTCCTGATTAAAATGAAGATTTTCTGCAGGTTTCCCCGTTTTAATGTTTTGCACAGGAATTACTGCAGAATTAAGGCAAATGTTTGTGGGGTACGGAAGTGGGTAAACTGTGTTTTAGTTCTTGTGATAATTTTGTTTGGATGTATTATTCTGTTTAAATTTTTTCATTGTGGGTTACATTCTGCCTAACCAGTTCAGAGTTTTTATGCGGTCCATGGGCCTCTGACTATGAAGTTTTCCTTCACCGAAGGTAGTAATAATAATAATTTCCCAACCAGCAAAAACTAGGCTTACAACAATCTCAAGACTACTCTTAAATCACTCCTATATATTCGTATAAGCCTGGGTTTGGGCACTAATTATAAGCTTATTTAGTTTAATATCGTTCTAATATCAGTCTAATTGAATGCTGTTTGCACTTACTGAACTCTAGCCAAAATCAATTTAAGCCGACTTAGGCTAATATTGGTCTAAGGTTAGAACCATTTGAGGCAATACAAGCTCATTATGATTGTACGTCAGATCAAACTTAAAAGTTTGTTTGAGTGTTGGTTTCAAAGTTACAATGAAACAATTAATAAATGAAAACAAATTAAAGTTGCTGTGAAGTTAATGCGTCAGTGTATTTAAGTTTTACGGCAAGTAATCGTATTGGAATTTATTATTTACTGTTAAGTAGACCTCGTTTTACGCTTCAAAATTCATGCGCCTTGTTAAATAAGTTATTTTCTGTTCTCGTTTGATAATTTTATTTGTAAATTTCTATTGATAGTGTCGCCATTAGTATAGCTGCATTTTACAAGAGCAATATTAGACTATTGTAAGATTGTTTACTCTAATTTTAGCATTTGGTATGCTAAAGATAACTCCATATTGGAATAAATTAGGGTGCCTCGCAATTTTACATAAAACCTTAAATCGAAAGTGAGAAAAAAAAAATTACTTACATAATTTTCCAGTTTTTGTAATCCATTATTTATTACTATTAAAATTAAAAAAAAAATGAAATTAAAAATGGCCAGCAAAATGACTCGATCTAAGATCAAACGGTCTTAAATGAGTCTTGTCTTTTGTATTGTAAATAATAATAATAATAATAAATATCGCTGGACATTACACACAGCGCCGTCTGGTGCCACACTAAGCAAGGCTTGTGTCGTGGTCACCAGACAGTTGATATACTACATATATACTTTTTGTTTGTAAATACATACTTATTATACATATAAACATCCATGACTCGGAAACAAATGTCCATGCTCATCACACAAACATTTGCTCCTACCGGGATTCGAACCCAGGACCCTAAGAACGTAAGGCAGCCTCACTACCGCTGCGCCATTCGGGTCGTCAAATACATTATGTTGATCCAAAATCACTCTAATATCATACTTATCCAGTGCTATTGATCTAATAATAGTTTAAAATAAGATCAGAAATGCACGTACTCACAGTACTCTTATGCAATGCTGATATTAGTCTGACATCTTACAATAGCATTTAGCAAGTCTAATATAAAATCAAACGAGCTTAGAAATTGAGCATATAAGAGTAAGTTTTCTCAAGTGCAACTAGTCTTAGTAAATGATCTTATATACAAATATGAGACTTGGTTATGAGACTGAGCGTTCTTGAGCCCATACCGGCTTATCTAAAAGTAATATAGGATCGATGGCATGTTCTAAAACAAACATAAGAGCGCTTAAAGCCTACCACTCTTATATAGTGCGAGTTCTGAGACTATTTTGCTGGTTGGGTTATAAGATGCGCGCATGAATCGGAAAAATCAGTAGCCTTGTTTGTTTTCGGATTGGAGATCATCAAATGACCCCCTCCCACTCTGGGCGGAGCAGAAGGGAGTGTCAGACAATTACTGACATAATAAAATCCATCCATGTTCCTTCTTAGCCCTTAATGTTCCAGGGCCACGGTATCTCTTTCGAACAGTCCCGCAGCCCCGGCAGGCATCGGCGCTTGCGGATCCCTTCCTTTTGCTGACATCTCTTTGAGGCGCGCGTGGAACACTCTGGCGCCGTCGACACGGCCTGTCGTCATAAGACGGACGGACGGCGAGCTAGGCCATAGCTCACCGTCCACAGGCCCAAAAATTGGGCTTGGATTCGAACTCGAAACCTGGCATTTTGACGGTCACACAATTACTAGGCTATCACTGCTAGTCCTCCAATAATAAGTGGTTTTCTGCTACCGCTGCCTTTGGGTGAAAACATTAAAGGTTGTTTTCAACGTAAACCCTTCGACTCGGTCTGACGTGGTTTAACTATTATGTCTACTTTGCTAACAGTTAATGAATGAAATAAGGCAAACAGTACATCACCTTAATTTTCTTTAAACTATTGCATTGTATTGCTAAAATTTCTACTCTCGACCATGAAAAATGACGGTGAAATCTTAACAGAGCAAAAAAAAATATTAAGACATTTTATAAGTACCTCGTTGGTCTAGTGGTCGCAAGTGCAACTTCGAGCGTGCTCCTGGGTTTGATTCCCAGGTCGGGTGAAGAGTTACCGAGTTTTCCATTAGAAAATTCTCATAAGAAACCACGAAGTCAGGATTTGTTACGATTGATGGCAATACGCACGCCTGCTATTTACATTATATTAGAGGCTTCTGCCTAAGTCTTTGGGTGTTACAGGCGTGATGTTATGCTATGTTAAGGTGTCATTAAGGTGTCACCTTTTGCTGGGGAAAACAGGACACTAGAAAACACTAGAACTTTAAAATAAAAGCATTCGGCTCCCACGTAAAGGATACCGCACGCAATCTAATTGTAGTTTGTTACCGCCTACACTTTGACTTTGACTAAGTCCACTTATTTTCCTAGACTTTTAGTTACTCGTGGCTAAGTACAAAAGATGGTAGGTATACGTGGCATTAGATGTTATGAGCCGTTTAAGCAACATCTGGAAGAAAAGAGGAATTGGCATCAAAACCAAAATCAAATTGATACGAGCGCTGGTATTCCCTATCTTCCTGTATGGAGTACAAACGTGGACAATCCTGGTAGAAAGGCAAAGGATTAATGCATTCGAGATGTGGTGCTGGAGATGAATGCTGAGAGTCCCTCGAGAGCTTCGGCTAATTATATTACTATTATTGATCGAAGCTTGGGAGGGCTAAGTACAACCTTGAATGGGTGACCATCAATGATGTACCGAGATTCCTTCGTACCTCGGAAAACACGTTAAACCATGGGTCCCGGGCTTACATTTGTAGTTGTCAAGTACTAGCTGGTAATCAGTGTCACAGAAAGTCTGACTACCAGCCCTACCAAAGGGTATTGTATTACTAACTGAGTGTGGAGGTCAGATAAGCAGTCCCTTCATGTGAAATACTAGTTTACATCCAGTTAGACTTGATGCAGACTCCAACATAGTTGGGAAAAGGCACATGATGCACAAATATTGACACAAAATACATTTCACCATAAAGCAAAATACAGTGTGTCGAAAACTCGTGTGACGTCACACTTTGCACTAATTTTTCTATTAATCTACATCTTCATCTTTGATGCATTTTATCTCCGTCAATTTTTATTGATATGACAAACCAAAAAATTAGTATCCAATATTTTGCGATAATCTAACTGACTGACTAAATAGAATCAAAGTTTTTTTAAAAAAAGACACACGTAAATACATAAACGCACGTTTTTTTTATCATGAGAGCAATCAGACACTGAAAGAAAGTCACGAGCAACGATCCGAGCACATACCCCTTTGCTTCGTCCACGATCTGAACATCTATTACTGTGCTAGTCTGACGCAAGTGGTGCACATGACCTTCCTGAAAGGTAAATTATATCACCAATAAGGTCAGTGTATGACCTTCTAGGGAGTCTCCTAATGACGTTTCCACTCACATCAATTGGTAATCTTTTGTTGGTCGTTCATTCGCCGTATGAGGTAAGACAGGCATTCGCTCCATTTAAAATGGAGCGAATGCCTGTCTGACTGCTTTCTGCCTTTAGCTGCATCCGGTTAGACTGGAAGGAAGGTGAATGATGATGACGTTGATGATCAAACCAGCTAAGTATAGTGTTTTATTAGCCCTATATCTGATGTAGATGAAGTTATATGTTATTACGAAATTCGTAGTTCAAGTTAAACGTACCATAGAATTGCCACAAAAAGGAGAACTATTCCATTCTTTACCCATTCAGAACTATTATGAAGTCAGAATCGACTTTCGGAAATAATATTTCCTATTTTATGATCTAGTTTCCTTCATTTTATAGTCATCTGTTGCTTCGTAGACGTGATCGAATTACTAATACGCAATCGACTGTTCTTTCTTTTAAATATGATTAACCGACTTCCAGAGAGCTCTTTTGTTTTTTTTTTTTTTCTTTTTGTCATGGTTGCCTGAGAATTTACAATAGCATGGATAGGATTTAAACCGAAGGAATTAGAACCAGAACAAGAGCTAGACTGTTATTATTTTATGATGTTCTTGATATTCTTGTGATAGAAGACTAAAGAAAGAAAGCTCTATACTTTTTTACTCGATTTTTTTTTTATTAAAGTCGGTGTTAGAACATAGACACACTCGCACGTTTTTTTTTAATAACATGTTTAACTAACATACTATACGCTCTCATAAATTCTGATTTATTTAGGTGACTAAACCCTCTTAAGTAAAAACTAATTGGCTTCTTACATCCGTATCTAAAGGGTGTAAAAAACCTCTTAAGAGCGCGTATCCCAAAAGTTGGCAACGTCGCAAATAGCTGTCAAATATTTACATGTTTTAATTAATTTGGCAATTTTACTGTGTGAAAATAAGAAATATGGCTCTGTAGTGGACTAAAAAATTGATTAGGAAATGCAATCATTAATATCGTAATACCGAATATATAGTTTTAGATGTAAAAAAAGTAATTGGGAACTTGCCAAATGCCTTTTTTACACCTGAAACATTTACAACATCAAATTTGGGGTTTTAATTGTAATTCATATTCATTTTTTAGTGCACTACAGAGCCATATTTCTTATTTTCATACAGTAAAATTGCCAAATTAATTAAAACATGTAAATATTTGACAGCTGTTTGCGACGTTGCCATCTTTTGGGATACGCGCTGTTAACGAAGCCGAAAGGCACTTGTCAAAAAATTATCACAATGATGGGGACATCATTGCGATAATTTTTTTGTTCACCATACCTGGGAACCTTCTAGTTACGGAGATATTGGGGGTCAAAGTTCCAACATTCCGACAACTTTTTTTTTAAATACAAGTTTTTAATGCAAGGCTTTTACCTTAAATACCTCTACGACCCCCGTACTATTCAATCCACCCATCACCACAATGTTTTAAGGGCGTTACCTTGAGTTTTACCACAAAACATGATTTTTCACCCCAAAAAAAAAGAGTTGTTTCCCAGCAATAATTTTTGCGTAAAGTTTCTTAGTTTGATGTACAGAATGCTTGGTTGATGGCTTCGTGATGAGGTGGTTTACACCCCGTATAAACAATACAAAAGGATTACTTCAGTAAACGTCATTATTTAAAATTTTATTTGCTTGAAATTAGGACTGAAACTTAGAATTCTAAGTTTTCCTTTTTACTGACGGTTCTCACTTATACATTACAGTAGTAACTTAAATGACATAGGGAAGACTAACACCCGTGTAGTCTTCCCTATGTATGAAAAGTAGCCTTCAGCATACAGTGTGTACATTGCAGGCAAATGTGATTTTCCAGGCAGTAGAGAAACCCACAAGTCGAGTTTTTGTTTTTGCATAATGATATTTTTACAAGGAGAAACTATTCTTTGCTAGAGTTTTTAGGCTGCTTAGCCCGAACGAATAAACCAAAAAGGAAAATTAAGTCAATTTGCTTACTTGTATCTTGAAGATTGGCTGCTAGGGACCTATCCAAAGGCACTTTTATTTCGCTATTTATTTGTGTTGCTCTTTTCCTTATACGCAGTTTATGACCCAATATGTTGTGAAGAGGGAGTGCATGTCTTGGGGGATATTAACCTCATATAGCTATAAAATGTATTGTTACAAAGGTAACGGTGTAAATTATGGTGACATACAGCCTAAGAATGGTTTACGTTGGTTGTAAAAACAACATGAACAACCTAATTCATTGTTTTGCAAGAGCCTGTACGACAACAAAAACAATGTTATGCTTATTGATAAAAAGAATGCTCCAGGGTAACCCGAGTTGTTTGCAATTTACAGGCCAGTCCCAGGTTGTATGTTGGCGTATGTAGTTACAGAATTACAATCATCAAAATTGTTATATATGTATGTGTGAGCAGCGCGTATGTGAGCGTGGGCTGTGTCCCTACCCAAACCTCTAATGCAGGATTAAATCAGTGTGCTATTAGCCGTGAGTAGTTTCACTTGTCCCCTACGCACCTACATAACAGTGGCGACGAGTTACCCACAGTAGCAAAAAGTAAAAAAAAAAAAAGTCTGTTGAAAAATGGCACAGTCATTTTGTGGTATTTTGTCAATTTTCGATCATAATGTTAATGATTGGAAGACCTACAAAGGTCGCGTGACACAATGGTTCATCGCAAATAATATCGATGCAAAAAACGATGCGGCGGGAACCAGGAGGCGAGCCATTCTACTCAGCGCACTCAACGATGGTACATACAAGTTGGCAGCAGATTTAGCCCTGCCCAAAGACGTACAAGAGGTACCATACGAAGATCTGGTGACGTTGTTGGATAACCACTTCACACCAAAACGTTGTGGGTTCAGCGAACGACACAACTTTTACGCAGCTTCGCAGCAGCCTGGCGAGACACCTACGCAATGGGCAGCGAGGTTACGTGGACTAACGGCGCATTGCGGATTCAGCAATGTTGAGGAGGCCTTGCGTGATCGTTTTGTGATGGGGATGCTAGCAGGTCCTGAACGGGAGAAACTATTTGCGCTGGACTTGGAGACCTTAACCTTGGCGAAGGCGGTGGAGCTAGCAGAGAGCATTAGATGCGCGCGGGCAGGCGCTGCCGCTGCTGCTCCTGCATCTACAGATCAAGCACAGGTGTTCAAGATCGCGAAAGGACAAAATAGTGTCAACACGACCAATAGTGCCGCGAAAAAAAAGTGTTCAGTGTGCGGTCGCGCTAATCACGAATCGTCTCAGTGTCGGTTTGCCAAGTATAAGTGTAAAAAGTGCAACACAGTAGGGCATTTACGAAGAATGTGTAATAAACTTAACTACGTGTTAACGGGGGATGTGAGCGAGGACGATGATGGTAAGTCGCTTTATAACATTTGTTCGGCTCGGGGAGAACCTATGACAGAAACGGTGACGATAAACGGTCGGAATTTAAAATTTCAATTAGATAGCGGATCGGCGGTGACGGTCATATCTGAAGGTACATATAAAAAATTGTTTTCGGGTATACCTTTGCATATTTCTAACAAAAGATTTTATGGTTACACGGGAGCCGATATGCAGTGTGTAGGTTATGTGCGTTTACCTATAACATATATGAATCGCACACACACACTTGACGTGTTCGTCATACGACACGGCGGCCCACCGTTGCTAGGTCGCGACTTCATATCAACATTTAAATTAAAGTTAACACCTGTAAACTTTCTTAACCATGCTCAAAGTGCAATTGACCGGTTGCAAATACAGTTCCCTGAAGTATTTTCAGACAAGCTGGGCGCTTTTAAAAACTATAAAGTTAAGTTGCAACTAAGTAATGATGCAAAACCGATATTTTTTAAAGCGCGTCCCATTGCGTTTGCGTTGCGCGACAAAGTCGATAAAGAGTTAGAACGCTTGTTAAACCTCGGAGTGTTAAAACCGGTTAAACATGCGGACTATGCATCACCTATTGTGCCGGTACTCAAACGTGACAACCCTCAAAGTTCATGAAAGTCAATTGAATGACTATTTCATGAAAAAAACGACTTTTATGAACTTGCAGGGTCCACTTTAATTCAACACAATAATATGAATGATATGGCAAGAAAATAGATGTCTGATGAAGTGACAAGTAATAGAAATACGGAAGAAGATTACATGCTGCGCCGAAACCAAATTAATTGGCATTAGGACCAGAGAATGATGATGATGAAACGGACTTAAAACTACTACAATAACCTATCTCAAGGTCAGATTATATACATCAGCAAAGAAAATGTCATAAAATAACTATAAACTTAACCAAACAATATAAAAAAAGCTATAACCACACAACACCAATGCGATCGCCCGCAAATCGACACTCCAAAACACCAGATGAGAAAATAAAACAATTAGAAGCAACAACTCTAACTGGATAGCTTTTTTATTACTTGGGGCTGGCAAAAAGGCTGACTTTTAACAGCGGTATCAAGGCTCAAGATTAGTAATTTTCGGTGTAACACCAATTAAGGGTAGACGCCGTTGAGGTTATGACTGCACTCGGCTGTAACGTGACTACTTTGGCGACGACGCTAGGAAATGTGAGGAGAATTCATTTTGGTTTTCGTGTTTGTTTCTGCTGGACTCAACTCTAAAATGTACTGCGTTTTACTGGGGTATTTTGTTTCTCGTACCAATTTATTTTGTCTCGTCGAGCCTTACCAGTAATGTAATAATGTAAATTATAATTCTTTCACATTAAAAACAGAATACTTTTGGAAGCTTGAAAAACTCAACCAGTTATTGCTGCTGCATGCCCTGAAATAAAATTTTAGTAGTAGTAGTGACTACTATAAAAAAATATTGAGCAAAGTTTGTGATTAGTTTTTCTATATTTAAACTTGCCAAACTTAATACCTTTGAAACACTGTTTATAACTAAATGTATATTGTCACTTACGGGATCGCAGCGTTGAAATATTGGAAGCTCGATATAAATAAAAATCGTAAGTGCCAGTATAAGTTTAATACCTTTGGATAACCAAACAAGAAGCTTCAATGCCACCTGCACCTGAAAGGACCAAAGCTATTGATAACGCCTGTCAATTTCTTAGAATTCTGGGCGTAGTTCATCTAAAACAAACAAAAGAATCATCGATTCAAAGGAGAAGAAGAAAACCTCGAGCGTCCAAACCGCAGTCGTCAAGCTACTTAGCAAATCCGCAAATGCTTGCAAAAATAAATTTAATTCACTATTAAGTTTTAGTAGCGGCAATCCCGTAGAACAATTATTCTCGCCCTTGGGTTCTGTGGCCCGTCACGTTTCGCCAAGGAGGTGTTTTTACGATCCCCTAAAACATGTTAGCATTAGATGCTATTAAATTCTCGAAATTATTTTAGAGAAGAAAATATTAAGTACTAAAAATATCAAGTGGAATTAAGGGTGATTTATTTTTATCGTCTTTTAAGAGGACGAAAGATGCAATGAAAGGATGTGGGTGAAATATTAACACTAACTGCTTGGCCACAAGCCACGCGGCCAGACGCGTGTTGTGACAGTGAGCGCGTATAAAAAAATATGTAAGGCAATCTTTGGAGACTGAAAGTGTAAACCTACGAAGCTACGAAGGTTTAGGTGACGGTGAACGCGAGTTCCATGAATTTTGTTCACTCAAAAAGTGCTCAACGCGCCTAATGAAGTTTTCACTTCCACAGAAGAAAGAATCAACTCACCACTCACTGTTGCACATACGCAGGGGTTTCTTTCTAACAAAATCCAGGTTTATCATAAAACGGGACAATAATCATCTCGCAAACACACATCGTGGTACGCATTATTTGAGCCGTGGAAATGTGACGTTCCGCCTTACGTAGGACGATTGGCAACCCTACTCGCGCTGTCGCAAATCGCATCACATAAAGTCGTCGTAAACGAGTAGTAAATTGTGCCGCGCTGGTCCGTTTGCTGCCCTTAATTATCTGTTTACAAAAATAGAGAAACAAAGTATAGTACAATGAGATTATCAAGGCTTTATGTAAAAGGAATTAAGAGAATGAACGGCTGCTGTTGCGCCGGCGATAATAATAACAAACTGTAATTACGAGGGCTCTCTGATATCATGAACATAACTTTTATTAATCAAGAAAAATACTATGCTTACAGTATTTTTAAAGAAATATTTGTTTGTTAGTTGACATGTAGCGTGACACAAGGGCTGGTTTTTACCTTGGCCAGAGGGTTAGAATTGCCATACAACGTGGCAATGTCTCTTTGGCACATTACCGGTTGCGTTGAGGAGGAATGTGATCGCTAATAGTGTAAATAATATAGCACTGAAAAAAAAAAACCATTTATTAAAGGCAAATAATTATTCGAGTGAAAGACATAATAAATTCGTGGCTGGATATAGCATTGCGTAATTTTGCAACGATTCTCAAATAGATTGGTAGGTATTACGGAAATTGATTTATTGATTAAAATATACGGCTTTTTTCACACTTAGGAATAATAAGGGCGCCTCCAATTTAGACGTACTTCGTACTGCGTACGGAAGTTCGTTTGTTTTTATACAAAGCGCGCGGTAGGGCAACAATGCGGCATCGATATGCGTTGCGGTACCGACGCAGCACGGTTGCCGCAGCGTTGCGAGTGTTGCGACACGAAACGTCTAGGCAGATGAGGTAAAAAAGGGTGTAAACAACCTCTTAGCAAAGCCGAAAGGCACATGTTCTCCCCATCATTGCTATATTTTTTTTGTTCCACACCATACCAAAGTTTCAATTTTTTTTTGACGAGTTTTTTTTAAATATAAGTTTTTATGTTAGATTTTTACTTTATACACCTCCACTGCCCTCGTACTATTCAATCAACGACCATACAGCCTCTAGACTCCTAATAACAGGCGACCGATGTCTGTCAACACATTAGGGGTATAAATCTTATAGCCGTCGTCACTCACCGAGTTCGAATTAGTTTCGACCACTCCTGTGAGCCGCAAACACTTACGCATTACTCCTTTAAAAAATCGAGAAAATAGACATAATATGGCCCCGTGTATAATACTTTGGTGTGATAAAGAAAGCCGGACTTCAAGTTTCCTGAAAGACGGTATCACATTTCATCGGTAATTTAAAAGCTCCATAATCTAAAATAGATTAAATTTCTGACAATATTTATCGGAGTTCATCTTATACTGGTCATACTTGATATCTTTTATGATTGCGTCCCTTTCTTTTGAAAGTACTTTTTTCTCTATCTCTTTTCCTCGATGTTACGTTAACATAATTAGTGATGTTCCAAATCGTACGACCGCCTCTGCTGTCGATAAAGCAAAAAATAAAACCTATAACTATTTATTTGTGCAAAAAATATATTTTTAATAATTAAGAATTACAACATTTATTTATTTATTAATACGTTCACGTCATTTTAACGAAGATTGTTTTATCCCTATGAAAAACCGTCGCCGCCTACTAAGTTCATATAAGTTCAGATATTTTACCTACATGATTCAAGCGTACTTAGAATAAAGAAGGTTATTTAATGCAAGTAAAGTACGTAAAACATTATTTTATTATGCCTACAGTTAAAAAATATCGATACTTTCTTGTTTGATTTAAAACTGTCCCATCCCTAGTGAAATGCAATGACCTTGAATTGGCCAATCAGAAAGCAGTACCCCGTCCCCCGCGCGTACCTCGTACCTCAGCGAGTTGACAGAATAGTTTTCGTGCGTTAGATCGTGTATTAGGCGTCTATAGGTCGTTGTATTCAATCCATCCATCAGTACGATGTTTTGAGTGCGTTACATTGAGTTCTACCACAAAAAAAGCCATTTCCCAGGAAAAATGTTTGCATAAAGTTACAATTTAGTTTCATGTACAGAACGCTTGGTTGACGGTTTCGTGATGAGTCTGTTTCATCCAGTTTTTTCGGCTATCATTTTCGCTGATAAACTTTGTCTTAGTACTTTTTTGTGGACATCTGTGCGAAAGGAATTAAAATCTGACTTTATAATAATTAGAACATTATCGGGTGAACAAACAAACAAACCTTATTCCGCGTAACCGCACCACCTAACTTTAAAATCTATCGTCTAAACTTTCCCCGAAAACTATCAAAGTGAACTTTAACAAAACCGATACAGAGCTTGGAAAATGCAAAATATAGATGTTATAAAGTTACAAAACAAGCAAGCCTGCGCATTTTATGGGCACAGCACATGTGCCGAGACAAAGCAATCGTTCGGCCCGAATCGCTTCGAGAACGATTTCAAATTACATTTTTTACGAACAAGCTACAAGAGAAAGCGGGATACAGGTAAAAACGTTTATGTATAGAAATTGGAGAAATGATCTAAAGAATAAGTAAAATTGGTATAGAAGTATTGCAAACTGGCTGTATGCCTAAATCTAACAGATACTTCAGGAAAGTGTCAACAAAATCGGACAATAATTGTTCGCATTGTGATTTTGGTACCTACCCATTTTTTACAAGTTTATAAACACTGTGTTTTCTTGTGTTAAAACGTTTTTATAAGCCAATAGACACTTAAGTTCCTGAATTTACAATATTCAGATGTATATTTTAATAATCTCCCATTATTTTCATATGTGTCAATACTCGTAGGTAATATAATATCTTCGAATATATCGCTTTAGGAAACCAATTCAACCCTTTTCCTTTACTGTGATTGAAACTTCCGCATGTAGATAAAAGAGGGGAAGCATTTCCCGCAATACATGCGTGCATTGTAAGGGGATACTAAGTGCTTTGTCATGCTTACACAGGTTTTTGTAAAAATTCCGACAAACAGGCGTTTATGAAACAAATAAAATAATCTATGCCTAGACCAAAAAATATTGGTTTGACAAAATTAACTTTGTGGTGGATCAAGAACGAATTGTTAATTTCAAGTTTTAATGCAATAACTTAATGTAGCTATATGTTGCTAGCTATATGTTTGAGCCGTTAGGGGATAAAACACTACGGCCATGAGGTCCGAGTGTCTAGTATTCCGGAATATCGCCAAGCGGTTGGTCGAGTTCAAATATTCACGTAACCACAGGACTGGCCTATTTTTGCCCTAACAATCAGCATTCAGCCATCCAAACGTGGAAATTCTGTCAGCGTCAGCTTGCTGGGCCCTTTCCCAATTGATAACGATGTGGACAATTTTTTAACGCCCTGTAATTCATTTTCACTGTCATATTTGTTAATATAATTGTATTGTTTGTTTGAGTTTATTTTATTATTATTTTAGATATAAATAATGATATCGAATTCAAATAAATCCTACAGTTCAAATTTAAACGTTGATAGAAAAGCCTGATTATTTTCGTTTATTTTTTGGTTTTTATGCTTTTTTTTTCCTTTCGTTATAAAAGACGTAAAATTTAGTAAAATATTTAAGGTAAGAGCAAAAAGCATTGTATAGGAAATGTGAAAACAAAAATGCACAGTACTATATAATAATATAATATAATATAATAAAATTTATTTTGCTCCCACAAAGTACAGTTACAATATAAGGTGTTACAAATATTGAAGGCACAAAGATTTGTGGGAGTCAGGAGTTCAAACTAGGATACCCTGTGCTATGGACTCCTGGCCCCCCTCGCCGAGATTTATGACAATTTTTGTTTTTATATACATGTCATTGTAGGACTATTGTAAAAAAGAATTACATGAAAAAGTACTTATAAAATAAAATCAAAAAAAAATAAAAATGCGTGTGTGTGTTTGTGTGCGACGTGTGAGTGTCGAGTGTAAGGTGTGGTGTTGTGTGTGTATGTGTGTGTGTGAGAGAGAGAGAGAGTAAGATAGTGTTAAGTATGTATAAAGATGGATGTGTATACAATTGTCTGCGTGAAGGGGTGGACTGCCACCCCCTCCACCCGCTGTAGTTATGAGAAAAACGCTAGACTAGGATAATTTAGTAAGCAGTTTTTCAGTTTCTTCATAATCAAGTTCCAAAAGCCACTGTGTCAGCTTCTTTTTACATTCTACTCTAGACAGATTAACAATTTTAAGAATCTTATTTATTTTATTATAAAGTCTGCTTGATCTGAAATTATAGAAATTACTGGCAAAAGAGGTTTTTACCGGTGTTGTTTCACAGACTTCATAGAATCGTCTAGTATTAACCTTCTGTTTAGCCGTAGAAACGTCTATAGAGGAATGTTTTTTTATAACTGTTTGCAGTATATAAAGTTGCCTGATTGATAATACCTTTGCTTCGTTGTAGAGGGTTTTTGTAGCGTATAGACGTGGTTTGAAAAGAGAGACTTTTAGAAGAAGTCGTTGAGCTCTTTCAACGTTTAAGACATTTGTTTTATGTGAGCCGCCCCAGGTGGAGATACAATACGCTAAGATTGATTGGCAAAGGGATTCGTACACATTTTTAACCAGTTTCCAATTTGCAACATGCCTAAGATTTTTAAATATATGAACGAGTTTTCTAGTTTTCTGAACCAGATGTGCAATGTGTTGTTTAAAAGATAAGTTTTTATCGATCATTATGCCTAAGTATTTTATTGATTCTGTTTTTGATATCATTGGGCACCTGGTACAGTTGTTGGTAACTGGATTACATGTGTGTGCATAAACATGGAAATTATTAGTGTTTGATGCTATATTATGTATTGTAAACTCTACATATTTAGTTTTAGTTGCATTTAAGGTCAGTTTGTTGAGAGCAAGCCAGTGAGTTACACTATTGAACCCTGCTTGGGCGGCAACAAAAGTTTCGTCCCAAGAGTCACCATAAAATGTTAAAGTAGTGTCGTCGGCATAAGACATTACATGACAGTTTCCAATCATCAGCTGGCAAAGATCATTGATATAGCAAAGGAAGAGGGGGGGGCCTAAGATACTGCCTTGTGGGATTCCAATATTAACCGGGCTCTCTTCACTCAGCGTATTGCCTATCCGAACTGATTGATAACGATCTTGTAAATAGCTCTCAAACAGTTTTAATTGTGTGTCCCTTATTCCCATTTGTTCTAGTTTTGAAATTAATATGCGTGGGCACACAGTATCAAAAGCTTTCTGAAGGTCCAGAAAGATAGTCAAACATTTTTTTCTATTATCTAATTTACTTACAATGAATTCAGTGAACGTATGAACACAATCAGTTGTGGATTTTCCTTTTCTGAAGCCATACTGGTTAGGTGACAAGATGTTTTTGTCCTCTAAGAATTTTACAAATCTGTTATTAATAATCCTTTCAAATACCTTTGAAATAGAGGTGAGCAATGAAATTAGCCGATAATTGGCCACTTCTTCCTTGCTACCGCTCTTAAAAATAGGGATAACAATTGATTTTTTTAGAGATTCTGGAAAAATGCCTTCTGCTAAACATCTATTCAGGATATGGGTGAGGGGAGGGACTATAATTTTTTTTAAATTTTTAAGTACTGTTGATGATATATTGTCCCACCCTGCTCCACAATCTGAGCGAAGGTTGCTGATTACTCCTTCTACTTCCTCTTCAGATGTCTCCAAAAGCACAAAAGAGTTACACGAGGACTTGACATTTGCCGTTGGGAGTGGAGAAAGACCAGTTGGAATTTTACTTTGCAATTCCATGCCCACACTTGCAAAATAGGAATTTACTGCGTTTACTGAATCTTGTGGGGTTGTTTTAATATGTAAAAGTTCCAAAGGTGGTGCGTTTGATTTTTTTAGATTGGTAATATTTTTTATTGCGGACCAAAGTTTTTTGTTATCATTTCCAGCCGAATCAAGTATATTCCTGTCATATTGTCTCTTACATTTTTTTATTATGTCATTACAAAAATTTCTGTATCGTTTGTAGGATATTTTTAAGACGTCATTGTCAGGATTGTGTTTTAGCTTATAATGCATTCTGTCTCTTGTTCTAATGCACCTCAGGAGGCCTGGAGTAATCCACGGTTTTATGGTAATTTTATTTCTAGGAATTTTGATGTTTATTGTATTGCTTATTATAGTTTTTTGTAAGTTTTGAATAAAATAGTTCATGAGGTCATTTGGATTTATACTTTTATCGTACACACTATTAAAATCAATATTTTGGCAGTCATTGATCAGATTTTCAAAGTCAATTTTGTTCACAAATTTTGCTTTGTTGTTTTGTCCACTTAAGCTCAAACAAAAAAGGGTAGCTTCGTGGTCAGTAACTGTAGATTGAATAATAAAAGTAATAGAAGAAGCCTTAGTTTTAATTATCACATGGTCTAGACAGCTAGGTCCTCTAGTTGGCTCGTAGTGTGCAGGTATCATACCAGAGTAAGAAAGTAGGTCAAGGTAGCTTGAAGTAGTTACATTTGAATCTTTGATATTTATGTCACCCATTAAAATTACATTTTTGAAACCGGATAGTTTTAATAACAGTTCTTGTAAGGAGCTTAAAAAGTTATCTAATGTGTGAAAGCTAGGCGGTCTGTATATTGCAATTATGGCGGTCATTTTATTTATTTTAATAAGTAGGCAGTTCGCTTCCAAGATATCTGGTTCTTCAATATTGAAGTTGATATCATTATTCATGTAAACGACTACGCCGTCATTTTGGTTGTAGTTTCGTGTAGTTGAAAAACTAGAGTAGCCAGGTATAAGTGGTAAGTTATTAACGGATGAGAGCCAACATTCCGACAGAATTATAACATCACAGCTCAACTGCATTCTTTTTAGTAACGTATTTAGGCTGAGATAATTTTTGTTAATACTTCTAATATTTTGTTGCAGAATTTTTAAAAATTTATTAGGTTTTGTTATGGAGGATTTACAAGATTCTGGTTCACAGCTGTACAATTCCGTCAGAACTAAATTTTCTAAATTGTTTATATTGTTTAGATCAGCGAATGTTGAAATTAGTAAATAGTGGGTGTATGGGTTTGTGATTGCGGGGTGAATGTTTGATGAGCGTTTTTTGTTTTGGGTGTGTGTAAAGAATGGTAACATTGAGATTCTCACGCGTATTAATGTAAAAAGATGTTATAATGCAGTGTGAGTGAATGTATTTAGGTGTGGAGTGTGTATAGTCATGTGGAAATGTGCATGAGTAGTTAAAAAGTTTTGTTAAAAAATAAATTATGACATGAAAAATTAGTAAAAAAGAAAACGTTATAAAATTACACAAATAATATAGTCAAATTTTCGGTGCCAGTTTTTCGAGATCGGCTTCACATTTAACTATTAATGGTTTTTCAGGTTCACTTTTTCGCAGAAAAACTCTACCAGCTGAGGTCCAACAGAATAAATAGTTATGTTCTTTTGCGAATTTTCTAGCTAGGTAGAAGAGGTGTTGGGCTTGAGGAGGCAAGAAGTCAGACACATAGATGGGTGTGGCAGGGACGCTCATATTTAGGTGTACAGAGCTGAGCTTGTTCTGCTTGTTTTTTGCGTTGAATTCTCTCGTTTTCTTAATAATGGTCTCTTTAGTGGCAGCGCTAGCTAAGTCGACAATAATTTTTGAAGCTTTGTCCTTCTTGCCTATGCTATAAACATCTCTAATTTCCGATCTTTGGAGAGGAACGCCAACAGCATTTGCTGTCTTTAATACAATCAAACTGAGCTCTTCCTCACTTTCTTTTGCAGATAAAGGAACGTTTTTAATTTCCAATTTTTTGGTGTATAGCATCCGCTCCAAGTTGTCAACTCTTTCCTCAAGTTGGTGAATATACTTGCGGTCCGTTTTCTTTTCAGATTCTAACAGGTCCAGTCTGCTCCGCATGTCCTCATACTGGTTAGACATAAAGGTGACGGAATCTTTAATTTCGGAATTTTGTTTTAACATCTCCGTCATCATATGATGTAAGTCACTTAACGAAGCATCTGTTTTGTTACTACGTGATTCAGAGTTTTTGCAGTGAGATTCGAACAATTTTTGCATATCATTCATAAAGCGCTCATTTTCGTCGTCATGTTTACGCTTTCTTTTAGGTCCATGTTCACCGAGAAGATAACAGTCTGATTATCTAAAACAGCTGTTTAAAACGCATTTTTGTATGGGAACATGTCACATTGACAGCTGTTTTTCGATAATCAGGCTGTTATCTTCTCGGTGAACACGGACCTTAGTAACATATTCACTTGCTTGAATATCAGTTAAATTTGGTGCCGACCCACTTTGAGTAATTATTTGTGGTTGCAATGTGGTACGTAGCACATGCGTTTCCACGATTAAGGGCGTTGACGTAGGTGTTCGCGTCTCGGTGTCGTTTTGTGTTGGGTTGCCAACCTCCAGTGAATTCGGTGTCAAAGGACAGGAACAAGGTGTTGATGGAGGTGTACGACGAATCATATTGCTTTTTCCGTCCACTAGACGTTTACACGTTTCGTTAGTAGTAAGAAAGATGTCCCAAAAAGTACTGCAGTTAGCGGGGTTCGAACTCACGACACCGCGTTGCGTCGATTGCGGGCAAGCGGCTTACGCCACTAGGCCACTCAGTATATTGGAAGTGTCGCGAATAATGTGACTAATACGGTATCAAGCGTGTGTCATTGATCCGTCCAAAGGTCGTTCACGTCGGCACATACACAGGGCAATTTAGAATGATCACTTTAAAACTTTAAAATGTTTTTTGTTTATTTCTCCGGAAATAGTTTAGTACTGAAAAAGTACTGCCCTTACGAACTTAGAACCGCCCTAGAAGCTCCTAACTTGGACCATTCAGTTTTGCATTCAATGCTTAAATGGAAGACGACGTACTTTGACTGAATTTATGGTTTCTTTGAGTGTCCTGCTCTTTGATGTGTCGGTACGTGTACCTAAAACTAAATATTAATATTTTTGATAGATTTTCTGTACATTCAGGTTTCGTATAGGTACCTGCAAAGGCCTCAGCATGACCGCGAGACGTAGCGTAGGTAGCAGTTTGGTTTAAAATTCTGCGACAAGTAAAATAAGATTAATACCTACGTGTATGCCCAGTGCCCACTTTCACCAACTCACTGATACTAAACTGGATGCCTTAATGTCCATATTAACAAAAGTTTGGCTTACGCCAGATCGTGTCGGATCCGAGCCGAGTGTCGGCCGTAGCACAATCCATTGTCCGTTGCTCGGTAGCGGCTCGGAAGCGTGAGTGTGTCCATACAAAATTACACGGTAACTACTCGTCTCGGACCCGCCAAAGGTCTAGCATGCGTCAGTCAAACCTAAAAAAAACACTTAGAAAAAAACCTAAATACAATTTTTCTTACGGTCTTTGGCAATTCGGAGGCCGGTGCTAGGTTGTATGTAGATGAAAATAGTGTTCGCGACTGTAAGACGTATCTAGTTACAAAATTATAATCATCAAAATCATCAATACAAGCCTCCGAGCTCATAAAGGTCGAGGAATGTCCTTTGACCTTGAAAAGCGGATTACGCTGATGCTCTCACCTTATTATTAACTATTTGGTACGTCGCTGAAGTGTGTGAAAAGTTTTTGTTGCTCTCTGCGTATCATTGTACAAATATGAGAGTATTTACTGGTCGTTTTTCAAAGGACTTGCCCTCAGGACGAGTTTCGTTTCTTTTAATTCATAGTTGTTTAATTTTGATTAGTTTTAAATATTGTAAATTTTGATGTTTTGTCTTGTGCGGGCTAGGAAATGCTTTTTCTTTCTTTCTTTCTTTCATGCCAGTCTTCTGCCGGCCACTATCACACCATAAAAAAACTATACCTAACTCCACTTTGTACAGCGAGCAAAACAAACAGGGATATAAAGGGGTCGTTCCACGAACTCGTTCCGGCTAATTCCGTCGTCTCGGCCGTAAGTGCCTTTTATGCCTAACTATGAAAGTGTTAAGCAGGCACTTAATGTGCTATTATATTATGAGGGACCTTGAACCTTGTTGACGGTGCTATTTTAAGCTGAACTAAATAATTATGGAGTTTTCTCAAGACTAAAAGCATCATGGAAAATGAAACCTTTATAGATACATTGTTGGCACAGAGTTGAAACGGCTTGGAACATTTTTGTATGAAGCGTGGCCGGAAATTCTTCCGCCATTTTGTTTTTTTTTCAAAGTAGCGGCCACACATAAGACCTATATTAATCGATAGCTGGTATCAATACAAACCAGTTTTGTATCAGACAAAATGTTCTAATTTTCTAAAGTATCACGTTTCCGAGATATGAAGCTATCAAGGTCCATCTGATGACATTTTCAGCAAAACTTAGATTTGATAAGACACGCATGAAAGCTGTTTCAATCGATAGCTAGCATCAATACAAACAAGTTTTTATGAAACAAAAGAGGAAAAAGAGGAAAAATTTGTATTTTTATATTTTGTATGTTACGAATAAACTTAAAAACTACCGGACGGATTGGAAAAATTCTTTCAGCAATGGATTGCTATATTATCTGCGAGTAACATAGGGTAAGACGCATAAAACCTGTATCAATCGATAGCTGGCATCAATGCAAACAAGTTTTTTTTATGAAACAAAACGTTCTAAAGAGGAAAGATTTGTATTTTTGTATTTTATATGTAACGAATAAATTTAAAAACTACCGGACGTATTTAAAAATATCTTTCAGCATTGGATAGCTACACTATATGCGGGTAACATCTTAGGTTATATTTCATCCCCGTACTCCCACGAGAACGGGAACTACGAGGGTGAAACCGCGTGACATCCGCTAGTCTTGGATATTATGTTGATTTTTAAGCCAACTTGTAGGCAAACATCAAAAGAAAATTACTGCATCCTAACAGCATGTAATAATGCACATTATTTTATTAATTACTGTCGGTGTTAAATGCACAAGTTTTTACTTTAAAACGCTTTTTTCCAGCCACGGCCGGTTTGGTCCGGTCTGAATCCTAGTATCATCTGGTATAATCCGCTTTGGTGCGGCCCAGCCCGGTTTTGGCAAGTGCTGTGCCAGTACCGGATCAGAATTTTTGCTTTCGCTGAGCGTTGTATCCGGAAATCGTAGCGCAAAATCCAGAATATGTGCACTTGCAGTCAATGCGAATTAGGGTGTTGGCAGTTGGTACGGTTTTGGTTTATTTTAGTCTGGTAGCTGAGCACAATATATTGAAGGAAATGTAAGGTATTTTCATTTGGTGTCTTGCTACCGAAACGTTTTGTTGCATTTACAGATGATCAGCTAGTATGATAAATCTGTGTGAGTTTTAGGTAGTTTAGAATCTTAAAAACATTCTAACCGAAAATCGTGTGTCTTCTGACTTATAGTGTCTGACCAATTGATTGACTTACAGCTATTATAAACTTCACTTGAATGCAAGGCATGAGGATCACATTAACTGACTAAAATCGCACAGTACATGACAACCCAGTTAGTATGGTTTAATAAGATACCTCTTGCGAAGTGAAAGATGCCGAATTAAATACAAAAACGAACGGAAAGTGAGCCGTCTGATTTCGGCTCCAGTTTCTTAATTTCCGCAACCAAAAACAAAAGACAGCATCTAATATTAAAAAGTCATGTCTAATTCTGTACAAAAGCGGGTATCATTGCGCTTCCCAGCGGATATCAATCACGGAGGCTCAGAGCGTCGCTCCCAATTTGCCGAGGACATTTGCACGAAATAAGCCACGTTTTTAGCTTTCTACATTGGCACCGTGCCAGTACATTTGTATCTAGGAATATTGTGGAAATGCTGTAAATAAGAATGTAAAGTTAAATTGTTTGTCTTTTTGTTTGATGTAGGTATTTTTGGGCGAGAATTTATGCTTATCCAAACTTATCACTCCACAACAACTCCTTTGGATAAATGGCTTAGTTGGATTGTCTACGGTTATCGATAGGAGTGGTCTTTCTTCTGATTATGTTATTATAATTTTAGCTAGCCTGTGTTGTCCCATTGCTGGCTCCCTCTATTCTTTCCAACAACGTGATCGTTGTAGTTGAAGTTGTCCAAAATAGCTGTTCTCTTTATGACAGTTGTAAAACAGTCAAACAGTTGAAAGGTTGGGTTCTCAAACACACAGATGGCAGCACTATCTATGAAAATTTTGTTTGACGCCAATGTATGGAAGTTTCACCCCCCTGGCCAAATACATACACTCACAGTATCACCAGATTTTGTAGAGTCCTTATTATGTTGCTGGCTGCTACTTTTGAGCATATTTAAAACTGGATTCCACGTACTTGACAATTTGAAGCAAATCTCGATTGAAATTTTTAAGTTTTCTTATTTCAATTGCTTCTCTAGTCAGCGTCGAAATATCGGGACCTCAATAAAAATAAAAATCACGGAAGATATCCCGTGAGAGACATTTTAAGTTTAGTTTAGTGTTTGAACATAACGGGAAATTTGGGTATACTATTAGTATTAAGGGGCCGGCGGAGGATGCGTATTTCATACAAACGTAATACCAAAATTATTTGTAAATCAAACATATTCCTAAGGTAGTCTGTATTTATTTCGATTGAATTACAGAATATCTATGTTCCCAAATATGTTTTTTGAGAGAATAGTGATGCAAAGACGAGATATGAGGAATTTAAATTTTCTATAGAAAACTTATTTTTAACCGACTTCCAAAAAGGAGGAGGTTCTCTATTCGACTGTATGTATTTTTTTTTTTTTTTTTTTTATGTATGTTACCCGATTACTCGAAGACGCCTAAACCGATTTGAAAAATTCTTTTTTTGTTTGAAAGGGTATACTTCCAAGTTGGTCCCATAGTCGCCAAGTCGGGATCTGATGATGGAATCTTGGCGAAATCGAGGGAACTCTTCAAATTTTATAGGATAACGTACAGCAATTTTTATATTTTCTACAACAAGTGAAGCATTTGCGTTTGATAAGAACCATTCTACCATCAGATCTGATGATGAAGCCAAGAGTCACGGAACTCCATAATGAGACAATGTATCCTAGTCGTGTTTGGGCTTGTTGTAATTGTAACGGTATGCACTTTCCATGTGAACCACTAAAAAGTGAAAAATAATAACTTTTTTGCAAAAAGTAAAACCGACTTCAAAAAGAAAAAGTGAAAAATAACTTTAGCTTCTGAAGTCGGTGACAAAAAAATTAAATCAATCATACAAACGTCACCGACTTCAGAAGCTAAAGTTATTTTTCACTTTTTCTTTTTGAAGTCGGTTTTACTTTTTAACCGACTTCCAAAAAGGAGGAGGTTCTCTATTCGACTGTATGTATTTTTTTTTTTTTTTTTTTTTTTTTATGTATGTTACCCGATTACTCGAAGACGCCTAAACCGATTTGAAAAATTCTTTTTTTGTTTGAAAGGGTATACTTCCAAGTTGGTCCCATAGTCGCCAAGTCGGGTTCTGATGATGGAATCTTGGCGAAATCGAGGGAACTCTTCAAATTTTATAGGATAACGTACAGCAATTTTTATATTTTCTACAACAAGTGAAGCATTTGAAAGAAAAGAAAGAAAGAAAAAAAATGTTTATTCGTCGCAAATCCATGACGTGCATACAATATTAATAAGGTACTTAAACATAGAACGCATTAATACAAACACAAACATTTAACTAAAACTGAAAAATACACAGCAACATTAACATAATAAGAACCATTCTACCATCAGATCTGATGATGAAGCCAAGAGTCACGGAACTCCATAATGAGACAATGTATCCTAGTCGTGTTTGGGCTTGTTGTAATTGTAACGGTATGCACTTTCCATGTGAACCACTAAAAAGTGAAAAATAAAAACTTTTTTGCAAAAAATAAAACCGACTTCAAAAAGAAAAAGTGAAAAATAACTTTAGCTTCTGAAGTCGGTGACAAAAAAATTAAATCAATCATACAAACGTCACCGACTTCAGAAGCTAAAGTTATTTTTCACTTTTTCTTTTTGAAGTCGGTTTTATTTTTTGCAAAAAAGTTTTTTTGCAAAAAAGTTTTTTCTTATAACTCTTGTTAAAATCAGTGTCCAATCAAAATATATATTTGGGAACCTAGATATTCTGTAATTCAATCGAAATAAATACACACTACCTTAGGAATATGTTTAATTTACAAATTATTTTGGTATTACGTTTGTATGAAATACGCATGCTCCGCAGGCGTCTTAAGAACCTCTACCTAACCTTTCGACTAACGTAGGCGTGATGTTATGTACGTAATGTTAATTCAGCAAACAATCACTCTTAAGAGCGCGTATTCCAAAAGTTGGCAACGTCGCAAATAGCTGTCAAAAGTGTAGTCTGTGGATGGCGAATATTGAACAGAACCTGAAGGAGGTGTGCGCTATAGCAAGTGAGGGAAAGCTGAATGTGGAGCAGAAAACACGCATCCTCAAGTTAACCCGGACGATTAGTTATGGGACCTCGCAGATGGCCGTCATGTACCAGTCCGCCAAAGCCAAAGTCCTCCAATCGAACTACGTCGTCAGAACTCTTGAAAACCAACTCGATCTTTCGCAGCAGCTCCAGAACCTTAAGATGAGTATAGAAGATTCGACGAAACCTGCCGAAGGACCTTCTTTTGCTGATATGGTAAAGAAAGGCGCCAACAATTTCATCCAGCCAAGTCACGTAAGTTCTGTGGCCATCTATCCTAGTGACAAATTGAAGACCAGTGATGAAACAAAAACCCTTGTCCAGAAAATTATCTGCCCTGAACAAATGAAGCTCCACGTGAGAGGCCTGCGCAAGACGAAGAATGGCGGTGTTATCATCAGCACGGAGACGAAGGACGACATCGAGAAGCTGAGACAGTCGGTGCAGCTAACCAGATCAGGCCTAACAGTCGACGAGCCCCATAAAAGAAAGCCAAGAGTGGTGATCATAGGAGTGCCGACATGCATGCAGGAAAATGAGGTTTTTACTTGTATGTACAACCAGAATTTAGCCGAAAAACTACAGGATTGCAGCCTTGAGACGTTTTTAAGCCTAATTAAATTAAGCCACAAATCAGGTAAGAAAGACTCTGAGACATGTAACTACATTGTTGAGGTATCTGCAGTCATACGCAAAGCCCTGATATCACAAGACCGAGTTTTCGTAAATTGGTCATCATGCCCTGTGAGAGACTTTACTTTGGTCACACGATGCTATAAGTGTCAGCAGTATGGACACGCGGCCAAGTCATGTCGACAGACATCGTATACCTGTGGTCACTGTGGTGATCAGGGTCACTCCGTTAAAGAATGTCCAAAAAAGGCTGATGAACCAAAATGCGCTACTTGCTTGCATTTCAAAAAGCCAGACAAGCATACCACAGGTGCTACTGACTGCCCCGCGAAACTTGTGGCTGAAAAAAGGTACATCAATTCGGTAGATTATGGAGGCGCCTAAGAGCGCCGTTTATTAGTTATTTTTCTGACCTTTTTATATTCTTAGTTTACCATTATGATAAGTAGTTTAATTAGTGATTTAGATAATTTCTCTGTGTCCGAGTCCAAAGTTTGTGAAGCTGAAAACTGCAAACAATATCTATCCGGCTACAAATCTCCACTAACTATACTAACACAAAATATTCGCAGTGTTTTTAAGAATTTTGATAGCTTTGTAACATTTCAGCAACGGCTAAACATTAATTGTGACATTATTGTTTTAACCGAATGCTGGCTTGCCAAACAATATAACATACCACTAATCCCGGGATATAATATGTATAGAAGTACCATAAATTATAACCAGAATGATGGTGTGATAGTTTATGCAAGAAATCACCTGAACGTATCTGTTGAGGAACCTAATATGTTCGACTGTAACAGATTGTTAGTTAAAATTCGCTCAGATTTTGCCATACTAGCAGTATATCGACCTCCGTCTTTTAAAAATACTACCCCTTTTACTGACTCTCTGAATGAGGCCTTGCAGAACCTGTCATCCATCAAAAACACGATTATAATTGGGGACATCAATATCAATATTCTTCCAGGAAGTACTGATGCTTCTGCTCAAGACTACCTTAACCTATGCGCCTTTCATGGCCTGCTCCCAGCGCACAGCTTTCCTACACATCACAGTGGCTCCTGTTTGGATCACATTATGCTTAAATCAAATTTCCCTTCACTTGCACTTGTTGTCAACACAACAATAACCGATCACAATGCTGCCCTACTAACCCTAAATTGTAAATTACCAAAACAAGGCACTCGCAAAATTTCAAAATTAAATATAAATAGACTTGAAGAAGATTTGCGCGTCATCGATTTTGATCCAGTTTATAATTCCGCTGATCCGCAGTTTTGTATGTTGTTTGTAATTGAAAACTTACGTAATGCAATTCAAAAAAACACAGTTGTATCGCAGTTGAGCAACAAAAATTACAACATAAAACCATGGATCACATCAGGTCTTATTCGCTGTATGAAACATAGGGATAAACTGCATATGAAAGCTAAATCAAATCCAGAAAACGGGATATTGCAACTTTCGTACAAAAGATATCGAAATTTCTGTAACGATCTTCTTAGAAAAATTAAAAGCAACTACGACAAAATGGCTTTGGAAAAGGCGGGAACAAATAGTAAAAAGATCTGGAAATATATAAAAGACGTAACGTATACTACAAAACAATATGAGTCATCTTCATGTTTATTACAAGCACACTCGTCACCAGTGGAATCCGCTAACATAGCAAATAATTTCTTTGTTAATGTGGGTAAGTGCCTAGCGGAAAATAATCTGGGTCAATCCCAAAACCTGACGCGTACCACATTAACTACTAACGCTGCTTTATCATCCTTCGCGCTACTAGATACTGACGAGACTGAGGTAGAAAGTATAATCATGACCTTGAAAGAAGACTGTGCAGTTGGCTGGGACAACATTTCGAATAAAATTATTAAAAGATTCAAGGACATTTTGATACCACCGCTGACTTATATTTTCCGCATTTGTTTGTCTTCGGGTCATTTCCCAGAGTGTCTCAAAAAAGCTGTAATCATCCCTGTCTATAAATCAGGCAGCAAAGAGCAAGTGACAAATTATAGACCTATTTCTTTACTACCTTCTTTGTCGAAAATATTGGAGAAAATAATAAACAAAAGGTTGTTGAAATATTTGGAAGATAAATCTATTCTGTCTGAAAGGCAGTTTGGATTTAGACCTAAAGTTTCAACAGCCGATGCAGTACATCATCTGACTGACTATCTAGCGCATGAACTTGACAAGGGTAACCACACAGTAGGAATTTTCCTGGACCTCGCCAAAGCTTTTGACACAGTTTCCATTCCAATTCTATTGCACAAGCTTGAGATCATGGGTGTAAGAGGCGCCCAACTGAAAATATTCAAAAGTTATTTAGAAGATCGTTCCCAGTGCGTAAAAATTGGCGATGTCCTCAGCGCTGTTCAAAAAAACACATTTTTTGGAGTTCCCCAAGGAAGTATTCTAGGGCCTACCTTGTTTTTGATCTACATAAATGACCTTTGCAATCTAAAGCTAGAGCATGGCACTATCATAACTTATGCTGACGACACTGCCTTACTTTTTTCGGCTGAATCAGAAAATGAAGTCTACAAGCATGCGCAACACGGATTTAATATTGTTTATAAATGGCTTCAAAATAACTCACTAACTTTAAATGCAGAGAAGACAAACTACATTAAGTTTTCGATGCGCAAGCAGATATCCAACATCCCCTCAGCGTTGCATGCTCATTGTTGTCCATTCCCGGCTGATAGCCAGTGTAAGTGTCCTAATATTAAGAAAACTAATAAAATAAAATACCTGGGTATTATAATAGATGAAACCCTTTCCTTCAAACAACATATGGAAGCCCTTAATAATAGAATTCGTAAGCTAATATTCGTATTCAAAAAGCTGCGATTTATTACAGATCCAAAAATAATTAGGCAAGTATATTTTGCTCTTTGTCAGTCAATTCTGACCTATTGCATTACCTCATGGGGTGGGGTGAATAAAACTCTGTTATTGCCCATTGAAAGAGCTCAAAGAGCTATTCTCAAGGTGGCTACTTGCCGCCCTTTCCTTTACCCCACTAACCTCCTGTATAAATCTTGCGAAGTACTAACAGTTCGACAGTTATTTATTATGAGCACTGTACTAAAACAACACGCAGCACTTCCATACAGCACTGAATTTCCTAAAAAAAGACGGAAAGATATAGTTTGCCCTCAAAAAAGTACAAAACATGCTTTCACGGGCAAGTTTTATATGTTCCTCGGACCGCTACTCTATAACAGGCTAAATGGAAAAGTAAACATCTATTCTTTAAATGGCAATAATTGCAAGAAAATCCTTAAGGAAGCTCTTCAAACTATGTCCTATGAAGATACAGAGAAGTTATTACTTGTGCTGAAGTAAACATTGTTCATAGTATTGTTATTTAGTGATCTAGTTAGCTAAGTTAAAATAGTATAATGTTATGTACCGTTTATATTTGTACCGATAGTATTAATATGATATGTGATTATTAAATCAATTAATGTTACCTCGAATTGCCTGAAACACAGGATTACCTAGTTCAGGCTCAAAATATGTGTGAACTAGACATAGATTTAAGAAAAACTGTAAACGTTTACCTTATATTTTTAATAAAAAATTTATTATTATTATATTATTATTATTATTATTATTAAATATTTACACGTTTTAATTAATTTGTCAATTTTACTATATGAAAATAAGAAATATGGCTCTGTAGTGGACTAAACAATTGATAAGGGAATGCAATAATTAATATCGTAACACCGAATATAAAGGGTGTAAAACACCGATTTTAGATGTAAAAAAAGTATTTGGGAACTTGCCAAATGCATTTTTTTACACCTGAAACGTTCACAACATCAATTTAGGGTTTTAATAGCAATTCATATTCAATTTTTTAGTACACTACAGAGCCTTATTTTCATACAGTAAAATTGCCAAATTAATTAAAACACATGTAAATATATGACAGCTATTTGCGACGTTGCCAACTTTTGGGATACCTACGCGCTCTTAAAAGTAAAGTAATAACCAGCTTTAGTTAGATGAAACTAAATTTTATTAAGTTGTTAACAGTGTTTAGTTTATTTTAAAACTGCTAGTTTCGTAAATTACACAATTTTTCAACCGAACACAAAATTCTGCGAGCCAAAGCTTTGGGGAACAGACTAATTAAAATTCTATTCGTTCTTCACGAGAAATTGAGTGTGAAAATGTTCAAGTTAAATCATTAAATTAATTCCTCGTAAATTGTATTAAAACAGCGCCATTTTAAATACAAGTCTGAGTCTGTAAACTGATTCACGGAGTATGGAAATATGGGTCAAGCATATTTACTTTTTGCTCAAGAGTTAAAAGAACTAAAAGAGACGCTTCATTTTGTAACATTCTTTTCATTTCTCACACAAAAAGTTCTTCAATTTCAAGTCAGGTGGTAGTACTTCATTAACACCTGTAATTTATGTAAAAATATTTTTAATTTCTGTAGTAAGTATAATATCTTGTTTTAGAATGCAGATTCCAAGCCTTATCGTTATTTTTTGAGCATTCATTTTATTTGTTTATCGTTAGGTACTTATTGTTTTTTTTTTGGCAACTGAACTTTTAATAATTACTTAAGTAAACATGGACATAAACTCAGCCTTTTTCCCATAAAGGAATGCAAAGGCACAAACAAAAAAAAAGATGGTATGATAGTTTAACATTAGTTTAACTTACAACAATATGAACACACGAATGAAATGGATTACAATGTAAAAGATCAGGGTCATCAGTGGAGAAAAAAAAGAAAAAGTATTTATTAGTTTACACAGGATAAAACAGAAAAAAGGTAAATTAACAATATTAATAATGATATTTTTATTTCGTGTGTACATACATTAATATTTAAAACAATATTAAATAACATGTAAATACATTAAGATATAAAAAAAGGGAATTGGTCCTGTACGAAGCCAAAAGGCCTCTCAGCATGCTGCTGTAACATGAGACTGTCTATGATGTCGACGCTGCAGTATTTAATCCACGTATTGTGCTCACCTCTTCTAGTCTTCTAGTTCCCTAGTACCAGCGAGTCGCAGGTGCATCTGGTACCCTCGTCACAGCTCTCCTAATCCCGTCAGTTTAGATCCCACTTAATTTCCTTGACGCAGCGATAGCCATTATGCCCACGTTGATTTTAGATGACACTCCGTTTTGTGAGGTCTTCTCAAATTGGTGGGTAGTTCTGAAATATGATTATTTGTGTGTAGAAAGACGTCACAGACTTTCAGAATTATTAAAAGTTTAAATAGTTCTGAAAGAAACGCCTGACATCGCGCCTAATGGTATATACACCCATATTTGGTTGATGCAGTATGCTAGTACTGAATGAGAGGGAGACCAAACAAGAGATGGATGGATTGTGTTAGGAATGACGTGAAGGAAAAAGGAGTTTAATGGTTGTTTATTCTTCGTTCGGCCCACTGAGTTTCGTCCCACATAACAAATAAATATCGCTGGACATTAACACACAGCGCCACCTAGTGCCACACTAAGCAAAGCTTGTGTCGTGGACACTAGATAGTTGATATACTACATGTATACTTTTTTTTTTTGTTTGTAAATACATACTTATTATACATATAAACATCCATGACTCGGAAACAAATGTCCGTGCTCATCACACAAACATTTGCTCCTACCGGGATTCGAACCCAGGACCCTAAGAACGTAAGGCAGCGTCACTACCACTACGCCAATCGGGAATCCTGGGTCAAACAATATGCTTCGTTCGTCGCAAAATATTGTTTCAATTATTTCATTCCCGTGTATAACGGGCTAGTGTCCGCAACTCCACGTCAAAGCGCGTATTTTGCGTATGGGCTATATAATCCACCACGCGGGCCCAGTGCGGGTTGGTAGTTGTCACATGTCTTCGAATTTTTGATTCTATTACATTTTCGACACGATGTTTTCCTTCACCGTTGTTGAGAGTAGTGGTGATGAAATAAATTACTCAAAGTTATGCGTATGCCTGGGTTCGAACCCACGACTTCCGAATGGAATCAATCAATCGTTACGGTGAGACGTAACCCTTTTTGCCGATTGTACAAAAAAGTAAGTTAGGTATACTCAAAATCGACTTAAGTCGCCACCACTGGGCCACCGCCTTAGTCCTTTTACGATTGACAGGAACAAAAAAAAATGTGGTGCGCCGACATATTTAACTTGGTGTCAGAGAAGAGACAAGGGCTGGAAGATAATTCTGATGAAGAGACAAGGGCAGGAAGATAATTCTGATGATGATAATGAACGTTATTCGATAGTAACGCTTATGTCCTATGTTATAGTGGCCGAGCCTGTTGAACTCCACTGTGCACAAGTCCAAACTCCATGGCTCCTACTAAGAATTTCCTACTATAAACACTGAACTAGATATTTTATTTTACAATCCATCTCGCAGAAAATGGCGGGACGAGCTGTATAAAACCAATGACCAGTGGCCAACATTAGCCCTATATCGAAACAACTAGAAATCGTGGGGAGAGGCCTTTGCCCAGCAGTGGGGTGGAGCAGGCTAGCAGTGACAGTAACAATAATCCATAGACCCGCCCCAGCTTCGCACTGATGCAACCTGTACACATACCAAATGTTTTGAAAAGAGTAACCATGGAGTTTTCTGCCGGTTCTTCTTCATAGCCTTCATAGGAAACGACCAACCTGAACCGTGCATTTTCTCGACGTTTTATAAGTGCCAGTAAACCTTCCTCTTCAATCACTGTATCGATTGCTTAAAACTGCATTAAAATCTGTTGCAAAGCTTTTAAGGCTACTACATGAGCTAAATTAGCAACTCTATTTGTGGTGGTTCAAACTTCGTCTGAAATACTGTTGTAATAAAGTTCTAATCAGCTTGCAATACAAAGAGGTTGTTACGTCAGTCACTGCAGGCCGAATTCGTTTCGATCGATTTACAAAAAAAAAAAATGATTGGACTTAAATGATGATGATGCTAATATGTTGCTTGTAGAATTATTTTTCAAAAAATCAGAATGATCCAATGTATTTTAGTATGGTTTTAACTCGTTAAAAGAAATTTTAAAGATAAGTTCGTGTTTTTTTTATCGAGGACAATTAATTTTATTATGTTTTCAAAACACTATCATACTAGCATATATCCTGAAGAATATCATATACATATTTTCTGATTTTGTTTATTCAAACTCAAACTCAAATCATTTATTTCAATTAGACCATTACGGCACTTTTGAATGTCAAAAATACAAAACTAAATCAAAGCTACAGTCACAGTCACAAGGCATAATAACTTGAGAAAGTACTGTAGTTGCCCATTCCCTAGCGTAGATCTCTATGGAGAAGAACGGGCAAGAAACTCCATGGACACTCTTTTAAATCAAAATATTGTTACAAAATCTTGGTTACATCATTCATGTTGTGATTATACATATATGTGAGAACGATGTAGACAGACGTGCACATTAAGAGCGTCCAGAGAAAAGATGAAATCAACAAATTAAAAAATAAATAAATTAAAATTAACCGTGGCAGCCGAGAGTTGACCAGTCTCAATTGACAGCGCCCGTTCACGAACATGACGCATGTATCAGCACCATTCAGCTCAACCATATTGAAGGGAACTAAATGACCCGACACACCCGCCACCATCACCGAGACATTTGAGTGAGCATGACATTCTCTCAGCCGCCAAGGCTTATTCAAGTCAGAAAAAATAAAATAACTAGATGTAAATGGTGGCTTTACAGTACATAGTACTCACACATGCGCTATGAAGTTATATAATACTAATATATGGAATCTATACAATGCAACGATCTTTTTTACAATTTTCTGCAGCTTTTCTTTTAATTGCAGTGAATCATATACTTTCAGGCATTATAAAACTCGCGTTTAGTTGTAGTCGAAGCGTACAGACAGTGAGAGCGACTTTGTTTTATAACGTTTAACCCTTTCAGACCTGATTTTTTTTTTTTGGTCATTTGTAATTGATGATTTTTTTATAGTTTATTTGGGTTTAAGATAATACAAAAAATCTGAAAAAATGGTATTTAGTGGAAAACTTTTCGCGAAAATCGAGTTTTTCTTTATGTGCGCAAATATGGACATCCGGCTTATATGATTGTAAATAGCAATGTATGGGGTATTGATCGAATCAATAAAAAGCAGTATGTAAAGTGAAATATTTATTTAAAAAAAAGTATGAAATTAGAACAAAAATCATAGATTAACTTTAAGAAATAAAAATTATTATAGTTTCTGTATAAGTACGCACTAATAACAAACGAAACTATGTTACCAATGAAACGAAATATGAAATCTTACACTAGTACTTATTAGGAACATTTATGTATGAAAAGAGAGAAAACAATTTTTATCTTTGGTTAGGCATAGTTCCCGTGCATTCCGGCAGCTTACATCGCGTTCCAGCCCCCTCATGGGCAGGGAAATGACCCACACCATCGCGAGCTTTTTCAGCAGCTGGACGCACTTCTCCTGGTTTTCACGGAATTATCTCTGGAAAAGGGCTGTTGCTGCTTGGACGACCTCTTTTTGCAACCGTCATCTTCTTGCGCAAAACCAGACTTTCAGACAATCGTTGACGAAACTGAAGAAGAGTCAGGCGTTTATTCTTGAGGATTGCGAGCAAATCATTGTTGATGTCGTATTCTCGAAATCCTTGAACAACCGCCAAATCCGAAGCGTGAAATATCATTCGCAACGTCCACTTCTTCGATTTTATAAAGGTTCTATAATAGCTCATAAGTTGATCAAGCAAATCCACCCCTCCCATTGCATGGTGCTGTCTCAACGTCTGGCTCTGCTTCGTCATCGACAGGAGTTTCCTCGTCTTCAGAGTCAGGTGGGTGGTACTCTCTTTGGTCTTGGTTCACTACATCGGCACCTAATCGAACAGGTCTTGTATTTTGGGCATAATTATAAGCAGTCGTATCCTCATCATCCGAAGATAAGTCCAAGTCCGACAGATTTCCATTACGTAGTAAATCAAGGCATTATATTATATTTCATTATATCCAAGGCGTCTGGATCGAACACTTTTAGAAATAGAATTACCTGAAAACATAAAATACACTTCTGAGAATCTTTTGTAACATAAATGATCGTAAAATAACATGTAGGTCTAGGGTATTGAATATTTCGTAAAAAGTTATAGTTAAAACCGCATGTCCATATTTGTAGACATAACGAATTAACGAGATTTATTGTGTAAAACATTTGATATTTGTATAAAAAACACATTATCAGTCATGTATATACCATTTAATAACTCAAAAACATTTTTTGCTATCAGTATTTACACCAAAACAGGAGATTTTGAAATAAAATAAATCACTTACCTTCTCACTTCAAAAGTTCACCGACCACTGGTCAAACTCGGCGAATTAAACCTCATAGGTGATAAAAGATGTCACTACTAGTAACGTTTTTATTTAAGAATAATGTGCTCAAACGATGACAACCGTCTTTTGCTACATAAAAAGTTATTTAAGTAATTTTGTAGGCAAAAAACTTTATGTCCTCAAATATGCACACTCGGTCTGAAAGGGTTAAAGATATAACTATAACTCCGAAATCATAGTTCAAAACGTTAGCAACCTTTAGCAAAAAACCCTTTTACCAATTGTACCGAAGTATTACGATTCCTACAAGATGATATTCTTTTACAAAGATAAATATTGAAAAGGATTCAATTTGCAAAGTTTGATCAAACCCAAAATCAAATTATAAACTTTTAGTACAATTTTAAGAAGAGTTTTGGTAAAATCTAGACCAAAGTTAGGCAGGTTAAGTGAAAAAATATGTTTGATTCTAGAAAAGTTATGATACGCTAAATATTTTAGAAAAAAACTTCTATCGACAACACTTTTCTATTAAAGCTTTTTGTTGAGAAAACGCGCTTTACTATTTAATACAAAAATGTTTATTGGTCACACTTCAACAGGTTTTATTTAAAAAAAAGGGTTTAAGAAAATTATAGGTACAATTTCCCGAAAGATAATATTTTAATGATATTTTCGGATTCATGTGCGTAATGATTATCACTTGCTTCAGTGAAGGAAAACATCGTAAGGAATCAGCATGCCTGAGAGATATTTTTCGACGGCATGTAAACCAAAGTCAGAGTCCCATGTGCGTCATGAAAACTCTACCTCCAGGATAGGCACTAACCACACGCTAAAGAAAGACCTTCCACTTCGAAAATACAACAATCAAACTAGTCTAAATAACTGAAACAACAACACTGAGTAACACAGAAGGCCTCATGTTACACCACACTCAATCACATTTAAAACAAACCACTCCCCATGGGCACTCCTCCCCAATACCTCTTATCTCTAATTGCTGAACTCCATCACCAAAACAATCCGCAATTAAAACAAATAAACATCAAACTAATTGGCGATAGACAAAGATCTATGAGATGACAGAACTGTCAGAGTAAATCGCCCTGGAGAAGCTGTGGGCACGTTTGGAGCAATGACTAGGTATGTTTAGTCATCGGTACAGGAGTAGATAGTCAACAGAGACTAACCCATGGTACCCAAAAGTCTACTGATTTTACAAATAATTCAGGGGGCTTAGACAAGTGGCAGTCGCTTTCGAAGCGTTTCGTATTTCTACAACGAATTCCAATAGGACTATCAAAAGTTTATCTGTAGTTTTCGTCCATCCAATATATTATAAACTCTTCCATCGTCAATGTAGATGACAAAAAGTCACTTTGACTGGGTCCTTTAATGTCAAAAATAAATCTTGAAAGCTTTCGTGAGAATTGGCAGTGCGTTATATTTTATGTTTATTTACGCTTTCGCCAGTTTTGTTATTTTATCCACAAGTATTAAATTGACATTGGCCAACAGATTATTTATGTTCATTCTGTATACTATACAGAGCCGCTACTTTAAAAAAATCCGCTTCAAAACCACAATCAGGCCGAAGGACGTGTTTTAAACACAAAATCGCATTCGAAATCCCACCTCAAAGCAGTCGCATTTGCTATCATCAAAAGAACGAGGCCTTCAATTCTACCACTGGGCACTTTCTCACGCACACTAACCGCGCTACACACGGGTAGGATCCACTGAGATCCAGCCTGACCCCTTGCTGTTCTCTTCCAGCGATACCCTAAGCGGAGGCCCGCACCCCACAGGGGGTGCCCTTAGCGCGTATAGTTGCTGAGTTTGAAAGGTTTTTCGCCCTGGCTGGAGGCCTTACACTCAAGGCACTCACAGGATACTCCAGTTAAGCAGACGACAACCTCTCTAGGTTGCACTGCGAGGAGCAATATTGAAAAAAAAATTGGGTAGTATTAATATTTCGATCATAATTCGATCTGGGTCTCGGGGTATTTTATCTACTCCGATGCAAGGAGCATACATAATAGCACCCAATATCTTTTGTTATTGGTTTGTATTGTTTCGTTTGCTGGCAATTGTTAAGCGATCAATATTGCTGGGCAGAATGTTAAGCTTAAGTTGCCCTGAAATTACTAGTTTTGTTGTTGTAAACTTAATATACCTACACCATTAGGGAGAGTCGTTTCATAGTAAGTAGCTGAGATTTAGGATGAAATACCATGAAACTGTGTGTGACCGAGCATCGAGGCAGCATTTTATAGCTGTTAATGTCAATGTTCCTACGCAATCCTGACTCTGAAAGCTCTTGAACGTGGTTTGGACATATTGATCGTTGGTATAATTCTTATTTTTAAACGTCATTACTAGACTTGCCTCTTTCAACATCGGATTTAAATATTACTAGCGAATTCTTTAAAGTATGTATAGAGTACGGTTCGGCCTCGGCGTAATGCTACTTATGTATAATTTTGTATGTATGTGTCAATAACTTGTCCGTCGGTAATTCGCCGGCTTAGAGAATACGATAAAATCGTCAAGACAAGACGGGTAAAACCAAAACGGGCGTAGTTTCCGTTCCCGTATGAGGAGTACGGAGATAAAATGTAACCTATGTTACTCAAAGTGAATGTAGCTTTCCAATGGTAAAAGAATTTTTAAATCGGCACAGCAGTTTTTGAGTTTGTTCATTACAAACATACACACACAGAAATACAAAGGAGATGGCTAAACGGAAGTATGCGCGACGACGGCCCCCGTATCATATAAACATGGAACCTTGCAATATGTAATGCTGAATAGCTGAATAATAGTATTTCATATGAAAAAAGTTTCAGGAACTTTTAATTTCTTTACAAACCTGAAAATATAGGTATACGGGTAACTCCTACGCCATTAGGTATAAAAACTGCAAGTATATCACATATTGCTTTGAACTATTACCTAGGCGTTTAGATATTTCTACTGAATGATTTACGATTTTTTTGACTAGCGACACACCCCAGTTTCGCACGGTGGTACTTGAGTATGTACGAGTATCTACAAAGAGGTAAATACGGGCTTTCTACAATCTGGGCAAAAATCACTCCCACCCGCCTGTATAGTTGTAGGTATAATAATGTATCCTAACTTAGCAGAATTGTTTATCTATAACACAACATCATAATAATGGTGCAGGCATGCACACATATATATGCATACATAAACATCAGTAACCAAGCACTTATTAGATATTGAAATAAAACAACAAAAATACGATTTATTTATTTATTCGTTATGCTGTTATTCTTACAAGAACATTATCTTAAAAGGAAGACGGAGCTGATAATGTGTTCCAGTATCTCGCCAACCCCAGATACCAGATCACTGTTATAACATGACAGCAACAGCCCAGAGTTCTGTTTCTCACAATAGTAAGTAGAACAGCAGGCAATGAAGAAGTGATATGCCGCCGAAGTCTTTGGGTGACCACACCGCAGTTTATGCATCGCATTATGAATTGATTGCAAGTCCGTGACGAGTAGTGACTCGGTAGATAGGCGATCGCACACAATAAGTCCAATAAACAAGCGAGGGTCAATGAAAATCCAAAATAAAATAGCACAACGAACAGAAAACGGCAGAGCGTTGAAACGGCTCTGTTGTCTGATCTGACAATAGATAATACACTAGCATCTGACGTTTGTTTTTTCAATAGAAAAGGGATTGAACTTCCAGTGTAACAGAATCAATAAAATAATCGAATAGGTTGAAATAAAAATAGAATTAGTTTTTATCGACCACTATTCAGTTTATGTATTTTTGTCACAAAATAGGTAGTGAGATTAAACGAAGAAACACAGTCCGAAGCTTTCAGTTATTTTTCATTTCATTTTGATTAGATTAAAGTGGAATTGAGTAAAGTCGATTGTCACTTTAAAAAACAACGCCATTTTCCGAATCAAAACCCTGTGAAAACTTAATAACTAGCAACTAAACAGGACACCGAATTGCCCTAGTAGCAATTGCCGTTGGCTTCCTTATGCCAACAGTTGGGAATGTATTGGCAGACGGTTAGTTGTTCCGCCAACCTAAACTTAAAATAGGCCCATTGTCATAAACATGCACTATTTGCCCAACGAATAGCCAACAAAGGGCCTTCTGTTACTATTCCTACTGTTGGGTGATTTTTGCAGGGATTTCAGTTATTATAACAACATTGGGCCAACTAACGACGGGCCTGCTGCATCCATTCCTACTGTTGGGAGATTTTGTAGGGATTTAAATTACTAAAACAACATTGGGCCAACTAACGACGGGCCTGCTGCTTCTATTCCTACTGTTGGGAGTTTCTTGTAGGGATTTAAGTTATGATAACAACTTACATCGGTCCAACTTAAACCTTTCAATGTTAGGGATGATACGTATATACTGGTACAGGTATAATTACCCAGTATGAGCTTACTAGTACTCTCTTAACTCTTAGTAACTCTTAGATTTACGAAACATATTATTTATATTTCTGTTTATATTTGAGATTTATGGTTTATACTGTAAACAAAGTGCAAAATTGAAAATTAAGGATAATTTAAGAAGGACATTCCGTCACTAAATGTCCTTGGTGGGCGGTATGTTCATGCCGAAACTGTAATGATAATATCGTAAAGGTTCAAAAGTTGTACCCCAACCTCGATAGATGGCGTTGTAGTCCAATTAGAAGTCGCTATCGTTGTGTTACCACGATTTGGTTGGGTTCGAGTGAATTTTAGTGAAAATATTACCAGTGCAGCTTAGGCGCGTAAGGCGCATGGCGGTGGCGCGGGAGGGCGAGTAAGTGGCGCCACTACCTCGCCCCCCGCGCACCTGCACACGCGCCACCGCCATCATACGCCACTTGTATATGACATGACCCGCGCCTTAGATCAGAAAGTTATTTGGTTTTATTTCAACCCTATTGGTGTTCACACAAGGTTGTTAGTTTAACACTACCAGAGTACCAGCTTGGTAGTAAACATTGGTAGAAGTTGAACTTGGGCCTTTCGTAGGCAAATCCACGTTGGCCCCATCGCAAGTTGGGCCTTCGTAGGCAAATCCACGTAGGCCATCAGTTTTGGGCCCAACCCGCAAACTGCCCGCCAATTGTATTCATTTGCCAACCAACCCGAGGTATGTGGCCCAACTAAATGCCAACAAAAAATGCTACTAGGGTGAACGCCTTAGCAGCTTAAAATAAATCAATTTGATGCCTATTATCAAAAATCGGTTTAAGAACGGTTTCATTTGACATTCTGGAAAAGTGATATGGCCCCTCCCTAGCTTGCAGTATTGTTATTTTCCCTTAACCTTGTCATGTAAATAAAAAAAACAATAAATATACTTTTTTATATTTAACAGTTCACGAAAGTTCAAGAAAATGATTAAATGCTAAATAACTCATGAATGATTTTTTAAATATTACGAGTAAATGTGAGATTCCTACTTATGTTTGGGGTATTGATTTAGTCACCTTCTTTTTCCTCTGTATAATATTAGTGTAGATTTGCAAACTTTCAGGCAGACACAGGGACACATTTTGCACAAACATGTTTGTATTATTTATATTGTTCAATACATTAAGCACACTTTACAGACGGGAACCTAATGCCATCTGTAAAACTAAAATGATTACATAACAAACATTCCTCTAACGTTAAAATTACAAACATGAACGTCACAAATTTATTCCATTACGTCCGTAATCATGCAAAATCCAAATAAAATGCGCGTGAATAATATATGGCTAAACATCACTCGTCCCGTGTCGTGTTTGTCAAACAAAAATATCACTGGAAAATGTCTCCCGAAAATGAGATATTTTCATTGAAATCGCTTATGAAATTATATTTTGATCTGTTAGAAGTCGCTCCACGTATAGAATGTCGAGTAAATTCAATGTATCAACGAATTTAGAGCGTCTAGACACATTGGCGATGTAAAACTGTCACCTGGGTAGGGTGACTAGTTTTTGGGATGGATACAGAATCAGGTAGTTGATGAAAAAAAATCTAAATAGTCCGATTATCAAAACATATTTGACCCCTATTTTTTCTTTTATTCTCAAGGTAGTGTGTATTTATTTCGATAGGATTACAGAATATGTAGGTTTTCAAACAGGTTCTCAAACATTTTAATGGACACTGATTTAAACAAGAGTACCTATGGTAATGAGAAAAATAAATTTTCTATAGAAATTTTAAATTCCTCATATCTCGTCTTTATATCAGTGTCCTTTCAAATATTTATTTGGGAACATAGATATTTTGTAATCCAATCGAAATATATACACACTACATTAAGAATATGTTTGATTTTCACATTGTTTTGGTACTACGTTTGTATGAAAAATGCATGCTCCCGGCCCATTAACAAGGCAGGTTAACGCACTCCGTAATATGACTCAAATGATAGCCAACAAATATTAGGTATTAGTACAATAATTTAATCGGCACGGATCTTGAGCGCTGATTTTCACCTTTAGCACCTTTTCTTCATACCCGTCTGGGGCGAGCTGGGGGTTATGTCGGAGTCTAACTGACTAAAACCCACTATTCCTCATCATCATCTGCCTAGCCTTGTCTCAGCTTTATCGTGGTCGGCCTCCAGTCTAACTGCATGCAGCTGAATATCAGTGTCTTAAATGGAGCGACTGCCTATCTGACCTCCACAACCCAGATAGTACTGGGAAATACGATAGATACCTCTTGGCAAGACTGGTTGTCAGACTTTTTGGTCACTGACCTGTAAGGACTTTCAAAGATCTACAAATGACATCTGGGATCAACAGCTAAATGTGTTTTCCGAGGCACAAAGGAAACTGGTTTGTAATGGGTGGTCACCCATTCACAGACCAACCTAGGCAAGCACGACTTAACTTAAAGATCGAGCCCAGCGGCTACTACTACAAATTATAAATTAAAATAACAAAATTAATTAAAATAAATTCGATCACTAAAGTTGGGACTTACAGTAGATATCAAAAAGCTTGGTTACCCTCCTACCTCTCGGTAAAGTATACGTGTCATAAAAACTGGATTTTCTTGAGATACGTTTTATTATCATAAATCGTTTGATTCATTGGCTGGTATAAATATTATCTTTTGTTTCTTATACAGGGTGTAAACAACCTCATCACGAAGCCGTCAACCATGCATTCTGTACATCAAACAAAGTAACTTTACGTAAAAAATATACCATACATTCACCCATTTATTTGTTTCGTAATAGTGAAATAAAAGTCACTTCGACTTTTATTTTGGGGTGAATAATCATGCTTTGTGGTAGAACTCAACGTAACGCACTTAAAACATTGTGCTGATGGGTGGATTGAATAGTGCGAGGGTCGAAGAGGTGTCTAAAGTAAAAAGCTTGCAGGTTTTGTTTTTAAATCTTGCAGTATTTAAAAAAAAAACCTGTTAAAAAAGTTGGAACTTTGACCCCCAATATCTCTGTAACTAGATGGTTCCCAGGTATGAATTGGAATAAAAAAAATATCGCAATGACGGGGAGATAAAGTGGCTTTTTGTTTCGTTAATAGGTGTTTTACACCCTTTATAATTTTCAGATCAATTTGATAAATGGAATGATTATTTTGAAGACACGTAATTTTACTTAAACGTCTAGTTTAATAATTGTATTAATGCCAAGTATATTTAATAATTTATTCTTGGTATGCTAGCCGCAATAGAAATCTGGATTTCTATCATACAAAATAAAATATCAGCAGCGGTCAGATGAACACGTCTTTCGGCCGAATACTGAAACGTTACTCAAAATTTAAGTAGCACTTACATTTAACAGATACTCAAAAATGACGTTTGGCCATACAAAATGTTAAGTTTAGGGAATGCTCAAATGTTGAGCAGTGTTCAGGCCTAAACGCCTTCAGGAATAGTAACTGCAATCACACGATGCGTCCTATTATAACTCTAAAACTCTAGAGGGCGCATCTTTCATCTGTTAAAATCTAATTCAAAATGTCATCATTCACTTGCCTTTCAACCTCACCCATGTCACAATCTTTTTTTATTGAATATATGTAATTATCGATTCTTGGGATTTTTAATTGGCACCATTATATCCTCCAAAGATATAACATGGTGGCCCATGAGGGGAACAAATATTAATCCGCGGAAATAAAGAAATTTCCAATTAAATTGGTACGAGTTACGAGTACGACACGCGCTCAGCGGCAACGAACTTCAAGATCTGAAGCCTTGCAGTGGAAGAACAAAAGCCACGGGTTCCAGCGTATGGAGCACTGCCTTCCTGGTCAATAGAAGCAGCCAGGATTCGAGCAGTGGTGCAGCCAAAGCATCACATCGAGCAGGGCGTCAACGTGTCGCCTCAAAGTTAAGTGCCCATCCTTCGTCTAAAATCCATCCATTCATCCAAAATACCCATTATACCTATTGGAATATTGAGAATAGCATTCCATTTGTGTAAATTAAAGATTTTTCGTGCATATTATTGCCGAAATTCCCAAAGAATTGCAAATTAGATCAGATACCAACATTTTTTTTCATGGTACCTTCAACAAAAAATAAAATTGTTAAAAGTTTAGGATATCGTTGAATTTCTTCGTTATATTATAGCGAAGTCGAATCATACTTTATATTATTATTTCCTTTCGTTATTATTATTTTGTTGAGTGCTTTGAAAGGTTCAGTCAACGTCCTAGGTATTTATTTCAGCTCTTCGCGCTGGCTTTTTAGGCATTTAGTTTTGTGTACTGTGCCGACTATTCCAGATCACGCCCCTTCGAGCGACACCGACCATCCGGCACGGTCAGACGAACTTCCCGACCGTCCGGTAGGCGTGCAGGTGATCGTGCGCACCCGGCTTCCATAACGTCAGGTGACACCGAAACGAGGAACGTGAGCCCATTCATTTTCTTAATTACTGTGGAAACTGTCCAATATCATTTTTAAAGTCAATTTCTTAACACTTCACTATGTCTGAAGCAAATAAGCAGCGTTATAAAGAATTGTTCACAAAAAGAGCGTCCGCCAAAGGACAGATTACTAAATTTAAAAATTATTTAAGCAATATTGCTAATGAAAGCGACTTAAATGACATTCAATTGACAGAACTAAATTTAAAGCTTGCTAAGTTTGAGGCATTAGCTGTTAAGGTCGATGATTTGCAAGGTGAAATAGAGGTTCTGAGTCCTGAAAACATTGCGGCTGAAATTGATGAGCGCGATAATATTGAGAGAGAAATAATAATGAACATAGCCACTGCTAAGAATTTAATTGCCATGGTTTCTCGAAAAGGTGAATGCGAACAAAAATACAATTCTGCTCATAATGCATCATGTTGTTCAGATGATCATCACAACGTAGGGTTGAAACTCCCTCAGATTCAAGTCACAAAGTTTAACGGTGATTATTTCCATTGGTTAGAGTTTAGAGACACTTTCGAGAGCTTAATTCATAACAATGATAAGATTTCCGAAATTAATAAATTTTATTATTTAAATTCATATTTGCAAGGGGACGCCGCCAGAATTATTACTAATCTGGAAGTGTCTGCAAAAAATTACTCAGAAGCGTGGAAGCTGCTTTGTGATCGTTACAATAATAACAGGATATTAATAGATCATCATCTTAATTCATTGTTAAATATAAAGCAACTTCCCCGTGAGTCAGAGAAATCTTTAAGATATCTGGTTGATCACTTATCAAAAAATCTACGCGCTCTGGTCAGCCTAGGCCAACCAACTGATAATTGGGATGTTTTAATTATATTCATTCTGTCATTTAAGCTGGATAGTCAAACATTGTTGAAGTGGGAAGAATATCGTAGTGACATACCAAATGCGAAACTAAAGTTAGAACAATTCTTCAAATTCCTCACAGACCGAGCAAACGTGCTAGAGTCTGCAAATCGCAGTAACAACCATTCTGACAATATTATGGCTTCGAAGGCTCCTACGAATCCTCAGCGTTTTGCTCCTAACAATAAACAGTCAAATCATAACAATAATCAACATGGGCAAAGAAAGGGTCAGGATAGTACGGTTAAATCATTTGCAAGCACTAGCAACAATAATAAGAATAAAGGGTCAAAGGGTTTTTCATGTATCATTTGTGACGAAGGTCATAGAATCTATGATTGCCCAACATTCAAAGCGAAGGGTATTGATGAAAGAATGAAGGATGTTACAAACTATAAATTATGTACTAACTGTTTAAGACAGGGTCACTCCCTAAAGGACTGTCGCTTCAGGTCCTGCCAAGAGCCTGATTGTAAGGAAAGGCATAATAGCTTGCTACACCGTCCGCCAACATTGGCAAGCCAGGTCACCACGGTCGAAGAACCAGGTGAAATAATTGCAAGTTATTGTAAAAACACCAGTCAAATTATATTATCAACTGCCATGGTCGAGGTAATGAATCCGTTTGATCAGCAAAAGATCAAAGTTCGTGCTTTATTGGATTGTGGCAGTCAATCCTCTTTTATAACCGAGTCCCTAAAGATCAGGTTAGCATTAAAGCCTTATCCCACTGACACTATAAAGGTCATTGGTATAGGCAATACAACTATAACTAATATTGTTGAAAGCTGTAATATCAAATTACAATCAATAAGTAATAAGTTTAGCATAAATTGTTCATGTTTTGTTTTAAAAGAACTGACTGGTCGACTGCCAAAGATCCCCATAGATGTCAGCCTATTAAAGCTACCTGAAAATATTCAGCTGGCTGATCCCAAGTTTTACGAGCCAGCCAGCATAGATGTTTTGATAGGTGCGGACCTATTTTGGGATATTTTAGGTAATGAGCAGTGTTCCTTGGGAGTGAATAATCCTAAGCTTAGAAGTTCACAATTAGGATGGATAGTATCTGGCCCCATTCATTCAGTGATGCCGCAAAAAAAGGTACACTGTAATCATGGTATAATTTCCAGAGACAATGATAAGGACGATACTATTGAAAAAATGTTAAATAAATTCTGGGATCTGGAAGAAATTCCTGGAAAAACAATTATGAGTGAAAACGACAGTGAGTGTGAAAAACACTTTCTCAATCACACAACAAGAACCAGTGCAGGTAGATTTTGTGTAAAATTACCGCTTAGGGATACTGCTGATTGCTTAGGCGATACTTACAAGTTAGCTAAGAGACGCTTTATCAATACAGAAAAACGGCTAAAACGAAACCATTACTTAAAATTAGAATACGCTAAATTCATTAAGGAATACGAAGAATTAGGACATTTATCGGTCTTAAAGGTTAATTTACGTGATTGGTTGGGCCCAAGTTATTACCTGTGTCATCACGCAGTTCTGAAACAGGAAAGCGAATCGACTAAGATTCGTGTGGTGTTCGATGGTTCCGCTCCCTCCACTTCCGGTTGCTCTCTGAATGATATATTAATGGTGGGTCCAAACGTACAGGAATCCCTGTTTTCTATCTTGATACGGTCTAGGCAATACAAGTACTTACTCACTGGAGATATAGAAAAGATGTATCGCCAAATATTAGTACATGAGGATCATAGGCATTTACAGCTTATATTATGGAGAGGAGAGGAATCTGAACCCATTCAGACGCTTATGCTCAATACTTTGACCTATGGTACAGCGAGCGCAAGTTACTTGAGCACACGCTGTCTGTGGCAAGTAGGGCAAGAACAGAATAATGACCTCATTAAAGAGATTATTCAAAAGGACTTCTACGTTGATGATTTGATAACGGGTTCGAATGATTCAGAACAATTAATATATATACATAAAGCTGTATCTGAAGCATTAAAGTCAAGTTGTTTCAATTTGAGAAAGTTTAAAACTAATCACCCTTCCATTTTTGATAATGTCATTATGAATGAACAAGACAAGTTAATTTTTAGTGAGTCTTCAAGTACACTAGGGTTGGGCTGGACGCCTTCAACTGATACCTTGCACTTTCCAATAAAGGGATTTTCACATGATAACAATCAAATAATTACAAAACGATTTATCATGTCTAACGCTTTCAAGGTATTTGATCCATTGGGTATATTAAGTCCAGTTGTAGTGAAGCCGAAGATAATGTTGCAAAGACTGTGGCAACAAAAACTGGACTGGGATCAGCCAGTCCCTCAGGAGATAAGAGATGATTGGCTCAAGTTTTCTGAAAACATAAAATACTTGTCTTGTTTACATGTGCCAAGGTTAGTTCTAGGTGATTCATACAACTACATCGAGTTACATTCATTTAGCGATGCATCACAGAATGCTTATGGTGCGTGTATTTACATGAAAACGATTAGCCTTAATGGTGACGTAACGGTTAGATTATTGTGCGCAAAGTCCAAAGTTGCGCCATTGAAGCCGTCCACAATACCCCGCTTGGAACTGTGCGCGGCCTTACTTGCTGCTAAACTTACAAAATCTGTAATTACTTCTCTGCGGTACAAGCCGGATAAACTGGTGCACTGGTGCGATTCGACAGTTGTATTGTGTTGGATTCGTAGCGATGTCAGTAGACTAAAAGTGTTTGTAGCCAATCGTATTATTGAAATTAAGGAATTAACGTCCACTAAAGCGTGGCGATATGTTCCAACAGAGTCTAACCCTGCGGACTTGATATCAAGGGGAGTAGATGCTAAACGTTTGATATCAATGTCACTGTGGTGGACAGGACCTAGTCTTTTATTAAAAAATGAATCGGAATGGCCTAAGCTCAACAATATGGTCCATGACCATGATTCGGAAAATATACCCGAGTTGAAAGCACATTCGACAATAATTGAGCAATCCGTTATTGATTTTGATAAATATTCATCTTTAACTAAGTTGCAAAGATCATTTGCTTATGTTCGCAGATTCATATTTAATCTTAAAAACAAACTTAATAAGCGTGTAGGTATATTGTCAGCTAATGAGCTTCGTGACTCATTCTACTCGCTATGCGTTATCTCTCAAGGCCAGTCATTCCCTGCCGAATACGAACTATTAGTGAAAGGTAAACCTTTAAATAACAAAAGTAAGTTATTATCGTTGTCGCCGTTCTTAGACGAGCATAAATTAATTCGAGTCGGTGGACGATTGGACGCGTCAGTTCATTCTTTCGAAAAGAAACATCCAATTTTACTTCATTCGTCACATAGATTAACTAAATTATATTTCAATAGAGAACATGTAAGTAAGATGCATGCTGGCCCGCAATTATTGTTGGCATCTGTGCGAGAAGCGGTATGGCCAATCAATGGTAGGTGTCTTGCGAGGCGCACAGTCAATAATTGTGTAAGATGTAGACGATTACGAGGCGTGACGTTACAACCTAAAATGGGTAATTACCGCCCCAGCGCATAACACCTGACTATCCCTTTATATCAGTTGGTTTGGACTTTGCTGGCCCTTTTTATATTATCAATCGTAAGGGCCGTGGTAGTCGTGTAGTTAAATGTTATTTATGTCTTTTTGTTTGTTTGCGTTATAAGTGCATCCATCTGGAAGCTGTCAGCGACTTAACGAGGGAGGCATTTATAATGACACTCAGGCGGTTTATAGCTCGTCGAGGTAAGCCAACGGAAATATTCAGCGATAATGGAGGCAACTTTGTAGCTGCCGCGAAAGAAATAGGAGCGTTCCTAAAAGATCACCACGAGCCTCTGTCTGATTTTGCAAGTCAGCAATCAATTACGTTCAAATTTATTCCGGCTTACACTCCTCATTTCGGTGGCATATGGGAAGCCGGAGTCAAGTCGGCAAAGTACTTTTTAAAACGTGTTATTGGCGATAGCCACTTCACTTTTGAAGAACTTTCAACTTTGTTTACACAAGTGGAAGCGATTCTCAATAGTCGTCCCTTGTGTCCAGTCTCATCCAGTCCTAACGACCTCCTTCCCCTCTCTCCAGGGCATTTCATCATTGGGAGGCCGTTGACCGCTCTGCCAGCACCCAACCTTGTGGAAGTCAAAGAAAGTCAGCTGCGTCGCTATCAGCGCCTGGAAAAGACACAGCAACACTTCTGGAAAAGGTGGCAAAAGGAATATCTGTGCGAACTGCAACAGAGGACAAAATGGCGTACAGATACGTCAAAGCTGGATGTTGGAGACATGGTGCTCTTGGCAGATGACAATGCGCCCCCTCTTGCATGGAAACTGGGCCGCGTTCTTCGCCTTATATCGGGATCTGATGGGATATCCAGAGTGGCAGACATCCACACCAACAAGGGCTGCGTGCGACGGTCGCTAGTGCGGCTCTGCAGACTTCCCACAGCAGAGGAGCTTAAGTATTGAAAGAGAGCTTTCAATGGCCGGGAATATGTTCAGGCCTAAACGCCTTCAGGAATAGTAACTGCAATCACACGATGCGTCCTATTATAACTCTAAAACTCTAGAGGGCGCATCTTTCATCTGTTAAAATCTAATTCAAAATGTCATCATTCACTTGCCTTTCAACCTCACCCATGTCACAATCTTTTTTTATTGAATATATGTAATTATCGATTCTTGGGATTTTTAATTGGCACCATTATATCCTCCAAAGATATAACAAGCAGTCCTTAAATTTCGAGTGACGTTTCAGTATTCGGGGGTCAGTCTTTCATAATTGCTCTATTCCTCATCATCTTATAAGTGAAAGAGTGATACCCTAGCGGTATGATCATCGGACTGCCAAGTCAAAGGTCTCGAGTTCACCTCTGATTTTTCGGATTCATCTGCGGATTGTATAATTGTCACTTACCTCGGTGAAGGAAAACATCGTGAGGAAACCGGCATGCCTGAGAGATATTCCTCGACGCCATGTTAGCCAAGTCAGAGGACCTGGTCTCAGAGTTTTTTATGCCGCCCATGGGCATAAAAACTCTGACACCAGGTTAGGCAAGTAACCACATGATAAAGAAAGAAGATCTTAGAAGTAACCTTAGTACTAGCCACGTCAACCTTCACTCAGTCCATCCATCATTCAAAAATAGATCAATATTTTGAGGCATTCAGAGCCAAATTTCATAATTTCGCTCACTGGTAATACTGGTATTGATTATAGTGGAAGCGCTTGCAGTGAAATACAAAATTTTCAAAAGTTTTTTTTTTGCAATTTGCCGATCAGTGTCTATGTATGTTGAATAAACTAAAATGACTATTATGTCATGAAAGAGATATTCGACGGGAATGAACTTAGAAGGTGGCATTGATGATTTAAATAATGATTACTTAGGAAAACCACATTTGTCACAGTCACGAATCATATTTTAAACACGTAATAAAATTGGAAATTCGTGGACTACCCTGGAATTTCCACGTTCATCTATCAAAACAGCGTCATATTTGACAGCTTACATATGTACGACATTACCTACTTTCACAAAACACACCCAAAAAACATTTCAACGCAATTTCATACAAAAAACTATCACAAAATTCATTTTATGTTTACTAAAAAAGCTCATAAATTAACTGGCTAGTTAAAAAATGTGACTTAATCTACGATCACGGTTACTAACAGGGTTCAAATGGGTTTGCATACATTTTGCTGACGTCCAAAGAACTGCTGGTTTTATAATGAAAGAAGCAAATAATTTCCAGTGCTGGTTGTATTTAAACGCCTAATTGCACCCGTACACCACTCATCTGGTTAAGGGTAGGTGGAAAAATCTGCCTGTGAAGATATTTTTTTTTAATACAATGGGCATAACTACAGTATCAAAAAATTTCAAATCTATTTAGTCCGTCAGTTGGAGTATTGTAAAATAATGGACACGTATATTTTTGTTTTTGTAAATCATTGTAGATCAAAACTCGGGAGTGGGGGCTCGTGACGTCAGAACTGACTGAAAATTAGACCATGGCGTAGCGTCGTATCTTCGTCAATTTTGGTTTACATTACAAAATAAAAATTATGGGACAAATCTTCTTTGATAATCTTACTGACGGACTAATTAGTTTTTTGCTGTTGTCCACCCTATTTACGATTTCTGAACCCGATGTATTAATAAGAGATGAGTTATAAGTTTGGTTCACTGTCTCGTAGGTCATCTTAACAATCATTTCAACATGATTCTGACCTTTGAGTAATATTTGTCTGTTTCGTATAAGCATCACTTGTCCTCTATTCAAGTTAAAGGAAATAGTTCTTCTTCTTATCGTATTGATGTATTTCTATATTACATGGTTTGGACCCAGTAGGTGGCCACAGATATTGCAGCGGCAGAGTCGTTATTCAGGTCTCCATGAGTGCAGGTAGATGGACACCTGGCACACCAGCAGATGGGGCATAGTTGAGTTTATATACAACTATTTTTATCCAATAGACCAAAATTTTTACGTTATATGGACCGTCAAAGAAAGCAAAGCTAGATATTCTAACTTTTGGCCCTTCGAACAGCGAGACGCTTTGACCCTTTTTGAGCAATTTCTTAACTACAGAATAAAAATCGGATATTAAGTTATTACTTATACTTCGATAGATACGTCCAATTTTATTCCAGAGAATAAATATAGTTTACCTAACATGACAGAGTAACCGTGGACAGATTAATTTTTATTTTAAATGTTCATATCTGAATTTTATCCTACCATATTTTTAACTTTCCTTGCCATACTTACACCACATTTTACCTTACATTATGTTCCATTGTTTTCCTCAAAGCAAAACTCTAGGGGTATATAATATAACCCACATAGATAATTTAGATCCCTTACCCCCCGAGCAAAGATACGGTACCGCACCAAATCAGATTGGTCAACTAGTAACCCCTCGTAATTGGACTGAATCCTTTGTAAATTGACTTGATTGATTTAATAATCGTTAAGGTGGTCTCAAGGATACTCGGCTTGAATAAAAAATGGGGCTCAAACCATGGGCCCCATAAGCTTATTATTTTTAATGGACTCTTGTGTCTGGATCTGATCATGTTTCGTAATAGTGATTCAATACCCTTTGCTAAAAGGTTTTTATCTGAAGTTACCTTACTTAAGAACCTTTATCTTTTTTTTTGTGTTTCGGCCGGCACCTGACCAAATATCTCAAGTCGGCTGAAGATAAAGATTGGTAGAATATTTACTTATTTTATACTAGACAGCAGCTTTTCGAAACAAGATTTTAGGGAAAATATTTAGGTCAATGTAGACTAAAAATAAACACTTTTGAAGACAAAGGTTCTAAGACATTTTAAGCTCAGTGTGAAAATTCATTAAGGATATGAAGTTTTCAAAACCATTTTCCATGGAATAACAAAAAAAAAAACACGTTTAAGATGGAATAGGACCTGCAAGGTAGGTATTTGAAAAAACTATTGCCGTCGCGCTGCTTCAAGCCTGCTGCCGTAGTGTGCGAAAGAAACGGCAACAGCTCGAACCGATTATATCACAAAAATGATGACAAGATCGACGTTTCGTATTCCTGTTTTTCTCCTCGAAAACTAAGCCGTTTCAATTATTTTTGACATTCAAATTTTAAAGGGACCATTGTTGGAGGGTCATATTTTCTTTAAAAAAAGAAAATGACACATTGGATGGATGGATGATCAGTAGACCGTTTTTATAAGAGGAAAAATGTTTGCTGTAGAACCATTATTCAGGAAGAAAAAGAGGAATATTTGTAACGAGAATCGCAGCCTCTGTTCCTTCTTAAACTCAAGAAAAAACCATTTTCGATTGTCGAAAAATAAAAGTTGCAAAAAACGTTTTTTTTTTTTTCTAATTATTGCACGAAGCCTCCCCTTAAGCGTTGCGACATTGGTGCATATAAACAAGCTTTAACGCGGCCGCAGGACTCCAGCCCCTTAATTAAGTAGGAAATGCAAAACCTACAGTATTACAGCGCTAACACATAATTATTGCTGCTATACATAAACAGTATTGCTGAAATAAGAGAGGGTTTATTTTTAATTTGTGCGGCTGACGGTACACGGGATTTGTAATTACGCAACCCGTGGTTTTTTGTTTGTGGTTGCTAGTGGCTAGTTTTGTAGTGGTTGTGAAGTGTAGTTAGCGTTATGTCTAGGGTTAAATGAGCTGAAAGCAAAAAGCAAAGATGTGGTTTTATTTTTAGCCAACAGTTGGTGGTCAGTAGAAATGTTGATGTTTCTACTCCCCCGCTATACTTTTATGATTAATTTCGTTGCGGAATTCAAGACAGTTAAATTTTTTCTCTGGGACTTCATCGAGCTTCGTTGTCTCGGCGCTTTTCTGATGGTCGCTACTGTTGATTATGGCTTTCAGGAGTTACAGTGGTTTGGGAATAGTGTGGCGGTATTTTTCCTAGAATTAAGGCTATTAATTCTTAAAAAAAAACTACTGCTGTACTTGTTAAAATGTAAACCCTTCTCTTTCTTTTATTTAGTTTCGATAAAATTCCATTAGGTGAATGTAATAATAATTATGGTTTATCTAGATTTCAGCTCAAGAAAACGTGTCTAACCTTGAAATGAATAAATGTGATGTCATTTACATTCCAACACCGTATTATACTCGTATCTCTATGTATAACATAAATTCCACGAAGTATTTATAAACTTGTATCGACATATTCAAGACGAAGGAAAATAACATTTATTTTTTTATTATTGTAGTGTCCCAAGCAGATTCACGCAGAAAATAGAAAAGTTATTATGCCACGTCATATACAGGACTAAAATAAAATAATATCCTAAAAATGTCGATAGCATCATGCTAAGTAGTAAATAAAGTAGTAGACTGCCCCATTGGTCTCGTGGTCGGAAGTGCGACTGCTGATCGTAGGGTCCTGAGTTCGATTACGGGGTCGGGCAAAAAGTGCTTTGTGGATTTCCATTAGTTTCCCAGTAGAAGACCGGAGTTTGGAAGTTGGCGGTGTGACACCCCCATCATCTACCTAGCCTTTTCCCAACCATGTTGGGGTCGGCTTCCATTCCAAACGAATGCAGCTGAATACTAGTATCTGACATGGATCGACTGCCTAATACGAAACCCCTTGGTAAGACTGGTTGTCAGACTTTTTGGGCCACTGACTACCTGTAACGACTTTCAAAGATCTACTACTAAATGCGAACATTTATTCATGCCAGATTTCATTTATAATATATTTATACACATTTGTCTAGTACAACATTACCATTCTATGACGGTGAAGGAAAACATCGTGAGGAAACCAGCATGTCTACCAACCCGCACTGGGCCCGCGTGGTGGATTATAGCCCATACGCAAAATACGCGCTTTGACGTGGAGTTGCGGACACCAGCCCGTTGTACAATACAATACCATTCTATGACATTACTGTCAATGAAGTGTCAGTGGAAAGTGGCCATTGGAAAGTCATAATGACAACATTATATTAGTAGATTACCAAACTTGTCAAAACTTGACAGAACTTCACCATTATGAAATCAATGGTCGACTATTCTGACACTATTGTAATAGCAGACTTGAAGCCCGTGCAAACCACGGGCGAGTCGCTAGTATAAAACTAATAAAATATACGTATAAAAGGGAAACTTCAACTTCACATAAATCTGATATTAGATACCATTGACATGACATTTGGCTATGTCAAACAACACGGGTACGTTTGCATAATATGTTAATATTGTGAAAACATACAGGGTTAAAAACATACATGTAAAAAACGTACAATATAAAAAAAACGTAAAGTACAATATGAAAAACATACACGTGGCACAAAAGCAAGAGAATGATGACATACACGTGATTGCCCGCGGTTTAATTTGCTACATAAATACAAATTTTGACCAGATTAATCTTTTTTTATTTATCCTCTAGGATTCTAAAGTATTTTTTCTGTCATCAATGATTGATAGCGTGAAAATTTTGGTTGTGTGTTTATAAAAATACTAAAATAAATTAAAAGTTAAATGAGGAAAACAAAGAAAAGAAAATGGTCTTTCTCTACTATAAGAGTAGAGAAAGACCAAAGAAACGATGGATGTACTGTGTGAAATTGGTGTGAAAGGTGATATGGCTAGAAAGGAGGTGTCTGGTAAGATGACGAGCAATAAAGTACTCGTAGTATGGAAAAAGAAGTCATGCTGCGCCAACCCCAAATAAATTGAGATAAGGACGAGAAAATTATGATGATATTAATAGCATGAAACGGTTAATTCCTATCGATGTAGATTGAAGTACAAAAAATTTGTTGTCTGTAAAGTCGGTTAACGGACGATAGTTTAACGTGACAACGTCATGACAAAACATTGATGAAATGATTGCATACATACGCTCCGATCGTAACGTTACAATGAGCGTAACGGGACAATTTTTCGTGCGTGCAGCCGGCGTTCATCGATGACGCTGTCACTTTAAAACTAAGTAATATATTATACTCGATACATGTATTGAAACCTTGCCCTGATTTACCATATAATTTTATAAGAGCACCAAGGACAAACTACGATAGAAAAACTGTCGTATATGAGGGGGCTGAACTCTGTAACTCTTTAAGTACCTAAAGTAATTAAGGAATCGAAATCACTTACAACTTTTAAAAGACTATTAAAACACTGCGCTCCAGAACTCAAATTGCTTGTAGCTCAAAAAGCCGCAATACTGAAATGGGACTGGGCAGGCCATGTCTGGATGCCGTCACAGCTGTGGGCCTGCATATCATAAAACTGGAGCCCTGAGATAGTAATACGGGGTCGCGGCAGACCGAAGAGAAGATGGCGGGACGACTTGGATGGCTTTCTCGTTAATTGGAGAGAAGAGCAGGCGCGACACCGAGAAAAGTGGCAGGAATCCCGCCTTTGCCTTTGCCTTTGGAGTGGGACAGCTCAGGCCAATAAAAAAAAAAACATTCCTAAATAATTTACAAATTGTAAGTTGTTGCCGTTTTTTAGTACTTATAACATAATTTTAGTTTATTGCCAAGAGAAACCGTCGTTTATTTTATCTTAATTATTATGTGTTTCCTCAAAGACGTGAATATTTATTCTTTCTTAAACCGTATTTATCGTACTAAGTGAATTTTGGTGAAAATAAACTATTGCAGAGTAAAATGTAACAGATTAATATGTTACATTCAAATTCATTATCACCACATTTCATTTGATTCTTGCAAAGCTATAAGATCTAGACAGGATTAGGTCGTACTTTAGCACTAAATCCTTGATCTAGTATCGAATAATATCCGAGTAAGCTTTAGTGCTTTTCTCTATTTATTGCTTTAATTAAAACTGAACTGTTCCGAATCAAGTTACTATTTACTATAATATTTTTCTGTTTTGTGGAAAAAGGAGAAAATTGGTGTTCCCTTTGCTGAAAAGAAACTTGTACTAAGCAATATCAGTACATCAAGTGCCGGCTAGGCAGTTGATGTACTTATATTATTGAAACTATGTCGTGGTCGGCTTTCAGTCTCACCGGAACTAGCTCTAAGACCATACGAATGTTTTGGTCTTTTTAATATCGATTAAAATCTTTTACATTATTCTGATTTTTAACCGACTTCCAAAAAGGAGGAGGTTCTCTATTCGACTGTATGTATTTGTTTTTTTTTTTTTTTTTTTTTATGTATGTTCACCGATTACTCGAAGACGCCTAAACCGATTTGAAAAATTCTTTTTTTGTTTGAAAGGGTATATACTTCCAAGTTGGTCCCATAGTCGCCAAGTCAGGATCTGATGATGGAATCTTGGCGAAATCGAGGGAACTCTTCAAATTTTATAGGATAACGTACAGCAATTTTGGTATTTTCTACAACAAGTGAAGCATTTGCGTTTGATAAGAACCATTCTACCATCAGATCTGATGATGAAGCCAAGAGTCACGGAACTCCATAATGAGACAATGTATCCTAGTCGTGTTTGGGCTTGTTGTAATTGTAACGGTATGCACTTTCCATGTGAACCACTAAAAAGTGAAAAATAAAAACTTTTTTGCAAAAAATAAAACCGACTTCAAAAAGAAAAAGTGAAAAATAACTTTAGCTTCTGAAGTCGGTGACAAAAAAATTAAATCAATCATACAAACGTCACCGACTTCAGAAGCTAAAGTTATTTTTCACTTTTTCTTTTTGAAGTCGGTTTTATTTTTTGCAAAAAAGTTTTTTTACCAGTTAGTTTATTTAAAATATCCTGTTAAATCTCTACATTATAAAGGGCTCTCAATCAAAAGAGCCTTAAATCAACCAACTACTCGTATAATAATCAATAGAGTACCCGTCTGATGCACGTTACTGAGAGTTACTTTAGTCAAAAAACATTGTAAAACGGCGGAAATATTTCGGTGCGCGTTCAATTTTATTGACTGGGGCCTTAATATCGTCAACAAAAACAAACAGGAGAACCCAGAAAATTAAATTAAACAAAGCATCAACTTCGAAGTCAAAAAGAAACCGTCATAATGAGCCAAATGAAAAAAACCTCATTTCATTTCAAAACCACGTTGAAATCAGATCTTCGTAATGAACTAATTACAAAACGCCCCGAAACACGAACCTCACTTGTTTCCTGAAATTAAAACTTTCAAAAACAAAGAAATCAAAGAAAGACTTTCCATGGGGTTCTGAGAATAATGAAGGCGATTTAAATTAGCTAGGAGGAGTTGCTAAAAGTCTTTAAAGGGCAATAATTAGCCTTTTGTCAGATTCGGGGATGAAGTTTCATCTTTTCTCATAAATCATTGATGATAAAGCCCTTTTACCGCCGGTATGATTAGTTACATAAGAGATTAAGGAATGAACCACATTTAGGCGGTGCAATTTTTAACAGGAAGTTATTTTTTGACCCCGTTTTTAGAACGGAAGTCGGAACTTTATTAAAGAAATGGTTTTGTAAATTGAGTTGACTATTTAATTGTAAGATGATTTTCATCGGTATTTTATAAAAGACATCTTTAACGTAACGCGTCTAGAAAATACAAATAAAAACATGGGGGGGAGTCTTTGGGCACTGCAGATAGAAGTGAAAACTAGTAGACAATCCGCTACAAGTGCTACGAAAAGCGTACGTGACGGTCACGCGAGTTTCATGATTTTTGTTCACCCAAAAAGTGCTCAACGCGCCTAAAGAAGATTTCACTTCAGTAAGGTTTTCCTCATTTTTCTGCACATCATCTGCCTAGCCTTTTCCCAACCATGTTGGGGTCGGCTTCCAGTACCACCAGTATTTACAACTCAGTTAATCATAATCGGCCTATTAATATTCCCACTGCTGGGACAGGCCTCCTCTCTATGAGAGGGAATGGGCTATATAATCCACCACGCGGGCCCAGTGCGGATTGGTAGATGTCACATCATGTCTTCGAATTTATGGTTCTAGGACATGCCGGTTTCCTCACGATGTTTTCCTTCACCGTTTTGAGAGCAGCGGTGATGTAATAAATTACACAAAGTAATGCGCCTGCCTCATGGGTTCGAACACACGACTTACTGAACGTAAGTCGGGCCCGCCACCACTGGGCCACCGCTGCGCGGTTAATGGTTACCAACTCAGTTAATACTGGGTAACGATACCATTTGGTGAGACTGGTTGTCAGAATTTTTGAGCCACCCGTAACGTCTGCTAAAGATTTATTATTTACTAGCTTCTGCCCGCGACTTCGTACGCGGATCCTGTTGCTTTTGCCAGCGACACCGGGTTCGTCAAAATCGAAGATCTGAAACGTCGAATTCTAAGAGCCCGGGGACGGGAAAATAACGGATCTTTTCCACCTGAGCAACACATACCGTTTGGTTCTTTTTGCCATTTAACAGCTTCATAAAAAGTATAATCTTGAACCATACCTCCGGAATATGTGGCGTATTCAATCATAGGAGTATACGTAAATGAACTCCGTTTCTTATCAACCCAAGGAAGGTCGTCATGCCCTATGGCTATATCTTGAGACACAGATGTTATCGACATTCTGTTCAGAGAATGTCGAAATCTTCGCGCTCTTCTTCTGTCTCTTCATGCCGTACTCCAGCAATTCTTTCTCTCTCACATTCTGACTGATTATGAATATTTTGTTGTGTGCGTGTCTGGGGCAATGTATGATAATCTCGAGCAGCAGTTAGTCGCGCATCACGTTCATCGCTCGTTTCAAAAGACCTGTTAGTAGATGTGCGAATACGCTGAGAACTCAAGCGAAATTCTCTATCCGTGAACGCAGTCAGGCATCTATTCTTCACTGGTCTCTAGAGACCTGGATGTAGATGCGTAAATACGCTGAGAACGCAGGTGTGCTTCGCGATCGGAAGAGGTTTCCACGGAGCAAGTTGCAGCCTGATGTTCTCGAACAGCATCAAGTCTCTCCTGACGCTCTTCGGTAGATTCTTGGGATCTTATGATCCTCAATCTTTTAGCTCCTTTGGAACATTGGGAAAGGTTTGACCTCTTTCTAGGCATGGTTATAGTTTTGTTGTGAAGATACCTGATCAATTAAAATCTAAGTGCCCTGTGTTACCGGGTAGGCTACCGAGTCACGAAGATAAATGGAAAAGGAAATTAAACACTCAAATAACATAAGCCCGAAGACATATTTATTCGATAAAATGAGTTTTGGTCAGTAGAGTCAAATTTTCAATGATATACCATCGTCATTGAAAATAAGTCCTAAACTGTTACCGCCTTAACCGCGTGAAGGTACTCCCAGTTTTTGATATATTATTATTTTATTATACAGTAAAAAAAAAAGATGCAAAAAAGCAATAATTTTCACATCAGATGTTTCTGATCTTCGATTTTTTATAAGTCAACAGGAAATGCCCATCAGACCGAACAACTTTTGCTAAGACTTCATCATTCCTATATGTGAGTTATGGTGTAGCTGGGCTCTTGGAGTTCCACAACAGGTGTTCCAGATCTTCGATTTTTATAAATCAACAGAGAGTGCTCATCAAATTGAACAACTTTTGCTAAGACGTCATTCCTATATGTGTTATGGTGTAGCTGGGCTCTTGGAGTTCCACAACAGGTGTCCCAGATCTTCGATTTTTATAAATCAACAGAGAGTGCTTATCAAATTGAAAAACTTTTGCTAAGACGTCATTCCTATAATGTGTTATGGTGTAGCTGGGCTCTTGGAGTTCCACAACAGGTGTTCCAGATCTTCAATTTTTTAAATCAACAGAGAGTGCTCATCAAATTGAACAACTTTTGCTAAGACGTCATTCCTATATGTGTTATGGTGTAGCTGGGCTCTTGGAGTTCCACAACAGGTGTCCCAGATCTTCGATTTTTATAAATCAACAGAGAGTGCTTATCAAATTGAAAAACTTTTGCTATGACGTCATTTAGCTGGTCTGTTGCGGTTCTGCATCAGGTGTTCCAGTTTCCAATATAAATTATAGCCTATATGTTGCACAGACTTAATATCTATACAACAAAAAAAGAATCATTCAAATCCGTCCAGTAGTTCCGAAGATTAGCGTGTACAAACAAACAGACAAACAGACACACACATAAACAGACAAACAGACAGACTTTTTTTTTTGATTCGGGCTCTATTACTGTTTCTAAACCCCCCTCAATTATTATTTTTTTAATATATTCAATGTACAGACACAGTTTTTTACTCTTTTATTATATGTAGGTATAGATTATTTTTTTATTTAAAATTATTTAAATAACACCTTAACAGCTATAACGCCAATGCGATGTTACTACCAAGATACCTCTAGTTCACTTACAAATAAAAGAACAATAAACAGACTTACATTAAAAATACCCACAATTAAACAATCATCTTTATACATTCTCAATGCACTTCAGTGCAACTCCTGTGAACTGCATCAGGCTGCAGTGAAATATATCTACCTCAACTGAAATAATATTTAACAGTCTTAAGGCGCGTGACAAGGGGCAAACTTGTTCAGGTTGGTCCTACAGGATGGCTCCAGTAGCGCGAGATGGACAAATGACAGCCGGGACCAACAACTTAACGTGCATTCCGAGGCACGGAGGACACTCGGTATGTAAGGGTGGTCACCCATCCACAGACCAACCTAGGCAAGCACGGCTTAACCTAAAGATCGGCCCGAGCGGCAGTTATTATTTAGTCACGAGCTCCTCACCTAATTTTTCTGCACATGAACTTAATTTTTTTTAGGTCCTTGACAAATTTAGGTTTAAGACAACATAGTATGGACAGATTGCGGACGCAAACAACTCCAGACAGAGACACTAACAGATACTTCACCAAGTATTTGTATGTAGCAGCATCCGCAGGCTCGGTGGAGCGACGATCTTTGCAGGGTGGCTGGTAGCAACTGGTCAACTAGATGAGAGTTACCGAGAATCGAGTTAAGCGGCGTGTGATTAAGGGTTTTATCGTAACGTTATTCAGATTAACGTCGTTTTATAGTGTTTTATTCGTAGTTAACACGGATATAACTAACGAAAATATAATATATTACAAATTTCACACTTTGATCCAGATATTTCGGCCGTCCGATATACGATTACTTACACTTTACTGGATGGATGTAGTAAAGTGCAAGTAATCGCAAAGACAAGTCTAAATGATGGTCCAATTATTATTTAATTTGAGTTATATTATACTTTGGACAGTTAAATTTATAGGTACCACAATAAAGGCTGTAAAAATTGTGACAAGCAACGCCCACCATCATGTGAAATATGTATCAAGTTGGGTTGTTCTTTCGAATAATCTTGGTGCGCGTTGACGCGGGGCTCTTGCGGGCGACGGGCGGCAGAGTATCGCTGACCACTCTCACGCACGGGTAGACGCTATTGCTAAGCTCCTCCTCGCTCAAGGTCGTTGGCGTAAAATAGACCCTTAAGTGGGGTGTGATTAAAGAGGCAATGTCCAGCAATGGATTCTTGTAGGCTGTTGCTGATAGACTCAAATGTATCACCTATTAGCAAAAGTAGTTCCTAACTTTTTTGTGTGACCTCTAATGGCTCATCACAGACTTCACATATCATAAAACAAAGCCACCACAATTGTACAGCTGTCCCTATGTCTGCTTAGATCTTTAAAACTGCGCAATGGGTTATGAAGTGGGTTTTTAATAGGTACGCGGGCAAAGGGCATCAGCTAGTATTTTATAAACAAAAAATAGCTCAAACAAAGTCCGTCCTTTCCTCAGACATTAAAGCCTCAAAAAGCGATAAAATGAAGTAGATAATACATTGTCCTAATTTACTTTCTTTAACCAATTTTTTACGCATCCGTCACTCAAAGTCGAGTGATGATACATTGCTTATTATAATGTAAATTTTTGCCATACAATAACGCTTTGGAAAAGTAATCCATCATGCAATGTGTTCTCTTCGCGTAATTACTTAGTCACGCATTAGTATCTGAATGTGGTAGGAACTGTGTGAGGAGCTCGTGACTAATAACAGCCACTCGGTTTAGGTTAAGCCGTGCTTGCCTAGGTTGGTCTGTGGATGGGTGACCACCCATAAATACCGAGTTTCCTCCGTGCCTCGGAAAGCACGTTAAGCTGTTGGTCCCGGCTGTCATTTGTAGATCTTTGACAGTCGCTACAGGTTGTCAGTTACTCAAAAGTCTGACAACCAGTCTTACCGAATACACCGAATAGAATAGAATAGAATAGAATAGAAACATTTATTTGTGAGAATATTGTACAAAGTTGTTCTGTGAGTTGTGTATTACGATCATAATATTCTGCCGTTTCCGGCGTACAAATATGGTTATTAAAATTATGGGTCATTATTACGAAGAGTATCGTATTACCCAGTATGAATTGGGTTGTGGAGATCAGATAAGCAGTCGCTCCATGAAAAATACTGGTATTCAGCTGCATCCGGTTAGACTGGAAGCCGATCTCAACAAAGCTGGGAAATGGCTAGGCAGATGATGATGTGGTAGGAAGTGAGTGTTTTTCCAGTCAAGGTTTTTATGCCCTTGTTAATTTTCAAGTTCTCCAACGCTTTTTTCAAAAGCTCTGCGGTATTGAGCAGATTTATTGCTGGATTACCATCATCATCTGCGAAACCTTTTCCCGACCATGTTAGGGTTGGTTTCCAGTTATCTTAATGTTTGTATTATGACCTCCATAACCTACTTCCTACTGGGTAATAAGATACCCCTTGGTGAGACTGGTTGTCAGACTTTCGGGTCACTGACTACCTGAAAAAAAAACCATATGCTTGAAAATCATATTGGTACAGTCGAGGACTTTGATGAGCCACTCACTATTCGTATTTTAGCCGTGTAATACAAACCAGGTTTAGTCGGTAATATTCGTACTCGTGAATGTATAAAAGTGCAAAATTGGAAAGTAGTTAAAGTGGCTTATCAATTAAAGTCTTAGACTGTAGATATGTACCAGACGCTACCTTTTTCAGAGTGTTTTTACCGAAAAGGAAATACATTCACGCCTTTGAGATGAGAAGCAAGCAGAGAGAAGTGCAAAATATTAAAATTTGTTTGAATTTTGAAATGAAATGAAATGGAATTAAATTAAATTATTAATAGGATACTCAATCACTTTTACACGTCAAGAGAACATTGCCGCCGGCATTTCCTAACTGACTACCCCTGAAAAGAAATGCCGAAACAAACTCAGGGATCGTAGTCTCTTTTAAGGGGCCGGCGGAGGATGCGTATTTCATACAAACGTAATACCAAAATTATTTGTAAATCAAACATATTCTTAAGGTAGTCTGTATTTATTTCGATTGAATTACAGAATATCTATGTTCCCAAATATGTTTTTTGAGAGAATAGTGATGCAAAGACGAGATATGAGGAATTTAAATTTTCTATAGAAAACTTATTTTTCTTATAACTCTTGTTAAAATCAGTGTCCAATCAAAATGTATATTTGGGAACCTAGATATTCTGTAATTCAATCGAAATAAATACACACTACCTTAGGAATATGTTTAGTTTACAAATTATTTTGGTATTACGTTTGTATGAAATACGCATGCTCCGCAGGCGTCTTAAAGTTCAGACACTATTATTTGCAAATTATAAAACAAAAATAAATTGATACTGTTTGATACTTGTTATATAGTCCTTGTTTATACAGCTGCACAGTTAAGTAGATAATTACATTGTTTCTATGTAGTAAAAACAATAAAAGTATACATATAAGGTGTTAAAAAATTAACTGCAAGTATTTCGTGTACGCACTCAGTATCAAAAAACAAATATATTCCAAAAAAAAAACTTTTTTCAAGCATTTTTAGTTTTTACATAAAAAAAAACATTGCCAGCCCAAAGTCTGCAAAGGTGATGGGAAAGTTAAAATCAGCTGTCTAAGTTTGCGCTGTCGCAGGGGCGAACGACCATGCGCGCGGCACCCTGCACGGTGCAGTCACAGTACAGTCAAGTGCGCATATTCAATAATTTTGTGCGTAGTGAAAATATTGCATATCTTTGAAACGGATCGTTACTTATGTAAAATTTTTTCGTGATTTTTTTTATTTGTGATTCCAAACCACTCCTCAAGTTTCTTGCAGCTAATTTTTTAACACCTTATACAAGTATCACCTGAAAATAACATTTTATATAAAATCTTATAGTGCATCTAATCAAGTTTTTCCCTCATTGAGAGGAGGCCGTGTCCCAGCAGTGGGAACTGATGATGATGCGTGCATCTAATAATTTGCGTCCCCTTACGCCTTTTGCAAAACGTCACCAATGACGTCATTCGTTCACATTGAATTTCAATAAAACATTATTTAAATCTAAACTAGAATTGTGCAGAAGGAATTCTCACTATTGATATTCCGTACTGTCTCCGTCCAATAGTATGGAAGGCATTAGACATTCAAAATCAAGTTTTTCTTGAAAACTTTCGAAGTGAAACTTGGCTACATCGTCAGGAAGTGAACACACGACTATATGAATTCTAAGAGCTGAACAACTTTCCACGTGGCTTCGTTAAAACGAACTTTTCTTTAGAATTGAACTACGTATATCTATGAATGAGTGCAGTTTATTTATGTTTTTATATGGTGGAGTTCAGTGCTGTATAATTTATTGCATTATTTTTGATCGACTCTCCCTGTTCGCAATCATACGAGTATCAGGGATGGCGCAACATATCTTATTTGCATACAAAGGGCAGTTCCAAAAGTACCCGAACTGATGTATCTTTGGCAACCGCCAAAGATACATCAGTTACAGAAAAAAGATAGGTTAATCTATACTATCTTTTTTCTGTGTTTGCATGTTCAACAGAGTAATTTTACTTCCTTAGTCTCTGTTTTATGCCAAATTAGGGATGATATAGCATAATATCTCCTATCATTTTGACGTGCAAAACTTTTTTGTAAAAACCAGTTCATAGAATACCTAATCAAAATCTACTATTTATACTTTATAAGCCTATTTCTCTCTATCAGTCGTTTTTTTTCTTGTCACCCTCATTCAAGCCATTTTATTGTTTGCAGTTTTACAGTAAATCTTTGGTATTTATATTTTTTACATATTTTCTAATTCCTGGCCACTATCATCATCATCATCATCTTCCGGATGTAATTGCTTCCTTATCATCAATTCATCCTCAAAATTACAGATGTAGACATATTAATTTCATGTAATTATGTGTCGCGAGAATCGACCGTCAATCATTTTGAAGGACATCTCGGTACAAATTGAATTCGACGAAACCCATACTTCCAAAATGTTCATAATACTACTCCATCGATTTACAAAGACAATATAATGCTAACCGTTGTTTGCTAACTCGTTATAGCGGACAAATCTTGAATTCATAATTGTTACTAGGCAGGGTCCAATTTCCATTGATATTTGTTGTTCAATTTGGGTTCCCCGTTCGCTGTATATGAGTAAAGGAGATAAGGTCAACCGTCCAATATTGTAGCTGTCTTTCGTTATAAGGTCAAATTAAATTGCGGTGCAAAACTTCACAGTTCTGATGTTTCAATGTAATAAATAACAACAGTTTGTTACGATGTCAATGCCCATTTAGTAGTGTTGAGAACGCCAGATGCTTTTTGTTATTAACCCCCGACGCAAAGATAAGTTTGACGTGTCTGTGTATGTGTGTGTCTGTGTGTGTGTCTGTCTGTCTGTCTGTGGCATCGTAGCTCTCGAACGGCTGAACCGATTTTGATTTTGTTTTTTTTTTGTTATAAAGGTGAATTAGTCGGAGTGTTCTTAGCTATGTTTGATAAAAACTGGTCTAAGATGGCCGCCGCCACGAAATGGCAGATTACATATTTATTCAACAACTCCCTCAATATAGGTATCAAATGAAAGGGCTTGAGTAGTTAAACACTATTCGCTATAGTAAATTTCAAATCCAATATGGCTGCCACCACAAAATGGTAATTTACATTTTTTTTTTCACAACTCCCCCAAAATAAAAACCTTGAAATTATATCCCAATGTGCCGACTGTTGGAGTTTTTTTTTTAATTTTAAACTTATTTTATCGTCATTATAATATATCGTTCGATACTCCTTACGTCTGCTAAGTTTCGCTAGCTAATTTGATTGTACTATATAATTATATTGTCTCGTTGGGCTAGTGGTCGTAAGCGCGATTTCCGAGCCTAAGGTCCATGGTTTGATGCGCCCCAAAAAGTGGTGGCCGTAAAGATGGTCCGTGGGTACCGCACGATCTCCCGCGAGGCAGCGGGCCTGCTTGCCGGATTGCCGCCATGGGATCTGGAGGCGATAGTCCTCGCGCGCCTGCACGACTGGCGCGCGGAGGCACTACGCCGGGGGGAAACTCCGCTGCCGCGGCAAATTGCCGCTCAGCGGACAGACCTCCGGCGCGATCTCATGGCGACATGGAGAGAGCGACTGTCGCAACCCCGTGCAGGGCACGCCACGATAGTGGCGGTAAGTCCCCTCTTTGAGGAGTGGCTGGAGAGGCGCCACGGCGTCCTCACCTTCCGCCTGACGCAGGTCCTCACCGGACACGGATGTTTCGGGAGGTACCTGCACCGAATCGGGCGGGAGGAAACGCCCGGGTGTCTCCACTGCGAGGATCGACCGGAGGACACGGTGGAGCACACGGTGGAAGTCTGCCCTGCGTGGGCGGAGCACCGCCGTGTCCTCGTAGCGGCGATCGGCGGCGGCGACCTCTCGCGTCCGGCCCTGGTTCAATCCATGGTCCGGAGCGAGACGGAATGGGAAGCCGTCACCTCCTTCTGCGAAGCAGTCATTGTAGCGAAGGAGGTGGCGGAACGAGAGAGGGAGAGATCCTCTCTTCCCGGCCGCCGCGGGAGACGCACCGGGCGTCGGGGGCCACGTGGTGGCTACCGGCCACCGTAGACGCGGGCCTGTGGACGGTTGGCTATGGGCTAGCTAGCCGTCCGTCCGTCTAACGACGACACGCAGAGTCGACGGCGCGTTCGTGTTCCACGCGCGCCTCAAAGAGATGTCAGCATAAGAGAGGGGCCCGCAAGGGCCGAAGCCTGCCGGGGTTGCGGGACTGTTCGAAGAGATACCGCGGCCCCGGAACGTAAAGGGCGAGGAAGGAACATGGAGGGTTTTAGTCAGTAAAAGTCTGACACTCCCTCCCGCTCAGAAGTCATTTGATGATTTCCCATCCTAAAAAAAAAAAAAAAAAAAAATGGTCCATGGTTTGATTCCCGGGTCGGGCAAAGTGGTATTAGGTTTTTTATAGGTTTTTCCATCAGGAATACCTCAGCAGCAGCCACAGAGTCTGAATTCGTGCTCGGTTGATGGCTCGCCCCCTATAACATGTGACTTAAACATAACTAGTGAAATGTGAGTGTCCTATTAGAACCTCTTTCTAACACTTCGGGAATTACAGGCGTAAAATGTATTTTTTGCACTAGTCATTTTTTGCACTAGTCATTTTGCACTAGTCATTTTTTGCACTAGTCATTTTTTGTCGCTTTTAAATCAGTTCGTGATCTTTGGCACATAAATGTCAAAACAGGCGATTCGTGTATTAGATACTTGTTATAAGAATTGCTGATTAACTTATAAAAAACAAAAACATGCGGACTGCCGATAGAAGTGAAAGAGGGATCGGCTACGAGTGCTACGAAAACCGTACGTGACGGCCACGCGAGTTCCATGATATTTGTTCACTCAAAAAGTGCTAAACGCGCCTAAAGAAGTTTTCACTTCAAAATCTTTTAATTAATTAATCAGCAGGAACACTAAAGCTTTTATAAAACAAGACCACAAGACCCACCTCATCTTTGATAAAAATCCAGGCAAGGGCGGTCAGGTCATCTAAAAATGAGTCTAGATAGGTTAGACAACCCTTTTAGCGAAGCAGACTAAAACAGGTGCAAGGGACGTGGGCCTACCGCACTTCAGCAACCAATTGTTTTTAAAACCTTATCTTTTTGTGCAGTTTCTGTGGACCGTAAGTTTTCTACGCTAAAGAAAATTTTGCCGTGTTTCGCACCGAAATAAACTTGTAGCCTCCCTATCTTTTTAAAGGTCATTGAGAATTAAGTTGACACGGGACCGAGTATTGTATTGAAATAATAATTTGCTTTTATCTTTTTACATGAGTTGTTAGGCATAAATTTCGAAAAGCTGAAATGGGAAAAATACGAATACTTCAAATCTTTTTGCTTTTGTTCTCTAAATAACTGGAATGTTGAATTTTACGGAATTCGGGAATTAAGTTCCTTCTTTTTTTCAGATAAGTTTTTTTGTTTATGACTTGTATTGGTACAGGTAAAGTTTTCTCCCGGACAAGTGTCCTCGAGGGAAAACCAGTAAAAGTAGTGACACTTTGCCAATAATACGGCCTTATCGGTGCAATGCACGCGTGTAACTTATTGTGTCCATTTTTGTGTCGTGTTCGACATTTTGTTTCACAATACTAAAATTATTGTATACAGCAAAAGGTGACCAATCAAAATCAAAATATTTTATTATAAATAGGCCTAGATGGGCACTTATAAAACGTCGAAAAAGGTGCACGGTTCGCGTTGGTCGATTCCATGGAGAAGAACCGGCAAGAAACTCCATGGTTACTCTTTTCAAATCATTTGGTATTACAATATTATTATGTTTAATTACAGCATTAGTACTAAAGGATACAAACAATATGACAGAAACCTAACACTTCATTTGAGCAATGCAACTAAACGCTGTCAGTACTTTAAGACCTGAATTACTATCACGCCGACGGTCGGTTGCGCACGATCGGTCGCATACGAGTTTACATTTTGTAATTTAAGCAATTAAATAAAAGGGAAAATAAGTGCTTTTAACAGTTATTAAAAAAAAGTAAAAATTAAATTATTTAAAATTGTAAATAGTACAAAATTAAAACATGCAATAGATAACTTAGCAGAGGTGAGCAGCGGTGGCCGACTTACGAACAGTAAGTCGTGGGTTCGAACCCAGGCAGGCGCAGCATTACTTTGTGTAATTTATCTCATCACCACTACTCTCAAAAACGGTGATGGAAAACATCGTGAGGAAACCGGCATGTCCTAGAACCAAAAATTCGAAGACATGTGAGATCTACCATCCCGCACTGGGCCCGCGTGGTGGATTTTAGCCCATACGCAAAATACGCGTTTTGACGTGGAGTTGCGGACACCAGCCCGTTATACAATACAAAAGATAACTTACTGAATCCTTCTGTTTTCATCTAGTTTTCATTTTAAAAGATATCTCTATTTTCCAACGGCGTCGAAGTATAAAAATCTCCTCGCCACAATTCTCCAGTTTTAACCTACGCTAAAAATTCAAGCAAGGCAAAGTCGGTGAGTTTCATAAATTAAATATTCTTTGTGAACTACACTATGAGGCACAAACAACACTAAAAGGTAATAAAAACTATGTCTTTACTTGTTACGGTGATATTCCAGTTACAGAGTTGCTTTTAATATCATAGTTTTTTTTGTTCATTGAAAGACCAGCGTCAGACAGCATCACCTGTCTGGCATGAAGGCTGAAATGGACCTTTTTTGCGCAGCCGTAAGGCACACAGTACATACTTTGCATTTTCTCTTTTTTTGTAACTTTTTCAATATTATTGTGTGTGTGCAGTGCGTGCATCGATGTACTGACGTCAAATTAACATTTTTTATTCTTTCTTTTTTAGGTATAAGCAGAGGAACTAAGGCTGACTCACAGGCTTAGGCATTCCTTATCGAAATACTTCATTCATATTTCTTTTCTGCTTTTAATCATTACTGATCTTGTTTGTCATGACTGGCAACATTAAAATACATTGTGATCTGTGTATTTATTTCAAGCAATATGGTTTAATGTTCGTAAGAGAGACGAGTTCGTAGCTAAATAATAACAGCCGATGTAAAATACTGGTTTAAAGCTGCATCCAGTTAGAATGTACACTGGCCCCAACCTAGTTGGGAAAAGGCTAGGTAAATGATGATGGGCTGGAATGAGCTCCTATCTTCAAAACACGATCTTTTTGTTTTTGCGTTTGCTCTTTTTCAACGAAAAGAACATACATCCCCAATGCGGTTAACATCCTGAGAAGCAAACCAATAAATTCTTCGCGTCGCTCATTCTTCGCATATCTTTGAATGGAAGTCCTGAACACGAGCATAACTTCAGCGACATTTTAATATTTCGCAACTCACAACTTGAGGGTAAAGGATATTAAAAATTCCGTCCCACCTCTATTTCTTTGCGGACCACGCGGGATGCGAGATGGGCAAGTCTGCTCGAATTATGAATGAAACTGTTTCAGTAAAAATATTTGTTTTAGGTTTTTTTAGGGTTGAACCTACCCGCCTGGCCTATTTGCATTATCCTGAAAACCTAGTGAAGAATGTTTTGTAAACATTAAAACAGATACAGGAGAATGCGAATTCAGGGTAGAAAGTTCAGACCTAATCCTTATGAAGCAACCAGCGCAAACAGTTTTCAATACGGATTTTTTTAAATAAATAAATCCGTCTTTCTCTTAATTACAGATTAAGTATACCAACTAATCTACTCATCAGAGAGCAATAGATTATTCTATTCATAGCTATTCAGTATACTGATTAAATCCTATAAATGTCCCACCACAAACCATCAACGAAAATTGCCAACCGCTAAGCAGACCTTCATAGTCTAGATCTCACAAAGCCTTCTGAATAAACCGAAACACCTTGATAACTAAAGGTACAACGTTTACACAACAGTCTAAAATTTCCCAGGATCAACCCCTTAGCTGAGCCATTTACATAAATATTGCACGAGACTAAGGCTTGAATAGGTATTTAATTCTCATTCAGGCTGCAGCTTGGACCTTTACAACCAACCATATTTTTCTGTCCTTGAACCGCTTTTCCAACACACATGTCCTCTATCTCTTAAGCAACAAAGGCTGAAATAGCTGAGAAAATTTTTGGGGACCTGAAAATTTAACAATGTCGACTTTCGAACAACTATCCCTAATTTGCACTGGGATTTCGTTTGGCGTTTCAGAATGTGCACTATTATGAGGGTAAGAAGGGTTGGAATCGTGGAGGAAATGTTTTTGGAAGTGCAAAATCATCTTGGCAGACTTATTGTACATGGAAGACGGACACAAATAGCGAATGCTGATAGTGTGGCGAAGCAAGATTGCAATGCGCTCGGGTCAAGTTTATTTTGAATCAATTTACATATTGAATCGAAGGGATTGCCTTATAGTATTGGTCCTAAATTCCTAAATAATAGAACTTTAGTACAACGAGGAAACAATGTATTCAAGGTCCTTCCAAATGCTTATTGGTTTTGCTAACCTTATTCAATTTTACAGACGTTTCCAGTTGACCTATTTTCCATTTTCTTTGTTTCGTTTTGTGTGTGGCGAAGGTAAAAAATTGAATGCTATCGAAATTGGGGTGTATGAATAAAACTATCACTGGGGAAGGTCTGAGGGAGGTATGAATGTAATATTTGTGTTTATTCTTATTGGCTCCATTGTTTTGGTCTTCTTCTAAGAAATACCTTTTTATCAGTAAACAATATACTTCTTTTTGATAATTTTTGAGGTTTGATTGCGATAATACATTTGCAAAAATGATGATCATTATCAAAAAGCTCAACTTATTCAATAGCTCTCCCAATTAGCGTAATGTGATTGTAATAATATTACGTTTATTTAAAATAATATTTTTTTTATTTAAATAAACTGACGATCTCGCTCTTTTGCCTGTCTGATAAATCGTTTTTAACAGAACCCTGAAAAGTGATAGCCATGACAAGAAACCGCCAAAAATTGAAGAATTTAGAAAAGATCAGCTCAGCATGGGGTGGCCAAAGATAGACGAAGAAGAATAGTGATAAATTTCGACATAGACTGAGAATGAGAGAGAGAGAGAGAATGTTAGTCAGACTCAGAAAGTCTGACTAACATTGAAATCTACATACAAATGAAAAGCGGGTAACCAACTCATGCAGTCGCCTGCACATGGACGCATACTGCGGTTTCCGTTGTACTTACCAAGAAATAGTATTTGCAAAGAGCAAGTAAGCCATAAACGGCAATTTAAAGCCAGACCACAGCAGAAGCGGGCATGCTAGCCTACGCTTTCCAATATACAATGTTACTTAATAGGGAGATTGTTTGCTACTATTATATGGAAGATTTTCTTGCAAAACCACTAGACTATACTTTTATAGTGTAGTTTGTAAAGTAATTTTTTTGCTATGCTAGTTTTTTGTGCACTACATTTTCCAGCTAAAAACTTTCTTCAACAACCCATTTTAGTTTCGCATCATTTTATGCACCACGTACAAAACATCCAACGAAAAAGTCATTTCAGGCCTGACAGCACATTTGCACCACTATATACAGAAACTCAACATTTAAAACGAAAATGAACACACAAATTTGAAACGAAAAACCGAAATTGGTCTATTTTCGTGCTCGTTCTGTAATCACACAGCTGACGCAGCCCACAACCGTTCATCCGATTGTTAGGAAGCCGTTACACAATTTGCACGACAGTGTAAATGTTGCAATTACACTGTCGAGCAGTATTAGCAAGATGCACGGAACCGCTACAGTATCATTATGACCGTTCTAGTAGTATTTGAGCAGTACCGGTGGATATAATGAGTGCAGTTTCGGTTAGCTAATAGTTTTGCTTGTCATCATCGGTTTTATAGCCGCCGGTCTGGCTATACCGGATGGCGACAGTCGTTGGACAAAGGATAAAGTTACGCTTTAGATCTTTTTAAAGATTTAAATTCCTAAACATCGATATTTGACGGTTTATTTGAAAGAAAGGAAAGTTTTGAGTGAAGAGTAGAGGAAGACCAAAGAAACGATGGATGGACTTTATAATGGATGATAGGGCAAGAAAGGAGCTTCCTGATCAGATGATTAGTAATAGAGAAGTCTAAAGAAGAAGGCATGTTGTGCTGAACCCAAAGGAATTTCCCATTAAGCTTGTTTCCACCATCAATAAATTGCAAATCTATTTAGTCCGTCAGTTAGAGTATTAGAAAATAATGGACACGTATTTTTTGTTTTTGTAAATCAACGAATATTGGCAAAGATAAAACGCATCAAAACTCGGGAGTGGAGGCTCGTGACGTCAGTACTCTCTAAGAATCATACCGAACAGTGACGTATTGGGAATTTTAATAGCGTCGTATCTTCGTCAATTTTGTTTTATATGACAAAAGAAAAAATACGGGTCAAATATTTTTTGATAATCTAAGTGACGGACTAATTAGATTTTTTCAGTTAACAAGCCTATTCATTTGGGTTGTTGTTGGTAGAGCAAAAGAATGTTGATTAGGAAGAAAGGAAAATGTTTTTTCTTAACATATATTATTGAACCATGAACATGCAAATTGATGCACGGTTGGGGGCTGATTGCTAATTGGAAACACATAACAAAAGCATGTTTGACTCGAATCCTTCACAAGTACAATTAATTGGTCAAACAATTCACAATAGTCTAATTAGGATGGAATTAGTGAGAGAACTTAGAAGCACATAATTATGTGAGTACTTTAATAGCGCTCCTTAATTATATCATGAAAGCCAAGTAACTTGACAAAAGCACTGAGGAATACATTCATACGTACGGAATGAGAATTTGAAGTTGAGAATGTGTCAAATTCTACTTTAACATTGCCTAAGTTGATTAAGCATTTATTATGTTTTTCAGCGTGAGAATTATTTAATGTGGAAGTCTTCTAAATATCTTGAAAGCAGACTTAGACAAATTTTCGACATTAAAATTAAGAAACGGGTTTAGAGTGACCCGTTTCTAAATTTTCGGCACTTATGGTCACATCTATGACTCCCTGTAATAATTTAATATGATTTAACGTCACTAATCGAATAAAAACCTGATTTATGCGTTATTGCATATGACGAAAAGTGTAAATTTATCTACACTATATAATATTATAAAGAGGAAAACTTTGTTTGTTTGTTTGTTTGGTTGTAATGAATAGGCTTAAAAACTACTGGACCGTTTTTAAAAATTCTTTCACCATTCGAAAGCTACATTATCCACGAGTAACATAGGATATATTTTATCCCCGTACTCCCACGGGAACGGGAACTATGCGGGTGAAACCGCGGGACGTCCGCTAGTTTAATATATAATAAATATAAATTTCGATGAATGGAGAGGGAGAAGGAGACTAAGGAAGAGATGTATGGATTGTGTAAGGAATAAAATGAAAGAAAAAGGAGTAAATGATACGAGTAAAAGTAAATGGAAGACAAATAAAAAATCAGCGAAATATAATAAAAACTCTCTGGCTATGTGTACGTCTCTATAATAAGTTACCAAAAATGTTTAAAACATTAAATTGTAAATTATTTAAAATCGAATTATATAAATGGCTTAGTCATAATAGGTAATTTTTAAAAGCATTAATGATTTTTTTAATACGAATTCATAATGTATCTTTAGTAAGTAAGTTTGCATGCTTTAGCATTAAGCAAAACATGTCCGATCTACTACTTTTCTTTGGAATAACACCTTGTATACCATGTTTTATGCAAATAAAAATATCTTATCTTATCTTATCTTATCTTATCAAAAACGTGTTTCGCCGATCCCAAGTAACAAGGATAGGAAAATGGTTATCAAAGAAAATCAGATATCGTTTTTATGGGAAACAACTTTGACGATTGAATAAACTTTAGACAGTCCAAGACAGTCCATCTACAGTACGAAGCAAGCTATGGCAAGAGAAGTACCCTCAACCTCACAACTTCTTGAAGCCCCAGGAAAACCTGCCTCCCGGCAGTAAACTGCAGTGGCCTATTTGGAAATCTCTAAATCGATTACGTACCCAAGTAGGCCCGCTGCAAACATTATCTGGCAAAATGGGGTATTATTGGTTCCTCCAATACCGAGTGCGAGTGCGGCGCTCCGGATCAAACTATGCCCCATCTGCTGGAGTGTCCCAGGTTTCCATCTACCTACACTCATGACGACCTGAATGTCGCCACTGCCGCTGCAATAAATGTAAACCTACTGTGCCCACACCATCTAATAATGAAGTACATCGATACGATATGAAGAAGAAGTTTGCAAATGCATAAAGTCGTAATGTAATGCAAGCAGAACAAATACCTAAAAGGTTCAAGCCCCTGTATACAATAAGGTATTAATTTACAAAAGCACAAATATTTGTGTAACCACAGTTTGTAATCAACAGCACTTGTAATTGATTTCATATTAAACTGTTTATTTGACACGTAATATTCAAACAATTTAACACTGTTTTGAATCAGAATTAATGTTATTATGCTTTAAACACACACAGAGGAGCTTGTGGCCTAACAGCCGCGCGGGTCTTTCTTAAGGTTAAACCGTGCTTGCCCAGGTTGGTCTGTGGATGAGTGACCACACATAACATACCGGGTTTCCTCAGTGCCTCGGAAAGCGCGTTAAGCTGTTGGTCCCAGCTGTCATTTGTCCATCTTTGGCAGTCGTTACAGGTAGTCAGTCAGGTTCCCTCTCATAGAGAGGAGGCCTGTCCCAGCAGTGGGAACATTAATAGGCCGATGATGATGATGATGATGATGACAGGTAGTCAGTGGCACCAACCTAGGCAAGCACGGCTTAACGTAAAGACTACCTGTAACAACCAGCAGAGGTAAAATAGCCGAAACTGCTGAGATGGCCCAACGTGCTTTCCGATGCACGTATGAAACTCTCGATGTACTTTACTAATAAGAACTACTAAAGGCTTTCGTAACAGAAATGCTTGCCACAATATTCTCCCTTATACTACTCTTATGAACCAACATCAGTAGTTATCTTCTCATAAAACATACGCACTTAGCTTTTACGCTCCATATTTACTACCACAGAAACATTGTCATACAATACTCATACAAAGTTGAATGTCTTTTATTTACCATTTGATTTTATTCCCTTTTAAGAGCAATATAGTGTTCAACGTGGAAATAATACGATTGTATACTTTGTAACTATTATTTTGTACAATGTAGGAGAATCCACTAAATCTTCAATTCATTGGTAGATCCTGCACAGCATAACAATCCACGAGGTTTAGGAATCTAACTTGAGTCAAGTCGATGACTGTGCATACGGAAGTATGACATTATTTACAGAATGAAAGTAATAGGAAATCATTTTTTTTTTTTTTTCTAAACGCCTTTGTTCAGAAGTAGGACACCTGAGAAGCTAACCAAATGGACAATCACATCGGGCTCACGGCTAATGTTACCAATAAACTGGGATTTACTAGCACAGTTACTTCATACGTGGTTAGTATAGTATACAGAGAAACATAGTTCCTCACAGTTTCCTTAACTCAAACAATAGAGCTAAATGAGTCTCAATATCTTCGTAGTCATGAATAGAAAACCTTTGCCAATGAAAGATTTAAAAAATAAGAAACATCGTGCTCAAATCATGAGTAAATGGCCCACACTAACACCTGTAGGTATCTATAGTCAAGTTTAAGTAATTACTTATTCATATCACACATCTTCCGCCTATTAATGTTCCTACTGCTGGGCCACAGGCCTCCTCTCTATGAGGGGTTCGAATTACATATTATCATAGATCGGAATAGGTAGAACTGTTTCATGTACTTGCCACAGGTTAGAATAATATGGATATTCCCTGAGTCCCGCGATTTGGTTTTTAAGTAGATAATAAAATCATAAAAAAATACTATTCGGGACTAATGACAGATTACACTTCCTTTCTGACGGGTTAATAGACGGGATTAATGATAGTATAATAAATAGATAAACTTGATTCATTAAACCACAAAAATGTTTTTTACGTAACAATTTCTTTTTCAAGAATCAACAATCATTTAAACGTTTTTATTCTGAAGTTGTAGGTACAAAAACATATTACCATACAAATTATTTGTTACTCAGAAAATCAAAACATTATCACAATTTGTGTTTACAATAAAATCTTAATTAAAATAATCAATACGCTTCAACAATAATTCACTTATTTAAACAAATAATATAATCATAAAATCCCGTAGTATCAGTCGAAATCCCGTGGAATATCCCTATTAACATCAATGTTTGCGGTCAATGAACCTAAATAGCTCTACCTATTCCGATCGATGCATATTATGCAAACATTTTTATGAAATACTTAAAAGATTTAAACAAAATCAGAACCGTCAAAGAAACCAAAGGTAAGAATTGTAATTTTTGGCAGTTTAGTAAACTTCAAGCAATTACTAAACAACAGAATAAAAATCAAATTTTAAATAATGACTTTTACTCAACTAAACCTTTTGAATTGTTTATAGATACGGGTGCATAGCAAGACTGGTGAGCACACAACACAAATAAAACGAAAGATTTTCAGAATTATATGAGCGAGACAATTTTATCTGAATGTCTACAAAACGTAAGCGTGACCATTTTTTTGTCAAGGTCAAGTGTATTCTAAGATTTAAAAGATGTTGTCAATTAACAGAAGCACACTCATTATCAGAAAAACAAAACATTATAATGTTGAGCATACCAATAAAAGTTATGACACATGTTAGTTTTATCTTATCTCCCCTCACGAAAAGCACTTTCTCCCAAAATGTTCCTATACTCGTAAGCACCTTTCTTGTTTACGAAATAACGAACGGGTAACATACTACACAGCCAAAATATGACGTTTCCTCAAATATATTAGCTGCGCGTTGCCAAGCACGGAATATTAACTTGTAGACCTTTATGTGTAGATTTATTGCGCCGCCATCTTGGATGCTAGCGGTAAAATGGCGGTTATAATTAAAAATTGATGAAATCGCGTAGAGTAATTTTTGGTTTAATATTTAGTTAGTGGCGTTTGATCTGACTGGATCGATGCTTTGAACTCAAAGTGATTATACTTTCAAAGACCGGAATGGCAAAATTTAATGTGTAACCCTTTGGAAACTCCTCAGTTTGATAATTATGAGGTTCTGAGTTCGATTCCCAGGCCGGGTGAACTGCTGTTTTTCATCAGGTTCTCAATAGTAGCCTGGATTCTTATCCAGTTCATGATCATATGCTCGCCCCTTATTTATTAGTCGTTACAGTTCTGCCACGTTTTAAAAGGATAGCAGGCGTGGTGTTCTATTGTGTACTGCAGATCATAATGTGCCTTCTCCTAGATTGCAATAACGTTAACAAATCCCAAAGGCAGTGCCATTTCAATTGAAAACGAGAAGTTACCAAACTTACTCGTACTTTATGCACAAGAGGATTTTTGCAAAATCTGTTGGCAAAAATCAAATACAAGAAGTACACACAGACATTTCGAAGCTGAAGTTGGATAGTAGTTAAAATTTATTTTGTTCATGAAACTTGTAACAGAATCCCACTCAACATTTTTGCTTCACAAAAAATCCGTTTTAAAATAACACCGTACGCTAAAGCCTAACAAAAAACAAGTGCTTCCCAGCTCAAAGTAAAAACCCGTTGAGTTTTGCACACAACACCCTCAATTTTGCTCCGGTTTTAACCAGATCGTTCGAAGCCTCTCCATGTTCTGAAGAGATGACTAGAGGCTGACGGCGCAAGAGGCTCGTTTTATCGGCCTCTCGGGACGTGAGAGGCCCTTACACCGCGTTAAGCCACCCATTAGGGATCGCGGTCCCGCCACTCAATGTTTAGAACACGCTTGACACATTTTTTGGCGTAAGGTGAGCTCAAGTACGCCTAATTTTGGGAAATATTTTGTTGGGGAAAAAGTTTGGCCGAATTTTGGGCACGATGAAATCATATGTTTACATAACACGATGTGTTCCTCACTGGTTTTCCAAATCATAACCGTTTCATGTTCGGATACATCGGTTAGATTTGCCCGACCGTTTCAATAAATAGGAATAGAGAAGCTATTTTGTTGGCAATTACATTTTAATAGTATCTATTGTGTCTATCACTCATGTGATGCGGAGGAATGAGGAAAATGTCGTGAAAAAAATTTACAGTATGAATGTGGATGAGTATTTGAATAGAGGAAGACCAAAAAAACGATGGATGGGCTGTGTTAAGAAGGATATGGTAAGAAAAGAAGTGTCTGATGAGATGACGAAAAATAGAGGAGTATGGAAGAAGAAGACATATTGCGTCGACCCCAAATGAATTGGAATAGAAGAAAGAAAGAAAGAAAACAATATTCATTCGTCGCAAGAGCAAGAGAATGATGATGATGTGTCTATCACTCATATTAAAAACCTTTCCATCACGGGATGTGCAACCTTACTTTTATCAGTTTAAAAAAATGAAATGTACGTTTAGACAGACAGACAGACCTTGCAGGATGAGCTGGACAAAACCAGTGACTAGTGGCCAACATTAGCCATAGATCGAAACAACTGGAAATCGTGGGGAGAGGCCTTTTTCCAGCAGTGGGATGATGCAGGCTAGCAGTAACCGTAACAGTAACGTTTAGGCGCACTAGTAAATTTTTTATCATAATAAGTTGACTGCCCTTGTTCTGCTACTTGAGGTCGCCCCAACACTTTTATTTTCTTGCATTCTCTTCTGTCACTCGTCACGCTCTCATTTACTTCTTTTTATTTCATATCAATCCTCACATTGTCACAATCCACCCATCTTTTCATTGGTCATCCTCTTCCTCTACATACATTACAAGTAAAATTAAATTAAAAATATTAAAACCCCCGACACAATATACTAAAAGTTAAATAGAAAATAATTCGTTAGTCCGCCGTTTTGTGGTGGTGGCCATCTTGGATTTTTAATTTATCATAGTGTATAGTATACTACTAGTCAAACCCTTTCATTTGATACCCATATTGAGGGAATTGTTGAATAAATATGTAAGCCGCCATTTTGTGGCGGCAGCCATTTTGTACTGATTACTATCAGAACATTTCCGACTAATCCACCTTTCAAACAAAAAAAAAACAAAATCAAAATCGGTTCATCCACACAGACACGTCAAACTTAAAACACCCCGTCGTTTTTGCGTCGGGGGTTAAAAATTAACATTTACCACTAGTCTAGCCCGCGTAAAACGTTACGTTGGAAGGCCTCCCACTAAGTAGACCGATGACCTGGCGAAAGTTGCGGGGATGCTGGATGCGAGTCGCACGGGACCGGTCAATGTGGCGACACTTGGGGAATGGCTTATGTCCAGCAGAGGACGTCTTTCGGCTGGCATTGTGATGATGATGAGGACTATTCTAGTCACACGTTTTTTTAAATCTAGTTAAAATTAAGAGTCTTTGTATTTAGAATACTACCACCGGCAATTTCATAAAAAAACCACAAAACTCATTCATTCCCCATCTAACATTTAAAGCCTTGTTTCCCATTTTTCTGGTTCATTACTCGCAGGCAAGATGTAGTTAATATTAAAGCGCGCGCAACCTATTAACAACGGAATAGGCTGTTCCCGACTGTACTTAAGTACGAGCTATTTACTGCAAAGCTTGTTGTACATGCTTGTACTCTAGTTTTTTTTTACTTTAGCCGTTGTAAGTGTAGTTGAAGATGTTGTTTATTTTAGTTTTACAGTAGTTTTCAGTTTAAGAAAAGTAAGGTTATTTTTGTAACTTTTTTTGGCACCCTTTTTTTTTTTTGGCAATTTCGTGCTGGCCCAGAAGTTAGGTAAGTTAGTTAGAGGAATTGTAATAATGGATGTAGATAAGTCTGCCATCTATCTGCTAATCGCCAACCCGTCTTGAGCAAGCGCGGTGGTCAATGCTTGTACAAATACTGTTTGAGATAAGGCCTTTGCCCAGCAGTGGGACACTAATCGGCTGGTATTATGTTTGGCTTTCGGCTTCATGTTCTATTTTACAAGAGTGTTGTAGTATCCGATAATGAAAACCACTGTTTGTCCTTTTATGGTGACACTTTATTTTTATATTATTAAATATCACGAACAACACGTAGTAGAGTGCTGCTTACCCACTCACTGAAGCTGTGAGCCGAGATTATAAATAGAGGGTATAAAACTACAGAGTTATTTTTACGCCGCCCGAGCCACCGCAAATTAGGGTTGAAATTGGAGTGAAATTTTAATCGACTTCGCGTTAAAAACACTAGAATTACCCGTTTCTACCCACTTTGTTAAGGTAGTCCTAACTTCGTTTGAATAGCTGTTAGAATAAAGTGCTAATCAGCTTGAACTTCAGAGTGATTGTCACGTCAGTCACTGCGGGCCGAATAGTGCGAAATTAGTAGTTTTGATCGATTTACAAAAAATCTATTGATTGGACTAAAAAATAAAACACTATGATGCTAATATGTTACTTGCAGAATGATCGCAAGTATTTTAGAATGGTTTTTACTAGTTAAAAGAAATGTTTAGAGATAAGTTCGTGATTTTTTTTTGTCGAGTAAAATTAATAGTATCATGTTTTCAAAACATTATCATACTAGCATATATCCTGAAGAATAGCATATATTTCTGGTTTAATTGTTTATTGCAGTAAATCATATACTTTCAGGCATTATAAAACTCGCGTTTAGCTCCTGTCGCCTTAAGTAAGTATAAAGACATTGAGCTTTACGTTTTTGAATGTTATTTCTTATCTTCTTTATCAATTTAATTGTCTCCTACCAGATTCCTTTTCCGCCGCTCGGGTCGATCTTTAGGTTAAGCCGCATTTACCTAGGTTGGTATGAAGATGGGTAACCACCCATTACCTATCCCCTGTACCGGCTGTCATTTAGAGATCATTGATAGTCGTTAGACAGTTAATGTTCCAAAAGTCTAACAACCAATCTTACCAGAAGGTATCGTATTACCCAGTATTAACTAGGCTGTGAAAACGACCCAAGCGGCTGTTATTATTGAACCACGATTACATCCATGTTAAATTAGTACCAATTAATTCCCTTTGCTTATAATCGATCTAAAAACTCTTTACAATCATTCTAACTCTTCAGCGAAGCAGTTAAAGCGAAACGATTATTCAATTAACCAACTTTGTTTATCCGTAGGAGTTATTCATGTACCTTTTGAAACTTTCCATCTTAGTTTGTAGACCGAGTCTTTTGAGGATACCTACCCACCAAAGTTTTGAGTACTCCAATTATAGCTCTCTTAGCGAAAATTTAAACAGAACAGATATAAATTGACCGTCCCTTTATTCTTAGAAATAATTTGGAATATCAGTATTTATTTTATAATTCAACACGTTATTGAGTTTTCTCATTATGAATTTCGGAGAAATCCAATTTCTGGTATGACCACCGTTAGATCTTCTTCGTGGCGATAATTCAAATTCAAAATCATTATTCAATCCCATTACAAGGATCATAATTATGCACAAATTCAATATAAAAATTAAGAATTATAAGTGTGGCTGAACCAAAAATATGTATTTATATAGTTGAATAATTCCCATAGTTATTAAATTTAATTTGACGACCCGAATGGCGCAGCAGTAGTGAGGCTGCCATACATTCTTAGGGTTCTGGGTCCGAATCTCGATAGGAGCAAATATTTGTGTGATGAGTTTGGACATTTGTTTCAGAGTCATGGATGTTTATATGTATATTAAGTATATACTTACAAATAAAAATCATCTCTGTAGAATATATCAACTATCTGATGTCCAAGATACAAGCCTCGTTGCTTAGTGTGGCACTAGATGGTACTGTGTGTAATTTATTTATGAAATATATTTGGTTCAGCCACATCGACGGCGTTGAAAGTGGCTTCGGACAGGTCCCATAAAGTGCAGGTAGAGTTGCACAAAAAGCAGGTAATGAGGTGGACCTTGTTTGGGATTAGACTCCGCAGTCTCATTCGGCTTTATTGGAATACCCCCACCGAACCAAATTGTATCTGCAGCGACCTACCTGGCTTCTATATCGGTTTAGAGTCTTCCAAGTGGGCTATGGTAGCTGGTGACCCGCTGGGAGCTTTTCTGCAGGTGTAGTGAGACGGAGGGAGATGTCTGACTGAGGAGCCACAATGTTGTCCAAGCTTCACTAACCCTTTCATTGTTGACTGTTAGATAGGAGCCGTAAAAACAAAGCAGAGTTTTTTTTAGCAAGCCATTCAATTAAAAAATGGTCGCTCAACAAAATTATAATTATGTAGATCTTTGTTCATCTGTAAAAAAACAGATGAATTGAAGACCCTTTTTTATAAAATCTGTTATACCCTTCTTCAGCTGTACAAAGACCGCTTTAAAACGTAGTATAAATAAAACATGACTTCATTCAATTTTAATAGATTGCTCGCGGTCAATTTCTCCCACTTACTTCCTCTGGTAATTCTCTCTTTAATTCCCTCCGTACCGTGTTTCCTTTCCATTTATTAATGAACTCAGCTCTGAGCGTCGGCCATATTGCTTTAAGTGTACACTATTAATACCGCAACGTATTAATTCGATTTGTTTTTCTTGAGTCGAGAAATAATAGGTTTTTTAATGAAGTTTTAATTTTTAATCGAGTCTGAGATAGCACAAGCACAACATGACTTGCGTAAATGTGCGGTCTGTAATTAAAAAAAAATAAAAAATAAAATGCTGTGCTGGGATATAGGCCTTTTCTGTGGGACGGAATGGGTCCAGTCTGGGTTAGTGGATGATGATAAATGAACAAATGTGGCAACACAGATGAACAACCATTAAAACTTAATTCGAATTTATTAGTAACTCGCGATTTGACCTTGTTTTATAGTCTTTACGACTTGACAAGACATGGAGATTGCTTTATTATAGAAGTAAAGTAAATAATACTGATACTGTTAGTCTGCTTTATCCCACTGCTGGGCAAAGGCCTCTTCCCATGACATCTGGTCACTGAACCCTGGTCCAGCTCGTAGTATAAAATGAATCCTAACTAATATAATAAATGCGAAGGTAAGTTATCCCGAATAAAAGATCTTATGATATTAGATGACGTCACGTGTCAGAACCCAAATTGATTATCCAATTCTAAATTAAAACGAGCGACGCCGCGGGAAAAATCTAGTGTATAATAAATATTAGTAACATTCCCAAACTTAAAAAAAAAGTTAAGAAGAATAATAGTTACGATCACACAAACGTACAAGAAAACTGACTTTATAATTATGGGTAAATCCTCCTAAGAAACATCTATTAGGTCCGTCAGATAGATTCCCAAAAAAAATGGATGATGACACGTATTTTTTCTTTTTTATCGTATGACAAAAATGAAGACGATACAGTGCGTCGAAAACTCGTATGATGTCACATGTAGGTACAATTTGTAATAGTTTTACCCACACGTGACGTCACAAGCCACTCATGATCTTTGATGCGATTTATCTTCGTCAATTTTTATTGATAGTATAAAACAAAAAATACGTATACCCAAATATTTTTCGGTGATCTTACTGGCGGACTTAACAGAATCATAGTTTTTTTAGTCAGGAGCATCCCCTATTTGCACTATTTACAGATTACCTTAATTACATAGAACAACGTCCAACAAAACATTTCCTCAGGACCTAATAATAAACTATATTTCTTTCACAGTACTAAGAAATACAGACAGAGACTATTATAGTAAAAGCTGAGCATTCATTACCTTCAGTTTTTAGCAACGCAGGCGCCTTTCATCCTTTGAACGTTGCTAGGTATTTAAACGAACACTATTAACGACTGAAAGTGGCTGACTCGACATTCCTAGAATTGTTAATTTTAGGTCAGTTGTATATTTCAGACTGAGACGCGTTTCATTTTGCTGGAAAAGGTCTTAGTTCCGCTGACTGCTCTTATTTAAGATCTTGTGAAGGAAGATTTTTGAAAAAAAAAAATATTTTGTTTGGATAGCATGTCTTGTTTTCGTGAAACCTGTCATATCAGTATGAAATTTCATTTGTGCCTTTGCAACAGTTTTCTCAAGGCTATAAATTGCCATCAAAAATGCATTATTTCGACTCTGGGAAGTTACAGACAATAGGCATTACGACAGCATCGAAAAAATACAAATCAACAAGTCCGGCAGTTAGATTATTGTAAAATAATGGACACGTATTTTTTTGTTTTTGTAAATCAATGAATATTGACTAAGATAAAGCGCATCAAAACTCAGGAGTGCGGGCTCGTGACGTCAGAACGCACTAAAAATTATACCAAGGCATAACGTGTTCAGAATTTTAAAAGCGTCGTATCTTCGTCAATTTTGGTTTACTTATCAAAAGAGGAAATACGGGTTAAATATATTTTGAAAATCTTACCGACAGACTGTTTAGATTGCTTTAGTCGTCCACCCTATTGCCAACAAAAATGCACTAATTCAGACTCTGGGAAGTTACTGACAATTGCTAAAGGAACGTAACAATATTATTTTGGCCCAACCTGAGAATCGAACTCCTGCAAAAGCGAAAGGTCAACGGTAACACTTGCAACCATTAGACCATCGAAGAAATAACCATTTTGGTCAACATCTTCACATAATTGCAGTTTTTTAAAAGTAAAATACTTAAAAAAAACCAAACTTTTTCCAACCAACTTAATAAAAAGTCAAATAAACAAAAACAGTTCTCAATTTAAACAAAAACGAACCGCTACAAACTGAAGGGCTGCGCTGGAAACAGTCTTCTGTGCTATCAAAACAGTAGCATAAAATATAGTTTTAAAAGTAGTCTGAAATTAAAGCAAGCACAGGAAGTGGGAGTAGCGCAATTTTCTACAGCGGATCCTGGGCGGTGCGACCACAGTAAAATCGAGGGTAGAAGAATTTTTAGGTCTTTGGATATGGTATTATTTAACCCGCGCGCGCTCGTTCCGTCATAGACCGTATCCATCACTTCCCATTCAGGCGTGATCAAGGTCAAGAGCAGGACCATTTTGTAATAAAAAAAATACGGGTCAGTCTTCGGGCACTCCGATAGAAGTGAAAACTCAGTAACTTGTGAATTGGTCGTAGCACTGCTACGGGTTGTAGCCCGCGCACGCTTAAATGGTGCTAATGCCTAACCTGGTGTCAGAGTTTTATGTCACCCAAGGGCTTCTGACCGAAATTAACCAGTGTTAACCCTCCATCTTCCCCATGACTTTCAGTTTTTCGATTCAGGGCCAATGAGTACCACTGGTTGTTGACTCTGTCCGGATCTTGGGCGCGTTCAAAAATATTTGAATTAGAATTCGTCCCGCCGCGCCGCGCCATCTTCGAGATCAGTCGCGAATCTTCTTTCTCTAAGTTATTTTTTCCAGGTTTAAGAAAACATTGCAAGGTCTTTCAATACCACATAAACATAACATCACCTAAACTTCAGCTAAAAGTAAGGCAGAAGTGTACCATAGTACATTTACATTTCATCGGTCCCATGAATCCAGGGCGAGCGTATAATAATCTAAACTGGGGCTAAGAAAAATCGCAAAAACATTTGGCTCGACCTGGGAATCGAACCTCATGATCAACAGTAGTGCTTGTACCACTAGACCAGTGGTTCCCAAACTTTCTTGGCCCAGGGACCAGTCTGGTATCTTCGTTGTTAGCAGAGACCATAAATTTCCAGATGGACACCGACTGAATCATGACTAGGGGTAAATATTTAACTGTCACAATGCAAAAATTGGAAAATAAGATGAATTAAGACGGTGAAGGATACAAGAGCAATCGAAGTGAGTTCGAAAACTTCAGCAATTATTCATACAATTTGTCAAAAATACCTACTTATGAATAATCTTGCAGCAGCGAGCGAAAAAAATGACACGACTCGTATAGGTCTTCAATTAGGTTGACTTGAGCTTGCATCTTCTGTGCCAGTTCTAAAGTACGAATATGTTTACCTTTCGCGGACCATATTTTAAGGTCCCGCGGACCATAGGTTGGGAGCCACTGCACTAGATCAAAGAGGCAATTTAATACCACATCCATGATCATTCTTAGCTTGCACCTCGAGGAGGCCATTACAGAGATCTTGCAGGGAAATTGCTTTCTTGCGAGCTCTTCATTTCTTGTGTAAATTTTATTTTTTAACCGTTCACGTTCCTCAGGTCCGTTTACGTAGCTGTTTACTCTTTTAAAAGCCTTCACGTAGGTTATAATAATGCTTTTAATATGTAAACCGAAGTTAGTTTAGCGTGCTGAGTTTAAGGGCGAATTGACGGGGCGATTAGCACACTAAACTGCGTTTAGGAGACTGTTAGTGTCATCTTTGTTGTAGTATAGTGACAAAGAAGGTTCTTGAACGCTGTTTAGGTAATGTTAAGGTAAGTTGATTGTTGAAATTAGGCCTAAGTGACGGAATTATAAAAAAATATGTTGAGATGACTGGAGTACCGAAAATCGATTTCAGTACGTATGTTAGTTTGCCAAAATAATTCGTAGAAAAAAAAAACATTTCCCGAGACAGAATTTAATAGCGGGTCATGTATTTATGTCGCATTAAAATCGGCGCGGTGCCGAGTCACATATGGGCCGTGGGCGTGTAGGACGAGTTGCTGAACTACTCCATCGTTCAAATTGAATAAAGGCTAACTTTTTTGACCGAATGAAATGTCGAGAAATACCCATCACTTACTATAATTAGTATGCAAGAACACTTGCGAAATGTGTCATCTAAAAATAAACCTGTAACCAATAGCTTTAAGGCCCCTATTTAAAATAACTAACGTATTCCAACTTCTTTACAAAATGCATTATGGACAATGTAAACGCCATTTCAATGAAGCCTCGTCTAACATTTATAATGAACCTTACTGGTAAAGAAACAGAGTTCATACTCAAATGATTAGCCTGACAAGTTTCTAATAACCGTGATTTATTTCTATAAATTGTAAGCTTTTCAAGCTGTAAGAAATTTATTGACGATAAGAATATTATTAAGCTTACCTATAATGCTGTGATATTTTGCCTGCTTTGGTGGTTTTGTAATCGTTAGCGTGTCTGCGAAAGAAATTACCGACTAAATACAAGCTAATTACGGGATGTGATCCCAAAAAGGCTCAGACACAGCCTCCTATATAAGCGAGCGTCACATTCACCATTCATTCTGTACATTCATCACCCCTTTGACTAGCATCTATACCTACGGGACCCAGAGTAGCGAGTAGATAGAATGCTTAAAATACTAGGCGTATTTTTATCAAATGTCAACTTAGGGAGAATTTCTCCAATGAAATTGAATACTTACAGCACACATCTTCTGCCATTGTAACTTACTGTGGCATCGTCAATGACAGCTCTTGAACGCCATTTAGATGTTTCATGTTCCAATGATGATCTTGTCTTAACCAAATGGTTATTTATTAATTACTAGCTGTTGCCCGCGACTTCGTCCGCGTAAACCACCCTTGTCACATAGGGGTATAAAAGAAGCCTTCGACTTGTTCTCTGACATAGCAAGTATACACAAAAAAAATATTAAATCGGTGAAGTCGTTTCGGAGGACTTCGATAACAAACAATGTGACACGAGATTTTGATGTATTAGATAGCTTTGTCTGTGGCTTTGCTCGCGTTGAATTCGGGGTAATTTTAATAAAAAACCGGCCAAGAGCGTGTCGGGCCACGCTCACTGTAGGGTTCCGTAGCTTCCCAGACCATTAAAAATACCAACATTTTTCGTCAGCAAAAATAACTTTGTTTTTCATAGTATTTGTATGAAAAACAAAGTTATCATTTGCGTTTTTTTGAAAAAGTGCTATATAACTCAAAAACTATTCAACTCATCAAGTTGAAAATAATTTTCCTAGAAAATTCATATAAAGGTCTACTTCTGTGATTTTTTTCATATTTTTTAAACTTATGGTTCAAAAGTTAGAGGGGGGGGGGACACATTGTTTTTGACTTTCGGAGCGATTATTTCCTAAAATATTAATATTATCAAAAAATGATTTTAGAAAACCCCTATTCATTTTTAAATACCTATCCAACAATATATCACACGTCAGGGTCAAAATTAAAAAAAAAATCGCTCCCCACTTTACGTCTGGGGGAGGTACCCTAATAAAAATGTTTTTTTTTAATTTTTATTTTTGCACTTTGTCGGCATGATTGATATACATATTGGTACCAAATTTCAGCTTTCTGGTGCTAACGGTCACTGAGATTATCCGCGGACAGACAGACAGACAGACAGACAGACAGACAGACAGACATGGCGAAACTATAAGGGTTCCGTTTTTTGCCATTTGGCTACGGAACCCTAAAAATGGAAGAATTTCATTGCGCAAAACAAAGAGTAAGTAAAATTCAAGATCCAGCAGACTTTTAAAGATATACATAACTGGGTTGCTCATAAATTAGTTGGTTTCAAAGCAGAACAGAGGAACTTTGCAGAAGTATTGTGTAAAATCTTAAATTATTGTCTAGGATGGAATTACTATGGCCGGTAAATTACATAACGATACGTAGCTACGAGGACAAACAAAAATTAAAGAAAATTTAGATTTGTGTTCAGTGAAAACCATGAAAACGACACCCATGAAGGAAAATCGAAAAAAAATCCTAGGTGCCTTCTTGGATTTTCATTTTAACCTCATTTTTGTTATCAACGACTCCGAAAACCACGCAAACGACACCCATGACGGAAATATTAAAAAAAAACCCTAGACGGCATCTTGGATTTTCATTTTGACCTCATTTTCGATATCAGCGACCCCAAAAAACATGAAAACGACACACATGACGAAAAATTTACTTCAATGTCATTTCGATTTTCATTTCGATCTCATTTTTGTAATCAGCGACCTCGAAAACCATGTAAACGACACCCGAGATGGAAAAACAAATACGTTTCCTCGGCCCTATCATGTATTTATCAATAGGAGTACTCTTGTGAAGTTTCGAATAAAATAGTCTTACCAATCTTGTTTCCCCTTACAAACTTTTGAGGCCCGTTTCACCCCTTGGAGGGTGAATTTTGAAAAAATCTTTCTTAGTGCACCCCTAGACTACATAAGGAACCTACTCGCCAAATTTGGAATCTGTAGACCCAGCGGTTTGGGCTATGCGTTGATTTTTAGACTTTGTCACCCCATTTACCCCTCTTAGGGGTTGAATTTTGAAAAAACCTGAAACCCGTTTCTACTCATTTATCAATAGGAGTACTCTTGTGAAGTTTCGAATGATATAGTCTAACTAATCTTGTTTCCCCATACAAACTTTGGAGGCCCGTTTCACCCCCTTAGAAACTTTGAACTTGGAAAAATCCTTTCTTACTGCACCCCTAGACCACATAAGGAACCTTCATGCCAAATTGGAATCTGTAGACCCAGCGGTTTGGGTTGTGCGTTGATTTTTAGACATTGTCACCCCATTTACCCCTCTTAGGGGTTGAATTTTGAAAAAACCTGAAACCCGTTTCCACTCATTTATCAATAGGAGTACTCTAGTGAAGTTTCGAATGAAAAAGTCTAACCAATCTTGTTTCTCCTTACAAAATTTGGAGGCCTGTTTCACCCCTTTAGAGGGTGAATTTTGAAAAGTAATTTTTTAGTGCACCCCTAGACTACATAAGGAATCTACTTGCCAAATTTGGAATCTATAGACCCAGCTGTTTGGGCTGTGCGTTGATTTTTAGACTTTGTCACCCCATTTACCCCTCTTAGGGGTTGAATTTTGAAAAAAACTGAAACCCATTTCTTTTCATTTATTAATAGGAGTACTCTTGTGAAGTTTCGAATAAAATAGTCTAACTAATCTGGTTTCCCCATACAAACTTTGGGGGCCCGTTTCACCCTCTTAGAGGGTGAATTTTGAGAAATCCTTTCTTAGTGCACCCCTAAACCACATAAAGAACCTTCATGCCAAATTTGGAATCTGTAGACCCAGCGGTTTGGGTTGTGCGTTGATATATCACCCAGTCAGTCAGTCAGTCAGTCAGTCAGTCAGTCAGTTTACCATTTTATATACAGGAAAAGTTTTTAAACACTGCGTAAATTTTTTTTGGTAGCTCAGTGTTAGTAATAGAACACATTCCCATTTTTAGTTTTAATTTTTTTTTTTCAAATTTTTCCATCTTGTCCCATTTTAAAATAAGCATAACATGGACATAATTTAATTGTAATACTGTGAATGAAAACGCGCTGGCTGCTGACGTACGATGTGTCCTAAGCCCATGAAAGTATGAAGGAAAAATTGGAATTACGTTTACAAATAACATATCACAGCCTAAACTTAAAAAAGTAGCGCGAAACGGCGGTCAGTAACCGTCAGCGCGTAGGTAGGTAAGTTTACGTCGGCGCCGTCGCATCGAGCGAGCGCACCTACAAAACTCAGCTGATCTCAGGTTGCCGGTTGGGCGACCGGTCGACGCGTGAGTCGGTCGACCGGGCGCCCGACTGGCAAGCGACCATAAAATAAGTTTATAGGTAAATAAGTCTCGTAAGCGATAACTTTATTTTTTACTACTAACACATATCAAAATAAAAAATACGTGTCTATTAAAATACATTCAAGTTTATCATGTCAAAATTTGCGCACTGGTTAAAAACTTTTCCTGTATATAGATAGAAGATTGAGACGGTGATAGTTGTATCACAGTTTCAATAATCTACACCCGTTTTGGAATTCAAATGGCAGTCGCTGTACTAAGATCTCAAACTTCTCGTTGTAGAATAGATAGACAGATTCTGTATAAACAATCTCAAAGAAGATGCATAAATACTTGCATGCAAACATCCTGAGTGGAGGCCGCGAATTGGCAAGCGTAAGGTGGGATGCCCTCAGGCCTTCGCAAAATGGCTGGTAGTAACTAAATGAGACTTGCCTAGAATTAAGTTGAGTGGCATGCGATTATGGAGGCCTATGTCCAGCAGCGGAATTCTGTAAGATGATAATGATGATGTTGAAGCATCCTGAGTGAAATAGTGGACTCACTCATATCAAAATATTTTATTTCATCGAAGCTGAGATGGGCACTTATAAAACGTCGAAAAAGGTGCTCGGTTTCTATTTCTGTGAAGAAGAACTGGCAAAACTACACGATTACTCTTTTCAAATCAGTTGGTATCACAATATTATTATGTTACAGCATTAATGCTTTAATATGGGGGACGAGTAACGCAAGAATTTCGAATGCGAAAGAAAACTTTGTATCGTCAAACTTTTTAGTATTTGCTTCCTATTTTTTTTTAGCTTATTATTTTCCGAGTGACTAATAACTTAAAAGTCGACTAAATGTTTGCAACAAATAAAATAACTTGCCAGCGATTAAATATTTCCGCGACTATTATATTATGTAAGGTTCAAAATTAAAGGTGTTATAAAAACTAAACACTAGCAGCTGCGTTTAGGTAGCAAATAAACTATACCAGTCAAATAAAATATTAGGCGAGGAGCTATAAATAATGACTTGGCGACTAATAATGTTAGTAGGGTGGCAAAGATAATATATTCCCAACTATTTATTTATTTATTTGACTAAGGATGCAAGAGCGAGCGAAGCGAGCTCGGGACTTGGGGCACCCCGACACGGACAGGTTTGGTTATTCATTGCTTCTGGGTGGTTTTTTAAACCACCCAGAAGTAATGAATGCCCATTTTCTATTTTATTTTCGCCATTAAGTTTCCGCTTAGATATTAATTCAGTTCCCAAAAGAAAAACTTGATGCTAGTTTAAATTAAAACGGAGCTTATTACTGATATTTTAATATGCTACCTATTACTTATTACGATACTCCTTATTAGCTGCCAACCCATTATATATGGTACCCACTCTATTTTTTTTTAAAACCTATATTCATTGTTGAGAAGCACAACCATTTCATACTATTTTATAATTAATAAATGAATCTAGCTTTAATCTAATACCTAGAACACAGCAAAGTACATAATATTGATCGGTCGCCCTGTAAAGACCAAGCTTTAAAGCCAGTAAGTTAATATTTAATAGGTAGGTATAGATAGCTTTTTGATGATTTCTGTTATAAATCGGGACTTAACGATGTTAAAAAGTACCCCAATAGGTAGCCTGAACCCTAATACAACATAATCCAATAATGTAAAGTCAGAATATAGCCCAGAAATACGATTAAACTCAATAATCTAATAATATTGTATGAAAAACATGATAAATTAATGTGACAAAGTCCTAACTTGAGGGTAAACAAACAAGCTGATTGGTCGAGAAACCCCATTGTATTCTACATCCGGGTTCGTTGGGCGAGTCCATTTTTATTTGGGTCACAGGGGTGAGGAGCGGGGAGTCGAGGGGCGAGGTTTTCCCGGCTTCCTCGCTATAGATAGGCGAGTGGTCGGCAACAAAATATGCTACCACCGTGACGTGCGCTTATGTGTAACAGTATAAATAGAGGCGCTCTGGGGTGTTACGGGCAGTCTTCGCGCTAACTCCGTCATAATAACACCTAGTGGTTACTATATTTGTCGTCGTCGTAATTTTCGAAGTAAAAGTCTTTCCTGTATCTGTAATTATAGTGTAATATCAGTTTGTAATAGTTCTTCAAAAGTTTGTGTTAAAAGATTATGTAATCAGTACTGTAAATAAGTGTCAATATAATTACCTCAGTTCATCTTCAAGTGTTTCTATTAATCAACCCTTGCGGCCTAAGATCCCTACATATTTGGTCCTTGCGAGTCGGATCTGCTGAGCACGCGCGAAGATGAGTGAAAGAAGCACTATTACGACGAGGAGTAAGTTGCGCCGGTTGGAGGCCGAAATGAATAGGCGTCGAGTTTTGGAAGCTGACTCTGGGTTGCCGTCTGACAGGGCACCGGGATCACCTTCAATTGCACCTACGACAACGTCGGTTCCTGTCCCTGTGATCCCATTGGCGGGTGGAGGTCGTGTCATCGACTTCACAGAAATGACCACGCCAGTGAGGTCGGAGAGAATACAGAGGGCGAGGTCCGAGACAAGCCACGTTTCGTCGAGGAGCGGCCAGAGAAGTGCCGACTATCTACGACGGAGGGTTGAGTACGAGGCTGAACGAGAGTTGGTGCACATGAAGGAGCGATTAGTACAGAAGAAGCTTGTAGCCGATCTCGCTGAGATAGACGCCGCGGCCGAGGAAGACTCAGATGACGAAGGGGCGACGCGTCGTGTAGAAGAATGGGTCACGGACACGGCGCCCACTGAAAGAAGAACTCCCACACCCGCTGTGTGTCGCGACCCGCCGCCGCGACAAGTGCCCGCGCCCGTGCGCGAAGTGTCAACGTCCGTACCGCCGCTTGACTACACACCAGCGCTCCAACAGGGTGCGCCCGCGTCGGTACAGTTTCGTGATCCGCTGTACTCGGACAACGAGACACCTGCAGCTACGGTGAGAACTCCACGACCGCAGGCTCGAGAAGTGCCTGATTGGGATAACACGTACGCTGATGATAGAGACAGGAGCAGGTCGCGGGACAGGAAGATTGACCAGTTGGCGGACGCTATAACAAGCTTAGCGCGCCCGCGGCCGGTACCAAGACAAGCCTACGAGTTGCCCTTTTTCAAAGGCGACCCAGCTGAGTGGCTGTCGTATAAAAATATGTACCGTGACACAACAGTAATGTACGAGTTCAAGCCGCATGAGAATTTAGCGCGCTTGAAAACATCGCTGCAAGGAGACGCAAAGATAGCTGTAGAGGATTTATTGCGTACCTCTACGAACCCAGCCGAAATAATGAAAACGCTGGACGAAGAGTATGGGCATCCTAATCTTGTGCTAGAATGTGCCCTAAGGAAAGTGCGAGCGTTGCCTAAAGTGACTGAGAGTGGTCGCGAACTTAGAAAGTTTTCAACAACAGTGAGGAATTGTGTGTCGCTCCTGAAAAGTATACAAGCAAATGGATACTTGAACAACCCACAACTGGTGAGTGAGCTTTTAAATAAACTTACCTCTGTACAACGTGCTCAGTACGGTGATTTTGCGATGGGCATGGCAACAAGCCAGGGCATAGATGTGCGAGTTTCACCCAGTCTAGAAATACTCGCAGAGTTCTTGAGTCATCTAGCCCGAGCCACGTCCTATTATGTACAGTTGGAAATGAGTACGCCCACAGCATCGACTAGCTTCACAAAGCCTCGAGTAAACGTACAAGCACTAAAGCAGACTAGAAATGTTCAACGCTTACATGTACATTCTGATAATGAACAACAAGTTAAAGCTACAGAGGAACAATGCACGCTATGTGGAGATAAACATAAACTACCTAAGTGTGAGAAGTTCACTGGGTTGAGTGTCGACGAGAGATGGCAACACGTCAAGCAAAACAAGTTATGTTTCAAGTGCATTATCAAGAAACATGGAAAGAACTTCTGTCGTGCAAGTAGGTGCGCGTCGTGTAATTACGCTCACCACACGTTGTTGCATGCCGACAAGAAGAGCGAGAGCGTCACGAACGTTAGTGATTACACTGGGAAGGCACTATTGAAGATAATGCCCGTGTGTGTAACAGTGAACGGAGAGGACAAACATTGTTATGCCCTATTGGATGACGGGGCGACCGTTTCACTGATTGACGACTCTCTAGCGGAAAGTGCCAGTGGGAAGCAAGTTCCACTAACACTACACAGTGCGCGCGGTCAAGTGATCGTCGACGACTCATCAAGAGTTATTAGTGTGACAGTGCGCGGACCGAACGGGCAAACGCATAAAGTGAAGTGTCGTACATTAAAAAGCCTGGACTTGCCCGCACAAACAGTACCTGCCGCAGTGATATCGGAACACGCCCACATTCGCGACTTGGGTTGCGAAGAGATGAGGGGAGCCAGACCACTGCTGTTGCTGGGTCAGGACAACTGGGAGCTGCTGACCAGCCAGGAGACTCGCCGAGGGAAATCCGGTAAGCCAGTTGCCTCTTTGACCAGCTTAGGTTGGGTTGTGCACGGACCTGTAGGTAGCTATCACGACACTAATGAACACTCTTTAAACTGTGTAGTAGAGTCAACTATTGACTTACATGAGTTAGTTAAAAAACAGTTTGAGCTAGAAGCGATAGGAATTTCAGAAGTGCCTAGAAAACACAAGGATGTAGAGAGAGCCAAGGCTATTTTAGATTCAACTAGCCGTCAAACCGAGAGCGGTGCGTGGGAAGTAGGCCTGTTATGGCGTCGGGACAACCCTCAGTTGCCTGACAATTATAAATACGCACGTCAACGTCTAGCGGGAATCGAACGTCGGTTACATAAAGACTCTGTATACGCTACTGCCTACACAGCACAGATAGATAGGTTGATAGCTGAAAGGTACGCGAGTAAAGTAGAGGGCGGCGTCAAGTCCGATTCGGTTTGGTATTTACCGCACTTCGGGGTAACGAATCCCAACAAGCCGGGGAAATTGAGATTAGTGTTTGACGCCGCAGCTAGCTACAATGGGACATCATTAAATGATAATTTATTAACTGGGCCTGACTTACTCAATTCCCTGCTAGGCGTTTTATTTAAATTCAGATTAGGGCCCATTGCTTTCACTGGAGATATAGCCGACATGTTCTTACGCGTCTTAATTAGAGAACAAGATCGCGGGGCACAACTGTTTCTTTGGACAACTAACGATAATAAGGAGCCTGACGTGTATGTCATGAACTCCATGATATTCGGTGCCGTGTCGTCACCGACATCGGCAATTTACATACTCAATAAGAATGCAACCAAACATGGAGTAATGTACCCCGAAGCAGTAGCCGCCATACACGAAAAACATTATATGGACGACTACCTAGATAGTGCTTGGTCTGCCGCGCAAGCCCATAGACTGATTGAGGATGTCACACACGTCCACGCCACAGGCGGGTTTAATATACGGGGGTGGGTCACAAACTCTCCGGAGTTGCGCGACAAACTAAGCACTGAATTGCCTGACCGGGTTAATTTAGATAAAGGTGAAGGTGCGACGGAACGCACATTAGGAATGATTTGGTCACCGAACACAGACGAGTTGGCCTTTGACCTGTCATTTAAGCGTTTACCTAAAAACATAATAGAGGGTCACGCAGTACCAACTAAGCGGGAATATCTTAGGTTCATCATGTCGATCTTTGACCCTTTAGGTTTCCTATATCCGTGTGTCATACAGTCGCGTATCCTCATGAAACGGATATGGCACACGGGTATTCAATGGGATGAACAGTTAAAAGAGACGGAAGCCAAGTTATGGTTTGAATGGCTGCGTAATTTACATCATCTCAATGACGTGTCGATACCTAGATGGTACGGCCTACAATTAGAACAATTAGAGTTGCATGTGTTCGGCGACGCAAGTGAGTCCGCCTACGCGGCTGTAGCCTATATAGTAGGTTTAAATTCAGAAGGGAATAGGGATGTCGCTATAGTTATAGGTAAGGCGAGAGTAGCGCCACAAAAGGTAACATCCATTCCTCGGTTAGAGTTGCAGGCAGCTGTGTTGACCTGTAGACTAGCTGACACAGTTGTCAAGGAATTAGGAACATCAATAAACAGTGTGCATCTATGGACAGACAGTAAAACTGTCCTCAAGTGGATAAATTCAGATGCATTAGAATTTCAAAGGTACGTGTCACACCGCTTAGCTGAGATAGATAGGAGGTCAGAGAGGGCCAATTGGCGCTGGGTTCCGTCGGCGATGAACCCCGCTGACAAGGCCACCCGGATGGATTGGCCTGGCAACAGTAATCAGTGGTTGTCGGGTCCCCTTTTTCTTCGCTGTCCCCAGGAGCAGTGGCCGGCCGACACCGATCTCGACGCGGTGGCAGAGCAAGACCTCGAGAGAGTGCAGCGGGTACACACAGTCGCAGCACAAGCCGAACCGCTGCTACATTACGAGCGGTTACCCTCCTGGACGCGCGCCGTTAACGTTGTGGCGCGTGTACGAATATTTGCAGATCGATGTCGCAAGCGGCGTCAGACGACTGCAGTGACGGCGGACGACCGGCGCGAGGCTGAGACGCGCCTCTTGCGTCTGGCGCAGGCGGAGAGCTACGCAGCTGACATCAAGGCACTTCGAGAGGCACGCCCACTGCCTCATAACAGTAAATTACGGGCACTGGACCCTATGCTGTTTGAAGATGGGCTGTTGAGAGTACGCGGCAGGCTGGGCGCCTGTAGCGAGCTCGACTTCGGGGAGCGCCACCCCATTATTCTAGATGGGAAACATACACTCACACGGCGCCTCCTACATCAGTATCACGTGGAGGCGCTACACGCCAATCAAGAGACTGTGGTAAACAGAGTACGCGAGAAATTCTGGGTGACCAATTTGCGGTCATCTGTTAAGGCCGTCACCGCGAGCTGTCAGCGGTGCCGACTGGAGAGGGCCAAGCCGGTGACACCCAAAATGGGTGACCTTCCGGTGGCCAGACTGGAAATTACGAGAAGAGCCTTCGTCCACTGTGGGGTCGATTATTTTGGCCCCATGGAGGTCGCCATCGGTCGGCGCAGGGAGAAGAGGTGGGGCGTGCTATTCACGTGCCTCACCACCCGCGCCGTCCACCTGGAGCTGGCGTCATCGCTGAGTGCAGACTCAGCCATCCTTGCCTTGAGGCGCTTAATTGCGCGCCGCGGGCGACCTTCAGACATGTATTCCGACCGCGGCACGAACTTCGTCGGGGCACACGCCGAGTTACGCGCAGCTCTGCGCGACATGGACCAGGATAAGCTGAAGAGCGAGGTGACGGGCCGCGGTATCGCCTGGCACTTCAATCCCCCGGCATCCCCACATATGGGCGGGTGCTGGGAGCGACTGGTGCGCTCAATCAAGAACGCACTAAAGGCAACGCTGCGAGAGCGTGCCCCCCGCGAGGAGGTTCTCTATACCCTCCTTGCCGAAGCCGAGCTGATCGTAAACAGCCGGCCTCTCACGTATGTGAGCAACGACGTCGAGCACCCAGTGGTGCTGACCCCCAACCATCTCCTGCTGGGCACTGCCGCAGGAGATGCACCGTGTACGCGGCGGCATGCCGCCGACCTAGACTCCCGCCGCATGTGGCGACGGGTGAACGCGCTGGCCGACCTCTTCTGGAGGCGCTGGCTGCGCGAGTACCTGCCGACTCTTCAGCGACGCAACAAGTGGACAAGTGACGTTCCTAACGTAAAAGTGGGTGACGTGGTAGTGATTACAGACGCTAGTAAACCACGAAATCAGTGGACCAAAGGGGTCATTAAAAGTGTTTATCCTGGTGCGGACTCTATAATAAGAGTGGTAGATATAAAAACTAATCATGGGGTCCTGCGTCGACCCGTCGTAAAAGTGATTGTGCTTCCCACAGATGGAAATGTAGTCGGATGAACCCTCCTACAGGGGGTGGAAATGTTGAGAAGCACAACCATTTCATACTATTTTATAATTAATAAATGAATCTAGCTTTAATCTAATACCTAGAACACAGCAAAGTACATAATATTGATCGGTCGCCCTGTAAAGACCAAGCTTTAAAGCCAGTAAGTTAATATTTAATAGGTAGGTATAGATAGCTTTTTGATGATTTCTGTTATAAATCGGGACTTAACGATGTTAAAAAGTACCCCAATAGGTAGCCTGAACCCTAATACAACATAATCCAATAATGTAAAGTCAGAATATAGCCCAGAAATACGATTAAACTCAATAATCTAATAATATTGTATGAAAAACATGATAAATTAATGTGACAAAGTCCTAACTTGAGGGTAAACAAACAAGCTGATTGGTCGAGAAACCCCATTGTATTCTACATCCGGGTTCGTTGGGCGAGTCCATTTTTATTTGGGTCACAGGGGTGAGGAGCGGGGAGTCGAGGGGCGAGGTTTTCCCGGCTTCCTCGCTATAGATAGGCGAGTGGTCGGCAACAAAATATGCTACCACCGTGACGTGCGCTTATGTGTAACAGTATAAATAGAGGCGCTCTGGGGTGTTACGGGCAGTCTTCGCGCTAACTCCGTCATAATAACACCTAGTGGTTACTATATTTGTCGTCGTCGTAATTTTCGAAGTAAAAGTCTTTCCTGTATCTGTAATTATAGTGTAATATCAGTTTGTAATAGTTCTTCAAAAGTTTGTGTTAAAAGATTATGTAATCAGTACTGTAAATAAGTGTCAATATAATTACCTCAGTTCATCTTCAAGTGTTTCTATTAATCAACCCTTGCGGCCTAAGATCCCTACATTCATTTTACTTAGTTGCCGCATTAAATACATGCCTTTTTTTTTCTACTATATCTCCAGTGCCTATCCACTCCGTGTCGCAGATCCTATTCCTAACTGTCGGAACTAACGTAGCGTGGAAATGCGGCTGTCAGTTTGTTCCAACGCTGTTTCGTTAAAACAGTGTGCTATGGAGTATAAGATTCGTTTTGCTGGAGATATTAGGTGTTGGCTTTGGCACAGTTTTGTTGGCACGGTTATTAGCTGACGTTTGGTTAGTAAAAGTTATAAACGAAAATGTAAGTTTTCACACTGAAATTGGTCTCTGTTTTGTTAGGAACTTTTGCAAGATTTGACAAAAGAAATAACATTTTATCAGCGATATCATATTTATTCCACTGTTGGGACAAACAAACTCTCAGTTATTAACCCATAATTTACCACTTGGGCCGATTTCGAGTTGATGTGCCGATCCCGGATCGAGGATAGGCCAATTTCACACAAGGACTCGATTGACAGAAACCAACAGGGATCTCATGTCAATCCTCTTGAGGGTCGCGGAAATGCTTTATAACAAATCGAACTATGTATAGGAAGAACAGGGTGTATTTTTCTTCACCCCCATAGAAAAGGGAGGATCGCGTGTTCTATCTTGTAGGCTACTCTACTGCCCGATAGGTACCGTCAGTTCTATAATTCGTACCAATGTTCATTTTAGTTCTTCATTTGTGTCATAAATGGCGCTGTAGAACTGTTTGTATGTACCTATGTTGTTACAACATCTGCCTAGGCTCTCTCGAATCATAAGATCTACAAATGACAGCCGGGACCAACAGCTTAACGTACTTTCCGAGGCATAGAGGAAACTCGGTACGTAAGAGTGGTCACCCATCCTCAGGCCAACCTAGGCAAGCACGACTTAACCTAAAGATCGACCCGAGCAGCTGGTATTATTTAGTCACGAGCTTCTCCAACAGCTTCCTACTCGTTAATTAATAGTTCTCTGACTGTATTAATTACTAATAATTAACCACAATCATGATCCAACGACGTTATAGGTATAGAATGCATGCCTTGTCTATAATTAACTTAATTCAGTACGTCTGTGTATCTCCACAATAATGATCCGATTACGGAAGCGTGTAATGATTATTATAATTACACATAATTATGTCGATAATAATACAGGGTGTAAATAAATCCTCCACGAAGCCGTGAACCAAGCATTCTGTAAGTACATCAAACTGAGTAAATCTGTGAAAAAATATTGCTGGGAAGTTACTTTTTTGTGGGGTAAAAAATCACATTTTACAGTAACATTGTCCTGAAGGATGCATTGAGTAGTTAAATTAAATCATTTATTTTCAGACAACTTGACCCATAGAGTGTTAGTCAAACAATTCCTTAAAACTATATTAGTAAACACAATAAAAAAAAAAATTGTCATCTTTGGAAGCATCCACAGCTTTTAGAAAAAGTCGACCAAATTATTAGGAACACACTTACTTCAGTACTTAATGTGGCCCTGGACGACCGAGCTTGGCAGCAAGCCACACTTCCCATTCGCTTGGGTGGTCTCGGCGTCCGCAAAATTTCAAGTATAAGTTTACCAGCCTTCCTCTCCTCGGTCTACGGTACCGAGAAATTAACCAGGGATATTTTATCTTTTTCACTGGTTGATGTTCAGGTGCCGTATCTGACTGATGCGTTGAACGCTTGGAAAATGGCTTGTCCCAATACGGATTTGCCCGACAACCTATCCTCCCAGAATCAGTGGGACGTGCCGCTCTGCAGTATTGTACGGAATACCCTTTTACATACGTCAATCAATACTGTGGAGCGTGCCCGTCTGCTGGCTGTGGGGGAATGGGAGTCGGGCTTTTGGCTTCAGGCACTTCCGTCATTCACCATTGTCACTATGATGGATGACGCTTCGTTCCGGGTCGCTACGAGTCTACGCTTAGGCGCACCTTGTGTTGCTTCGCATCGTTGTCACTGCGGTGTAGCTGTCGACAGCCTCGGAAACCATGGCCTGTCCTGCTACAAGAGGGCAGGTCGCATTGCACGGCACGCCAGCATCAACGACATTATTCGTCGGGCTCTTGCCAGCGCCGGCGTACCAGCGGTTTTAGAACCAAACGGCTTGGTGCGTGACGATGGCAAGAGCGTTGGCAGGCCTTTGGTGTGGGACGCAACTTGTGTCGACACCCTAGCACCTTGCCACGTTGCAAGCACGGCGGGCTGTGCAGGCGCTGCTGCTGCAGCTGCTGAGATCCTCAAACGGCGCAAATACTGTAACCTTATTGGTAACTACAGCTTTGAGCCGTTTGGGGTCGAAACGCTCGGGTCATGGGGTCCGAGTGCGCGTCTCCTTTTCAAGGAAATCTCCCGCCGACTGATCGACACTTCGCGTGACCAGAGGGCTGGCTCTTTCTTTGGCCAATGAATTAGCATTGCCATTCAACGTGGCAATGCTGCCAGTCTTCTGGGCACGTTTCCCGATGACAGCGATGCGGAGGAGTATTTTGACGCCTAAGTGTCCTATTGACATTGTTGTATATATATTGGTACTAGTTTTACGTTTAGTTTTATTTTTGTAATTATATATAGTTTTGGATGTAATATATAAATATTGTACATAATGTATAACAAAACTGCTCTCAAAACGGTGAAGGAAAACATCGTGAGGAAACCGGCATGTCCCAGAACATAAATTCGAAGACATGTGACATCTACCAATCCGCACTGGGCCCGCGTGGTGGATTATATAGCCCATTCCCTCTCATAGAGAGGAGGCCTGTCCCAGCAGTGGGAACATTAATAGGCCGATGATGATGATGAATGTATAACAAACAATGAAATTGATCAATTACCTACATCAATAAATACATACTAAGTATACATATAAAAAAAATAAAAAAAACAAATCAACATTATCATAATCTTTGGTAAGTTCATCAAGCCCCATGCATTACATGTAGCTTGACAAACCTACCAATTGTCGGGCCATCCAACCTTTCTGCAATTACCTTCAGAATGCCATTCTTGCTTTTCCCTATTCGGCGTATGATTGAGGCAACTTTTTTTCGCATTATCGCAAAATAGTCATAGTAGGAAAATGGTCCTATTTAAAGTAAAGTTAAAAACACATAAAAAGAAACATAAAAAAAAATATTTAAAAAAACCATATAAACATATCCGTAAGAAGAAGGTTCCCCTACTTGCATTTAAAATATTGTGCTGTTGGATGGATTGGATTACGGAGGTCGTAGATGTGTTTAAAGTAAAAATCTTACAATAAAAACTTGTATAAAAAAAGACTAAATGTTGGAACTTTGACCCCCAATATCTCCGTAACTAGAAGGTATGGTATAGAACAGAAGTCTGATCGCAATGACGGGGAGAGCAAGTGCCTTTCGGGTTCGGAGGTTTTTTTTCAAAATGGATGGAACGCGCTGCGAACGTGCCGGTCACTAAATTTGTCTCGGTTGTCTATTTATTTATTTTACGAGTTTTACCGCTAGTTTCGTCTCCAAAACGCAAGTACAGTTTGAAACATCTCAGTGCTAATGTGATCTTATAAAGTTTTGCCTTCTCAAAGCTCTATACAATAAATGAAAACTTATAACGAGAATCTGCTAAAAGTGCTAATCACCCTGACTCAAGCGCGTGTGTAACGGATATTCACGGTTAAGTGCGGGACATAAGTGCTGTTACGGCGTGCGCAACTTGCTGCGCGGCCACCGTGTACAGTAATTGTCAGTGCTACCAACACCCAGCGGAGAATCCTGACATAAACGTTCCAGCTACAGAAATAATAGATAGCAAGTTTCTGAACATTATTAATTTATTATTGCTGCTTATTTTTATTTTGTACGCGAGCCACATCCATCCGTCTAATACATCAACTGCGTTTGTTTAACTGCCTGACATGCATCGCACCCCTCCTAAATCTCCAAAGACCCCCGGACCAGGACAGTCTCAATCTGTTCCTGACATTGCTACAGCTTCCAGATGCGAGGAGTCCAATGTGAACGTAAACAATAGGGGAAAGCGGCAACGTATCGACGATTCACCCAGCAACAGGGGCTGGAACTCGTCCTGTTCGTGTTGGGAATGGCAGAGCGAACTGATGCAGCTTTTGAGTGCATGGAGGACCGAATATGACCAGAAGTTGTCTAACTGGAAAACTGAACATGACGCAATGCTGTCCACACTGATTAAGGACGTCTCCGAGATTAAAGTGGCCATGCAAAAAACTGCCATTGAGCTCGAAGTCAGGTCAGCTAGTCACCAAATGAGAGAGAAAGGGAAGAATCTGGATAAGCGTCAAGATAGCATGTCAGACATAAATAAAACCCCGTCAACTTCCCAGCTGTCCTATGCTCCACCAAAGGACGACGCTGGAACGGTAGAGAATCCCATAGTAATTGTGTCAACAGGGAGAAAGGCGGTGGACCGAGATTTCCCCGAGACGGACCCGCGAGTTACAAATCTTGTTGAGAAACCGGTAGTGTCAGCCACCCGCCCAGCTCCTAAACCCCGTGTCTTCTTGCCACTGCCAGCCGCTGCAGCCGACGTTACTATGAGTGACACAGACAAGGACGGACAATCAAAGGATGGTTGGACGGAAGTTCGGCACAGGCGTTCCCACCGTTCGCTCGGTAATGTTCTTCGCGGGACTGCGGCTCCTGGTACCACAAATTTAGAGGCCTCAGAAAGATGGAGATACCTGCATCTCTTCTACGTCAAGCAGGGTACATCTGATAGCCAGGTAAGAGATCACCTGATTTCCATTTGTGGAACTGATGTTTGTACGGTGGAAGTGCTCAAACCTCGTGGCAAATATGCCTCCTTCAAGTTGGGTGTGCCCTCTAAGCTGGCCGAACTAGTCATGGCTGCACAAAGCTGGGCTGAGGATATCTGTGTGAAACCATGGCGCCGTAACTTTCGTGGTCAAAGCAACGACTCCCAACAAGCCCCATAACGTTATTTCTTCTCCCACCTCTACAGATCGCAACGACAATCTGCGAATACTGTACCAGAATGTGCGTGGGCTCAAAACCAAGTTACCAATATGGCGATCAAGCTTGTTGCTTTCCGATCACGACCTAATAGCCGTAACAGAGACAAACCTGGACAATTCCGTAGAGGACTCGGAAACATCAATCGGAGATTGGCGCATTCTACGCAGAGACAGAGTGACGGCGGGCGGTGGAGTGTTGCTTGCTGCGCGCCCCGGTGGCGTTACCATGAAGCGGCGACCCGATCTTGAGACTGAATGTGGCGAAGATTTATGGGCAACAATTACAATTTATGGCCAGACAATATCTGTATGTGTTGTCTATATAAAGCCCACTGCAACGGACGGCGACTACATGACTTGGTTTTGCAAAGTTGAGAGCATTATCTGCAATCTGAACGGACCTGTTATAATATTAGGTGACCTTAACTTGAAAAGTGCCTCTGTAAATGTTAACAATTATTACTGTTACTTCTTAAGCTTCTGTAGTCTGACTGAGATGAATGAAGTGTGGAATATGCGTGGGAGTAAGTTAGACGTAGTGCTGGCTCGGGAAGGCACCGAAGTAAGTTGTGAGCACGTTAAAGGTACGGAGCTGGTCCCAATCGACCTTTATCACCCTCCATTAGATGTTGCCTTTACTCTCAAAACCCACAAAGATAGAGAAAAATTAGACCCCAGCAACATTGATCGGAGTAGGGATTGGAATTTTGGCAAAGGGAACTATTCACTTTTAAGTGATCTTATTCTTGCTGCTCCTTGGCATGACGTTATTAGCTGCGATGACGCATCCTCTGCTGCTGGTAAGTTCTATTCAGTAATTTACGACCTGTTTGATTGCTCAATTCCAAGAAAGAGGAGAATGAGCGCTGGTAATAGGAGGTACCCAGTTTGGTTTACGCGGGATATTGTGAACGACACTCGGCGGAAAACTAAACTCCACAATAGCTGGAAACTTTCGCGATGTGATGCCACATATGCAGAGTTTAGTAAACTGCGGTCTAGCCTAAAGATAAGAACCCGAGACGCCTACAGATTGCACTGCAGCAGCGTGGAAAACAGCATACGCAGTAATCCACGACACTTTTGGCAGCACTTTTCTAGCCTGCGATCTAAGGGCGGATTTGAACCAATCGTTGTTCACAATGGTGAGACGTGCTCGGGTGTCAAAGCGGCCGAGGCATTTGCTCAATATTTTGCAAGCGTATTTCAGCCCAATTCACCTAAATTAGACCCTATGAACTCCAGTCCAAGTGGTGTGACAAATAATATTCCCCTCCCCCTCTTAACCCCATCGGACGTAGTAAAAGGGATTGCTAAACTAAGACCCTCCAGCTCAGTTGGCCCTGACAACATTCCAGCCTTTGTCCTTAAGGGATGTAATGACACCTTGGCAGCTCCTTTGTGTCATATTTTTAACCTTGCCCTCCAGTCCGGCTTATACCCTGAGCAATGGAAAACTTCGCGAGTCACTCCTATCCCTAAAACCTCCGACAAAACGTCGGTAGAGAAACACAGACCCATCGCTATCCTCCCAACCGTTGCCAAGGTTTTCGAGCATATTCTCCATACCGTGATTTACAAACACGTTGACAAGCTATTTTCTGATGCCCAACACGGTTTTCGACGGGGTCGCTCCGTAGACTCCAATTTGCTCATCCATGTTGACTACTTATCCAGTAGCTTGGACACCGGGAGGCAGGTCGACGCTCTATATTTCGATTTCCAAAAAGCCTTCGACACAGTTGACAACGATATATTGTTGACAAAACTAGAGGCCATAGGTTTCTCGTCCGGACTTCTCAGCTTCTTTGCCGACTACCTTCGAGATCGCAAGCAGTTTGTTAGACATGGTTGCTTTGAATCTAAACCTTATAACACCCGCTCAGGCGTGAGCCAGGGATCAGTATTGGGGCCACCTCTGTTCTTGATCATGATTAATGATTTGGTAACGGAGGTTAAGTTTGCCAGGTGCTTGCTATACGCTGATGATCTAAAATTGGTTGCACAAATCAGATCGGACGAGGACTGTATACTCCTACAAAAGGACATTGATGCCGTTTATAGGTGGAGCATTGTAAATAAACTTCCTCTCAACACAAGCAAGTGCCACGTCATGACATACGGTAGAGGGTTGCGACCAATCCATTTCAACTACAGATTGGGTGGCGACATAATTTCTCGAGTGACCAACGTAAAGGATTTGGGAGTGACTTTCGACCGCTGTCTGACATTTAAAGACCACATTTCTACCCTTGCGAAGGAGTCTTTCAGGCGTCTGGGCTTTGTGATGCGAAATGCTCGTGACTTCCGCAATCCTAATGTCCTTCGTTTATTATACACCACTCTAGTTCGAAGCAAACTTGAGTCTAGTGCCTGTGTCTGGCACCCTTACACCGCTACCCAGACATTGATGCTGGAAAAGGTGCAGAAAACCTTTCTAAGAGGCTTTTTCCAAAAGCTATTTTACTATTTTCCTTTCCTGTACCCTACCAACTATCTGTTAGGAGCGTTGGGATTTAACTCCTTGGAGGTGAGAAGAGGTGCTGAGCAGCTCAAGGTAGCCTGTAAAACCCTAAGAGGACTAATCGACTGCCCTGAGCTCCACAGCCTTTTTTGTCGGCTATTCGTGCCCGATAAATACATCGGACAACGCCAATGCCGCCGGCATAGTCTGTTCGCCCCACCGTCATCTAAAACTGTCGCCAGAGCTGAATCTCCGGTGTGTCGTACTCTTAAGACGCTCAATGCCCTTCTGATTGCCAACCCCGAATGTGATGTGTTTGCGGATGAATGGAGTAAGGTTATGCGGTTATGTCTGATTTTCTGTGAGAGAAAGTATGCAAGAGTGTCCACTGTTCCATGTTAGTTTGAGTAATTAATTTAATTCAAACCATTATAATGTATTGTATTTCTACTTTTGTTTTGTAAATTATTGTAACTGGTGTTTCTATGTTAATTATTGTAATTGGTGTTACCGTTTTAATTAACTATAAATAAATAAATAAATAAAATGAGTTTTCTTTACACACTTTATTTTGACCTTCAACAAAACCCAACATAGTCCACATCCTTTCCCAGAACACCTGTAACAGCATTCTAGTAGTTCCTTAAAATTTATAAAATCGTTAACACTCCAGCGTTTAGCACGTAAACAAACTCGCATAAATTACGCATTTTTACGTAAAACTTTTAATGGAATAACATAGTAGTGGCCCTGGACGGTTACAACAAAGTTTTATTACGGAGTCCTACGCACTTCGGCGAACTAAATTGTTTGATTACAAGCTGGGACTTGGGTACAGTTTGCGTGTATTAGAACGGTACTCCGTTATAGGCAGAGGCACTGATGACTTAATTGAGGCTATGGATATTATGTCAAATGTCTGTAGAATACATTGGAACCGATGGGCCAGAGTCGTCACTGAGTGGGTGCCAAAAGACAGGCGTCGTCACCGAGGAATGCCTAGGCCTGATGACTTAGAGGCGTTTGTTAGAGATTGGCCTGAGAAAACTGCACGTAGAGAAGAGTGGAAGTCTATGGGAGAGGCCGTTGCCCAGCAGTGGGACAATATAGGCTAATAAAAAAAGATATAGCTTTGTCAAAGTCAGGAGGCAGGAATTCTGGCGTAGCTCGGTCAATGAACATATTTTTGAATTTTGAAGACAATTTGCAATGCGTTGCTTGTAATAAACAATTAGTTCGTAATTAATAGCTTACCTGATTAGTTGACAACTGGTGTAAAAAGTACATTAACGGAACGGAGACGCTGTTCTTAGCGGCATTGCGCTTTTTTTTTGTATTGGTCCAGATCTGGGAACTTTCTAATGACGAATATATTGAAAGTTCCAACTTTCTTACAAGTTTTTAATGTAAATACAAGTTTTAAATGTTATTTATTTGTTATTATTTTACTTTAAAACCTCTATGCCCACTTTGCTATTTAATGCATCCTTCAACATAATGATTTGAGTCCGTTACATTGAGTGCTACCCTAAATCCTGATTTTTCACATAAAAAAACGATTCCCATCAATAAATAATTCATTATGAGATCATTATGATGTCGAATAAAATCGAAAAGAAAAAGTTACAAATACCAAATTAAAATTAAAAAGCGGCCAAGTGCGAGTCGGATTCGCCCATGAAGGGTTCCGTATCAAAATTGTGTAAATTGCGGTTTACGATATATTATGACGTATTAAAAAAAACTACTTACTATATACTATCCACAGATACCCCACACGTATGGGTTTTGATGATTTTTTTTTTGAGTTTCAGTTCTAAGTATGGGGAACCCCCAAAAATTATTGTTTTTTTTCTATTTTTGTGTGAAAATCTTAATGCGGTTCACAAAATACACCTACTCACCAAGTTTACAACATAGTTATTATAGTTTCGGAAAAAAGTGGCTGTGACATACGGACGGACAGACAGACAGACAGACTTACAGACAGACAAACAGACATGACGAATCTATAAGGGTTCCGTTTTTGCCATTTGGCTACGGAACCCTAAAAAGGTAGCCTGCTAACACGTGGCGTCAATCCCTTGACGACCAAACCATAACTCCATATTAACTTATTAATAGATTTGGGAATTTGAAAACCTAAAACTCGGCATCAAAGCCCAGCCTTCCTTAATAATGAGAGTTTCAATGACACAAGCCGTAAAAGAGACATAAACAAAAATTTTGCAACCAACAGAAATCAGTGCGAGGTGTGCTCACGTAAATTGATGGTGATTTTTACAAGAATACACAGTTTAACTGGATATGGCAGAAGAACCTAAGTACTCATTCACATAGACTCGCGGGTGCGGTGGCGGGCGCGGTGGCGGGCGCGGTGGCGGGCGCGGTGGCGGGCGCGGTCACGAAATATCAAACATATGGCGCAATATCCAAGTGTTCACGTACACAACGCACGTGCGGTCTAAGTAGCGGGCAAGCTAGCGACTGGCGCGCGCGGCGGGCTCGCGGCAATATCAAACGCGTGAGATGTTTGGTTGTGTTCACATCGAACTAGCGGCGGAGCGCGCGATTCACTCGCGACGTCAGGTAAGTTCAACCAGTATGAACTTATCGCTAGAAACGGACTCGTGCAAACGCCTGGCGGCCAATGTGAGCACGAACTCGGCACGTCTCCGCGCCCGCACCCGCTACCGCGCCCGCGCGTTCCTACGTGAACAAGTACTTAGAACAGGAAGATGTTATTATCATCATGACCATTCTCTGGCCCCTATTTCCAATTCATTTTAAGTCAGTGCAACATTTGTCTTCTTATTCCATACTTATCTCGTTATCTCATTAAACAAATCCTCTCTAGCCATATCCTCCTCCACACAGTCAAACCATCGTTTCTTTGGTCTTCCTCTACTCTTATACCCATTAACATTCATACTCAAAACTTAATAATCATAATTATCATTTAATTATCAGACTTGTTACACCTGAGTAGTCTTGTGGTTTCATACAGAACGTAGTTTGTATGCAGATACGAACTACGAATCATACTAGAAGTAAGATAAATTCTAAATAGTGCTAGATAAGAAGTTTCAAGCGAGATAAGAATATAATAATAATAATGGAAGGGGGAAACCCATGCACAAACTATTGTCACATATTAAGTCCATAAATCGAAAGGTATGTAGCGTAGGGCAGATTAAAAAAAAACAGCTGTTCCATACGCCGCCTGCCTTCAAAGCAAGAGTGAACAGTGATCTTCTGGGCACGCTCGTTCCATCAAACACCTCATCCATCACTTTCCATCAGGCGTGATCGAGGTCAAGAGCAGGCCCATTTTGTAATAAAAAAACTACGTTTTGACCACGTGGTTTTTTGCATTTTTGTTGGAAACACTTGATTGTGTTATAATTTACCGTTGAAATATTTCTGGAGATCAAGGGGCTGTATTGTACGTGATAAAAAAGCGTTTGTGCGTTGTTATCCCTCCCTCCTCATATACCACAACCCAGCTGCCTAAAAGAGGAAGTAGTCCACCATGACGAGGGTCCTCCTTTTTCTGTGAACGATGTTTAGTACTTACACCATCTCCTCATACTTCTTAATGGAAAGGGGGTTTTCTGCCATGCTTCTTAAGTCTGTGCGAGTCTCAAACAAATCTAACCGGCCCTCCTCTCAATATCATTCACCCATCTGGCTGTTGGTCTGCTGATACTTCTTCTTACACTTCTGCGGAATCATTTAGTGATGGCTGCACCTGCTATCACCTCGTCCAGCCAAGAGTCCTGTCCATCTTCAGGACTCACACTACTATTACTTAGTAGCGTTTGCACTCGGCTTCACTCGTGTTAATTTGAATTTGACAGTTAGACTCTTAAGCCGGAAACACACTTACGTGGCGTGGCGTGGCGTGGCGCTTGCTGTCGTTATGGTGACTGTACACACTAATGTGTCCTGTCGTGGCGCGCTCTGGCGTTATTTCTAAACAGCACATTTTGAAACTTTGCAGCGTTCAAACGTTCATAATTGAACAAAACAATAAATGAATTTGAATTTGAATAATGTTTTCTTCGCCAAACTCGCGCCATGAGCCACGTGGTGTAGAAACACATTTGCCAGTTGTGGCGTATCGCGCCATAAGACCCATCCGCTCTGGCGCAATCGGTGGTGAGCAGTCAGCGCCACACGACACGACCTACAAATATGTCTCTAACTATACTAAATGTATGAAACCGGTATGCTTCTGGCGAGCCACGCCACGCCACGTGACGTAAGTGTGTTTCCGGCTTTAACACAAGTTAATGTATTAGTACACACTACTAAAGTTTCTATAGTAATATTATTATAATTCAATCATGATTCGAAAGTTACGTGGCGCCATATATTATATAAAGAACGTTATTTTTGCCGCGGGAACAATACTTTTTTTCGGGATGAAAGGTATCCATGTCCGTTTCTGTACAACGTTGTCAGCAACGTACATAATGTACATATGTATTCGATCGATTTAGTTTTTTATTCGTGAAAAGTTAACAAACAAACGTAATTTAACATTTATAATATCAGTTAGGATCATACATATTTACTCGTATTCCAATACAAGCAGATTTGTTTAGCACTTCCATCAAATTTGGATCCACGCGTTGATCAACCTAATGAACTTTTAAAATTAAAAAAAAGGTCGTGGGCAACATATTATCCGCTGGCACGCACCCCACCTCAGAAACAGTAATTTAATCCAAAGTCCCGTTTTGTCAACCCTATGCGGTTCATTTGGGCCTACTTTTTGCGGTGCGTTTAGCCCTTCAGCATAATTAGGGTTGAATTTCGGTCTTTTTTGATGATACTTTGTTGTTAACATTGAAGTCGAGGTTTTTGAGGAGGTGATTTTCTACATATTTTTAGGGTTCTGAGTTCTTTTTACAGAAGTAATTAAAAGAAAAATAATCATTAAATTATTGTTTTAGACTCAGAATATTTAATGTATTCTGAAATTGAAATTAATTTCAAAGTTACTCCTCTAAAGTCATCATTAACATTCGTGTACTTAACTACTTTTTATTTGTATGGATCGTGCTACAATACGTAAATACATTAACTTATTGAAGATAGGAAAATAAACGGTAAATTATTAGGAGAGATATACATCATCTTTAATCATTACTGCAATTCGCCCGGTTTTAAAGTAATCAGTAACTTTGGGAATATCTACCCGTTTTGGAATATCTGTGGCATACATACCAACATAAGCAAAAACTACACAGAATATTAAAACACTATTCACAATGTTTGCAAATTTCACCCAATCTTCTCTGCTTGACTTGCTTTCTACAGTAACATCATCAAAATCCCATCGAGGAGACACCAAATACTTTCTGTAGTTATTTTCATACACGAAATCGTTGATTAGTTCTACATACGAGTAACTGTGGGGCGTTGATTTGAACTTACACATTGCAGCCAAAACGAATGTTGAAAGAAGGATGATAACAGATAAAACGACTGAGCCACGATAGTACAGCAACAAGGTCGGTGGGAAGTGAGTTTCCTTCGGTATATTCGCAGCCAACTCCGTCAAGAAATAATAATGACACATCAAGCTGAAGCAGATCATGGCTAGTCGCACTCTACGCCTCACATCCAAACACAATGACAAAATACTGAGAAGAGTTAAAATAAAGGCAGGATAAACAACAATAGCAGATAAGCCGACTGCTTCACGCATTATAAACATTGTCATTTTTGTGAGACTCTTGGTACTATTATCTTTTCCATAATCAACTATATACCATTCAGCACCTTGAGGATCAAGCACTCCGAATTGAAAGTTAACAGTATAATTTCCTGCTACCCGCTTCGTTGTCCTCGCCGAGAATTCAAAATTGCATTCTTGCATGTCGTAGGGCCAGTCTGTGAGTTTGACGGTGCACCACGTTTCGGCTCTCATCTGATGTTGGTACTGAACGTCTCCAGTACTCTTTATGACAGCACGATAATAGAATACGTCAGCGTCAAGAAAATCTTCGGAGTTAAGTATTCCAAAGCTTGGAGTCCAAATGTAGAAGTTGGATCCATCTGTCTCGTTGATGCCATGATACTTCTCAGGATCCCACTTCAATCGTTCGTCTTTCCATTTAGTATTCATCCATGCTCCCGCTGACAACACCCCTTCTTCAGAATCAAAGTGGAATTGTCTTATGAAGAAAGTGACATCAATTGTTGTGGCCTCTTTTGGTGCGTGATTTCTAGTGTATCCACACTTTAGATCCTCCACAAGCTCTTTTTCCCAAGTGATGTATTGTGGAGTATTATCAATATCACAGTTTTTGGCAAAAGTACAGGCTAGGAAGAGTAGCAGTACAATATAAGTGTAAAGAGCCATGGTGTCCTCGATACTGCGGATTGTATCAATCGTTAGGTTGTTTTGTCACATAATACGGAAACGCCCACTGCAAATTTTTCCACAGACTGTAAACGTTATCAAAGGCACCTATTTCATATTGTGGCCAAATATTATCTTTATTCTAGTCATAGGTATGAACATTTTTGTGAGTTACAGATGGCTTAAGCTGAGTTAACACTGGCAGTACGTAGCTAATGTTAAGGTTCCGGTTTCCGCTCTTAGTGCTTAAAGTAGACCATTAAACGTGAGCCATGTTGGCCTTTATTCCAACCTTGCTCCAGAAGCAGATCAATCTTTCCAGTCTTCTCAGGAAAGCCGGAAGGGATCTTGGTGTTCCAAGAGTTTCCTTTCTGTTTCCTTCGCCTGCATGCACGTTCTGCACAGGGGTCTCTTAGTAATACCTAGTGTTTCAGATAGTGTAGATTTCAAATAAAACTTGTACTTGCTGCTAAGTTGTATAATTTTGTATAAAAACGTGAATACAGGTACTTTCGAAAAGAGGTTAGATTTACATAGCAATGTTGGGTTGAGCTCTGCGTGTGGCCACACGAAGACGACTGTCGTTCCGTCCGCCGCGGTGAATCGCGCGCTGGCTTGCTATGGCGGGCGTGCATCGTAGTGTGTGTGCGTTGCCGGCAGCGGTTGATGTATGTGTGCGTGCGCATAGTGAGTTGGCTTGAACACCTAGGGTGTGACAGTGGATGGTATAGCCTCCCTGAATTGGTGTCAAAGTCCACCATTTCTCCGCTTGTATTTGAGTGCGAAACTTTAATCAACTCCTTAGCTGATTGAATGGAATAGGTTCGAGTCCGAAGACTTTCGTCATTCATCGTTTCCAAGCGATTGCATACAGGGTGTAAATCACCTCATCACAAAGCCGCCAACCAAGCATTCTGTACATCAAACTAAATAACTTTACGCAAAAATTATTGCTAGGAAACGAATTTCTTTTTTGGGGTGAAAAATCGTGTTTGTGGTATGACTCTATGTAACGCACTTAAAACATTGTGCTGATGGATGGATTGAGTAGTACGGGGGAAGTAGAGTTGTTTAAAAAATACAATAAAAATGTCTTGTAGAAAACTTGGAACTTTGACCCCCAATATCTCCGTAACTAGAGGGTTCCCAAGTATGGTGTCGAACAAAAAAGTGATCGCAATGACAGGAAGAACAAGTGCCTTTCGGCTTCGTTAGAAAGTGTTTTACACCCTAATATTGACAGCATTATCTGCAATGATCGTCGGCAGCAATAATACTGGAGATAGTTTATAGAAAGAGTCACAAAGAGTAACATTGCTCCAATTTTAGCAGCAGTCCTGGTTCTTTTACGTAGGTGATCTATTCTGGGGCATTGTCAATAACATACTTTTCGGTCGAAATGTACTTCAAGTAGACTAGCAGCACAATGTAGGCTAGCAGGAAAATGGTTACCTTGAAACTGTGTGTTATATTACCTACTATATCAGGATTCTATATTTGGTTTGGTCATATTAAACGGAAACAAACACTGAAATTTTAACAATTTCGATAGTCTATGAATGTGATTATTGTAGTGCAAATTTGGAATCGTGGCAAAATATATTGCATATATCATTGGAAATAATTAAAAGAAGGTTCACTTCTTGATTCTTTCCCTTCGAATCGATGGTGCATGTTCCTTTAAATACATTACTAGCAATAGTTTTTATGGAGATTGTGTTAGAACATTTATAATATTCTGACACGATATAAAATAGTTGCACTTTGATTACAATCACAGACCATCGGAACATTCGCAGTGGGCGTTTCCGTATTATCTGACAGAACAATATAAACACTAATACTGTTTGCAGTATCGAAGGAACCATGGCTCTGAACACTCATATTGTTTTGTTACTCTTCTTAAACTATACTCTTGCCGCCGAAAACTGTGTTATTGACAATACCCCAGAATACATCACTTCGGAAACACAACTCTTAAAAGACCTTCGCTGCGGCTACAACTCAGACCTACCACCAAGAGAGGCCACAACAATCAATGTCACTTTCCTCATAAGATCATTCCGCTTTGATATTGCAGAAGGATTGTTCACGGCGCAAGCATGGACAGATATTAAGTGGAAAGACGAACGACTGAAGTGGGATCCCGAAAAGTATCAAAAAATGCGCCTGCACATCGACCTTGGGGTTTGTTTTTTTTTCATTTATAGAGTTTTGGGGTTTCCCGCTCGCATGAACAGGGTTTCCATAAATTACGCTACACCATGTAGATTTCCTAGCCTTTTCTCAACATCATTAGGGCCACCTTCCAGTATGACTGGATGCAGCTGAATATCAGTATTTTGCAAGAAACGGCTGCCTATCTGAGTTATCTGACCTCCAAAACCCAGTAAAGTACCCCAATCGTAATACTGGTTATCAGATTTCCGGGCCACTGATTACCTCAGTAGCGGCACTACAAAAAGTACTACAGAAACATAAAACAAAAAGTACTACAGAAACATAAAACAAAAAGTACTACAGCGCCATCTAAGGCACAGATGATGAACTAAACATCGAAACTTATCCAAATCCTACATCGCGCAAGTAAAGGCACAGGCGCGTTTTTGCGTTTCCGCGTTTTTGCGTCCTGCGATAATGCAATATCTGTTTTTAATACATTATGTATTGGGACGGCTACGAAGTTACACACTGCCGTAATAATAACGCCGCAATAAAAGCAGGACGCGTACGTGTCTGCGTCCTGCGACATTGCGATATGAGTTCTTAGAATATTTGGTATTGGAACGCAGAAACGCGAAAACGCAAAAACGCGCCTGTATGTGGGAGGCTTACAACAACAACAACAACTAACAACACAACAACAACAACAACAACAAAAAACAACAACAACAACAACAACTGACGGGTAGTAACCCACCAGACATAACACCAGTCTGGGCGGAGGATACAACCTTTTCTATGGGGGAAAAAGAATTTGACACCCTGTTCTTCATACCCCCAAACCTCTAACGCCTGCCAAAGCCTGAGATTGATAGCCGTGACCTCGTGACCAACGGCTTAACGTGCTCCTCGAGGCACGGAGAAAACTCGGAATGAAAAGGGTGGTCACCAATCTTTGAACCAACCCGTATTACCTGCTATTTCCGTGTCCAGTACAACAACGCGTTCCGGGCGGTGATGGGGCTGCCCCGTTTCTGTAGCGCATCGGGGATGTTCGCGATGGCACGCACTGATTGTTTTCACGCTTCCATGCGCAAGCGGTGTGCGTCTCTGGTGCGGCGGGTGCGGGCCAGCCCCAATGCCATCTTGGCAATGATCGCGAACAGGCTGGACTGCCCTTATGTCCGGCATTGCTGTGGCAGACATGTTGCTCCTCAAATGCCAATTAGAAAATTATAATAATTATTGTGATTATTTAAGCAGAGTTGTTTTATTGATTTATTTTAATACATAATTTTAATCTAATGTGATTTAAATTTTAATTTGGACTTATATTTTATTGTTGATTTTGGTTATTTTAATTCTGATTGTGATGTTTATTTTATTTTAATGTTGACTTTAATGCTGATTTTAAATTGATTTTAATTTTAGTTTTGATGGTGAATTTATTTTAGATGCGGATTTTAACTTTGATTATGATTTTTGATTCAAATAATGTAATGTGATGTAATTTTTTCATGTAATCTATATGGGTTTACTGCCTGAAATAAACGATATTATTATTTTTATTTATTTCAGTTTTAGTATTAAGGTCACTACATTTGTAACTATTTCGATACTAAATGAATGTATTTGAATGTAATTATAATGCAAATTTGGCATCGTGGAAAAATGTATTGTATCTATCACTGTAAATAATTAAAAGAAGATTAATTTCTTTGTCCTGTCTCTTCGAATCGATGGTATAATTATTCGTATAAATACACAACTTGCAATAGTTCTTAGGGTTCCGTCACCGAAGGGTAACCAGCGGGACCCTATTACTTAGCCTTCCCTGTCCGTCCATCCAGCCGTCAGCGGGCTATATCTCATGGTCCGTAATAGGTAGACAGTTGAAATTTTCACAGGTGTGTATTTCTGTTTCTGCTATATCAACAAAAAAAAAACAAATAAAAGTAGCTTCCTTACTACAATGGTACGGAACCTTATATGCGCGAGGCGACTCGAACTTGTCCGGTTTTTACAAGGACATAGATAAGATAATATGAAATAGGTCCATTAGATGCAATTTGATAAAATTAACAGTCTATCAAAACATTCGCAGTGGGCGTTTCCGTATTATCTGACAAAACAATATAACCACTTATTCTGTTCGCAGTATCGAAAGAACCATGGCTCTGAACACTTATATTGTTCTGCTACTCTTCCTAAACTATAATCTTGCCACCGAAAACTGTGTTATTGACAATACCCCAGAATACATCAGTTCGGGAAAACAACTCCTGAATGATCTCACCTGCGGCTACAGCTCAGAGATACCACCAAAAGAGGCCACAACAATTAATGTCACTTTCTTCATAAGAGGATTCCACTTTGATGTTCAAGAAGGAGTGTTGGCGGTGCAAGCGCGGACGGAACTAAAGTGGATAGACGAACGACTGAAGTGGGATCCCGAAAAGTATCACGGTATCAACGAGTCAGACGTATCAAACTACTACATGTGGACTCCAAGCTTTGGAATATCCAACTCCGATGACTTATATGCTTCTTACATATCGTACTATCGTTACGACGTCAAGAGTACTGGAGACGTCCACTGCCGACATCACCTCTTACAAGAGTCGACGTGTAGCATCAAACTCACAGACTGGCCATACGACGTGCAAGAATGCAGTTTTGAATTCTCATCGACGAAAAAGTTTCGGCATGCAACTAATTACACACTTAACTTCGGGTTTGCAGTCATTGATCCTCAAGGTGCTGAATGGTACATAATTGATTATAAACATGTGCAGGATAATAGTACTAAAAAACCGGCGAAAGTCTCCGTTTTTCTAATGCGTGAAGCAGTCGGCTTGTCTGCTATTGTCGTTTATCCTGCCTTTATTTTAACTGTTCTCAGTATTTTGTCGTTGTGTTTGGATGTGAGGCGTAGAGTACGACTAGCCATGATCTGTTTCAGCTTGATGTGCCATTATTTTTTCTTGACGGAGTTAGCTGCGAATATACCGACGGAATCTCACTTCCCACCGACCTTATTGTTGTACTATCGTGGCTCAGTCGTTTTATCTGTTATCATCCTTCTTTCAACATTTGTTTTGGCTGCAATGTGTAAGTTCAAATCAACGCCCCACAGTTATATGGAACTAATCAATGATTTCGTGTATGAAAATAACTACAGAACTTATTTGGTGTCTCCTCGATGGGATTTTGATGATGTTACTGTAGATAGCAAGTCAAGCAGTGAAGATTGGGTGAAGTTTGCAAACATTGTGAATAGTGTTTTAATATTCTGTGTACTTTTTGCTTATATTGGTATGTATGTCACATATATTCCCAAACGGATAAATTACGATATTGATCATAATTTTATAAGAATAACTTTAAAACCGGGTGAATTTTAGAAATCATTAAAGATTCAGTTATATTTCCAGTATAACGTGACCTCGATTTGTATACAGGGTGTTACCTTAATTAATAACCCTGTTTCTGAGGGTGGGGGACCCCAAGCCCTATAATATTAAAAATGGACAAACCCCGGAGTCGATGGGCATGTGATGATATGATGTGTAATAGGGAATATGCATGTATTTTTTCTTCAATAAAGTACAGTGCAATCAACCCTAGAAAACAATTTAACGTAAGTTCAACGACTGCTTGACTCCCAAAAAAACTATTAACTTCTACAATTTCTACGACAGTTCAAACTTCCGACTGTCGCGGCCATTCATTCATAGCGTTTGTCGTCATTTCCATCTGTCTGCCTTGCTTACATCTAAGTTTTTATCCTCAATCATTCACTAAATGTACGTGCTTTATTCAAGCAAATATTACAATAACAATTGTATAATAACATCTTAGTGAAACTTTAAGTAGTTTTCAAATAAAAGTGATTCTTCGACACATAGCATTAATTTGACGCCACTACCGGCGACAATGCGTTTCAATCTGCGTTCCGATTCACCGAAAACTAAAACAAAATACTGTAAATAAGTGTTCTCTTCTATTTTTTTGGTGATGGCAAGCAAAGCCGATGTCGACCATTATGCCAATGTCTAAAATGAATTGGAACGGCAAGAGTGTATTTAAAAAAATAAAAAAGTAATAAGGAAGTTGAGGGTTGAGGTTACATAAATTCCGACTAGGCTGAAAATTGGTAGGATTGTTCAATACACTATTATAAAGGAAATTTGAAAATTCCTTATCAATCTGGCACGAGCAAAAAAATTTATGCGGGGTCAAAGGTCTCAAAAACGGGTATTTCGCGATTTTCAGCAAAACGGTAAGTTTTATTATAAAATTAGCTCATAAAAATTGTAGATCAGATAATTATCTACAAAAATGCCCGAATTCTATTTTTCCTGAGAGCCACCGTTTTTGAGATATAACGATTCAAAAAGTTGAAAAAGTTGTAATCGAAGTTTTCCTTGAAATGTTCCACCTTTACACCATAAAGTGCCGATTGTGAGAAATCTACGCCATTCAGGATATTAAACTGTTTTTTTTCTGATAGCTCATGAACGAATGTATCCTCCTACTGTTATTTCAGTTTTTAAGATAATTACGTTGAAGTAAAACGAACGTGCTCGGCTAACAAAACGGAAGGAAGTAGTTTTATTTCTTAAAACAAAAAACATAGACACACTTTACCATAGAGAATCTAAAGAAGTAACCATAGGAACTAACTTATTAAAACAAGGTATTTTGGGCAAATTCAACACCTCCGAAAACCAATTTATCAAAACAGTACATCTGTCTTTGGAAAATAGTCGCCTTATAGAAGGTAGTATTTTAATAAAACTGGGTAGTACAGGTTTTCCGATGATAGAGACAGATCTAACATGATCTGATCGACCAGGATCCGGCGCATTACACTCAGAAACGGTGGCTCGTTGGAAAAAAAGTATCAATATATTTTTTGTATACCTACCTATAATTTTATGATCTACAATTTTTGTCTAGGTTATTTTTATGATAAAACTTACCATTTTGCTGAAAATCGCGAAAAACTCACTTTTTTGACCTTTGTCCTTGAATATTTTTTTTTTCATTCATAATCATAATCATCTTCACAGGATTGATGCCCCAACTTTAAACATTTTATTTATAATTATATTTTGAACAATTGTACCAATTATCAGCTTGTTGTAAATTTATGTACACAAAATGTCTAAATTGACCGGACTATAATAAAAAACTTTGACGATTAATTGAACTTATTGTAGATGTAAATAAGTGTTGCATTAGAAAGATAAACAAGTGTACCACAATGTTTATATGGGCAATACAGGCATTTCTAAGGAATAAAAAATATCTTGCATATTCCTGTTTTTACAAATGTTATTAAAACAAACCTTTTGTAATTTTCTTCTACTAATCCCTTTAACGTCATTGATATTATATTACAAGTTGTGCATTGATCAAATTACTGGCATTTTTTTAAGAAAAACATTAAAACGAAAAAATGCGCCTGCACAGCGACTTTGGGGTTTGATTTTTTTTTTTCATTTAACGAGTTTTGGGGTCTCCCACCCGCATAGACAGGATTTTCCATAAATTACGCTACACCATGTAGATTTCTTAGCCTTTTCCCAACTACATTAGGGCCAGTTTCCAGTATGACTGGATGCAGCTGAATATCAGTATTTTGCAAGGAACGGCTGCCTATCTGACCTCCTAAACCCAGTAATACTGGTCATCAGATTTCCGGGCCACTTACCTCAGTAGCGGCACTACAAAAAGTACTACAGAAACATAGAACAAAAAGTACTACAGCGCCATCTAAGACACAGATGATGAACATCGAAACCTATCCAAATCCTACATCGCGCAAGTAAAGGCACAGGCGCGTTTTCGCGTTTCTGTGGTTCCGCGTCCTGCGATAATGCAATATCTGTTTTTAGTACATTATGCATTGGGACGGCAACGAAGTTACACACTGCCGTAATAATAAAAAAAATAATGAAAAGTAGGACGCATACGTGTCTGCGTCCTGCGACATTGCGATATGTGTTCTTAGAACATTTGGTATTGGAACGCAGAAACGCGAAAACGCAAAAACGCGCCTGTATGTGGGAGGCTTTATCCGCGACTTAAGACTATACCTATAGAAGAACCCGACAACAACTGACGGGTAGTAACCCACCAGACATAACACCAGTCTGGGCGGAGGATACACCCTTTTCTATGGGGGAAAAAGAACTTTACACCCTGTTCTTCATACCCCCAAACCTCTAACGCCTGCCAAAGCCTGAGATTGATAGCCGTGAGCTCGTGACCAACGGCTTAACGAGGCACGGAGAAAACTCGGAATGAAAAGGGTGGTCACCAATCTTTGAACCAACCCGTATTACCTGCTATATAAGTATTAGTATTAAGGTCACTAAATTCGGTAACTATTTCGATAATAAATGAATGTATTTGAATGTAGTTATAATGCAAATTTAGCATCGTGGAAAAATATATTGCATCTACTCGTATCACTGTAAATAATTAAAAGAAGATTCATTTCTTTGTTCTGTCTCTTCGAATCGATGGTATAATTATTCGTATAAATACACTTCTTGCAATAGTTCTTAGGGTTCCGTAACCGAAGGGTTGCCAGCGGGACCCTATTACTTAGCCTCCCCTGTCCGTCCATCCAACCGTCAGCGGGCTATATCTCATGGTCCGTAATAGGTAGACAGTTGAAATTTTCACGGGTGTGTATTTCTGTTTCTGCTATTTCAACAAAAAAAAAACAATAAAAGTAGCTTCCTTACTACAATGGTACGGAACCTTATATGCGCGAGGCGACTCGAACTTGGCCGGTTTTTACAAGGACATAGATAAGATAATATGAAATAGGTCCATTAGACGCAATTTGATAAACTAACAGTCTATCAAAACATTCGCAGTGGGCGTTTCCGTATTATCTGACAAAACAATACAACCACTAATACTCTTCGCAGTATCGAAGGAACCATGGCTCTGACCACTTTTATTGTTCTGCTACTCTTCCTAAACTATACTCTTGCCGACGAAAACTGTGTTATTGACAATACCCCAGAATACATTACTTCGGAAAAACAACTTCTGAAAGACCTTCGCTGCGGCTACAGCGCAGACCTACCACCAAGAGAGGCCACAACAATTAATGTCACTTTCCTCATAAGAGGATTCCACTTTGATATTCAAGAAGGAGTGTTGACGGTACAAGCGTGGACGGAACTCGAATGGAACGACGAACGACTGAAGTGGGACCCTGAAAAGTATCACGGTATCAAGGAGACTGATGTATCAAACTTCTACATGTGGACTCCAAGCTTTGGAATATCCAACTCCGATGACTTTTTTGATTCTTACACATCGTACTATCGTTACGACGTCAAGAGTACTGGAGACGTCCACTGCCGACATCACCTCTTACAAGAGTCGACGTGTAGCATCAAACTCACAGACTGGCCATACGACGTGCAAGAATGCAGTTTTGAATTCTCATCGACGGAAAAGTTTAGGCATGCAAGAAATTACACACTTAACTTTGGGTTCGCAGTCATTGATCCTGAAGGTGCTGAATGGTATATAATTGATTCTAAACATGTGCAGGATAATAATACTAAAAAACCGGCGAAAGTCTCCGTTTTTTTAATGCGTGAAGCAGTCGGCTTGTCTGCTCTTGTAGTTTACCCTGCCTTCATTTTAACTGCTCTCAGTATTTTGTCGTTGTGTTTGGATGTGAGGCGTAGAGTACGACTAGCCTTGATCTGTTTCAGCTTGATGTGCCATTATTATTTCTTGACGGAGTTAGCTGCGAATATACCGCTGGAATCTCACTTCCCACCGACCTTATTGTTGTACTATCGTGGCTCAGTCGTTTTGTCTGTTATCATCCTTCTTTCAACATTCGTTTTGGCTGCAATGTGTAAGTTCAAATCAACGCCCCACAGTTATGTAGAACTAATCAATGATTTCGTGTATGAAAATAAGTACAGAAAGTATTTGGTGTCTCCTCGATGGGATTTTGATGATGTTACTGTAGATAGCAAGTCAAGCAGTGAAGATTGGGTGAAGTTTGCAAACATTTTGAATAGTGTTTTAATATTCTGTGTACTTTTTGCTTATATTGGTATGTATGTCACATATATTCCCAAACGGATAAATTACGATATTGATCATAATTTTATAAGAATAACTTTAAAACCGGGTGAATTTTAGAAATCATTAAAGATTCAGTTATATTTCCAGTATAACGTGACCTCGATTTGTATACAGGGTGTTACCTTAATTAATAACCATGTTTCTGCGGGTGGGGGACCCCAAGCCCTATAATTTTAAAAACAGACAAACCCCGGAGTCGATGGGCATGTGATGATATGATGTGTAATAGGGAATATGCATGTATTTTTTCTTCAATAAAGTACAGTGCAATCAACCCTAGAAAACAATTTAACGTAAGTTCAACGACTGCTTGACTCCCAAAAAAACTATTAACTTCTACAATTTCTACGACAGTTCAAACTTCCGACTGTCGCGGCCATTCATTCATAGCGTTTGTCGTCATTTCCATCTGTCTGCCTTGCTTACATCTAAGTTTTTATCCTTAATCATTCACTAAATGTACGTGCTTTATTCAAGCAAATATTACAATAACAATTTTATAATAACATCTTAGTGAAACTTTAAGTAGTTTTCAAATAAAAGTGATTCTTCGACACATAGCACTGAAAAAATTTTATTTTAGCAAAGTACCTTTTTGGCTCGGTTACAATCATGTTGGTAAATTTTAACAAAGACTTGGCCAAAAATCTACAAGTAAACTTGACAAAGAGTAGACTTGTGAATATTGTTAAATATTCTTGGCTAATAACCAATAAGCATGTTGTTGTTACTAAACGAGTATTTCACTCGGTTGTTTTTTACAAACATCTATAGTTAATAATAGATAAGTAAAACTCTTTTGATTGTAATCGAGTAATTATTCGGTTGTTTTTTACAAACATCTATAGTTAATAATAGATAAGTAGAACTCTTTTGATTGTAATCGAGTAATTATTCGGTTGATTTTTACAAACCAACATATTTATCAATACATAAGATTAACTTAAATAAATCTAGTTGGGATGGGCCAGACATCAGCAAAATATTACCACACCCGCAGAATTTGGATGAGGAAGAATAAATAAAGATGTTAAAAAAACTTGTTTTATTGGTTCTTGTCAATTTACTCAACATTATTCCACACACATTCTAGGATTTTATGAATACTTGATAAGCTGAAACTTAGCAAGTATTTTAAAAATCCTAGAATCGTCTCGTGTCCCCTTTTTTATTTATTCTTTATTTCAGGCTATTATGGCCAATAAAACAATACTTAGAGAAGTATAATAAAAACTTAAAAAAAAAAAAGACACTGACTTCTAAACTAATCTCAGCTAAATCAAATGTAGGTATGGGCGGCTGCCATTGTTCTTTACTCGGTTGCTTCTTGCAAACTACCTCTGTTAACGGCAACCGGTTCGTGACATTTAATTTTAACCGAGTAGATAACTCTGTTAAAAATAATCGAATCGTTTGGCTAGCATCAACCAATCCCATCATTCGTTTCGTCTCGGTCGCTAGTTCGCTAGTTCATTTGCCCGTCGATTCTCTTCTAGTAAGCACGCGTGCAGTACGGCTCTCCTGACGGTCGGGACTGACGGTCAGTGCGTACGCTTGCGTATGGCGCGGTATGCGGACGCGGTCAGTGCTGCTCTGAATCTGAATGCACGCATGATTTCTATGGCGGATAGCTACGGCAGACCGACGTCAGTCCTGACCGTCAGGAGAGCACTTAATACGGCCTTGCTCTGCGCTCCTCGTGCGTGGCTCCGCTAGTGAATATTGGGTGTGACACGTTGTTTGTGGATGACAATGGATGAAGAAGTTCAAAATTTATTAACTGCTTGGAAGCTCGAGTTGAAGTGATTGAAGTGTTTATATGACAATTTTTACAGGCGTGTAATCGGAGTGATCCAGATTCTAGGCCCTACCTCTTTTATCTTACTATACATATTTTTCAACTAGTCCATGATGGACTAGTTGAAAAAAAAATGTAACACTGCTCTAACTACCGAGTACGCTGGCTGCAGATACTGGATTATATTGGTTAAGTATACTGAGTAACACTGCTCTAACTACCGAGTAGGCTGGCTGTAGATACTGGATAAATTGGTTAAGAATACCGAGTAACACTGCTCTAACTACCGAGTAGGCTGGCTGTAGATACTGGATAAATTGGTTAAGAATACCGAGTAACACTGCTCTAACTACCGAGTAGGCTGGCTGCTGTTACTAGATAAATTGGTTAAGTATACTGAGTAACACTGCTCTAACTACCGAGTAGGCTGGCTGTAGATACTGGATAAATTGGTTAAAAATACCGAGTAACACTGATGTTATGTACCGAGTGAGCCGGCTGTAGTTAAGTTAGTAAAACTGGCTAAATGCAGCCAACTTGACTCGGTCGTTACTAACGTAAGATACTGTGTTATTTCTAACCAAGTAAAATTGGCTAAATTCAGCCAACTTGACTCGGTCGTTACTAACTTAAGATACTGTGTTATTTCTTACCAAGTATTTTTAACCAATTTTAACGGTTAATATTTAACAAGTAATGTCAGCAAAGTTGACGTATTTGTTTTTAGCAACAAACTTTGCAGGTGCTATATTGACAAACATGCTGGGTTATTTTTAACAGTATTTTATTTATTTTTAACCCTTACGTTTTTTGAGTGCATTAATTTGACGCCACTACCGGCGACAATGCGTTTCAATCTGCGTTCCGATTCACCGAAAACAAAAACAAAATACTGTAAATAAGTGTTCTCTTCTATTTTTTTGGTGATGGCAAGCAAAGCCGATGTCGACCATTATGCCAATGTCTAAAATGAATTGGAACGGCACAATACACTCTGTATTTAAAAAAATAAAAAAGTAAAAAGGAAGTTGAGGGTTGAGGTTACATAAATTCCGACTAGGCTGAAAATTGGTAGGATTGTTCAATACACTATTATAAAGGAAATGTGAAAAGTCCTTATCGATCTGGCACGTGCAAAAAATGTATGCGGGGTCAAAGGTCACAAAAACGGGTATTTCGCGATTTTCAGCAAAACGGTAAGTTTTATTATAAAATTAGCTCATAAAAATTGTAGATCAGATTATTATCTACAAAAATGCCCCAATTCTATTTTTCCTAAGAGCCACCGTTTTTGAGATATAACGATTCAAAAAGTTGAAAAAGTTGTAATCGAAGTTTTCCTTGAAATGTTCCACCTTTACACCATAAAGTGCCGATTGTGAGAAATCTACGCCATTCAGGATATTAAACTGTTTTTTTTCTGATAGCTCATGAACGAATGTATCCTCCTACTGTTATTTCAGTTTTTAAGATAATTACGTTGAAGTAAAACGAACGTGCTCGGCTAACAAAACGGAAGGAAGTAGTTTTATTTCTTAAAACAAAAAACATAGACACTTTACCATAGAGAATCTAAAGAAGTAACCATAGGAACTAACTTATTAAAACAAGGTATTTTGGGCACATTACAACACCTCCGAAAACCAATTTATCAAAACAGTACATCTGCCTTTGGAAAATAGTCGCCTTATAGAAGGTAGTATTTTAATAAAACTGGGTAGTACAGGTTTTCCGATGATAGAGACAGATCTAACATGATCTGATCGATCAGGATTCGGCGCATTACACTCAGAAACGGTGGCTCGTTGGAAAAAAAGTATCAATATATTTTTTGTATACCTATAATTTTATGATCTACAATTTTTGTCTAGGTTATTTTTATGATAAAACTTACCATTTTGCTGAAAATCGCGAAAAACTCACTTTTTTGACCTTTGTCCTTGAATATTTTTTTTTTCATTCACAGGATTGATGCCCCAACTTTAAACATTTTATTTATAATTATATTTTGAACAATTGTACCAATTATCAGCTTGTTGTAAATTTATGTACACAAAATGTCTAAATTGACCGGACTATAATAAAAAACTTTGATGATTAATTGAACTTATTGTAGATGTAAATAAGTGTTGCATTAGAAAGATAAACAAGTGTACCACAATGTTTATATGGGCAATACAGGCATTTTTAAGGAATAAAAAATATCTTGCATATTCCTGTTTTTACAAATGTTATTAAAACAAACCTTTTGTAATTTTCTTCTACTAATCCCTTTAACGTCATTGACATTATATTACAAGTTGTGCATTGATCAAATTACTGGCATTTTTTTAAGAAAAACATTAAAACGAAAAAATGCGCCTGCACAGCGACTTTGGGGTTTGATTTTTTTTTTTCATTTAAAGAGTTTTGGGGTCTCCCACCCGCATAGACAGGATTTTCCATAAATTACGCTACACCATGTAGATTTCTTAGCCTTTTCCCAACTACATTAGGGCCAGTTTCCAGTATGACTGGATGCAGCTGAATATCAGTATTTTGCAAGGAACGGCTGCCTATCTGACCTCCTAAACCCAGTTATACTGGTCATCAGATTTCCGGGCCACTTACCTCAGTAGCGGCACTACAAAAAGTACTACAGAAACATAGAACAAAAAGTACTACAGCGCCATCTAAGACACAGATGATGAACATCGAAACCTATCCAAATCCTACATCGCGCAAGTAAAGGCACAGGCGCGTTTTCGCGTTTCTGTGGTTCCGCGTCCTGCGATAATGCAATATCTGTTTTTAGTACATTATGCATTGGGACGGCAACGAAGTTACACACTGCCGTAATAATAAAAAAAATAATGAAAAGTAGGACGCGTACGTGTCTGCGTCCTGCGACATTGCGATATGAGTTCTTAGAACATTTGGTATTGGAACGCAGAAACGCGAAAACGCAAAAACGCGCCTGTATGTGGGAGGCTTTATCCGCGACTTAAGACTATACCTATAGAAGAACCCGACAACAACTGACGGGTAGTAACCCACCAGACATAACACCAGTCTGGGCGGAGGATACACCCTTTTCTATGGGGGAAAAAGAACTTTACACCCTGTTCTTCATACCCCCAAACCTCTAACGCCTGCCAAAGCCTGAGATTGATAGCCGTGACCTCGTGACCAACGGCTTAACGTGCTCCCCGAGGCACGGAGAAAACTCGGAATGAAAAGGGTGGTCACCAATCTTTGAACCAACCCGTATTACCTGCTATATAAGTATTAGTATTAAGGTCACTAAATTCGGTAACTATTTCGATAATAAATGAATGTATTTGAATGTAGTTATAATGCAAAAGCATCGTGGAAAAATATATTGCATCTACTCGTATCACTGTAAATAATTAAAAGAAGATTCATTTCTTTGTTCTGTCTCTTCGAATCGATGGTATAATTATTCGTATAAATACACTTCTTGCAATAGTTCTTAGGGTTCCGTAACCGAAGGGTTGCCAGCGGGACCCTATTACTTAGCCTCCCCTGTCCATCCATCCAACCGTCAGCGGGCTATATCTCATGGTCCGTAATAGGTAGACAGTTGAAATTTTCACGGGTGTGTATTTCTGTTTCTGCTATTTCAACAAAAAAAAAAAGCAATAAAAGTAGCTTCCTTACTACAATGGTACGGAACCTTATATGCGCGAGGCGACTCGAACTTGGCCGGTTTTTACAAGGACATAGATAAGATAATATGAAATAGGTCCATTAGACGCAATTTGATATACTAACAGTCTATCAAAACATTCGCAGTGGGCGTTTCCGTATTATCTGACAAAACAATACAACCACTAAATACTGTTCGCAGTATCGAAGGAACCATGGCTCTGACCACTTTTATTGTTCTGCTACTCTTCCTAAACTATACTCTTGCCGACGAAAACTGTGTTATTGACGATACCCCAGAATACATTACTTCTGTTAGCGACGATACGTAAATTCTAATTAGCCGTTTTTTAATATTCTAATTAGTTCGTAATCTGTTATTAACTTGTTAGATTTGTATCATAAGTGTTGTGCATTCCAGCCACTAGAGGCGCTACTTGTGCTATATAGTTTCGTAAGCTTAAGTACTAGAACACTTTACCGTAACGAGAGCCGTTTCAGTATTTTGATTAATTTAAGGTGTAAATTAAGGATTTTAAGACTGATTGTTGTGTATATAAATAAAATAAGTCCGTCCTAATAGTAAATACATAAGAAAATATTGTAAGGGTTGATTTACCACAGAAACTTTAAAAGTTAAGTTTCCCATACAAAACCCACCTCCTCTCTGATTGGTCGAGGGGCGGAGCATTAGTGCCGTGTGCAAAATTAAAGGGCTCTGATTGGTCAAAGGTGCCTTTAAAAGAAGGCCATTTTCTGTGGTGAATCATTCCGAATCCAGCAGTGTTAAGAAGAAGAACAAGGAAATAAATAGAAGAAATCTCTACACCAGCGTTATTATTTGCTCCTGCACTCTCCAGTCAACATCCCGCCAGCGAACCCGCTCCACACAAACCTGAGCGTCAACATTGGTCCTTCGATAGCCGGATTGGGTTCAAGGAAACTGGGAAGATGCCTACGAACACGAGATCAAGATCAGCGCAGTCGAAGACTACAACTACGAGTGAAAGTAACGCAACTACGGGTACCGGTACGACGGGTTCCGGTACGACGGATTGGAGCATGAATACGCCGAGTGAATCTACAAGCACGGCAACTACGGACGCGTCGATTTCAAATCGATCGACACTTACAAGAAGATCGCCGCCGAGCAGCGTACACGGGCTTCAACAACCCGTACTCCATCCCAAGGACACCGCTGGAGAAGAATCAACACAGGGGGAAGTGACTCGTACCACCCCCCCGACCCGCACCGTTGAAGCGTCGATCCCCGCCCGCCAAGCAGAGAGTCATTCATCGCCGCAGATTCAAGAAAGAAGCGTCGCAGTGAAAACACGTCTGAACGAGGGAAGTACACCAACGTCCAGAGAAGAGAGTCTGCCGCAGCCTCGCCCCAAGAAGACGACCCGCGATTTAGACACACATTCTGTTCGCTCGTCGCATAGGAAGAGAGCAGAAGCGCAAGCAAGAATGACAGTTGCACTAAGGGAATTGGAACTGGCAGAAGCAAGATCAAAAGTAGCTCAAGCTGAACTAGAGCTTCTCGCCGTGGACTCAGAAGAAGAAGACGGTGCCGGAGAAGAGCTGTACGAACAAACTCGAGAAGTTGAGCAGTGGTTCATCCAATCCGGGGACAGGCCTAAGAGTCGAAGGCCGATCGAGACAGAAGAAAAGAAGAGCGACATCCAGGAGTTGGCTTCAGTCATACTTAAGCTATCCGAGAAGTCACGTGACAACGTTTCATCAAAGCATCTTGAACTCCCTCACTTCAACGGGTCCTGTGAAGAATGGTTAGCCTTCAAGAGATCATATGAAGATATGGCCGCTTCTTTCAGTAACAATCAGAACCTAGCGCGCCTTAGAATAGCAATCCAAGGAAAAGCTAGAGAAGCCGTCCAAAGCCTGCTGTTCACCGCTGAAGATCCACGCGAAGTAATCAAGGGACTGGAAGCAAGATTTGGAAGACCTGGAGCGCTGGCATTAGCAGAACTAGAAAAAATGAAGAACATGTCAAAAGTCGGCGAGAACCCAAGCGACATCTGCGTATTTGCAAGCAAAGTGAAGAACGCCGTCGAGACAATCAAGGCCCTGAAGAAACCACAGTACCTCAGTTCCCCTGAAACACTGAGAATTATCGTCGATAAGATGCCAACATCCATGAAATTCCGTTGGTTTGCTTACCACAGAAGCAGAAGAGATGAAGAAATTCAAGAACTACTACTCGTCGAAGCGTTCCTAGAAACAGAAGCCGACATGTGTGGGGACTTTGCTCCACCTGAAGTGTCTTCGGAGCAAAAGAAGGCAATAAGAAGACCCATACATACGGTACAAGAAGCGTCACAAGAAAAATACAAGAAGTCATGTCCGTTCTGTGAAGAAGAGCATTTCGCAATAGAATGCAAGAAGTTCAAAGAAGCGAACATAAATGAAAAATGGGACATGATCAAGAAGGCAAAGATATGCTTCAAGTGCCTTCGATTTAAGCACTCAAGAATCAACTGTAAAGCTCCAGTCTGCAAGCAATGTAAGAGGTGGCATCATACCATCTTGCATTCCGACAAGCCGCCAGTACCAGTGGAGAAGGAAGCGAACAAAGAAGACACGGGAAGCGCATCAGAAGAGAAGGTCGCCTCAATCCACAACGCAAGAGGAGAAGAGAAGGCATACCTGAAGATCATCCCAGTGGACCTTTATGGTCCAAAAGGCCAAGTTCGCGTACTAGCATTGTTGGACGAGGGCTCCACGGTCACACTCATAGATGCATCCGTTGCTGAGAAGATCGGAGTCGAAGGGAAGCAAGAAAAACTCACAATCGAAACAGTCGGCGGGAAGGTGTTAAGAAAAGATAGTTCACAGAAGATCGAGTTCAAGATAAAAGGGGCTCATAGAAGAGAAAAAAGAACTATCGTCGCAAGAACCATCGACGACCTGAAGCTGTCTGAACAATGCATAAATAAGGACACCGTGCAGAATTGCCTCCATCTAAGGGCAATTGAAAATCAACTCCTCTACGTCACCGAAAGGCCCAAGCTGCTGATAGGCCAAGACAACTGGGGGCTGATAGTAACAAGAAGACTGAAGAAGGGCAAACCATCCGATCCTGTAGCCTCACTCACCAACCTAGGGTGGGTGCTACACGGATGCGAAACAGGGGCGACTGCCTTAGTGAACTTCACCCACTATGGCAGATCGACCACTGACGAAGAAAGCGTAGAAGAAATCGTCCGAGAACACTTTCAGTTAGAATCTCTTGGGATTCAAAATCGGTCACCAACCAATGACAGCGATAGAAGAGCACTAGAAACCCTCGAGAAAACAACGAAGAAACTGTCAAGCGGTCAATATGAAACAGGCCTCCTGTGGAAGAAAGAAGACGAAACCCTACCCAACAACTACAATCAAGCAATTCGACGCCTAGTCAACATCGAAAAGAAATTAGATCAAGATCAAGAAGCTAAAGAACACTACGAGAAGCAAATCCAGAGTCTAATCGAAAAAGGATATGCAGAGAAAGCTCCGGAAACTTCAAACAAAGGGAGAATATTCTACTTACCCCACTTCGCCGTCGTGCATCCAATCAAGAAGAAGCTGAGAATAGTGTTCGACGCAGCTGCCAAGTTCGAAGGGAAGAGCCTCAACGACGCCTTGCTCTCAGGCCCCGACCTATTGCAATCACTATTCGGGGTGCTACTACGCTTCAGAGAAGGACCTGTGGCTGTCATGGCTGACATCCAGGACATGTTTCTTCGAGTCAAGGTCAGAGAAGATGACCGAGACAGTCTCAGGTTCCTGTGGCGCGGAAGCCGAAGAACAGGCAAGCCCGAAGAGTATAGAATGTCGTCAATCATCTTTGGAGCAGCGTCATCACCAGCAACGGCAATATATGTGATGAACAAGAACGCAGAAGAATTCAAGAAGACTCATCCCGAAGCAGTGAAAGCAATCAACAGAAACCATTACATGGATGACTATTTACAGAGCTTCGCGTCCACAGCTGAAGCAAAGAAGATATCAAAAGAAGTCAAAGATATTCACGCAAGAGCGAACTTTCATCTGAAGGGTTGGGCCAGTAACAATGCGGGGGTACTATCAGAAGTAGAAGATACCAATAAAGAAGATTCCTTGCAACTCACGAAGGAAGAGAAGACTCTGGGGCTAAGATGGCTGGTAAAAGAAGATACACTAGCCTTCAAAGTCGGGCTGCGCAACACATCAGAAGATCTCCAAGAGGGTAGAAGAACTCCAACGAAGAGAGAGGTCACGAGCGCTGTGATGTCTACATTTGATCCAATGGGTTTTGCAACACCAGTCTTAATACAAGGAAAGAAGTTAATTCAAGACATTTGGCGAACGAAAATAGACTGGGACGAAGTAATTAACGAACCACAAAAAGAAACCTGGATGAACTATTTAAACGAAGTATCAGCACTAGCAAGACTGAAGATTCCAAGGTGCGTCTCACCCCGCGGCAGAAAAGGACAGCTGCACACGTTTACCGACGCAAGCGAAGAAGCTTACGCAGCAGTAGTCTACTGGAGGACAGTCGAGCCAGGGGGAAAAGTCCATATCTCCATGATCGCCGGCAAAGCAAGAGTGACACCAACAAAACCAGTATCAATTCCGAGATTAGAGCTACAAGCGGCATTGCTTGGCAGCAGACTAGCTGCCACGGTCGAAGAAGAGTCAGAGCTCGAAATATCAAAGAAGATCTACTGGACCGACTCTAGCACAGTACTGCAGTGGATAAAGGCGGAACCAAGAAAGTTCAAGACTTTCGTGGCCAATCGACTGGCAGAAATCGAAGAGAAGTCCAAGCCAGAAGACTGGAGATGGGTACCGACTAAAGAAAACCCAGCAGACGACGCCACGAGGGGAACCCCAATCGAGTTCGACCACAACGCCAGGTGGTTCAAAGGCCCGTCATTTCTTCGTCAACCAGAAGAAGAATGGCCGTTTCACGACTTCAAACCAGAAGGTATCATGCCAGAAGAGAAGAACAAGCAAAAGGTGATGGCAATAAAGGCTGCAGAAGACGTCCTTCTGGATCCAGAGAGGTTCTCAAGCTGGGAGCGACTACTACGAACCACGGCCAGAGTGGTTGCCTTCACATCCCAATTATTGAAGAGCCGTAAAGCAACCACTAGTGCTACGCGCCGGAGGGACGAGTCCTGGAAACCTCAAAAGAAAACCCAGAAGAAAGACACACGAAACTTAAACCAATCAGCCATCAGAGACAAAAACAGGAGGCAGTACCTACCACTGGAAGAAGATCACCTAAAGAAGGCTGAAGAGATATTGATGAAGATTAGCCAGAACGATAGTTTCGCGTCAGATATAAAGAATTTGAAGGCAGAAAAACCCTTAGAAAGCGTAAGTCGGCTCAAGAAGATCGACGTCTACATAGGAGACGACGAAATCATCAAGCTAAGAAGCAGGACGATGAAATTCCACGACATTAATGAAAGGAAAATGAATCCCATCATCCTAGATGGAAAGCAGAAGATAACGCGTCTCATCATACAACATTACCACAAGAAGTTCCTTCATGGAAATACTGCTACAGTAATGAACGAGATTCGACAAAAGTATTGGATCCTGGGCTTAAGAGCGACTCTGAAAGCAGTCACGCACAGCTGTCAATGGTGCAAGACAAGGAAGAGATTACCAGAGATACCCCCGACGGGAGACCTACCGAGCGAGAGACTACAGCATCATCAGTTTCCATTCTCTTGCGCGGCCGTAGACTACTTCGGGCCGATGCAAGTCACCATCGGGAGAAGGACTGAAAAACGCTGGGGGGCATTATTTACCTGTCTCACTACTAGAGCCGTACATCTAGAGTTAGTGCCCTCTCTTAGCACTAGCTCAATGATTATGGCACTTCGACGAATGGCAGCCAGAAGAGGAACCCCAAGAACCATATTCAGCGATAACGGGACAAACTTTGTCGGAGCGAAGAGGGAACTAGAAGAGGCCGCACAAGAGAAGGGCATCAAGTGGAAGTTTATTCCTCCGGGTACTCCGAACATGGGAGGCGCCTGGGAGAGACTTGTGCGGACAGTCAAGACGGCGTTGGCAGTGGTCCTCAACGAAAGAAGCCCACCCGAAGAAGTGCTCCATACGCTAATGACCGAGGTCGAACACATCGTCAATTCCAGACCTCTCACCTCGGTCAGCATGGACCCAGAAGACGAAGAGGGTCTGACACCGAACCACTTCCTACTGGGGAGATCGTGCGGAGCGATGGCGCCGGGAGAATTCGACGACACAGAGCTAATCGGGAAGGCGAACTGGAGAACCACCCAGAGACTGGCAGACCACTTCTGGAAGAGATGGATCAAAGAGTACCTGCCACTCTTAATGCCAAGAAAACTTGAGGGCAAAGAAACCAAAGACCCAAGAGAAGGGGACATCGTGCTAATAGTGGACGCCACATTGCCACGAAATTCATGGCCCCGCGGAGAAGTTGTCAAGACATATCCTGGACCAGACGGAAGAACCAGAGTGCTGGACGTGCGGACATCGGGAGGGATACTTCGCCGCCCAACTCGACGGGTCATCGTGCTGGTTCCTGCGGCATCGTCGCCTCCAGAGGATGAAGTGCTGCGCACCGTGGGGGAGAATGTTAGCGACGATACGTAAATTCTAATTAGCCGTTTTTTAATATTCTAATTAGTTCGTAATCTGTTATTAACTTGTTAGATTTGTATCATAAGTGTTGTGCATTCCAGCCACTAGAGGCGCTACTTGTGCTATATAGTTTCGTAAGCTTAAGTACTAGAACACTTTACCGTAACGAGAGCCGTTTCAGTATTTTGATTAATTTAAGGTGTAAATTAAGGATTTTAAGACTGATTGTTGTGTATATAAATAAAATAAGTCCGTCCTAATAGTAAATACATAAGAAAATATTGTAAGGGTTGATTTACCACAGAAACTTTAAAAGTTAAGTTTCCCATACAAAACCCACCTCCTCTCTGATTGGTCGAGGGGCGGAGCATTAGTGCCGTGTGCAAAATTAAAGGGCTCTGATTGGTCAAAGGTGCCTTTAAAAGAAGGCCATTTTCTGTGGTGAATCATTCCGAATCCAGCAGTGTTAAGAAGAAGAACAAGGAAATAAATAGAAGAAATCTCTACACCAGCGTTATTATTTGCTCCTGCACTCTCCAGTCAACATCCCGCCAGCGAACCCGCTCCACACAAACCTGAGCGTCAACAACTTCGGAAAAACAACTTCTGAAAGACCTTCGCTGCGGCTACAGCGCAGACCTACCACCAAGAGAGGCCACAACAATTAATGTTACTTTCCTCATAAGAGGATTCCACTTTGATATTCAAGAAGGAGTGTTGACGGTACAAGCGTGGACGGAACTCGAATGGAAAGACGAACGACTGAAGTGGGACCCTGAAAAGTATCACGGTATCAAGGAGACTGATGTATCAAACTTCTACATGTGGACTCCAAGCTTTGGAATATCCAACTCCGATGACTTTTTTGATTCTTACACATCGTACTATCGTTACGACGTAAAGAGTACTGGAGACGTCCACTGCCGACATCACATGTTACAAGAGTCGTGGTGTAGCATCAAACTCACAGACTGGCCATACGACGTGCAAGAATGCAGTTTTGAATTCTCATCGACGGAAAAGTTTAGGCATGCAAGAAATTACACACTTAACTTTGGGTTCGCAGTCATTGATCCTGAAGGTGCTGAATGGTATATAATTGATTCTAAACATGTGCAGGATAATAATACTAAAAAACCGGCGAAAGTCTCCGTTTTTTTAATGCGTGAAGCAGTCGGCTTGTCTGCTCTTGTAGTTTACCCTGCCTTCATTTTAACTGCTCTCAGTATTTTGTCGTTGTGTTTGGATGTGAGGCGTAGAGTACGACTAGCCTTGATCTGTTTCAGCTTGATGTGCCATTATTATTTCTTGACGGAGTTAGCTGCGAATATACCGCTGGAATCTCACTTCCCACCGACCTTATTGTTGTACTATCGTGGCTCAGTCGTTTTGTCTGTTATCATCCTTCTTTCAACATTCGTTTTGGCTGCAATGTGTAAGTTCAAATCAACGCCCCACAGTTATGTAGAACTAATCAATGATTTCGTGTATGAAAATAACTACAGAAAGTATTTGGTGTCTCCTCGATGGGATTTTGATGATGTTACTGTAGATAGCAAGTCAAACAGTGAAGATTGGGTGAAGTTTGCAAACATTGTGAATAGTGTTTTAATATTCTGTGTACTTTTTGCTTATATTGGTATGTATGTCACATATATTCCCAAACGGATAAAATACGATATTGATCATTATTTAATAAGAATAACTTTAAAACCGGGTGAATTTTAGAAATCATTAAAGATTCAGTTATATTTCCAGTATAACGTAACCTCGCTTTGTATACAGGGTGTTACCTTAATTAATAACCCTGTTTCTGAGGGTGGGGGACCCCAAGCCCAATACTATTAAAATAGACAAACCCCGGAGTCGATGGGCATGTGATGATATGATGAGTAATAGGGAATATGCATGTATTTTTTATTCAATAAAGTACAGTGCTATCAATCCAAGAAAAAAAAATAATTTTAAGTTCGAAGACTGCTTGACGCCCAAAAAAAAAATATTAACTACAATTTCTACGACAGTTCAAACGTCCGACTATCGCGGCCATTCATTCATAGCGTTTGTCGTCATTTCCGTCTGTCTGCCTTGCTTACATCTAAGTTTTTATCCCTAATAATTCACTAAATGTACGTGCTTTATTCAAGCAAATTTTGCAATATTAATTTTATAATAACATCTTAGTGAAACTTTAAGTAGTTTTCAAATAAAAGTGATTCTTCGACACATAGCATTAATTTGACGCCACTACCGGCGACAATGCGTTTTGAATCTGCGTTCCGATTCACCGAAAACCAAAACAAAATACTGTAAATAAGTGTTCTCTTCTATTTTTTTGGTGATGGCAAGCAAAGCCGATGTCGACCATTATGCCAATGTCTAAAGTGAATTGGAACGGCAAGAGTGTATTTAAACAATAAAAAAGTAAAAAGGAATTAATAGTCCGGTCAAATAAGACTAAAAATTAGGGTTATGGTTACATAAATTCCGACTAGGCTGAAAATTGGTAGGATTGTTTAATGTGAAAAGTCCTCATCGATCTGGCACGTGCACGTTCAAAGGTCACAAAAACGGGTTTTTAGCGATTTTCAGCAAAACGGTAAGTTTTATCATCAAATTAGCTCAGACAAAAATTGTAGATCAGATCTGGGGGCTCGGCAGTGCCCCCGCCAAGTCGAGCGCGAAGCAAACACTGCCGTACCATCCTTTACTGGAACCATTTCGCCGCATTTTCAGGCCCCTATTTGAGAACCTCTGGATAAGACCAGAACGCAGAAATTTTCGTCATCCAGTAAGCTATAATTACATACTTAAAATCCAAAATTTCAAGTCTGTACGTCATTTACTTCCGAAGTTAAGCGAAAGCAAAGTTTCGCATTTATGACACTCACTCACTCATGATCATCAAAATAGAACTAGTACTTCCCATAAACTCAGAGAGCTGAAATTTGGTACAGAGTTAGGGTTTAATGGCCACATAAAGGGAAAACTATAAAAACTAGGATAATCGAAGATCTGGAGTACCTGGTGACCCTGATTAGAAAACACAAGAGCCCAACCAAACTATTAGAGAAATCGACATACCGCCTTTACAAAAAATATTCAACTTGGTTGGCCGCTTCATTTGAGGTCAAAAATCGAAGGTCTGAAGTATCTGATGAAGAACCCTCAGCTGGTCTCAGCTGTATTAGAGACTAGCTTCTGCCCGTGACTTCGTTCGCGTGAGTTTCCCGCTTGCAACATTTCTTATTGCTGCACCGCTCCTATTGGTCACAGCGTGATGTTATATAACCTATAACCTTCCTCGATAAATGGACTATCCAACGCAAAAATAATGTTTCAATTCGAGCTGGTAGTTCTTGAGATTAGCGCGTTCAACCAAACAAACAAACAAACTCTTCTGCTTTATAATATTAGTATAGATATGGTAATGCCCCCTTCTACTATTGATACATAAAAAAAATCGACTGTCATTGCAAAAATCCAGCGTAGTGGGACACATCTTCTAATTTAATCTAGCCTATAGCGTCCCACTGCTGGGCGAATGCCTCCCCTTCTGCTTTTAATACGCATATAAATAAAATTAAAGGAAAAGTCTGGATAAGACTCGACTGGCTTTTATACTTATACTTACAAGTTTACAAGAAGAAATAGTCGAACGATTAACTTTATTCTACTCGAACATTACACAAATTAAATAAACAAATTACACTAAAATATTAATTTCGCATAGAGAGGAGGCCTGTGTCCCAGCATTGGGAATATTAATAGGCAGATGATGATGATGATGATGAGTAAATTCGCTCAAAATGTTGTCAAAATATAATGCATTGGACTAAGAGTGGCGGTGATACCCGCAAACGTCGCTAGATGGCGCTGACTGTAATTTAAAACGAGCTTAAGTTTGTTTTTCCGATAACCTTATATGGCGAAGTGGCAACCGGCCGCGTTACAGTCGTTTACGACATTCTTCTACTGCGCTTGAAAACGTTTGCTAGGGATTAGGAGGGATTATTTGCATTTCATTGATTTCGCTTATTATTTCGTGAGGTTTGCTAAGGTTAGCAGGTTGTTATTATAACAATTCGAAGATTTGAATAGCTTAGGAATTTTATGAAGAAACAGTACTTCGAAAATTCGCTAGTAATTTGATTCACGAATTATTGCCTAATAAGTCAAAATTTGAGATCATACCCCGGGTATACGTGTACAGAGAACAATTCTCAATCTGTGTGGCGTATGCCCTAACAATTCACAATAGCCAAGGTCTAAGTCTAAAAAATGCCCTCGTGGACATTGGCACCTCCATATTCTCTTGTGGCCAAGCCTACGTGGCGCTTTCACGAGTAACCAATCTTCATGGGGTGCACCTCATAAATGTTGACTTCAAGAGTATAAAAGCTCAAGCTTCAGCGATCACCGAATACAACCGGCTTAGGCGTAATTACCGCGCCGATCTTTCAGAAATTTACCGTCTAAAAGAATAAACAATGAGCGCGAATGAGCCATACGAAAAACTGTTGCTACTGTATACAATAATCTGAACCGGAAAAAAAGAAAAGAGAGATTTGTAATAATAAAAAAACTACTACTGAAAAAAATATGTGTCAAATAAGAAAATCTAATAAAATAAATCAATATTCAATTAATATATATACGTTTCTACAAAAAGAAGTGAAATCCCACCAAAAACATTCTGTAAAAAACTAGCCAAGTCTCGATGGAGCTGCTTGTTTATCTCTAAAAAGTAATGAAATCTAGACAAAGTCGTGCAAAGTCTAAAGTTCGTTACTGCAATTTCTTTATTATTATAGTCTTAGGGATCAGAAGCGGTAAACATTAAAAAAAAACAAAGCACTTAATCAACCTAGAAAGTTTTATTCCTTACAAAATGATTTTATTTAACTAACTACAACAATGAAATAATAATCGACTAAAATAATAAATAACACAACTAAGAGCCGAAACTAATACATAGAACGACAACTAAACACAACCAAAACGTCCGTCACGTCCGAGAGCCAAACGCAAAGTGAATCCAATCCGCTGTTCCACTCCTTTTATAACTTCTCACTCGGTCCGGCTTGCTGGGTGGGGATTTCTATCTAAGACGGCCGTTCCTGACAGTGCGGCGTCCTCGACCGCAGCATCACTTATACCACTAGCATCAGATCCATCTCTCACTTCATTCGTTTCATCCCTTGCAACCTGCTCATTATTGTCTAGCGCAGTCTCTGAAACATAAAGGGAACTTGAGAGTAATCTACCTAGTTTCGTGTTATAGCCTGAAGCGTATATCTTGGGTTGGAGGTACGAAAAATGACATTTATCTCTATTTCTTTATTACCAGTACCATGAGCGCAAGCGTGCACTCAAGCGCCCATAGTTAAGTAGTCTATCAAAAAGCAAATATTACAAAATTAGATAGCTTCAGACTTAACACGAATAAAGATAAAAACTCAGTATATTTGCAATACACCGTCGTACCGACAGTGGCTCCAAGTGCTCTCATAAGCGACAATCTGTTAAAACAGAGACGCATACATTTCGCATGTTTTCTAAGTGGCCTAACACATTAGCACCACAAAAATTGAAAACAGAGACCCATACCTTTGTATGTTCTCATAGTGGTCTAAACACATTAGCACCAGAAACATTTAAAACAGAGACCCATACCTTTGTATGTTCTCATAGTGGTCTAAACACATTAGCACCACAAAAATTTAAAACAGAGACCCATACCTTTGTATGTTCTCATAGTGGTCTAAACACATTAGCACCACTGACATCACTCACCAGTCTCGAAGAAAACTGAGCACGCATCCGGCGTCCACTCGCCTTGCCACAACATCATATTTTCAGCTGCAGCTTGGGTCTTTTTCCCATAGGAACCAGCTAGTAGCTCTAACTCGTAGCGGTGGCACGGTAGCGCGCGAATAACCTTGTAAGGCCCACGCATGCCGGAGTCCAGTTTGCCGGTGATTTGTGCAGTCTTGCTCACAAACACAAAGTCTCCGACAGCAAAGGTGCGTGGCTGCCGTCGATCTTCGTTAACGTAGGCATCCTGGCGCTTTTGATTGGTTGCAAGCAGTTCGGAAGCTCGTTGTCTGCGAAGAGTTAGAAGAGCCTCCCGATTGGGATTAGAGTTAGTAAGTGCCACATCTCGCACTAACGATCTGATGACTGGAGTAACTGCATCGATACCGACCAGTAACTGTAGTGGTGAAGTCTGCGTGGTACTTTGCTTGGAGATGTTCAAAGTGAGCTGCATCCTCCACAGCACATCGGACCATTGGGAACCTTTGTTGCCTACTTCAACACGTAGCATGTTGAGAACTGTCCTGCAGTACCTCTCCGCTTGCCCATTTTCGCGGTGCATACCAGGCGTGATAAAATGTATCGAGCATCCTAACTCACTGACCCAATTTTGGAAAGTAGAGCTTTCGAACATTCTAGCACGGTCGCATACTATTGTAGACGGCGTACCAAATAATGACACAGCATTTGAAAAAACTCGTTTAAGCTCGTCAGTGTCTTGTCTGTATAGAGAGTAGAGCAAACAATACTTGGAAAATGCATCTACTACAATCAAAACATATTTGAACCCGTTTGACTCTGGGAGCGGCCCTAGGACGTCGGTATGTATAATAGAAAAAGGGATATCTGGCTTTGTCCAAGACTGAATCGGCTGTGACGGAGCCCTGGGTACCTTTTTATGTGCTAAACATATAAGACAATGACTTATGTACTTTCTTACAAACTGTCGCAAACTAGGAAACCAAAAGTGTCTTAGTATAAGGTCAGTCGTTCTGTCAGTCCCGATATGATCATGTTCATCGTGGAATACCCTCAACAAGCTGAGTCTATGACCCTTAGGGATGTAACACAAGAGTCGCGGGTCTTCCCCAGTTGGCGTATATTTGTAGTACAACAAATCATTTTTTATCGCGTACCTAGTATGATCAAGTTGCCCGTCTCTTAATTTAGAAATTAACTCTTGTGTCTCCGCATCAGCGGTTTGAGCGATCTTAGCCCAGCTGCTCGGATTCCGAATATGAGACACATTGGCAGTAGGAGGAGGAGGGTTACGGCTTAGAAAATCTGCATGTTGCATTAAAGCCCCTTTTCTATAATCTAAGGTAAAGTTGAAATCTTGTAAATAAACCCACCAGCGCGCAACTCGAGGCAACAAATCCTTTTTACGCTCCGTCAATTTTAATGAATTGCAATCAGTCACTATTTTAAAGGTTATACCAATCAAATAGTGGCGAAAGTGCTGGAGCGCACGTACGACAGCTAACGTCTCCAGCTCATAGCTGTGGTACCGTGACTCTGCGCCCTGGGTGGACCTACTAAAATAACCGACAACCCTCTTTCTCCTACCGGCGTGTTCTTGTAATAAAATAGCACCCAGACCAATAGCACTTGCATCGGTGTGAAGTTCCGTAGGCAGCTGGGGATTGAATATCGCTAAAACCGGTTCATTTGTCAAACAGTGAATTATATAATCGCGAGCAGTATCCTGCTCAGCTCCCCACAAAAATGGTTGCCCTTTTCTTAACAACTTTGCTATACACGCCGTCTTAGAAGCATAACCTGCTATATAGCGACGGAAATATCCCGCTAAGCCTAGAAACTGGCGAACCTCCTTGACAGTTGTGGGTTTTGGAGATCTAATAAGTGCGTCAACCTTCCCCGGACTCGGCCTAACCTGACCATGACCAATTAATCGCCCCAAGTATTCAATTTCCGAGTCTAAAAAGGTACATTTTTTTAGATTAATAGAAAATCCCGCTGTTTTTAATGTCTGTAAAACTTCTTTTAAAGTGTCAAAGCCTTCCTCTACTGAATTCGACAATAATAAAACGTCATCTATATACGTAAGGACTTTGCCAGCATCTATTAATGTTTTCAAAGTTTTGGAGATGATTCTCTGGTAAACAATTGGTGCGTTGGCCAACCCGTAGGGCATTTTCAAATATTCATAATGTCCTTCGGGTGTCACAAAGGCAGTCTTGCTAATTGAGTCATCGTCCCTCATCGGCACTTGGTGAAATCCAGTAGCCATATCAAGACTGGTAAATATTTTATAGCTACCAAGCTTGTCAACATGGTCATCGATAAGCGGCAAGGGAAATCTCTCCTTGACAGTGATAGAATTGAGCGCCCGATAATCGACGCACATTCTATCACTGCCGTCCTTCTTTTTGACTAAAATAATAGGGCTCGCAAAGTCAGACTGAGACTCCCGAATTATACCCTTACTGAGCAAATCGCTGACAATGTCACGAACTCTATTCTTTTCATCTACCGAAAGCTTGTAAGGACGATGACTTATTGGGGTAGTCGAAGTTAATCGAATTTCCATGCTGCCTGTGTTCACGGTAGAGGTTGCAGTGCCAGAGATAAATAAATCTGAAAATTCGTTAATTATCTCTAGTAATTTATCCCTATCCGCACCAATTAATGGGGTCCTGACACCCTCATCGTCCACCGTGACCACATGCTGCACAGTTGGTACAATACCAGACCTCACAAGCCGCTGTTCTCCATTAGTTCGAACGTATGTCAAACCCTTTCGATTCAGTACGTCGGTACCAATCAAAATGGGTGCATTTATGCACTCTGAAGAAACAATGAATAAATCTACTTCTAATGACACTTCAGGAAATTCTATAACTGCCGTAACTAGAGAAGTCGATTCAATTTCTTGACTTCCAATTCCACGCATCAAGCGATAAGTTGGCACTCTATTAAAATTAAAATATCTCAGAACTGATTCTGAAATCAATGAAATATCCGACCCACTATCGATCAAAACATCGACTGGTACTTTTTGAACTACTGCTGATATTACGTTACTTTGTTTGGGGTCGAGTCTAAGCAAAAATTCACTTCATTGATTTTTTTATCACTACCATCGGAACGCTGTTTTTGGAAACATGAATCTATCAAATGTCCATTACGCTTACAAAATGTGCAATATTTAGCTGATCTGTTTTGGTTATCGCTTGATGAAATTGGAGATGGTTTTGTGAAACTATCACCCTGAGTAGAAACCGTAGGGTCAGCTCTATGCTTTTTAGGACAATGCCATTTCTTATGACCTAATTTTCCACAGGTGTGGCAAGTAATTTTGTTATTATCAAGCCTAGACGCCTCGCGTTTTCGCGTGTAAGACGTACCTGAACTACTGGAAGGACGAACAGTATTGTTGGATTGGCGGGAATCGTATTTAGGTTTTACATAAACTGATAAAAATTCAATCAAATCTTTTGATTGTATTTTAGCATTTGTGGCCGCGGCTTTTATTTGGGGATCACTAATTCCTCGAACAACAATGGCGGTTTTCAGCTCATCGGATAAACCTTTAACAATATTAAGACGTAGCAGAGATTTACGCGCGTATTCCGCATAAGTAGAAAACTTATTAGAGTTTGTACTCATTACATCATATAATACAGAAGCCATGTCAACGTTACGTGGGCATAACGATCTAAATTCTAGTTTAAAATTACTCCACGATCGATCATTTGAGACCCAATCGTTTAACCACGACTTCGCGTCTCCTTTCAAACAACTACCTATCCGTCCAAGGCATTCGCGATCATCCCAATTATTTAAAAGCCGGGCACGGTCAACCTCGTTGCACCAAACATCAAAGTCGTGTACATTTGGATCAAAAGGCGATATATAAAAGTTGTGAGACTTTGCTTTGAACAATGCAGTCAATGCTCCAACAATACTGTTCCCCTCATCCTTCGTTCCACTGGTATTCATATCCAGTGTGTGTGAAATACTACCCTCAATAACCTCTTCAGCCATGCCTGAGCCTGGCTTACTAGCAGAACTCTGTACAGCCAAAGGGGTAGATACTAAATGGCTCCCGCTCACAGGACGCGACGGACTCACGCTATCCACGGATATAGGTAGTCTAGCTTCGATCGCTTCTAATCTACTAAGAATCCTATCAAGAGCTACATCGCGTGAACTATCGCGGCGAGTGCGCAAGTTTCGTTCGTGTTTACGAGAGCTACGGGGGCTGTGCGATACGTCACGACGCCTGGAAGACCGATCGCGGCGGTTAGATGGACTACTATAGCGGCTTCCACCAGGCGGTGTATGACGGGAATCTACACTATCACGACGTGCTTCGCGAGAACTAGAACGTGGTTTCTCGCGAGTATGCCTTTGTCCCTCGAGTCGAGACGAACGGCCAGACATTTTTATTTTTATAAGAAGTAAAACTTACTTGTGGTTGAGATGAGGTTCCTCCAACACTGAACACTAATAAGCACTAAATTTAGATGGCAAACGGTCTAGAACGCGTGGCAATCCCACTTCTGATCTTAGGGATCAGAAGCGGTAAACATTAAAAAAAAACAAAGCACTTAATCAACCTAGAAAGTTTTATTCCTTACAAAATGATTTTATTTAACTAACTACAACAATGAAATAATAATCGACTAAAATAATAAATAACACAACTAAGAGCCGAAACTAATACATAGAACGACAACTAAACACAACCAAAACGTCCGTCACGTCCGAGAGCCAAACGCAAAGTGAATCCAATCCGCTGTTCCACTCCTTTTATAACTTCTCACTCGGTCCGGCTTGCTGGGTGGGGATTTCTATCTAAGAATAGTTAATTTTGTGTGACTTGGCCGTTGAACATTAATTTTGTTTACACGTAATGTTATATCTATTGTAACTACAAAATTGACTTGTAGGTACCCACCCACTAACGTATAAAGAATGTTCACCGGCCAAGTCACACAACATTAACTATAATAATAAAGAAATTGCAGTAAGGAACCTTAGACTTTGCACAACTTTGTCTAGATTCATTACCTTTACTCACTCAGTCATGCGCGCGCATCATCACCGTGCGGGTGTGTTACTAACGAACGTTTAAAGTTTAAAAATGTCGACAGCAGTGAAATGTGTTTCCTGCAATATTGTTATTGACGAAATGTTATCGTATGTGCAAAACAAGTTATCGGTTATTGATGAAGATACACTTGTGAGAATATGTTCCTCTGCGTTCACCAGCGAAGAGATTGAGAAATCGAAAGAGTTATTGTTCGAATCGGTTCCAGTGGAAAAAGCCAAAATAAAACGCAAAAGTAAGGGTAAGGAGCGAAGAGATCTGGTGGACATAGTGAGCGTGTTTAAAACTGTGGAACCAGATTTATTTCCTATCTTCGTTGCGAAAAATCTGGAACGATTACCGCCGATTTTATTTGATCACATCGATTGCACGAAGCTACTTAAAGACCTGCTTAGAGTGCAGACCGAACTTAAAGAAGTGACGGAAACGTATGTCACGCAGGCTCAGTTGGAGAAAGTTAAGACAGATATTTTAAAAATGCAGAATGACTCACTTATACCGGCGTCTGCCTGTAAAGTTAATAATATGAAGCGAGGCGGATGGTTAATGGATAGTGGACCAATTGGATTATCACACATTCAAAACTCGTCATTGGATGAGTGCATAAATGCAGTCGATGAATCATCGTTATGTGAACTTGACAACAACATATCGCGGTTTCGAAACATAAAGAAGGTAGACGGGGAAATTTCTGACGAAAATATAACGGCTACGACGAGGCAGCGAGCGCGAGGTGCGAGCGAGAGCCCCCCGCCAGGCGTCACGGCCGTCACCAGCCCGAGCGAATCCGATCGGCCGGCTGCTGTGACGTCTCCAGTGCGCCTAGTACCGTCCGCGTCGCCGCCGATATTACAACAACATAGATCAGCTGTTACGAATAATACTAACTGCAAAAACAAACAGGGAGCGGAGTGCACGAGTAAAAGTATAACTGCCTACCAAACCGAGTCGGCTTGCAGGGATGACGGTGAAGGATGGCAACGTGTTTCACATCGTAGAAGACATTTGAATTACTGTTATCACGGCACGGCTGGCAGTGCCAAAGATAATGCAGGGAAGTTCAAGGCCGCCGTGAAAAAAGTGCCTATTTTTATTACCAAGGTGCACAAAGAAACGACAGAGAAAGATATAACCGATTACGTCTATCAAAAAACGGAAGAGGTTATATCTCTTGAACGAATATTGTTGAAATATCCGAAACCGTACAATGCATTTAAATTCTTTGTGGCGGAATCTAAATTATCTTTATTTCTGAATAGCGCATTATGGCCTGAAGGAATTATTTTCAGACGATTTGTGAATTTCAAATTAAGAAATTCGAACGTGAACGGTGTAAACATAGGCACCGTTACCGGCTCATTGTAACTAGCTAAATGAATATAAAGTCTAAATACAAACTTATTAGTTACAATTGCAAGAGCGTGAAGCGCTCCGTGGATAGTGTGAGGCAGTTATGTCGCACATCTGACATAATAGCCTTACAGGAGACATGGTTGCTGCCGGGAGATATTCCGTTCCTGAGCGAGATCGACGGGGAGTATGGTTGCACCGGGACGTCGGCCGTGGACGCCGGCGCCGGCATGCTGCGCGGCCGCCCCTATGGCGGCGTAGCGCTGCTGTGGCGAAAAAGTGTGTTTACCGATGTATCGATTGTGCAGTGCGATAATCCACGAGTGTGTGCCGTTAAGGTAAACGCGGGTCAAAGGTCATTCTTGGTGTTTAGTGTGTACATGCCGACGGATAAAGATGTGAATTTGACGGAGTTTACGGAGTGTCTCAGTTTGGTGAGTGCTGTCATAAACAGTAGTAGTATAGAATCGGTATACATACTCGGGGATTTTAACTCTCATCCGCATGGACGATTTTACAGTGAGTTACAGAGCTTTTGTGTAGAATCGCAGTGGTTATGTGCGGACATCGAGCTCCTAGGGTTGGATTCTGGAACTTGTACATTTATAAGCGAGGCGAACGGGGCTAAGCGCTGGCTTGACCATTGTATAGTCACAAAATCAGCCCGGAACACTATTGTGAATGTGCAAGTTAAAGAAGACGTCTTGTGGTCCGATCATTTTCCACTCGAGATAGAAATTTTGTTGGATAGTATCAAACCTAAACTTCATAATAATTATATGCATTATAATGATGTGCGCTGGGGTGATAGAAACTCTGAACAATGTGACATATATAGTAATTTATGCAATGATAATTTAAAATTAATTGACTTTCCCAATGAAATGACTGAATGTTGTGATTATGTATGTAATAATGTGGACCACAGACTTGTTATTGACAGTATGTACGATAAGATAATTCAAATATTAAGCCAGGCAGCTTGTGATAGCCGTTCGTCAAGTGTTCCCAGAAACAGGAAGCCTGTTCTCGGTTGGAATAGGCACGTAAGTGATGCTCACAGGGCGGCCAGGGAAAAATTTGAGTTGTGGGTGTTGTATGGCAGACCGACGGAGGGTCGCGTGTGGAATGACATGCAGACAACTCGTAAGATTTTTAAATCACGTTTACGCTGGTGTCAGAATCATACTGACCAAATAGAAATGGACATCCTTGCGTCGCATCACTCCAGTGGCGACTTCCGTAGTTTCTGGAAGTCTACTAACAAACATAATAGTAAACCAGGTCTACCTGTGAGTGTCAGTGGTGCCTGTGACCAGTCGGGAATAGCAGAGTTATTTAGGGACCACTTTACCGTTAAGTCACCTTTGGCATCGTCACAGTCCTCGAGCAATGAGGGTCGTAGTGGTCGGGAAATCAGCATCCGGTTTACGGCCAAAGACGTACGACAGGCCATTAAATCTATGTCACGGGGCAAGTCTCCGGGCCATGACGACCTGAGCATTGAACACCTAAGGTACGCAGGATATCATATGCCTAGAGTGCTGGCAATGTTCTACTGCTTGTGTGTAGGACATTCATACTTACCAGCGCCGATGATGAGGACTGTGGTGGTGCCAATCGTCAAAAACAAAACCGGTGATATTGGTGATAAATGTAATTATCGACCGATTTCGTTGGCCACTATGGTCGCCAAGGTGCTTGACAGTTTGCTGAACACTCAGCTTGATAAACATTTACAGATACACGACAACCAATTTGGTTTCAAATCAGGCCTCTCTACCGAAACGGCTATACTGTGTCTGAAGCAAACTGTCAAGTACTACACGGATAAAAATACACCTATTTTTGGGTGTTTTCTGGATTTGTCGAAGGCGTTTGATCTGGTTTCTTACGATATTCTATGGCAGAAACTACATCAAACAACGATGCCCGAGGAATTAATACGTACTTTTAAATATTGGTATGGGAACCAGATCAACGTTGTTCGGTGGTCAGGGGCATATTCGACTCCGTACGGGTTGGAGTGCGGCGTGAGGCAGGGGGGGCTGACATCGCCGAAACTTTTTAACCTGTATATGAACGCGCTTGTGGAGGAGCTCAGCAGCACACATGTCGGCTGCCATATTGATGGAGTCTGCCTTAATAATATTAGTTACGCGGATGATATGGTGCTGCTGAGTGCTTCTGTAGGTGGACTATCGCAGCTGCTTGACATTTGCGAAAAATATGCTGAGCGACACGGGTTGCTGTATAACGTAAAGAAAAGTGAGTTTATGGTCTTTCAGGCTCGGGGCAAGTCCATAAGTCAAACTCCGCAAGTTAGACTGAATGGCTACCCCATTAGCAGGGTAGAACAGGTTAAATATCTTGGGCACTTACTAACCCCGGATCTGAAGGACGATAATGACATAGAAAGGGAGCGTAGAGCGTTGTCTGTTCGTGCGAATATGATAGCACGCAGATTTGCTCGCTGTTCAAGAGACGTCAAGATCACCCTGTTCAGGGCATTTTGCACGTCCTTCTACACGAGCAGTCTGTGGGTGAATTATACGCAAAAGCAGTACAGCGCTCTGCGCATCCAATACAATAATGCGTTCAGGGTGCTGTTGGGGCTGCCTCGCTTCTGCAGCGCTTCAGGGATGTTTGCTGAAGCGCGCGTGGATTGTTTTCACACTACCATGCGCAAGCGGTGCACATCCCTGGTGCGCAGGGTGCGGGTCAGCCCAAACAGTATCCTGAAAGCCTTCGCCCAGCGTTTCGACTGCCAGTACGTGTATCACTGTGACATGGTACATGTACGGGCTAATGTGGAGATATTATTTTAATAACTGTCAATTGAATTTTTATAGTGTATTGTGACTGTGTTTTGATTGTATATGTATTTGTATTGAAGTATTTTATGTTACGATTTTATGTTTTAATGTTTTAATTTTATCTTAGACTAATTTTAATGTTGTAAAAATCTGATTTTATGGTAATTTATTTTAGTTTCTTGATTCTAATGTTTATTTATTTAATTATTAATAATTTTGTTTATGTTAATTTTGCTGTTTATGGATCATGTTATCTGAATTAAATGAATATTATTATTATTTACACCATAAAGTGCCGATTGTGAGAAATCTACGCCATTCAGGATATTAAACTGATCCTTTTCTGATAGCTCATGAACGAATGTATCCTTCGAAAACCAATTTATCAAAACAGTACATCTGCCTTTGGAAAATAGGCGCCTTATTAGAAGGTAGTATTTTAATAAAACTGGGTAGTACAGGTTTTCCGATGATAGAGACAGATCTTACATGATCTGATCGACCAGAATCCGGCGCATTACGATCAGAAACGGTGGCTTGTAGGAAAAAAAAAGTATAATTTTTTGTAGATAATTTTATGATCTACAATTTTTGTCTGGGGTATTTTTATGATAAAACTTTGGATTTAGAATGAAATCACTTTGTTAACCATGCACTGCCATCTAAATTAATTATAGAAAATCGCAACTCACGTTTTGCTGAAAATCGCGAAAAACTCACTTTTTTGACCTTTGACCTTGAATAACAAATTTTTTCATACATAGGAGTGATGGGGAACTTTAAAAATTTTATTTGTAATTTCATTAACAATTGTCTCGCCGGTGTTCTTTATGTACCACAAAATGTCTAAATTTACCGGACTATAATAAAAAACTTTGATGATTCATTGAACTTATTGTAGATGTAAATAAGTGTTGTATTAGAAAGATAAACAAGTGTACCACAATGTTTAAATGGGCAATACAGGCATTTTTAAGGAATAAAAATATCTTGCATATTCCTGTTTTATAATAAATGTTATTAAAACAAACATTTTGTAATTTTGTTTTACTAAACCTTTTAACGTCATTGACGTTATATTACAAGTTGTGCATTGATCAAATTACCGACAATGTAGATGAATTGTAAAAAAAAATTGGTCCTTCCTTAGTGTAATAGCAACAACTTGGTATCTTAAGCAGATATGGAATGCTGTCAGTTGGCACTGGTCATCTCTTAGCTGCCATGGTTAATTGAATTACTTTATTTTTTTAATTGCTGATTTAATATTTAACTCTGGACGCTCTTAATGTGCACATCTTTCTACATCGTTCTCACTCATATTAATATGTATAATCTCAACATGAACGATGTAACCAAGATTTTGTAACAATATTTTGATTGAAAAGGGTGTCCAACTCCATAGTTTTTTGCCCATTCTACTCCATAGAGATCTACGCTAGGGAATGTACAACAACAGTACTTTTTCAAGCTATTATGCCTTGTGACTGCAGTGTGACAGAAGCTTAGCTTGTTTTGTTGTATTAGAAATCAAAAGTGTCGTAATGGTTTAATTGAAATAAATGCTTTGAGTTTCAGTTCGAAAATATACCACTTTGGAATCTACACTAGAGGGAAAAGTTTAAAAATATGTGCTAAATTTCCATACATTTTTCCGTTGGTAAGTTATGGAAAATGGCCGTAAAACTGTAATATACATCTTACAGCACATTTATTTAAGAATATTATGCAGAAATGAGTTACCAAGGAAGTGACCAAAGGTAGCAATATAAAAAAAAAACGAAAAAATGCGCCTGCACATCGACTTTGGGGTTTGATTTTTTTTCATTTATAGAGTTTTGGGGTTTGCCGCCCGCATGGACAGGGTTTTCCATAAATTACGCTACACCATGTAGATTTCCTAGCCTTTTCTCAACATCATTAGGGCCACCTTCCAGTATGACTGGATGCAGCTGAATATCAGTATTTTGCAAGAAACGGCTGCCTATCTGAGTTATCTGACCTCCAAAACCCAGTAAAGTACCCCAATCGTAATCTGGTTATCAGATTTCCGGGCCACTGATTACCTCAGTAGCGGCACTACAAAAAGTACTACAGAAACATAAAACAAAAAGTACTACAGAAACATAAAACAAAAATTACTACAGAAACATAAAACAAAAAGTACTACAGAAACATAAAACAAAAAGTACTACAGAAACATAAAACAAAAAGTACTACAGAAACATAAAACAAAAAGTACTACAGCGCCATCTAAGGCACAGATGATGAACTAAACATCGAAACCTATCCAAATCCTACATCGCGCAAGTAAATGCACAGGCGCGTTTTTGCGTTTCCGCGTTCCTGCGTCCTGCGATAACGCAATATCTGTTTTTAATACATTATGTATTGGGACGGCTACGAAGTTACACACTGCCGTAATAATAACGCCGCAATAAAAGCAGGACGCGTACGTGTCTGCGTCCTGCGACATTGCGATATGAGTTCTTAGAACATTTGGTATTGGAACGCAGAAACGCAAAAACGCGCCTGTATGTGGGAGGCTTACAACAACAACAACAACTAACAACACAACAACAACAACAACAACAACAAACAACAACAACAACTGACGGGTAGTAACCCACCAGACATAACACCAGTCTGGGCGGAGGATACACCCTTTTCTATGGGGGAAAAAGAACTTTACACCCTGTTCTTCATACCCCCAAACCTCTAACGCCTGCCAAAGCCTGAGATTGATAGCCGTGAGCTCGTGACCAACGGCTTAACGAGGCACGGAGAAAACTCGGAATGAAAAGGGTGGTCACCAATCTTTGAACCAACCCGTATTACCTGCTATATAAGTATTAGTATTAAGGTCACTAAATTCGGTAACTATTTCGATAATAAATGAATGTATTTGAATGTAGTTATAATGCAAATTTGGCATCGTGGAAAAATAAATTGCATCTACTCGTATCACTGTAAATAATTAAAAGAAGATTCATTTCTTTGTTCTGTCTCTTCGAATCGATGGTATAATTATTCGTATAAATACACTTCTTGCAATAGTTCTTAGGGTTCCGTAACCGAAGGGTTGCCAGCGGGACCCTATTACTTAGCCTCCCCTGTCCGTCCATCCAACCGTCAGCGGGCTATATCTCATGGTCCGTAATAGGTAGACAGTTGAAATTTTCACTTTTCACAGGTGTGTATTTCTGTTTCTGCTATATCAACAAAAAAAAAACAAATAAAAGTAGCTTCCTTACTACAATGGTACGGAACCTTATATGCGCGAGGCGACTCGAACTTGGCCAGTTTTACAAAGACATATAGATAAAATAATATGAAATAGGTCCATTAGACGCAATTTGATAAAATTAACAGTCTATCAAAACATTCGCAGTGGGCGTTTCCGTATTATCTGACAAAACAATGCAGCCACTAATACTGTTCGCAGTATCGAAGTAACCATGGCTCGGACCACTTATATTGTTCTGCTACTCTTCCTAAACTATACTCTTGCCGACGAAAAATGTGTTATTGACAATACCCCAGAATACATCACTTCGGAAAAACAACTTTTGAAAGACCTTCGCTGCGGTTATAGCGCAGACCTACCACCAAGAGAGGCCACAACAATTAATGTCACTTTCTTCATAAGAGGATTCCACTTTGATATTGTAGAAGGAGTGTTGACGGTACAAGCGTGGACGGAACTCGAATGGAAAGACGAACGACTGAAGTGGGACCCTGAAAAGTATCACGGTATCAAGGAGACTGATGTATCAAACTTCTACATGTGGACTCCAAGCGTTGGAATATCCAACTCCGATGACTTTTTTGATTCTTACATATCGTACTATCGTTACGACGTCAAGAGTACTGGAGACGTCCACTGCCAACATCACCTCTTACAAGAGTCGTGGTGTAGCATCAAACTCACAAACTGGCCATACGACGTGCAAGAATGCAGTTTTGAATTCTCATCAACGGAAAAGTTTCGGCATGCAAGAAATTACACACTTAACTTTGGGTTCGCAGTCATTGATCCTGAAGGTGCTGAATGGTATATAATTGATTCTAAACATGTGCAGGATAATAGTACTAAAAAACCGGCGAAAGTCTCCGTTTTTTTAAAGCGTGAAGCAGTCGTCTTGTCTGCTCTTGTAGTTTACCCTGCCTTCATTTTAACTGCTCTCAGTATTTTGTCGTTGTGTTTGGATGTGAGGCGTAGAGTACGACTAGCCTTGATCTGTTTTAGCTTGATGTGCCATTATTATTTCTTGACGGAGTTAGCTGCGAATATACCGCTGGAATCTCACTTCCCACCGACCTTATTGTTGTACTATCGTGGCTCAGTCGTTTTGTCTGTTATCATCCTTCTTTCAACATTCGTTTTGGCTGCAATGTGTAAGTTCAAATCAACGCCCCACAGTTATGTAGAACTAATCAATGATTTCGTGTATGAAAATAACTACAGAAAATATTTGGTGTCTCCTCGATGGGATTTTGATGATGTTACTGTAGAAAGCAAGTCAAGCAGAGAAGATTGGGTGAAATTTGCAAACATTGTGAATAGTGTTTTAATATTCTGTGTAGTTTTAGCCTACATTGGTATGTATGCCACAGATATGCCAAAACGGACCAATTACGATTTTAATGATAACTTTATACAGATAACTTTAAAACCGCGTGAATTTTAGTAATCATTAAAGATACTGTCTGTACACACGGTGAAACATCAAGCTATACGTCTCCTCACGCTATCTAAAGATTTCCTGTACAATGAAATATCCGTTAAATTTGATTTTGTATTGCATGATTGGTTCTCGTATGTACCTTACAATAATTAACCGGTTGTTTTCCTATCTTTAAACAATTAAAACATTTTAATGTTCACATCGTCACCCAACACTCCCTATCTCTGGTTCCACACACAAATATAGATAGTTAGGTACATGAATAGCTGGCGTGTGATGTTTCACTAATTTCCTAATTAATCAGAGCAAGTGAGAACGCCTTGTCTTATAATCGCTTATATCGTTACGCACTTTGATTGTAACGATAATTGATGGCACCAGAAATTAGCTGGAATTACGCGAAATTCTTGCTGAGCTTGGAATTCGTGTGGTTATGTTGTGGGGAGATGGTTTGCTTTAAAAACTGAGTAAATAGTTTTTGTTTTATGTTAAAGTATGTGCCCTTTTTTGTAGTGAACTTGTGATATGGGTTCTTTAAATTACCATCAGCCTAGCCTTTGCCCAACTTTGTTGGTGTCTCCTTCCAGTTTAATCGGATGCAGCTGGATACCAATATTTTACATGGAGCGTCTGCCTATTTGATTTCCAGAACCCAGTTAGAACAAGGTAATACAATGCTCTTTGGTGAGACTGGTTATCAGACATTTAGGCGACAGACTACCTGAAAGACTGTCAAAGATCTACTAATGACAGCCGGGATCAATGGCTTAACGGGCTCTCCGAGGCACGGAGACAACTTCCCAACCAGCAAAAACTAGGCTTACAACAATCTCAAGACTAATCTTAAATCACTCCTATATATTCGTATAAGCCTGGGTTTGGGCACTAATTATAAGCTTATTTAGTTTAATATCGTTCTAATATCAGTCTAATTGAATTGCACTTACTGAACTCTAGCCAAAATCAATTTAAGCCGACTTAGGCTAATATTTGTCTAAGGTTAGAACCATTTGAGGCAATACAAGCTCATTATGATTGTACGTCAGATGAAACTTAAAAGTTTGTTTGAGTGTTGGTTTCAAAGTTACAATGAAACAATTAATAAATGAAAACAAATTAAAGTTGCTGTGAAGTTAATGCGTCAGTGTATTTAAGTTTTACGGCAAGTAATCGTATTGGAATTTATTATTTACTGTTAAGTAGACCTCGTTTTACGCTTCAAAATTCATGCGCCTTGTTAAATAAGTTATTTTCTGTTCTCGTTTGATAATTTTATTTGTAAATTTCTATTGATAGTGTCGCCATTAGTATAGCTGCATTTTACAAGAGCAATATTAGACTATTGTAAGATTGTTTACTCTAATTTTAGCATTTGGTATGCTAAAGATAACTCCATATTGGAATAAATTAGGGTGCCTCGCAATTTTACATAAAACCTTAAATCGAAAGGGAGAAAAAAAAAATTACATAATTTTCCAGTTTTTGTAATCCATTATTTATTACTATTAAAATTTAAAAAAATGAAATTAAATATGGCCAGCAAAATGACTCGATCTAAGATCAAACGGTCTTAAATGAGTCTTGTCTGTTGTATTGTAAATCCATTATGTTGATCCAAAATCACTCTAATATCATACTTATCCAGTGCTATTGATCTAATAATAGTTTAAAATAAGATCAGAAATGCACGTACTCACAGTACTCTTATGCAATGCTGATATTAGTCTGACATCTTACAATAGCATTACCAAGTCTAATATAAAATCAAACGAGCTTAGAAATTGCGCTATATAAGAGCAAGTTTTCTCAAGTGCAACTAGTCTTAGTAAATGATCTTATATACAAATATGAGACTTGGTTATGAGACTGAGCGTTCTTGAGCCCATACCGGCTTATCTAAAAGTAATATAGGATCGATGGCATGTTCTAAAACCAATATAAGAGCGTTTAAAGCCTACCACTCTTATATAGTGCGAGTTCTGAGACTATTTTGCTGGTTGGGTTGGTATGTAATTGGTGATTACCCATGTACGGATAACAAGCAAGGGAGGCTTAACCTCGATAACGACCCGAATGACTGTTATAAGTTAGCCACGAGTTCCTCCTCCTGAAATGTACTGTTAAAGGGAGTAAAAAACCTCCCAACGAAGCCGAAAGGCACTGGTTCTCCCCGTCATTGCGTTCATTTTTTTGTACCATACCTGGGAACCTTCTAGTTTTCAAAATCAAAATCAAATCAAATATATTCAGACATTTTTTTTTAATACATGATTTTTTTTGTATGATTTTTACTATAAACACCTCCACGTGCACTATTAAATCCTTCCATTAACACAATGTTTTGATGCGTTACATTGAGTTCTACCGCAAAACATGATTTATCACCCCAAAAAAAAAGTTGATTCCCAGCAATAAATTGTGCGTAAAGTTACTTAGTTGATGTACAGAATTCTTGGTTGTCGGCTTTGTGATGAAGTTGTATACGAGTGTGGCATTGGTTTAATAAAAGGGTCACGTAACAACACAAAAACTAGTCAACAGTAATTCATTTAGATTACCTTTGACGACTAGTGCTCTATTCCGCTTTTACGATCCCCACAGGAAGAGATAGCAGTCATTACCCTACCCTTTAGTTCACGCAAGGACAATGAAATTAACGTGCCTTAAGTACTATATGTTACATGTGGCTTTGATTATAGTTATAGAGAAAAACCGGTCAAGGTCGAGTTGAACTCGCGTGGAGTGGGTTCCGTACAATGCCAAGTCAAATGTTTTACATTGAGTTATTATATTTTGTACTACATTGAGTTTACCACTTTATTTTATATAGAATTCTAATAGGTTTTCCTGTAATTTATAAGCAATTAACTGTATTTTGTATTTTTTTTATTATTCAACTCAGTAGTTATTGACTGAAATTCATTATTAAATTAAACACTATGATGCTAATATGTTGCTTGTAGAATTGTTTGCCAAAAAATCAGAATGATCGCATGTATTTTAGTATGGTTTTTACTCGTTTAGAGTTAAATTAATTGTATTATGTTTTCAAAACACTATCATACTAGCATGTATCCTGAAGAATATCATTTATTTCTCCAGTTTTGTTTATTGCAGTGAATCATATACTTTCAGGCATTATAAAACTCGCATTTAGCTTCTGTCGCCTTAAGTTTACTTTATTTTTTGTACAATTAACTTAATGACACCCCATTTCACTGCCCAACAAACCAAAAAACCCATACAATAATAATTATCGTTGCTTTTTACAACCACACTATTAATCTCTGCCGGTCCCCAAAGACACGCGGCGTGAAATTAATTAGTAAACTCAGTGCCATCACATCGTATGCTTTATTCACTATGCTTTTAATTTAAAAGTTAATAATTGGAGTCACGAGGGATTGTGCGTGGTGAAAATTACGTACAGGGAAGTATCATTTATGCATAGTGTTCTGATACGGTGGTTTCCGAGGTTATGCTCGTAATCAGGACAGAGGATCATTAAGTCAGCTCAATGTTCCCACTGCTGGGACATAGGCCTCCTCTCTATGAAGAAGTGGATGTTAGTCCAGGCTCAGTAGTAGAAGATGCCTGTTTCTTCTCATCGTGTTCTCTACAATTAAGTGATAATTGTGTCAACACACAATTATCACTTAATTGTAGAGAACACGATGAACACGTTTTTTTACACCCTTTCCATAACTTGTTTCAACAAACAAGTTATGGAAAGGGTGTAAAAAAACCTCTTGACGAAGCCGAAAGGTACTGTTCTCCCTGTCATTGCACATTACACCATACCTGGGAACCTTCTAGTTACGGAAATATTGGGAGTCAAAGTTCCAACTTTCTGAAGATTTTTTTTTGAATACAAGTTTAACGTACTTAAGATTTTTACTTAAAACACCTCCACGACCAATTATTCAATCCATCCATGAGCTTTATGTTTTGAGTGTGTTTCAATGAGTTATACCTCAAAACATGGTTTATATTCCAAAAAAAAACTCGTTTCCAAGCAATAATTTTTGCTTAAAGTTACTTACTTAGTTTGATGTACAGAATGCTTGGTTGACGGCCTCGTGATGAGTCTGTTTACAACTGTAACAAGTAACGCGCTTGCCAGGGTTTAAAACCATGACTAAGCGGCTCAGGGAGGCTACTCTCTTAGGTCCATGTTCACCGAAAAGATAACGGTCTGATTATCTAAAAACAGCTGTCACTGTGAAATGTTCCCATACAAAAATGTGTTTTAAACAACTGTTTTTAGATAATCAGACCGTCATATTTTGGTGAACGTGGACGTTAGTCCGTCAACGAAGATACAGGACCAGACAGGGACTCCTTAATAATTTCGGTTTTATGAGTTTTGAAAAAACATCGGGAGTAAGGACAGATGACCAATCGAGTTGTCATTCATTTTTAGTTCGCGCCCCTAACGAATCTGACGTCCTGATAAAAAATGAAGTCGGTTAAAATAATAAGGAGCAGAAAACGCTCGAAAATTTTATTCTTCAATACAATGTTCAAAGTTGTTTTAACTTTTTGAAATTAATGACCCGTTTTCAGGAAAAATAAGGTTTTTTAGCCATACTTCTGAAGCTTCAAAAGCTTAAAATAAATACGAAAATTAATTACAATTTTAAAACAATTACTTTAACGCAAAAACATCAAAGGTAAAAACAATTAAATTAAAACATTCAGAAGCCACCTTCAAAGAAACAGCGCAAACATGAAAGGGTTAAAGATGGCGCGGAAAAATCCAACATGGCCGCCGACGCCGTATTAGGCGCCATTAATATTCTTGTAAAAGTTGACGCAACGTCAAATATTCTATGATTAACGACCGAGTATTGTTTGGTGACCTTATTGTACAGACACAAAGGTTTTGAACTAAAACCGCGGACAAGAGAAATTTTTCGGTGCTTTTTTAATATCTCCGTTGAAATCCCGTCGCGTGTCACTTTGCCCTGGCAGCTAAATGCGAAAGATATAAGCAAATATTTGTGCCCATTTTTTCAGTAAGTGGCCACTAGGTGGAGTCAAGCGTGAGTTATTGTTATTAATTTTGTTATCTTCTTGAGTTTTTAAACTACGCTTGCAGGTGAAAACTGGATGACAAATAATTACACTTTCTAAATATGTTTGGTGTTAAAGTTAATTAATTACTCGTCTGTTTTGTAAAAGGACGTAAGCAATCTCCGAACCTGATGATAATCCATTGAAAAAAAAAAATTGACAGCAGATGCCATTTCCGAAGCACGGAGGAAACTTGGTACACCAAGTTTCCTCCGTGCTGTGGATCCACTAAGGCGGAGCGGAGCAGAGATATGCAAGATTCGATTCATTCGACCAATCACAGGAGAGACGAGAGACGCTATGTAGACTTTAACCAATATGATTGGTTGATTTTCGCACATCTCCATCACTCCTAAGGGGTGGCCACCCATCCTCGGTGGCTTAACCTGTAGATTTGGCTGTTTTTTATAATTTTAGCCACGTTATTGATACCCCGTACTACACTAGGCTAACTATGGCCTTCATACTTCGCTCATTCATATTTCCCTATCCGCTATTTCTAAGGGCCCACCGTGGTCATGATCATGATGAAAGCTATCTTGGTACAAATAGCCACCATTGCTAGTACTAACATTGCTGAATTTACCACGCTACTCAACTTTTTATAATTTGTGGAAAGTTGGAAAATTAAATTGGGTTTTATAAGTGTTTTGCTTTTTTTAATTTTGCCCCAAACTAGAAATTTATCATGGTTGACTTAACAAACGTTTTACTCAAAAAAAAAACAAACAGACAGACCCGGAACAACTACCTGTAGGCCATACAAATATTTGTTCTGAAGGGAATCGAACACGCGACACGCAGCGCAGCAGCTAATAGGGTATATGACAAAAAAATCTAATTAGACCGTCAGTCAGATTATCAAATAATATTTGACCCATATTTTTTCTTTTGTTATGTAAACCAAAACTGACGAAGATATGACGATTTTAAAATTCTCAATACGTCACGCATTAGTATAACTTTTAGAGCGTTCTGACGTCACGAGCCCCCCACCCGAGTTTCGATGCGTTTTATCTTTGTCAATATTCATTGATTTACTGAAACAAAAAATACGTGTCCATTATTTTCCATACTCGACTGACTGACGACTGACGGACTAATCAGATTTGCAACTTTTTGATACTGTTATCATCCCTATTGCCCATCAGCCACTGCGCCAACTATACCGTAACTTATGGTGCCATGAGATTTTAAATGAACAGCAAAATATTTCTAAGTCAGTCAGAAACAGGACTTTATTTTAATGTATAGCCAAAAGTCAGTAGGCTTTGGTGAAAGAGATTACGCGCCATGGGTGCTTAGCACAGCTGCTATCATAGGTCTTAAGACTCAGCGTTTCTTCTTAAACAGAAAGAGTTCACATATTATTGTTTTTTGTTTGAGTTCCTCTCTGGATAGAGGGGAGAGGAAGACCAAAGCAACGATTAATGGATTGTGTGAGGAATGAAATGAAAGAAAAAGGAGTAAATGATAGCATACAATATACTTATAATATGGGGTAACAGTACCGACCAAAATAGAACATTTGTTGCTCAAAAAAAATGCATTAGGGCTCTATACGGACTTCAGCCTGAAGAATCATGTCAGCCAGTATTTAAAAAACTTGGCTTGTTACCGCTACCTTGTCTGTATATTAATGAAATATGTATGTTTGTATGGAAACACAAGAAGTTATTTAAAATAGCAAACGATATGAATCCTCGAAGCCGACGAGATCCTTACAGACTCGTACTTAACAGTGCTCCCAGGCTTGCTAAGTACAATAAAAGCTGCTTATCTATGTGTGTGCGAATTTATAACAAATTACCTATTGATCTGAAAATGTTAAACTCCAGATATTCTTTTAAAAATAAATTGTGTGAATGGTTAACTAACAACAACTTCTATAGTTTAAAACAATTTCTAGAACGAAAATAGCGTTGTTGTGGTATAATAATAATTTTGTTGAGGAAATTGTTATTACAAATTTGCATGCTGTGTTTAATCTCGGCAAAACATGTATGTTCCATTTTTGTACTGTAAGATCTTTTTATACCATGTTTTACGCAAATAAATATATATTATTATTATTATTATTAATACAATACAATACAATACAATACAATACAATACAATACAATACAATGTCTTTATTTTTTCTCTTCACAAACATTCACATAGTTTTCTTAAATAAATTGTAACGTGACGGTTGTCAGAGGAGAAAGGAAACAAAAACCGTGTTGCACCGACCCAGAACATGAGACAAAAGCAGGAAGATGATGATGTTTGAATCCCTCTCTTTCTTTAAGCATGAATGATCAAATAGGGTTTACTCAACACAGACGTAACCTACCTTATCCAATTCCCTGAGGCTAGAGTGTTCTTTAGGAAGATTGGGTGCGCAGTTGAGCACTACTCGCAACGGAATTGGAACGCCTATAATCAGATGAATGAATTGAATGTGGACGAATCAAAAAGAGTGTGTAATAAATATCAAAGCAGATATTTTGTTATTTCTGCCTTTCTGGGAAAAGGTGTGAGTTTATTGTATGTCTACCTCGTTGGTCGCAAGCGCGCCTGCGGTCCTAGGTTAAATTCCCGAGTCGGGCCGAAAATTACTGGGCTTTGACATCTGTAATTTCACAATAGGAGCCACGGTGTCTGGATTTGGGACTGGTTGATGGCAAAAGGCTAGGCCCCTATTACAAGGGACTTAAAACATAACTGCCGAAACGTGGGAATACTATTAAGTACAGCACTGTGCAATAATCCTCCAGAAATAACAAGCATGATTTTATGTCACGTTTATGTATGTTTCGAAACATCCTAAAACATTTATACTTGAAAGTGTTAACTACATCCAAGTATCAACGTTCAAAGTGCAACTTAATCGAGCACAAACTATCTTGGACACATTCGCATCACTTCGCTTGTTTCAAAGGGCAAACGTGTAGAAATTATTCCGCCAAACAAGTTGGAACAGTCTTACGGCGAACTAAACTAGCAACTCGTAACGTTCACGTAAAATATGAGAGTGACGTGGAATTGCGTGGATCTAGGGATGAAGGAAGGGGTAAGGAAGCTGGGAAGATTAGAGACAGTAGTTTAACTGGAAGATCTTCTTCTTAGCTTTATCACAGCTAAGTTTGGGTTGACTTCTTGTTCAGTTCAGCAGCTGAATAAAGGTATTAAACATGAATTGACTGCCTACACAGCCCAGTTTTTGGGCAGGATTTGTTATAAATAGTACATTGTGTATATTATAATGTGAGTAGCTGAATGTAGAAGATATGAATGAAACGCACTAAGTATTATCGCCCAAAACGATATTTTTATTAAATACCCTGGAATCGTGCATACCTTGGTGTGCACAGCGGCAGTGTTACGTATGTCTACAAGGAATTCATCAAAATCTACATCAGCATCTTGTTTTAAAACATAACATGATGTTACGTGTGAAAGTGTTCAAAACCTAAATAATATTTATATTAAATAAATATATTGTTTTAAAACCTAAAGAAATAAATAACATTTATTTCTGTAAATTGTGATATATGATTTGTCATCAAAACTACCCAGGAACGCACGTGTTTCGGGTGCCATTTTGTTAAAACAATCTTTTTAATTTATGCAACGACATTTTAACCTGCAAATTACAAAGTATCTTCCAGCCTCACCACATCCGTGTAACTCCAAACAAGTTTGCATAGCTACTCGTAGCTTGCAGATTTCACGCTCAACCGGCGAAACGAACGGTAACCACCGTACTTAGCTGTACCGGTTGTCCTGCAACTTGTCCTACAACTTGCTGCAAGCCTGCAGTACTTGCAACGTTTTAGGTAATTAAGTCCTTGGTCCCGGTAATTAAATTGTTTTCCGTTTTAACTCTTGCTTGCGTAGACTTTGTGGTTCGTTAAATCTGATTTATCTTGTTTTCCGGTTTTGGTTTCGGCTATTCCGTAATTGCTAAACTTAAGAGGCAGTGGGCAGGGCACATTGCTTGCAGTACGGATGGCCGATGGGGCCGAAAAGTTCTGGAGTGGCGACCGCGAACCGGAAGACGAGACGTTGGAAGACCTCCCATTAGGTGGACCGATGACCTGGTGAAGATTGCGGGGATCCGTTGGATGCGATTCACACGGGACGGGTCAATGTGGCGACACTTGGGGGAGGCCTATGTCCAGCAGTGGACGTCTTTCGGCTGAAATGATGATGATGATTACGTAATTAGTGATGATCTTTTGCTGAATTTCCTTGCTTAGTGTTCCTGTTCATAGCACAGGTTGGTAAGTGATAGGTGTGTGCCCAGATTGAGATTTTTACTTTGAACACCTCTACGACCTCCGTACTATTCAATCCATCCATCAGTACAATGTTTTCAGTGCGCTTCATTGAGTTCTACCACAAAACATGACTTTTCACCCCAAAACAAAGTCGTTTCTCAGCATTAATTTTTGCTTAAAGTTACTTAGTTTGATGTACAGAATGCTTGGTTGTCGGTTTCGTGATGAGATTGTTTACACCTTGTACCTACTAACTCTAGTTATTAAACATAATCTTACTTACGTCAAGGAGTCTGTCCGACATAACAGTTTTTCGATTTGCGCTGTACTGCATCAGCATCACATCTTCTCATTGTGACGACGCTCATAAGTGTGAATATTATGGTCAGGTTGCTAAAAGGATTTGGCCTTGGTTTTACAGTCTGCCGCCTGCCGATGCTAACCCTTCTTGAGAATGCTGTTGTTGGTGAATTACCCATCGTCATTCGGAAACCCAATGTGCTTTATCATGTGCATTAGGTCTGAAGCTCCCTTAGCCACCTTCTGGGACACTCACGGAATGAGATTGAGTTGCCATATTCTTCATCCGGGATCATAGTATTGAGCATAAAGAAATAATAAATGACTCGCTTTAAGGCGATATTGATCTGGTTCAGGTATAAGTGGACGTTAGACTTCAGGTATTTTTTTCTGAGCTTTTGTCAAAAGTGAATTTATTCTTGTAAATAATGACCAGTAATGTAATTGATAAAACTCCGTCCAGAAAAAGGAAAACGACCGCACTAAGTGATATCATAATAATTTACACGAAGACTTTTATCACAAGAAACGGTCCTCCATCAAATATAATGACCACAGTGATCACCCAGAAATCCATCAAAACATTTTTATTGGAAGCCATCAATTTTGTTTTTACAGCAAACCACAATGTCTTTTACAAATAAGACCAATTTATTATAGTCTTTCGGCACAATTGCTTCAAACCTATGACAAATGCCGGCCATTTGATTGAGACGGTAACCGCTGAATTCAAGATGGCTGATGACAAATTGAACCATTAAAATATGTTCTATGAAGATCTTAAGACGTTTCCGGGATTAAGAATTAATTGGACGAAGTAACCGTTTGGAATTGAATGGTTTGAAATAAGGGTTTTTGATCTTTGAGGATTATCTAACACCTTCACTTCCCGGATAAATTCCTTTGAAAAGAATTTTACGGAATCAGGCATTTTTGTTAGGAGTGAAATGACAAGCTTACAAAAATAACACTTTAATTTCTTAACGAATTATAATCATTGATTAAAAGGTGTCATCCAGGGGGGATTCAAGGAATTTTCAAGTCTTTCTAAGACTTAATTGAACAGCATTTGTACGTCATTAATATTTGGAAAAACATATAGCTAGCTACTTATAGACAGCTTAACAGCCCTCAACCAGGATAAACTATCAAAAGCATTTATGCTTTGCTAGCAGCCAGCTCCCTGTAACAAGAAAATACATTAAAAAAAACTCCTTACCAAAGAAAAGCGCGCCATGGCCGTTAATGAGCGCCCCGTGGAAACTAACAGCGCTCATTGTTATAAAGGAGTTTGCATTTTTTAAATATCTCAAAAGAAAGCATAAAATTAGCTGGACTATTTAAAATGCCGGGCGACAACGGGAGGCGACATAAAGAGACTGAAAATGGAAAAAAAAACGTTATTACTGCACTCAGGAGAGGTAGGAATGCTGGATGGTGCATGGAAGTGTTTAAAAACAGTACTACTTACTTGATTCTTTTGGAGTAAGATATAAGAATAAAATGGACGACGTCGGGGTAGACGTGATCTTGATTGGAGATCGTGAGTGTAAGGGAGGCGCTCACTTCGCATTACTTTGTGTAACTTATTTCATAACCACTGCTCTCAAAACACTGAAGGAAAACATTGGGAGTAAACCGGCATGTCCTAGAACCAAAAAATCGAAGACATGTGACATCTACCAATCCGCACTGGGCACACGTGGTTGACCCTCTCATTGAGAGGAAGCCATGTCTCAGCAGTGGGAACATTATAGGCTGATAATGATAAAGGAACCCACTCAGACTAGGTGGAGCGACGATCTCCGGAGGCTGGTAGCAACTGGATCAGAGTTGCCGAGAACCAAGCTGTCTGGACAGGCCGATTTTCAGCCGTAGACATAGGCTCATGATAGATTTCCAAAAAAAATTGGACACATATTTTTTCTTTTTTCTAGCAAACAAGAAATTAAGTGATGTCAAATTTAAGCACATTTTTCAACAGAAAGTGACGTCACAAGTGACTCACGATCTTTGACGCGTCACACAGAATCATATTGTTTTAGTCATAAATCATTCCTATTCGGGCCTACAGGGCTCCGGGTAACGCAACCATCAAAGCTAGTCGTGAATATGATTAGATCAGAATGAGCACAAATATCCATGAAAAATCTTTTAAAATGAACAGGTTGGTAATATAAGGTTGACAAAATGGGATTCAATGTATGAAAATTAAAATAGTTACGAATTGGGACAGTTTTTCACTTGTTTCGTTTAGTTGTCGAAATGGGAAAGTTACAAGGTGGGACGTGACCTCTCATCATCATCATCATTTCAGCCGAAATTGGTCCACTGCTGGACATATAGGCCTCCCCCAACCATACATTTCACAATTTTACGGTTTCACTTCGATAGATTACAATCTAACGAAAAATAATGTTAAATTGTTAGAAGTATGTTCTGTTGGCAATCTTTCGAGAGTTTACAATCTCGCTAGATAAATTACAATACAACGGGTTTTACAATTTTACGGTAACATCTCGCCACATTGACTAGTCCCGTGCGACTCGCATTCAACGGATTTCCGCAACCTTCACCAGGTCATCGGTCCACCCAGTGGAAGGTCTTCCAACGCATCGTCTTCCGGACGTGACCTTTGAATTGAAGTTATGTGAACAACACTACGTAATTGCGTGTAAAAGTGTTTTTAAAAACCGATTTACAATATAAACCTCATTTAATTTATGAATCAAATTAAGTCTTGCTCAAAAGGAAACATTAATTTACTGGTTGGCAAGAGTAGCTGGAAATAATATCGAGGTTTAATAGTGATAAAGTAGATGTAAATGAGGATTGAATGCGAGCAAATAATTATTGCCAACGTTAATTACACGAACACAGTTCAAAAGCAATAAATTCGGTAAGTATTTTAAAAGATAAATTAAATCCTTCAGCGCGTATAAGTTTATTATACTCAAACAATTATACGCCATTTTTCCATGGTAGTAAGAAATTCCTAACATACTATTTTTGCTTGGTTTCATAAATCTAGTCATACAGGCACGCCGGTTACAACTACTACGCATCCGATCTTTCAGAAGAATATTAATAACAATATAAAAACATAAAAAATAGTCCTCGTTGATCTATGGACGCCTGCTCAGCGTGAGTGGGTTCGATTCCCAAGCCGGGAAGTTTTATTAGGGTTTACTTGTCTTTATTCGTGCCGCCTATGGTAATTGTCTCGCCCCTAGTTCATGTACTTAACTTAAACATGTTTGGAGAAATGAGATTGACTTATGTTTTATATTCTTCAAGGAATAGTCCTTGTTTTTTTCCATGTTCCTTCCTCGCCCTTTATGTTCCGGGGCCGCGGTATCTCTTTCGAACAGGCCCGCAACCCCGGCAGGTCAAGGAATAGGCCTTATGTTCTGTTTTGTAAATAGTTCATCCGTAGTTTAACTCGTTACATTTTGATATAAGTGGGGCAAATTTGTTATTGCATTCGAGGCGGAATTCACACCCGAGCCGCTGGTGAGGTTGTTATGGAGCCGAGGAAGTGTGTTGAAAAATACTTTCACACCGCAGTTTACCCCATCCAGTTATCCTATACCTCCTATACCAAAGTTAGTTACAGCAGTTAAAGTTTTCCAAGAGGCTTTTTAAGCATTCTTCTCCATCCCCGCGAGAGTAGATGCAGAAAGTTAACACTTGCAATTTTGGAGTCGCGCGCACAACTTTTTGGTAACTACAATTCACTTCTCGAAAGTTTTTGGTGACTTGTTACCTCTCCAAGAATTGCTCGTATTTTTGGTGGCATGGTGACCTAATTGAATTGTTTTTCTTTAATTGAATGAAGCATTTCTGCTTGTGCCTCATTGTTGTCACAGTCCTACTAACTATCTACTTTGCCCGAGCTTTACTTTCGATCGAATTGAGACAGAAAATTATGCCTCGGGAACATTCTGCATAAATAAAGACTATGACACTGGGAGATAATGTAGCTCCCCATTGGTGGAAGAATTTTTGGAATCGAACTAGTAGTTTCAAAGATTGCCCCTACATTCAAACTTGCAAATACCTTTTCGTAATATTACTTTATAATGTAGTAGGTACGGCTGACCAGAGTATCCGGAAGTAGCAAAACACAGAATGGTGTGGATAATGGAGAATGAGTCCTTTGCCCTGCAGCACTACAGGTTTCTATGTGGCTTTGCTTGTTGATAGATATGTATTATGTAAGTTATTTCTGAGACAGGATATATTTCTGTAAGGACATTTTGAACAGTTAACAACAAAATGTAGGTATGTATCGACTGGAAGTGAGCAATTGGATAGCTGATGATAATAATTAAAATGGTCTGCCATATCCTTCAAAATAAGGCTAAGCCTTGCCTCCTAAAATTACACCCAATTCGCCGTGTTGTACAACTTTTGAAGAATGAAAATTCTAAATTGTAACGCACTTGGTTTCCCTAAATTTACATTATTTATACCGAAAACACTTATCAAGATAATGTTAGCGTGAGATTATGTATTTTTATATTTCTATTAACATAAAGAATTACGTGATCAAATTGTAAAGCAGTTAGAAGAAAATATTTATGAAAATTTTATTCATAACGTAGAAAAATTGTTAGGCTTGATTCCGTAATATCAACAAATTGGACTTATTATCATAATTTCCGTCATAAATAGTAATTTTGGAAGTAATTATGGACCATATTTATATATTACTTTATTATCTTTTTATACCAAAGTCAGGTTACTGTAAAAACTAAAAATACGACCAGATACCACGCAAAGGTAATTGCGTATAACGTACTACATAGGATTCACCGTAATGAAAAGTCAATGTTACACCAATAAAATGATTCACTTTGATTGAGAATCGCAGTTTGATACAAATAAGAGGCGAGGTCGATATTAATGCTTCAGTTTCACGTTAACACAAAACAATTTGGTTGTTTTATGCAAATTACCACCTAATTTTGGGAGTAATCGTCAACTGGCGAGTGAGAAACTCGCGAGTGCGGGCGAGTAAGAAACTCGCCAGTGCGCGGGAGTTGGCACCTTCCGATTTTAATTTTATTTTATGTAGTCTACTCGCTCAACCTTAAAAATCTACGTCAGATTTATGTATACTCAGCTACGACATATATTTTTTTTTAATTTTTAAAATATTTTTGCCACTATACTTTAAAGTAAATATAACAAAAAAATCTTTTGACTGTACTTTAAAACGTGCGAGCGAGGTGACGACAAAAAAAAAAAATCGGAAGGTACCAGCTCGCGCGCATCCGAGTGTTTCACAGTCGCCAGTTGACGAATAAGCTTAATTTTGCCATAAAAGTGTAGGTTTAAGTCCACGGATATTTTTTAGATGTAGAGATAAATCAATCATTATTAAGGTAAACAAAGCGCCCTTGTTTTCGAAATTAAGAAAATAAAAGCATTCTTTATGCTGTATTAACAAGAAAGAAGTAGTAGCATTCCAGTGGTGATAGCCCCAACTCACGTGTAGTGGTCGTAGGTTCAAAGCCACACCCGATAAATAAATATCGCTGGACATTACACACAGCGCCATCTAGTGCCACACTAAGCAACGCAGCTTGTGTCGTGGACACCAGAAAGTTGAAATACTACATAGATACTTTTTGTTTGCAAATACGTACTTATTATACATAAAAAAACATCCATGACTCGGAAACAAATGTCCATGCTCAAGCACACAAACATTTGCTCCTATATCGGGATTGCAGCCTCACTACCGCTGCACCGTTTGGGTCGTCAATATATTATGCTGTACTTTTTTGTATACTTTCTTCATTCATCCATAGCCCGACCTCACCCACGCTGGATATAGGCCTCTCTTTAGGTGCCATGTTATGATAAACCTAAGTAGCAAGACAATCGCATAAAAATAACAACTGTAAATTCACATAGTCATATAATTTAATCGTCAACAAGACACGCCGCCGTAATCCGGCAATTTGACGTAAATCTCCACTCGACACTCAAATGACTGACAATTAACGTTTATTTGAACAATTAGCGTGACTTTGGAAGGAGGATACATGCCTCCTATTTACAAGGCTTTATAATGTATACAGTTTAGGACACTTAACTTTACATCAGTCATGGTCGTACACAAAGACATGCACTGTTCATCTACGTCAGTGGTTCTCAAACTTTCTTGGACCAAGCCAAGGACCACTTTGATATCTTTATTGTTAGCAGGGACCTTGAGGTCGTAGATAAACATGGACAGCGACAGGATTATAAGGAGAGGTCTAAAAAACCTCTTAACGAAGCCGAAAGGCACTTGTTTTCCCCGTCATTGCGATCCCTTTTTTGTTCTACACCATACCCGGGAACCTTCTATTTGCGGGGATATTGGGGGTGAAAGTTCCAACTTTTTGTATTTTTTTTTTTTAAATACCTGTTTACATTGTAAGATTTTTACTTTAAATACCTCCACGAACCCTATACTATTCAATCCATTCACCAGCACAATGTTTTGAGTGCGTTACATTGAGTTATACCACAAAACATGATTTTTCACCCCAAAAAAAAAAGTTGTTTTTCCAGCAATAATTTTTGCGTAAAGTTACTTAGTTTGATGTACAGAATGCTTGGTTAACGGCTTCGAGATGAGGTTACTCCCTGTATCGGGGGTGAACTCACACAATACAAAAATTGCAAAATGAGATGAAAACCAAAAGCGATCGATGAAAAATTTAACAATCATTCATACGGAAATAGGAATAAGTTAATAGATTATCAAAAAATGTTAGAACCTCGCCTCTGATAGATTCAATTAGGTTGGGTTGAGCTTGCATTTTCTGTGAAAGTTAAAAAGTGCGAATAATATTTTTAACCTTTCGCGAACCTTATTCGAGGCTTCTGTGGACTACAGGTTGGAAACCACTGATCTACGTGGAAAAAGTAGACATAGAATACGATTACATAGATGCATACTTAAACTCACGCCTTTTACCGAAAGGGGTAAGCAGACACCACAGAACACCACCTACTACCACTTTTATCATATCCGACCTATCTGACCTCCATAACCCAATTAATACTGGATAATACGATACCACTTGGTTAGACTGGTTGTCAGACTTTTTGGGCCACTGACTACCTGTAACGACTGCCAAAGATGGAAACATGACAGCCGGGACCAACAGCTTAACGTGCTTTCCGAGGCACGGAGGAAACTCGGTATGTAAGGGTAGTCACCCATCCACAGACCAATCTAGGCAAGCACGGCTTAACCTAAAGATCGGCCCGAGCGGCTGTTATTATTAAGCCACCATCAAATTCAAAAGACTTTATTTCACATAGGCCTAGATAGGCACTTATAAAACGTCGAAAAAGGTGCACGGTTCGCGTTGGTCAAGAACCATTCCATGGAGGAGAACCGGCAAGAAACTCCATGGTTACTCTTTTCAAATCATTTGGTATTACAATATTATTGTGGTTACAGCATTAGTCTTAGTATGGGGGGATTCCCTCTCATTGAGAGGAAGCTGTGTCCCAGCAGGCATTGCAAGCTGATGATAATGATGATGGAGGGACAGCGTAGGCCCGACAATAGCAAAAACGTAAAACAAGATAAATATTTAACAAAAGTTTACAAGCATCTGGAAATCTTAAAAGCCTACAATGTTCACTCATTTCATTCACAAAGAATTACTGCTTCACCACGTCCACGAACATACATCTGCTCATACATGCACGCCATAATAAGTACATTTGAATAAATAATTAATAAATATCGCTGTACATTAACACACAGCGCCATCTAGTGCCACACTAAGCAAGGCTTGTGTCGTGGTCACCAGACAGTTGATTCCATTCTGGTCATCAATAGAAGAATGTAAGTCAAGTAGATTAATGCCTAAACTCGTAATGTAAGCCTAAAAAGATATAGTCATGGCAAAAACTTTTTTTTACAGCCTACGGTGCTATTTAAGAAGACGTCTAGTGCCATCTTTTCCCAATCTATACTAATTATAAAGACTTTCCTTTATGTAATATTAGTAGAAATTGTATTTGTATGTAACGAATATACTTAAAAAGTACTAGACCGATTTGAAAAATTCTTTCAGCAATGGATAGCTACACTATCAGCGAGTGACATAGGCTATATTTTATCCCCGTACCACCACGGAAATGAGAACTACCCGGGTGAAACCGCGTGACGTCAGCTAGTCTGGAATAAGAAGCTTTAAGATGTAATGGTAAGTCACCGGTGCGACCGCTTCATGACTTTTGTCCTTAGTTAAGTGTTTGTACGGTAATCTGTGACCTAGACACTAGTTTACCCCAAAGTTTGTGCGTTAGTGTTTACGCTCTACTTTATAGCTTACCTTGGGTCTTGTGCTAAGCTAAGTTACTTAATGTTACTTACTTAAATGTGTATTCTGGTTTCACTTAGGTCTCACCTCTAACTATTTGGATGACCAGCATCCTAAGCTCCAAACATAACTTTGTAACGGTCTTTAGTGTATATAAACTCGCTTGTTTTTAATATTTATGTAATATTATTCCTCAATCAGTGATTAGTTAAAATCATTGAGGATAGCAATTGTAATTAGTCATTATCATTCACTTGCCCTTATCCAAATTAAATACGGGGCGGCGCAGCATTCTCCATGCTACTTTAATACTCGTCATCTTATCAGACAACTACCTACTTTCTAGGTACCTATATCATCCTTCACACAGTCGATCCATCGTTTCTTTGGTCTTCCTCTACTCTTATAGCTATCTACATTCATTCTCAACATTTCCTTTACTACAACTGTCCTAAGCAACACAAATAATAATCAAAAATTCTTAGTTAGATCGTCAGGTAGGTACGCTCGCAAACACAGATCTCACTATTCACAAAACCCGTTACCAGGGAAACAGTCGCCAACTTCTAAACAAAACTTTTCTTTTAAAAGCCCGACAAATTAATCTTATTTATTGTAATCCTTTAAGTGAAAACATAACGAAGTTTTCTCTTCGCGATTAATTCCCGACTTGTAACCGGGTAACCGGTAACTCTGGCCGCTTTTACGAAGATTGATGTTCTGTCGAGTGTTACGTTTTATTTCGGGATTTATTTGGTAGAAACATGGGCTGGAAATATGGCCGAGTTTTGTGTTTTGGTTTGGGGACGTTTGCTATCTTGATTTTTTGGATACTGATAAAAGGTGTCCAGAAGAAGCTCGTGGCTAAATAATAACAGCTCAGCAATGATGAACAAAAGATATCCAGAAAAATGAGCGCTTTTTGAAACTAAATTTCAGAAAAAGGAACTTGAAAATAGGACAAAGGTTAACAGGAATATTCAATGTTACAATTTAATTCAGCTTCCTTAATATTTCTGCGAAAGGAAAAGATCCTAAAGGCTTAAAGCAGTAGCTTGAGACTGCTACGACGGAACTGCCAGGACCGTGACAGCTATGTCGACTACGCTGTCCTTGTCGGTAACCGGTTTACTACGCATAAAGTCTTTAGAGTCTTATGAACATAGCATAGAATTGTCTTGTGTTGAGCTAGATATGCATGTAATAGTGTGCGTTTACAGACCCCCTAATTACCTGAACTACTCTATCTTTGAGTCAGTAATGGAAGATGCTTTAGCAAAACTTGTAACTGGTAGTAAACTAATAATTATCTGTGGTGACTTTAATATCAACGTTTTAGAGAATAATGTAAACAGCAGTAGATTTTTAAATCTCTTTAAATCATTTAATTTGTCAAATGTTTTTTCAGAACCAACCCGAATTACTACAAATACTGCTACTTGTATTGATAATGTTTTTTGTTGCTTACCTTACCTTCCTTCAGATCACAGTGGACAGACTGTTGCTTTCGCGTCTAATAAACAATTACAAAGAATTCAGATTCAAACTAGACAAATAACACCCAGCAATTTAGAAAAGTTTAATAATAATTTAATTAGTAAGTTAAATATACCAGGCCATATTGGAAACAATGTAAATGAATTGTATGAAGAATTCTTTTCGGTAGTGCACACCGAGTTCCAAGCTGTAAAAGAACCCTTCACGACGCCGTCAAACAAGGATTCTGTAAGTCAAACTAATTCACGATTCTTTTTAAAAACAAACGAGTTTTTTTAACGAGTTATCTATCAGCGTAATGTTAACATAACGCTGATGGATGATTTGAATAGTCGTGGAGGTGTGTAAAGTTCTTATTTATCAAAAACAGGTATTTGAAAAACTTGTGAAATATTGAACACTATCTCCGAGAGCACTATCTAGAGCAGCGGTGGCCCAGTGGTGGCGGCCCCGACTTACGAACAGTAGGTCGTGGATTCGAACCCAGACAGGCGCATTACTTTGTGTAATTTATTTCAAAACGGTGAAGGAAAACATCGTGAGGAAAGCGGCCTTCGGTCGACTCATTACTTCATTTGTACTAGTCTAAATAATCTACTTAAGTACGAGTTATCAGTAGCGTAAAGATCAAGTTTTTACCTTTTTTCAACGACCTTCGTTCGGCAAAAGATAAATTCATTTAAAACTCAAAGAAAACTTTCTTCTAATTACTATTCGAGAAAGTTACAGTATCAAGGATATCCGACGTAACAATTTGAATTTAATCCTGCACCTAACTTGTTAATTCTATCGAAACACGGACGACTGAAGTTTTCAGTTTCACTCGTTTCAGTATTGAATAAGTTTCAGATTAGTTTCAAGTTTCCGCTTGTAATGTACTTACAAGAGTATAATTTGGTTGTACATATCTATGGGTATCGTGAAAGTTTTGTTAGTTGCTTGTTTCCGGTTGGGATATAGGTATTTATAGTGGTTAAGGTTAGAGCCGACCGTTTAAACAACCGAACCGATAGCTTTTGGGTCAAACATGTTCTTTAGATTATCACAAGACTGCTGAGCCTGGGTTCGATTGCCGGGTTAGGACCATTCTTATAAAAAATTTCCATCACGACTATCTTAGTAACAAGAGGCTGGATTTATGCTTAGTTGATCGCAATAGGCTGCCGTATTAAAAAGTCGTGGTTGTGACCGCGTAGTTCGGGAGGTCCTTATACCCTAATATACATATAACACTGCCAAAAACTCATCATCTGCCAAGCCTTTCCCCAACTATGTTGAGGTCGGCTTCCAGTCTAACCGGATGTAGCTGAATACTAGTATTTTACATAGAGCGACTGCCTATATGAGCTCCACAGCCAAGTTAGTACTGGGTATTACGATACCCTTTTGAAAGACTGGTTGTCAGATTTCGGGCCCCTGACCTGTAATGACTGTCAAAAATCTACAAATGACAGCCGAGAGGCTTGACATGCTTTTCGAGGCACAGAAGAAAGTCGATATGTAATGAGAGGTCACCCATCCACAAACCCACCAAGGCAAGTTCGGCTTAACCTGAAGATTGATCCAAGAGGGTGTTATTGTTTAGCCACGAGCTCCTTACCCCCAAAACCAAGTAGACTCGTCAAAACAACCCTTTCACACCCCCTCACTCGATCAATATCCCGACACATGTCTCAATGTGTCAGATATACTCATCGCTCGTCGACAAGCGTGTAATACAAGGCGCGGCAGACAGGTGGCAGCACCTGTTGAGGTACAACCAAACACAGGGTTTATTATGAGAATATATTCGTGAAAAAGGGAATTTATTGAAAGGTGGGCAATGATAACTTTCACCAAGAAAATATTCAGATAGGAGATGATTTTTTAAATATGAAACTAACGCTGTTTGTCACCATGAGCTCGTAGCCAAATAATAACAGCTCGGGCCGATCTTTAGGTTAAGCCGTGCTTGCCAAGGTTGGTCTGTGGATGTGTGACCACCCTTACATACCGAGTTTCTTCCGGGCCTCGGAAAGCACGTTAAGCTGTTGGTCCCGGCTGTCATTTGCCCATCTTTGGCAGTCGTTACATACTGGTATTCAGCTGCGTCCGGTTAGACTGGAAGCCAACCCCAACATAGTTGGAAAACGGCTGGGCAGATGATGATGATGTTTGTCACCATGTTGATATCGAACCAAACATCGCGGTTATTATGAAAAATATTAGCACCTAAAGTACGGTGTGAAAAAAACTACGATTAGGCCAGACGCCAACAATTTTCGCACGTCCGTCCGTCTAATCGGTAACAAATAGATTACATAATATATTGTTACGCTTTTACTGCTTGCCAATCGCAGTAACGAAATTCTATCTGTGGTTACACCTCTCCTATCGCCTGTTCTGCACTTTGGTGCAGACCGTACCCAGCGATGGAAACATTCAACTGAACTTGACGTACTTATGATTATGTTATTTGAATTAACATTTTCTATCGATTCGATGTCCGGAAACAATCCCCAATGCTATGGAACCATGGCCAAATAAAATTGCCTATGGACCCGGTAATGGGTCGACCCACCGGGACCACGGGTAACTAGTGATTTTTTTCAGTTAGGTGCAGAAACTTTCACCAAGTAATTTCTCCGTAAAAGACTCCATGGAATCTCGCAGCATGCTATGCATTCGTTTAAAAAGCAAAAAAGATTAAGTATGTTCCACGGTAGACGCAAATGCAGAATAATTTACTCGATATCTATTTATTATATAACAATTTATTTATATGTTATTATGTTTGAAACTGTTTTCTGGCTGTCACTTACCCCCTCAAGGTTCATTGGAAGACCAGCGTCAGACAGCATCACCTGTCTGGCATGAATGCTGAAATGGACCTTTTTGGCGCAGCCGTGAGGCACACAGCACAAACCATATATTTTCTCTTTTTTTTTGTATCTTTCTTAATGTTATTGTGTGTGTACTGACGTCAAATAAACATTTTTTCTTTCTTCCGTTTCAGAAAATAAACATTACAGTCATATTTCCAGGATTTTACAACTAAAATCCAAATAGCATAATGGCCCATATGTAACTCAATCAAAATAATAATCCCGATGCCAAATTTTGTAATCTGTGCCATTCATAAAGTGATTGCCCGAAATTGCGTGACGTGACGCAATATCCCCATTTTATAGCCTGGACATTTCACTCGGGCAATATTTACGAGTTTAATGCACTACCTCATTTTAAATGGAAATCGTACGTCGTTATTATAATTAGGGGAGATTGTATAATCGTTTAAAATAGGGTGAATGTGAGATTTTGTTGTAACTGTTATGAAACTCTTCGAGTTGTTGTAGCAGAACTGTTTTATAATTAATTTATAAGGTTGTTTCATCGTAAATGCTGGTAATTAAAGGTGCACTGGACATTTGGTTAATAAAAGCATTTGTACGGAAGACGTGTCCTAGATCTGTTTTTTTTTTTTGATAGGCAAAAGTGACGAATTTCCACAGTCATTTTCTTTTAACCCTATTAGATTATGAGTTTGAAACAATCCTTGTTTAGTGGTCACCTTTGTTGCTTTTAGACCCCACAGTTTAGTCTACACGCTGTCTTTTAGTGAAAAGTATATAATCGCATGGTAACCCTTTTCGTCCGCAAAAAGTGTGATAGATCGGCTTATTTGCATGATATCAACATAATTTATAGCTTATATAACTTGGTAAAGATGTAGCTTACTAATCGTGAAACAATTTTTAAAATCGGTTCAGTAGTTCTTGAGTTAAATCGTAGCAAACAAACAAAAAGTCAAATCTTTCCAATTATAATATTAGTTTAGACTAAAATCTCACATTAAAAATCCTAATTATATGGACAAAAACAAGAGGCAAACTACGTAGTATTCAAAAAAACCGCAACATTCTACAAAGCACGGATAAAACATCTTATACCCAAATAAAACTAAATAAGAAAACCACAGTGTATCGTGTATCGACTATCGAGTAAAGAAAAGAAGTAGTTTTAATATTTATTTGTAGTTATTATTGTTTGTGTTGCCAACTATTTCTAGCCAAGTGAGCAAGACAAATCGGAACCGACTGCTGAGTACGCACTGGTTCGAAAAAACGTTAACTTGTCCGGTACGTTATAGGAAAAGAATTATTTTGTTTTTGGAGATTCCAGGCTACATCGTAACAGGTACACGGTTCGATCTTTAAGGGCAAGTCGCCCTTGTCAAGGCCAGTCTGTGGATCGGCGACCACCGATTACTTATCGGATTTCCTCAGTGCCTCGGAAAGCACGGTAAGCCGTTGATCCCAGCGTTCTCTTGATGATCGTTACAGGTACCTAGTCAGTGGCCCGAAAGTCTCACAACCAGTCTCACCAAGGAGTATCGTGTTACCTAGTACTAACTGGGTTCTGGAGGTCAGATCAGGTCAGGTCACTCCATGTAAAATCTTGATATTCTGCTAGTAGACTTTTAACCTTATAGACGGACAGGCAACTGTAACATAGTCGAAAAGAGCGACGATAAAAAGAGAAAATAAAGAATTACACTCAGTTATGGAGCAAAGAAACGATGGATGGACTGCTTATAGAATGATAGGCATGAAAAGAGGTGTCTGATGTGATGTGGTGACGAGTAATAGAAAAGTATGGAAAAAGAAGATATGCTGCGCCAACCACGAATAAATTGAGATAAGGACAAGAAAATTATGATGATAAAGAAAGCAAGAAAGATTGAATAAGCATTCATTAGCCCGCACAGGACAAAAATTATCAGTATTTAAAACTTACTAATAAAAATTAAATAGATATAAAAAAAAAGAAACGAAACGTCCTGTACGAGGCCAAAAGGCTCCTATCTCAGCATGGTGATGTAACATAAAAAAAAAAACGTCACAGCGCTGGTATTCTGATAGGGCCCAAAGTGAAGGTGATGCCACGGTCAGGCCAGATACGGATAAAAATAAAGTGTAGACGAATACACAATACAAATGTGTGAAGTATGGACATTCAGTTATCAAAATTAAGTAAACCCATTAAAATACAAACGTGCAAAATAGTTTGCGTTACACGATTACAAATATAAACAACATCAGATATTTAGTTTCGTATTTCCAAATATATCTAAACTAAAAACAAATAAAACTATCCAGTCTGATACGATTTATTATTGGCCCATTTTAGTTTAAAACAAAATATTTCCGAATAGTTTGATTTGAAAGCATTCATCTAAAAAACGCATTGCAGATGTACATAAAAATAGAGTACAATTGCCAAGATAATGTGTGTGTGTTGGCAGACAAATAAAATAATGTTTAAATAGTAATTTATAGAGCTGCCAACAGACGAAACAAATTTTTTTCTAAACTAAAAACTGCGGCAGGTTGTTTTTTTTTTCGGGGCTGCGGGAGTCGGGACTGTCCGGGCCTGCGCGACTGTTCGAAAGAGATACCGTGGCCCCGGAATATAAAGGGCGAGGAAGGAACATGGATGGGTTTTAGTCACCTGGCGACCTGGCTCTGAAATATTTCATCATTTATGTTTCTTAAATCTTTTGTAAAAAGTATCCCTGATCATGGCTGTCAGACATTTGGCGATTGGGACTCATATATTATTATACCGTATTAATACAGAATTAAACTTATGAGACCATCATCATTCTCCTCCGTTATCTCAATTTATTTGGGGTTGGCGCAGCATCTCTTCTTCTTTCATACTACTTTATTACTCGTCATCTCATCAGACACCTCCTCTTGCAATATAATCATTCACACAGTCGATCCATCGTGTCTTTGGTCTTCCTCTACTCTTATACCAATCCACATTCGTACTCAAAACTTTAAACTCACACTGAATCTTACAGGATGTTCAACCGTAAAAACTTCTCCTCTCTTTTAAAAATCCTCAAACACCTTTTGATCTGCATTATGCAGCCCATAGGCGACGCAGAGTGACCTAATATTTACAATGTACCACGATTCAGCCACAGAACTGATTACCGCACCGATCCCTGATTAGTCAATTGTCGCCGTTCGTATGCGATCAGAATGCGTCACATTCGTCCCAATCAACGCTATGCAAATAGGTAACAATAGACAGCTTTTATATTTGGCTGGAAATCACGGGTTCCGACGCTGAGTAGGAAATCTTTTGGGCTAATGGATTAGAAAAGGAAAACATGACAATGTGTGGAGTTTTCGAATGTATCTTTTTACTCGCCAAACCTAAACTACTTTTAGTGATTTTTGTAGACAGCATATTGCCATTCTGGATTATGAAATACCTCATCGATCGCCTACAGCAGTCCACTGCTGGACATAGGCCTCCTCAATCGCACGCCACTCATTTCAATTCTCAGTAACACTCATCCAGTTGCTATCGAAAATCGTCAATCTAGTAACTAGTAAAGTCAATGGCGAACTTTACTATAATGCTGTTTGTTCTGTTCCTGCAGACAAACCATGAAAACAGTTTTGTGGGGCATAGTTACTACTCGTAAATTAGACTTTTATAAACTTTCCTTTAATAAATAAATAAATAAATCCATCGAGCCTGCAGGCATACCATACCACCTTACGTTAAACTTTCCTTTAATAAATAAATAAATAAATCCATCGAGCCTGCAGGCATACCATACCACCTTACGTTTGTCGATTCACGGTCTCCACTCAAGAACAAATCTACCCTAACGGTCATCGGTTCTACGGCTAATTATGACCGCACCATTGCAACTTCAGTTTAATTATTCTGTGAGCTATGTCGATAACTCTTGTTCTCGGTCGGATCACCTCGTTTCGGATGCGATGTGCTCCAAACAAAGCGCGTGAATCAATGATTTTTAAAATCTACAAGATAAAACATAAACTAACACCTTCGTCACTTACTACAATCCTTGAATACGTCTTCTGCTTCATCCCTACCAATATTTAACATCCCTTGCTAACCACCAGTTTCCCCCACCCAGTGCGGTCTCCCCGCTAATCTAAGACGTTTTACACAAACACCATCAATCAGCCGCATGACAGAGCAATCGGAAACGGATTGTGAGCAACAAATTGAACGACGTCCCTCACAGGGCCCTGTGTTATCACGAGGTTTTTTTGTTGATGAAGTTGATGGGCTGTGTTAGATTTTAACACTAGTGATTTGGACTATGTGAACTCCATAAAATAATTAAAAATATCCAGCTCCTGAACTATGAACTATCTGCCTAGCCTTTTCCCAACTTTGTTGAGGTTGGCTTCCAGTCTAACCGGAGATCGCTGAATACTAGTCTACACTATCTACACTAATATTATAAAGAGAGAAAGATTGTATTTTTGTGTGTGTGTGTGTGTGTGTTTGTAATGAATAAACTCAAAAACTACTTTGCCGATTTCAAAAATTCTTTCACCATTGGAAAGCTACATTCACCTTGAGTAACATAGGCTACACATTATATCCCCGTACTCCCACGGGCACGGGAACTACGCGGGTGAAACCGCGTGACTTCCGCTAGTGTTTTTTATGGAGCGACTGCCTATCTGACCTCCACAACCCAGTTTTAGTACTGGGTAGCACGACACCCCTTGGTAAGACTATAAATATTGCGCGGTGATTGGGCCTTGGAATGGAAATCAAGAACTCATGTTCTGCAGTAGCACTTGCAGCCAACTATTGGACAATTGGCCCCCCCAAAAGACACCTACTGCTTTCTACACAGAGCAACATAGGCAAGCACGGTTTAACATAAAGATTGACCCGAGCGGCTGTTATTATTTAGCCACAAGCCCACGAGCTCTTTTAAACATAAAACGACTCCAATACGTTTTAACAAACTCAGAATCATTTTACCTTTCCAGGTACAGCATCTTAGAACATACACAATGCAACATAAGCACAAGCTTACCTATATACCATCTGAATACAGCTTCCACATAACAATCAAACAACACATTCACAAATCTTAGATGGCATTTAATAATATCTGCAGGAGAAGCAAACTCGTGCTAACTACATCTCTAGTTTACCTGCACGTTTAATATCTCAAATAGTGTTGTGACTGCAAGGTGGGATTGGCACGGGATTTAGAATAAATGTAATTTTAGTTTTTTAAGTGAAAACTTTTTAGGCGCGTTGATCAATTTTTGAGTGAACAAAAATCATGGAACTCGAACTGGTAGCCTACCAGCCTTACTGACTAGTTTTCATTTCTATCGGCAGACTCCAAAAACTGTCCCGCATGTTTTGATCATCATTATGCTGCATCCATCGTTGATTTACATATTATTATGTTATATTCGACGACAATTTGACGAAAAATAAGAATGAGATGCTTTTTAATTCATTAACTCTCAGCGAAGTAGACACAATAGTTAAACAATGGCGTCTGACCGTTACGGTCAGGCTTGACAGATCAAGGGATTACCAAGTCCCTCGTGCATATGGGCGCTAAACCATCATTTGATTTACTTTTTAGTTAGTTTGTATTTTGAGGGTAGTTACATTATTATTTTGACTTATGCAGGTTTATCGAATTAATAGTTGTATTGTAGGGTAGTGAGGATTTTGTGTTGAATTACTGAACTAATGTTTGTATATCCGTTTATTTTATTTAAAGTAATCGTAATTTCCGTTTGCTTCAATAATAAGGAGTTATGATTGATTTATCTAGAATATGGTTACTTCTGTTTATTTTAATAGGAAGTAATTTTAATATGTCCGCTATAATTATTATTTAAAAGTCTAGTCTGAGACGAAGACCTTGCATAATTAAATAATGTTATTTTTATTCTATCCATCGCTACCAACCTTAGTTTGAATTTCTGTGTATAAAAGCCGTTGTAATGTGAAAGAAAGATGATTATTATTCTTGGAGATTCCTAGTTCACTAATCATGGAATAAACACTCTAAACTGGAGTAAGGTATTTTCTTTAATTGTGCTGATATTTCCTATTATTTGCTGAGTAATTGTCTTACTGTGTACATAAATTGGTGCCAACCAATATGATGTGTGACTCTCAACGACGACGGCCGTGATGCCGCCGACATGCACAACACGTGAAAACTTCATGAAAACTTATTATTAGATCTGAGCATCCCAAACTGTCAAAAGTTTGATTGATAAATACACAGTTTTAATTGAATACAGATCAATTTTTTATTTTTTGTTATTTTTTTTTTTGACGACCCGAATGGCGTAGTGGTAGTGACGCTGCCTTACGTTCTTAGGGTCCGGGGTTCGAATCTCGGTAGGAGCAAATGTTTGTGTGATGAGCATGGACATTATTTTGTTTCCGAGTCATGGATGTTTATATGTATAATAAGTATGTATTTACAAATAAAAAAGTATATATGTAGTAGATCAACTATCTAGTGTCCACGACACAAGCTTTGCTTAGTGTGGCACTATGGCGCTGTCTTAATGTCCAGCGATATTAATTTTATTTATTTATTGTTTTAATTATTACAAGGTCTAATACATCTTAAGGCGATTACACGAGCTAAACGCGAGTTTTATAATTACTAAAAGTATATGATTCACTGCTATATACAAGACCAGAAAAATATATGATATTCTTCAGGATATATGCTAGCATGATACTGTTTTGAAAACATAATACAATTAATTTGGCTCGATAAAAAGAAATCACGAACTTACCTCTAAAAATATCTTTCAAACAATAGAAAACATACTAATATGCATGCGATCATTCTGATTTTTTGGCAAATAATTCTACAAGCAATATATTAGCATGATACTGTTTTAGTTTTTTAATCCAATCAATAGTTTTTTTGTAAATCGATCGAAACCACTCATTTCGCGCTATTTGGCCCGCAGTGGCTGACGTAACAACCACTTTGTAGTGCAAGCTGATCAGAACTTTATTCTAACAGCATTTCAAACGATGTTTGAACCACCACAAATAGAGTTGCTAATTTAGCTCGTCTAAGCGCCTAAGTTCTAATTATTTTTAATTCTACGCTTATTTTTTTCACATCGTCTGTTTAATTTCATTTAAATTAATGTCACATATTTGGCTACACAATATTCCTACAAGAAAAGTCTATCGCAAAAAAGTTGTCCCAAAAATTCTTAATCCGACATTCTAATACCCCGCACAATTTCCCATCACTATTCCAGCTCAAGATAGTGTTGCGCCGCATATTTCTCCCGAATGTATAAACTTGTCCCGTGCTCGAATAGTTACGCACTTTACACAATGACGGTGATTCTGTTCTGAGATTAATTAATTCAGAGCTGTTCTCGAGATAAATAGACGATGGTGGGCCGAATGTGTAGGCGGGACGGCAGCTTCTTTGAATTCATTCAACTATAGTCCTCGTCACGAGAAGCTATAAATTTTGTAAACACATTCGGGTTCGCAACCTTTAAAACAAATTCAAAAATGACAGCGACATGGCGACAGCGTGAACTAACTTCAAAATGGCGACCATATTAATATTTATGTTCCATTATGTATGCGTTCCAGTACCACAAACCATTAGACGACAGAACTTTATATCGCCAGAATATAACCCGACCAAGTGAAATTGCTCGTTAGTTTCGTATTACACGTATGATAATTTGAGTTGATTGAAGTTGGGAGGATTTATTGTTGATTGAATTGTCGCGACGTATCTTGGTAGAAATTCTTTGTTTACTAAAATGATAGCTTCTCGTGGCACGGACTATAGTACTGTTACTGCAAGTGTTTAACACGTCGACTACGTCGAGTGACAGTTGTTGGATTTAAATGCAATAAACGGGATTTGTTTTTTTTTCTGGACTGTCCCACTCTTGGGCAAAGGGATCTTTTAGGATATTTTTGTTTCCGAAATAACATTAATTAATTACTTAATTAATTCATTCATACAAAGGCCCCTCTCCCCATTCATTCCTAGTTCGATTTTGGGATTAATTTTATAGTTGAAAATATTCCAGTAAACTAATATTGTTTTCATTTATTGTCGTATCGTTAGCGATAACCCAATGGTGGCCGTTGCGACTTACGAACAGGGCCTCGATTCTGCTATTACAATAGTGTCAGAGTATGCGATCATTGATTTCATAATGATCAAGTACTCTCAAATTTTGACAAGTTTGTTAATTCTACTATCATAATGGCGCCATTATGACTTCTCAATGAACAACCACTGACACCCCATTGAAAGAAATGTCATAGAATATTAATCTCGTACATGAAATCTGGCATGAATAAATGTTCGCATTTAGTAGTAGATTTCGAAAACCATTTGTACTAAGGGTTTTATAATAATGACAATACGACAATGCCATTAAAACACAATTTTATTACGAGACCATTGACCGACCATTGTGAATTTAGCAGATCACGAACTTTAAGCAAAATGACAATGGGATGAGAATGGAATCGTGTTGGAGTGACGAATTTATTAAAATAACAGAATTAGGCCCCAGTAAGTCGTGGGTTTGAAACTAGGCGGGCGCATTACCTTGTGGAATTTGTTTCATCACCCAAAACGGTGAAGGAAAACATCATTAGGAAACCGGCAGAACCAAAACAATCGAAGACATGTGACATCTACCAATCCGCACTGGGCCTGCGTGGTGGATTATAGCCCATTCCTTCACAGCAGACCTGTGTCCCAGCATTGAGCATTGAGAATATTAATAAGCTGATGATGATGATCGTCTGTGATTGTTTGGACGAAGGTAAAGCACATGTGTTCGGCATTCACGGAGGGTAAGTGATCTTTGTATCTCGGAATTTTAAGATCGAAATTGTTTATACAAAGGAGATAACCACCCATTGTAAAATAAATTGGAACCGTTTGTTGGAAATACAGCAGCAGTTAGAGGGAAAATGTCATCCGCGAAGAAGTGTTTTATTTGCCTTTTTCATAAAATATTAAAAAGTGACCTAATAAAACTTGGTGAAGTTCTAAAGAAAGTTATAAAAGCAGTTATTATGAGAACGGTGGATTCAATATAATTACATACAAGTAACGTCTACTTAATATGTTGTCACCTCATAAAGGTCTCTTTTATGACTTGACGCCATACCATAGATACCATACCATAGTTGCGTGTAAACGACCCATAATTTTCAACGACCTGAAAACGAGATTTTTTACATTGAACCAAATTATAGGCAAGTAGATCTAACTTACATGAAAGTACAAATAAATAAATATCGCCGCCACACTAAGCACCGAGGCTTGTGTTGTTTTCGTATAGTTTTGACAATGCATGGTTAGCAAAGTGACGCCCGTCATTCTAAATCCAACATGGCGGACCATTTATTTAATGCATTTCTATGACATTGTTATAAAAAAAGGGTTTCCTGATATGAATACAAGAAATACTGTAAAACAACGTCATTCTAAAGTGTTATTTTATAAACCATAAGTAATACTAACCATATATATATTATATTATATATATATTATATTATATATATATTATATTATAAGCCTACATTGTCCCACTGCAGGGCAAAGGCATAAGTAATACTATTTTTCCTAAGGTGTAAAATCTCTGGCCTACGAATAAGGCCCCAAGATGCGTTCGTTTATACGAGCTTAAGTAAATTTCCAGTAGTACAGGCCCATTGGCTTAGCGGGAGGTGAAACGGCCTGCGAATATAGCAGTTTTGGGTTCTGTTTTATATATCTTTGCGCTAGTTATCAGCTGGGGTGCGCAGAATATTGCGGATTTCAAAACTTGCTGTGGCGCTTAGTGTAGATAGCTTCAGTACCTTAGTATACCCAGTTTATTTATTTTACAAGCTTGTAATATGTCTTAGACCACGTTCACCTGGGATTTTCATTCTCGAAACGACTCAATGTCAATGATTTTTAATTTTATTATTTTAGGCCCTTAATTAATATTTAGCTCATATTCATCAATCCAGTCTACCACAAGAGAGTCCTTTCAATGATGCTCGTTGCATTACCACCGACCAATGTGTATTGTGTGTTCAAAATATGGTAAAACCCTTTGAAATATCTTTGTTGAGAATGCAGTACCTATGACTTTCTACAATAATTACTGTTCGTACCTTAAGGCTCCAGGGAGGCTCCTAGCTAAATAATAACAGCCGCTCGGGTCGACCTTTAGGTTAACCCGTGCTTACCTTTGGTTGGTCCATAGTAAGGTGAGCACCCATTACATACCGAGTTTCCTCCATGGCTCGGAAGCCGACTGTCTTCGGTAGATCTTTGACAGTCGTTACAGGTAGTCAGTGTCTCGAAGTCTTACATCCGGTCTTACCATGGGGCATCGTATTACCCAGTACCAACTGAGTTATAGAGGTCAGATAGGGAGTCGCTCCATGTAAAATACTAGTAGGCATCCAGTTTTACTGGAAGCCGACCCCAACATAGTTGAGAAAATGCAGATGATGACCTCAGAAATATTAAATCATAGCTCCTATTCACAACAGATCTTCCCCACCCCTACTTAATCCATCCTTTACGGTATTTAAAGCAGTATGCACAAATAAAGTGCGCTTGCATTATATCCGTAAAGTCGAGGGCACACAGTTAACGAGACTGTTTGAACTATGAAATTGAGCCGGGTAGTCACTGTTTGCGCGGTGACGAGCGGTATAGTGTGTACTCTGCTTTGTCACGGTGAGATGTAGAATGTTGCTGGATACGTCTTTGTAATGTGTTGTGAAGAATCTGCCTGCCTTTTGCCAACTAAGGATCGGCTTCCAGTCTAACCATGTGCAGCTGGAACTGGTTTTTTGTATGAACGGCTGCCTATCAGACCACTTCGTAGGACTGGTTGTCAGACTTTCGGGCAACTGAACACCTGTAACGTCTGTCAATGATCTGCAAATGACAGCCGAGGCTTAACGAGCATTCTGAGGCTCGGAGGGAACTCGGTATGGCTCGGTAAGACTTCAGCTTTTATTTTAGAAAAAGAATAAGGGTTCCTTCCAAAAAATCAAACCCATGAAATTAATAACAAATCCGATTCAAATGGATATTTATAACAATATTACGTGGGCAAAGGTTGTCGGCAACAACTAGTATTATAATAAACTAAAGGTTATTCCTGATCTATAAATAACAGCGCAAATAAGATAAAACTTCCATTTTACAGCTGCAACGCCCACTTTTAAAATTACTTCGCCCACTGAAACTAGTTGTAAGTACACACTAACAAGTTTTTGAATTTAACTTTGTCGCACTTGTTAGTGATAACCACGGTGATAACGACCGAAACTAACTTTAACTAAACTCTCAAAATCAAAAATCAAAATCAAAGCATTTATTTCAAGTAGGCCAGTTACAGGCACTTTTGAATTGTCGAAACAAAAATGAACATTTAATGTAGCTACAGTCCCAGTCACAAGACATAAAAACTGTGAAAGTACTGTAGTTGCCCATTCCCTAGCGTAGATCTCTATGGAGAAGAACGGGCAAGAAACTCCATGGACACTCTTTTAAATCAAAATATTGTTACAAAATCTTGGTTACATCAATCATGTTGAGATGGTATATTATGTGAGAACAATGTAGCAAGATTTGCACGATAAAAGTGTCCATAGCAAAACAAAAACAAAATACAACCCAAAAACAAAATAATTAATTCAAATAAACCATGGCGACTAAGACATGACCAGTCACAACTGACAGCGCCCGTTCACGAACATGACGCATGGATCAGCACCATTCAGCTCAACCATTTTGAATGGAACTAAATGGTCCGACACACGCGCCACCATCAGCGAGACATTTGAGTGAGCATGACATACTCATAACCGCCAGGGCACATTCAAGTCAAAAATAATAAATAAAATAAAAACGTAGGTTTCCAGCGAATGATAGCATTCTAGTACATAGCACTCACACAATATGGAATATGAGGTTATATAATACTAAAGATATTGAATTTATACAATGCAAAGATAGTTGTACAATCTTCAGCAGCTCCAACAACACAAATTAGCGCTATCCCTTTATGCGCCCCTGTCCTTGTGGAGCAGGACCGGCATTGACCCAAGCATTTTTATCAGCGATATAATCGTCCAATTTGTAATATGCTTGCTTACACAGTGTGCGTTTAATGCATGTTTTAAATTTGGTTTCATTTAGTTCAAGAATGCTTTGTGGAATTTTATTATAGCATTTCAAACAGTACCCCATGAAAGACGAGTCTACTTTAGCGAGTCTGAAGCCTGGCTGAACTAATTGGTCTCTATTTCTAGTACTGTAATTGTGTCTGTCACCTCTTTTACTAAAAAGATGCAGATTTTTCCTGACATACATTATGTTTTCATAGATGTATTGACAACATACAGTCATGATGTTAATTTCCTTAAACAGTTCCCTTAGAGAATCGCGCCTACGAAGATTGTATATGGCTCTGATGGCTCTTTTCTGCAGAATAAATATAGACTCAATATCAGCAGCCCGTCCCCACAGCAAAATGCCGTAAGACATTATGCTATGGAAGTAACTAAAATAGACTAGTCTAGCGGTATCTACATCAGTGAATTGACGGATTTTCCTAATGGCATATGCTGCTGAACTTAAGCGCCCCGCAAGAGATGTTAAATGAGAACCCCATTGAAGCCTTGAATCAAGCGTAAGCCCCAGGAAAACAGTTTTATCTACGAATTCGAGTTTCTCTTTATTCAATATTATCTCACAAACACTACTTTTAACATTCGGTAAAGCAAATCTTATGCATTTAGTTTTTTTTTCATTTAATGCCAAATTGTTTGCTGTGAACCAATTATGGACTTCAAGTAAGGCATTATTCACGTCATCTAGATTTTGGGCTCGTCTATTTATCTTAAAAATTAAGGAAGTGTCATCGGCAAATAATACCATATTTTGAGGTTGGTTTTTCAGTAAATAGGGTAGATCATTTATATATACTAAAAAGAGGAAAGGACCCAATATTGAGCCTTGCGGAACCCCCATTTTTACTTTCAAGCCCTGTGAATTAACACCATTTATTTGAACATATTGCAGTCTATCACATAAATAAGATTTTACCAAACTAAGTGCAAGTTTACCTAGTCCGTAATGCTCAAGTTTCAAAAGCAATGTGTCGTGATTTACACAATCAAATGCTTTGGAGAGGTCACAAAATATTCCTACAGCGTCTTGGGACTCTTCCCACGCCATGAATATGTGCTTTAATAAGGTTACACCGGCGTCAGTTGTACAACGTCCCTTGGTGAAGCCATACTGTTGATCGTGTAAGATTCCGTTGGTGTTGAAATGATTGAGCATCTGATTAAGCATTACCTTTTCGAACACCTTACTAAAAACTGGCAACACGGATACAGGTCTATAATTATTAGTATCTTTACTATCCCCGGATTTGAAAAGCGGTATGACTTTACTGTATTTCATTAAATCAGGGAAAACTCCTTGGTCTACGCACAAATTAAAAATTAAAGCTAAGTATGGAGCTATAGTCTCAAGTATGGAAGTACAAACTTTGATAGACATTCCCCATAGATCTTCGGTCAGTTTGATTTTTATTTGCCGGAAAGCTTTAATAACTACCATAGGGTTAATGTGTTTAAATTTAAATTCAGCCAGGCAGCCAGACACATTCGCCTTCAATAAACCGATTGAGACTTCAGAAGAGGAATTTAGAGCCTCCGTAGTTTTTAACGGTATATCGGTAAAGAAATTTACAAATTCCTGAGCTACTTCCTGATTAGAGCTTTTAGGACCACATACTGTATCTAATGTATAGCTAGTATTACGTACTTTCTTCCTGTTAGTCTCGCTATTTATGACTTTCCAAACTGTCTTAATTTTATTTTCTGCTGTTTTAATCTTGTTGCTAATGTGCAGGGCTTTGGCAATCTTGCAAGAATTTCTAAAAATTTTTGAATACTTAGCAACATAGTTGTTAAAAGTTTCAGTGTTTACATAAGGCTTAAGGCCATAAAGCTCAAATAGTGTTTCCCTACTTTTTCTGATACCTCTAGTTGCCCAATCACTAAATATAAATTTAGGGCAAATGCTTTTGGTCTTCTTTTCAAAAGTTTTATTGAATTCAGTGTGAACAATTGAAAAGAAATGATCATAGAATTGATTTATATTAATATTGTCATGGCTCATAACACTTAACTTGTTCTGTAGGGAAATATTGTACCTATTTAATTTACTAGAAGTTATAGGTCTAAATTTAATATCATCTTTTTGCAATGGTGTATTACACCTGAAAGTTACAGTTTGTCCGCTATGGTCAGACGGCAGACTATTTACTACGGCTCTATCTAAGTATTCACAATCGCAGAAAACATTATCTATACAAGTAGCAGAAGAAGGCGTGACTCGAGTGGGTTCTATAAAAACGTTAGTCAAGTCAAATGACTTAAAAAGATTTAATAACCGACTGCTATTTGAATTATCTTCCAAAATATTGATATTGAAGTCACCACAAATAATCGTAGATTTATTACTGGCTGTAAGTTTTGCCAGAACATCTTCCATTATTGATTCAAATAAGGAAAAGTTTTGATAGTTTGGGGGTCTGTACACACACACAATTATATGCTTATCTAGCTCAACACAGGACAGTTCGACGCAATGTTCAACCGAAAGACCTACTATGTCAGCACGTTGCTTATATTTAACACAATTTTTCACTAATATTAGGGAACCTCCACGCAGCATAGATTTACGGTTAAAGCAGCTACCCACCATATAATTCTCATAATTAATAAGCATTTGGTAATTTTTTAACCAATGTTCAGAAAAGCAAACAATGTCAAACATACTTTTCTCTAAATACAATTCAATTTCTAATAATTTGGAAGAAATGCCTTGGATATTTTGGTGGAATAATTTTAAAGAGTTCTGCTGAGGCCCTTTTTTACGAACTAATGAAGTGCCAGAAGATACTTTGCTGTTGGTAGGATTAACAATATTGTTAATGGTACCTTCTGTTGTCTCACTTCCTAGTTTAAATTAATATTAAGATCTGGAGAGAGCCCCGAGACTCCCGATCCATCGCCAGACAACATGATCCTATCATTCCTAAGAGCTAATTGAGAAGTTTCCACGGTGACATATGGTTCCTCCTCAGTACAAAGTTTGTAAACATCAATAGCACTAATGCTATATTTATTTAAGGTCACCACCTGTTCATTAGTATTAGTACTAATAGTCGCAGTATCAATAATAGAACTAAACTTAGACATACTACTTATGTCTGTGTGAATATTAAAAGCTAATAGCCGAGCTATTTTGTGTCTACAACTAATAGGTAGATACACTTTACCCCGCGTCGATCTAAGTTTATCAACAAAAGTGTTAATATCAAGAAATATAAGTTTGTCACTATAGTGACCTACTAAAAAATGTATGTGTTTGTTTAACATGTGAATATAATCGTTTTTCCTACTACTTACATTTTCAAAATATGGAAAAGCACACAAAATGACTTTTTTACAATTTAACTTTAACAACTCAGAAACATAGTCAGTGATGTCTTCCTTTTTAACCTTTGAACTATTCCCAACACATATAGTAATGGTGGTACTAGGATCACAAACACTTTTTGTTACAGATGCCATGACCTGTTTGTAGGTTGACCCTGGCATACAATTGTTTTGGGTACAATAACTCAGGTTATTACTAATTAATTTACCTAGCCCCTTACCTCTGTGTTGTATATTTGGGGAAAAGCAACGGCATCAGAATATTAGACGGCAAAACTCTTTAATTAAAACCATAGCTGCGTTTCCAATTAACAGAACACTCGGGAATTAAAATAAATTCAGTTTAGAAGTTATAAGAGTTTTGCTAGCATCTCATCAAATAATCTACATTTGACTTGACTCTGCTGAAAATCCCGTTTATGTGTTAATTTAATGTGACTTCACCGCCGCATAACCGCTTGCTAAACTATATTGAGGTCGGCTTCCAGCTAACCAGATGCAGCTAAATACTAGTATTTTACATCGAGCGACTGCCTATCTGACCTCCATGACAGGCCAGTAAGTCTACCTCTTTGTAAGACTGATTTTACTAACCGACTTTTGGGGCCACTGACTACCTGAGACGACTGTCAAAGATCTACTATATGGCAGCCTTAACTAATCGTTTAACGTGATTTTCGAGGCACGGAGGTTTGGTAGGTAATGGATGGTCGCTAACCCACGGACAGACCTAGGCAAATGCAGCTTTACCTTTGAATATCGGTTTAAGTGGCTGTTATTATTTAGCCAGGAGCTCTATGACACAATGGACCATGTTGTTTTTATAATAATACTAGCTGACCCGGCAAACATTGTTTTGCCATATAAATTATTTCTAGTTTAAAAAAATGTTAGGGGTGGATAACCCTTATCACTTAGGGGTATGAAAAATAGATAGTAGCCGATTCTCAGACCTACTGAATATGCACATAAAATTTCATAAAAATCGGTCAAGCCGTTACATAGGAGTATGGTAACTAACACTGTGACACGAGAATTTTATATATTAGAAGATGTACGAGTATATTATGCTGAAATTACTTGGTAAGTGTAGGTAGGTTGTAATTTCATCAAAATCGGTTCAATAATTTTGTTTTTTTTTTGTCTTACAGGCTATATTTATAACGTGATGATCTCCTAATAAGTTCAAGTTACGAGTACAATATAAAAAATAATTTATGACAAAAGAATTTGTGTGGTATACAACTAAAAAAAATCAATGAAATAAACAAAGTCTCTAACTAATGAAAATAAAGTTATGTTAGACATTTCGAAGTGTTTTTTAGAAGTCGGTGTTTCTTGCAGAAAGTTTTTTGCTAAAACAACCAATCCAGTACTTCTATATCCTCGTCTCTCACTTACCGTTAATTATATCCGCAAGACCTCGTCTAGCTAAACATATTTTCGAAATAACTCAGTGCGTTCACCTCGACGTTAGTTAAATGAAACGCTTTCTGCTATAAAATATGCATAATATTAAAAGTTAAAATGGAAAAGTCGAAGCGTCGTTTTATGTTTAGTTAGTTTAATCACACGGTTATATATGTATCAATTTGAACGAGACATAATTATGTAGCTTTTGCTTTGAACGAGGCACTAATTTGAAGTCAAAATTTATTCCGATTTTTTTTTCCGCGAATATATTTCATGTTTCCACTTAAAGAAATGTAAATCAATACTAATTTTGTTTGTTTGTTTTTTTGAACGCGCTAATCTCTGGAACTACCGGCTCGAATTGATAAATTCTTTTTGCGTTGGACAGTCCATTTATCTAAGAAGGCTATAGGGTATATAACATCACGCTATGACCAATAGGAGCGGAACAGCAACAAGAAATTTTGCAAGCGGGAAAAAGCTTCCGTTGAACTTCACGCGAACGAAGTCGCGGGCAGAAAATAGTTTGGCATAAATTAGGTTTTCAAAGTAACTACCTAAATAAATGAAGAAAACTGCATCGATTACCTCGTTGGTTTAGTGGTCGCTGACTGCTGGGCATGGCGTCCTGGGTTTGATTTCCGAGTCGGGAAAATTGCTGTTTTTGGATTTTCCTATCAGAAATTTCTCAGTAGTAGCCACGGAGTCTAGATTTGTGCCCGTTTGATGGCAATAGGCTCGGCTTTTTACATGAGAGTTAAACTTAACTGATGAAATGTTAGTGTACTTTACTAACAAGTACACCATACACCTCTACCTTACCTCCGGAGATTACAAACCGTGATGTTATGATAATTTAGTTAGTTTCCAGTAAATAATAAAATAGAAAAGAAAATAAAATGTTTACATGTGTTAAAGTTAGGTGTATAAAACCGACTTCAAAAAACACAAAAAAAAATGAAAAATAACTTTAGCTTCAGAAGTCGGTGACCTTTGTTTGCTTAATTTACTTAGTTTTTTTGAAGTCCGTTTTATTTTTTGCAAAAAACTTTTTATTTTCTCTTGCCGGCCGTTTTTTTTTTTGCCGGCTTTTTCGTACTGTTATGTTATGAACTGGTGTAAACAATAGACAGACATGAGATTTCAGCAATCCCAGTACATTTGCTACCATTTATTGAGGAGTTCCGCTGCTTATCTTCAAAGTTCTTTATCAGATCTTCACCAAATTGAAATGGGACCACTTTAAGAAAGTACTCTTCCAAAAACTACCCAAATCGCATCAAGTGTGCCTATAAAATTTTAAGAGTTCTCTCTACTTCTTCGGGATCCCATCATCAGATCCCGATTTGATGATTATGGGACCATTTGGGAAGTGTTTCAAACAAAAAAATGATCATTCAAATCGGCCCACCCATATTCAAGTATTCGGGGAACATACATAAAAAAAAAATGTTTCGACGAATTGAGAACCTCCTCCTTTTTGAAGTCGGTTCAAAATACATAAAGCCTTAGCTTAGCGTAGCGTTGCTTAGCGTAGTGGTCGTATGGTCATGTGGCGAAGTTTTGTCTAAAAATAAGGTGGATAGCAAATCAGGCTAACGGCCATTTTCAATAGCTTACTGTTCGGTTTCGGTAGGTTACTATCTCTGTCTCTTTGAAATTTTGCTAACAGACGGTAAGAAACAAAACGTCACAGATCTTTGATTTTTTCATCAATTAAGTGGTGACGCGGATGGGATATTTCAAGCTAACTTTTTTTATAGAAACGCTGATAGCTGCGAGACGTGACATAATAACTGACAAGTTACACGTAAGTAAGTTATAGAAAACGGACCTAAAGATATGAAAGTATTTTTTTCAGAAATACGTTTTTCATGTTTGATAACTTAATTTCGAACGCAGGTTATTCGGTTCGCCTGCCGGGGCTGCGGGACTGTTCGACAGAGATACCGTGGCCCCGGAACATAAAGGGCGAAAAAGGAATATGGATGGGTTTTATTCAGTAACACTCCCTGGGCGGAGCGGGAGCTCATTTGAGAGTCATTTGATGATTTCCCATAGGAAAAATAAAAGTCATTTGGTTCGTAACAATGATACGAATAGTATCACCAAAACACATTTTACAGCATGTCAACATGAAATACTTCTGTAAGAAGAAAACAAAATGCAATAAACTGCTCTGTGTCAACAATTTAATTGCGACGATATAGTGCATAAAAATAACAAAACAAAAGTAAAATAAGGGTGTAAACACAACTCTGTGATGAGGGTTACAAAACGCAACCTTTTGCATTTGCAAGCGGTTGCGTTTTAGAGACTATTATTTGTCTCTAAATCGTGGAACGTAGGTTTTGCTTTGTCGAATACCACTTTTGAAAGCAACATAATATATTATTATTACAGTTACAATACATTTCAGTGTGATTTTGTACGTCACACATAAGTCGTCGTTAAAACATTTCATGCAAACAATCATATTTGTTAGGTAGTGTTCAAAATATTAAAATAAATAATTTAAAAAATTAAAATAGATAAATATCGCTGGACATTACACACAGCGCCATCTAGTGCCACACTAAGCAACTAGGCTTGTGTCGCGGACACCAGATAGTTGATATACTACATAGATAGTTTTGTTTGTAAATATATACACTTATTTAAAAAAAAGTGATTCTTCTAGGCAATCGTGCTCCACCGTAGACTGCGTCATCACTTCACTGTAGGCGAGTTGATTTTTTGATTTTCATTGCAAGAGCGTTCAACAATAGGATAAACGACAAAAAAATAAAAAATTGTCAGTCAGTTAAATTATCAAAAATATTTGACCCGTATTTTTTCTTTTGTTATAAACATCAAAATTGACGAAGTCAATAAAAATCGACAATACGTCACGCCTTGGTATAATTTTTAGGTAGTTCTGACGTCATGAGTCCCCACGCCCGACTTTTGATGCGTATTATCTTTGTTAATAGTCATTGATTTACAAAAACAAAAAATACGTGTCCATTATTATCCAATAGGTACTGTTATTAACGGACTAAATAGATTTGCATTTTTTTGATACGAGCACCATGACGACAGTTTCAGTCGCAGATTGCCTATTATTTCAGTCGCAGATCATAGCGAACCGTCGCGTCGCGTGCCGCATCAGAACCATTCGTGGTAATAATTTAATCATTAAGGTCAATTAAAACCTTATGCCCGAGCTACATAGTTATAAAGATATTGGGGGTTTCAAGTTCATTATGGCAAGTTTTTTTTTAATACATTTTTTAATGTAGATTTTTAATTTATACACCTCCATAATCCCCGTACTATTAAGTCCATCCAGCACAATGTTTTGAGTGCGTTACATTCAGTTCTACCACAAAACATGACTTGACACCCCAAAGACAAAAGTTGTTTCCCAGTAATAATTTCTGCGTAAAGTTACAGTTTGATGTACAGAAAGCTTGGTTGACGGCTTCGTGATGAGTTGGTTTACACCCTGTATTTTAAATACTACTTAAAAAATGCTGCTATAGAGAAGTTAATCGTGGCGTCCTCGCACAACACTATTGTGTACCCACCCTAACCTATTAAGCGCCGTCGCATCACATTCTCAAAGAAAATGCACCCGTCTCTTAGATCCCTTGCTTGTATAAACAGGTTCTACATCGGGGAAATATAATTTACTAGGTGACGCCCGCGGCTTGGCTCGCAGAAATTATTCAAAATATTCTTTAATCCCAGTTCATGGCCACCAGGCTGTTCCCAGTTCATGGCCACCAGGTAGACCATGAACTGGAAACAGCCTGGTGGCCTAGAACAAATTACATTCTTTCAGCAATATAGATGTTGTAAAGTAAAAATGTATCAGATAATGTTTAACTTCTGTAAACTTCACAAAATTAATCCTATTAAAACTCGTAGTAAAATTAACCGTTTTTTGAAGCGATTGACTCTTGTTAAACCCTCTGTGAATTGAAATCTCTTCAGCTTGTCTTTTCCTTGGGGATATAAGTGTCTTCATCTTCGGCGAGCTTAAATCCCTCACTGCTCTCAGGATTCTAATTCTTGCTGAGTCTACTCGTATCTTTAAAAACGTAAAAGCGTGACAAAAAACCAAACCCACTTTCCCACGCATAATATTAGTTAGAATTTTAATGGCAGCCGGGATACATAGTAAAATCGATATTGACTATAAATGTTGTTATGTGTTCATTAAAAGCGAAGCGCGCATAACTCTTTACGATGCCGTATACTTTGGATACATTTCATTATACCAATTTTATATTTTATTACGTTTTGTTTAAGAGAATATTGCTTTTTTATGGCGTACCCCTTTTTTTCTTGGGGCTAAGGAAAAGGTTTGGGAGCACCTGTATTTTGTTTATGGTTCCAAAGGTGCTGAAATTGGTGGAGAATATTCTCTTTTAATTTTTTTTTAAAGCAAACGGGGATTGATTTAAGGCCTAAATTCTTGTCTCACGGACGGTGGGTTAGTGACGTCAGCGAGAACAACATACGGCTGTCGGTCGCCGCCGACATCAGCGTCGCAGTATAGTGGTATATAAAACAAAATGTATACTCGTACGACCGTGCGCGACCAACCATCAGCGCGACAAGAAATCAGGCCTGGTGGTTTTGCTGCATGGTTGTTTGGTTGGTGCTTCATTGGCTTGATTGGAACATTGCTATGGAAGTCAAAGGCATAAAGTGCAAGTTGGCCACGTTCATACGTATAATTTAGTAAATTTATTTACCATATCAAATCGTCGCGGAATTTATATCACGTGAGCATTTGTGAGATGACCTTCGGAATATAAATCAATTTTAGTAACGCATTCAGAAATTCGATGTACCTGTATTGCAATGGCTTATAGTGCACGAACCCTAGCTACATCGTATCTGGAGACTACCACGCCATCGGGCTAACCTTTATAAAATGGAAAGACAATAAATATACCATAAACTCAATCGTTTATTCAATCTCTACTTAATAAGGACTAGCTGTCCCACGCAACTTATTTTCACGTTATTTTTTCGAACTTTAGTTGGTTCGACTCCCGAGCGTGGCAAGCGTATTTTCGAAAATCTATGAATGCAGATTTGTTTCTTTTAAAAAATAAAGGAATGTTTCCTTTGAGTAAAATTTGCTTTATCCAGTATTTCGAGTACTTTGCCTCCAGGTGGCATCGAAAAATTTCATCCTGTATAGCCTATAACCTTCCTCGATAAATCGATTCAATTCCAACCAGTAGTTCCTGAGATTAGCGCATCTAACCAAACAAGCGAACAAACAAACTCTTCAGCTTTATAATACTCGTATTACTATAGATGAAAGAACAGTGTGTTAGTAAACATAATTTTGTAAAATTGTTTCATGACATAGGTTTAAAATGACAAAATGTCGTCGTAAGTTCATATTTTGGCCACATACCAAAAGAAACATACTCGTATATTAGAACCACTCACAAACGTAGTATGAGTACGTCAAATAACGTAGGACCTTACTGTAAACAAGTTACATTAAATTCAAAAAAATTAAAAAAAACCCGACACAGAGGCCCAATGCCCAAGGCCCAATTTCAATGATTTTTTTTGGAACGAAGAATATTCTACTAGTCAAGCCCTTTCATTTGATACCCATATTGAGGGCGTTGTGAAAAAATAATGTAATTCACCATTTTGTGGTAGCGGCCATCTTGGATTTGAAATTTATTGTAGCGTATAGACTACTAAAGCCCTTTTATTTGATACGCATATTGCTCTCAATATGGGTATAGTTGTTGAACAAATATGTAATCCACCATTTTGTGGTGGCAGCCATCTTGGGCTGATTTTCATCAAACATAGCTAAGATCACTTCTAATTATTTTATATTAATAAAAAAAACAAAATCGGTTCATTCGTACTGGAACTACGATGCTACAGACGCACACACACACACATGGACACGTCAAACATAAAACACCCCGTTGTTTTTACGTCGGGGGTTAAAAAAACACACAAAACAAGACAAAACACAACCAAAACTTTTACATTACACAATGTGCTTCCAGCAGAAATATCGCAGATGTCAAATGATTTATACTCTAACAGATTGGGCCGATATTTTTTACGGCTCCATTGACGTTTTGCAATATAATGTCCATCCGAATGAGTGCGACTGAATTATTCATTTTCCCTTGTCTTTTTTCAAGTAAGTTTTGTTCATTTGAGTTTTTATGAGGTCGTTTGACAAATGTCTGTGTCCAATCGAGGGTGAATTACTTTAAATCGTTTTGTATAATGAGGTGGAAAGTATTTGAGATACGTTTATGAGTAGGTATTAAGGTTGGATAATGAAATCTGTTTGCTCTCGACAAGTTAAAAAGAAAAGTCTTATTTTAGGTAATACGAATATTTTTAAGTTATCAACGAATGATTTTCCTTCGCCTTAAACAACACAATAAATCTTTGATCTCGACTGTTCTTCTTTCATCGTGTGGTGCTGATTACACTAGCTGATTACTTCGTGATTTTTCATGATGATCATCATCAAAATCATCAACCTATTAATGTCCCCACTGCTGGGACACAGGCCTCCTTTCTATGAGAGGGAATGGGCTATTAATCTACCACGCGGGCCCAGTGCGGGTTAGATTTTTCGTGAAAATATTTATACTAAAACTATTATTATGACAGTAAAATAATGTTTTTGTTATTATTGTAATTTTTCCGTATCGGTTGCACAGAGCGAAACGTCGCGCGTCGGCACTCGTATTAGTTGCATCTAAAATGCGTCCTATATTTCAGCCACGTCCAAATAACCAATTATGCGAAGCTGCAAAAAAACATTAGCAAACTCTTTTATGGCAAAAGAAACATTTTCTATTTCTCTTCACTCTTCTTCAAACTTTCTCACAGAAAGAGTTAACTCAAATAAACCCCTCAGTACACCGTAAGACACAAGAATTGTACCAACAAATGTCTAAACAGCAACTAAGAATATAAAAGGGTGGGACGTTAAACGTGCAACGGTGTATATACTGTCGAGTGTGGAGCACAAACACAGGTGATCAAATATATGTACGTACTCGTATAAACAACGGTGTGCGTTTAAATTGAAGATTCTTGTCGCGTTGGACTTGGATGCGGAGAGATGGATAAGAATACACATCACGCCAGTGATTCCTGAAGGCTTAGGCAGAAGTACGTGCCTATTGGTACACCCACGCCTGGCCTATTGCCATCAACCGAGCGCAAATCCAGACGCCGTGGCTGGCGTGGTGAAATTAAGATAAGAATATGACATCGAAAACCGCTTTCCATCAAATAGACTGTGTGAAGGCCGATCACGTAATTCAGGATCAACCAATGTAAACGAAATTAGACAATAACTCTAATGAAAAAATCCATAGATTTTAGTTCTCATTTGATCAATCTTACTTTTTTCTTACTCATTTCAAAAATAGATAGTAATCTTGGTAATTATCCCATTTCTAGTATTAATTATAAGGTTCAATATTTCTGAATCCTGTAGAAATAAAAAAAAAAATCTGACTGATTAGGATGGGAAATCATCAAATGACTTCTCCCACTCTGGGCGGAGCGGGAGGGAGTGTCAGACTCTTACGGCCGAATACTGAAACGTCACTCAAAATTTAAGTAACACTTATATTTAACAGATACTCAAAAATGACGTTTGGCCATACAAAATTCTAAGTTTAGGAGCTTCTCAAATGTTAAGCAGCTCTTACATATTTTTGAGTGACGTTTCAGTATTCGGGGGTTACTGACTAAAACCCATCCATGTTCCTTCCTCGCCCTTTATGTTCCGGGGCCGCGGTATCTCTTTCGAAAAGGCCCGCAACCCCGGCAGGCTCCGGCCCTTGCGGGCCCCTCCCCTTATGCTAACATCTCTTTGAGGCGCGCGTGGAACACGAATGCGCCGTCGACACGGCCTGTCGTCACTAGACGGACGGACGGCTAGCTAGCCCATAGCTACCCGTCCACAGGCCCGCATCTACGGTGGCCGGTAGCCACCACGTGGCCCCCGACGCCCGGTGCGTCTCCCGCGGCGGCCGGGAAGAGAGGCTCTCTCCCTCTCTCGTTCCGCCACCTCCTTCGCCAGCATGACTGCTTCGCAGAAGGAGGTGACGGCTTCCCATTCCGTCTCGCTCCGGACCTTGGATTGAACCAGGGCCGGCCGCGAGAGGTCGCCGCTGCCGATCGCCGCTACAAGGACACGGCGGTGCTCCGCCCACGCAGGGCAGACTTCCACCGTGTGCTCCACCGTGTCCTCCGGTCGATCCTCGCAGTGGAGACACCCGGGCGTTTCCTCCCGCCCGATTCGGTGCAGGTACCTCCCGAAACATCCGTGTCCGGTGAGGACCTGCGTCAGGCGGAAGGTGAGGACGCCGTGGCGCCTCTCTAGCCACTCCTCAAAGAGGGGACTTACCGCCACTACCGTGGCATGCCCTGCACGGGGTTGCGACAGTCGCTCTCTCCATGTCGCCATGAGATCGCGCCGGAGGTCTGTCCGCTGAGCGGCAATTTGCCGCGGCAGCGGAGTTTCCCCCTGGCGTAGTGCCTCCGAAATCTGACTACTTCAGTAAACAAGAATGTGTTTATTGAAGTTATTCAACCAAAAAAAAAACTCGCGGTTACAAGGTAAAATCGACATCTCCCTTTGTTAAAGTCGGTTAAAACGTAGCCTATGTTACCCCGGCATAAAAAATAATCAATTGACACCTTATTCATCAAAATAGGATAAATAAATAGTTCAAACGTGACGGTGGAACATCGTAAAAACAAACACACATACATAGACTGCTAAAATCATAACCCTTTTACTTTCGCGATAGTTGGGTAAAATAACTTCTTATCCACCAAACACAGTTCCCAAACAACATGTAAGGCAATGTTTACAACGTTAGAGAGATGCAAATAAACTCCGGTGGCTTAAAATTGACGACGCAGCATTCGCACTGTGCCTGTAGCCATTACTCCTGGCTGTAAGTGTTGTTTCAGAGCGGCTGTTAATCTTAATGTACCTACCTACGAAATTAAGGGAAAAATCTGAAGTTAGGTTGACACTAAGTGATCCATGGGACAGTACACGTGTCCTGTTTGTCGTTTGTTAGCACATTACAGGAGGTGATAGATGCTACTGAAATTGCCAAATTCGTCGGAAAATTTTGGGCTAAATTAATTTAGACACAATGAAGAAGAAACAAAAAAATTGGAGTGTCTGTAGGAATAAGGTAGACTACAATAATATTTAGTTCGTCAGTTAGATTATCAACTAATATTTGACCCGTATTTTTTCTTTTGTTACATAACCCAAAATTGACGAAGATACGACGCATTTAAAATTCTCAGTACGTCACGCCATGGTATAATTTTTAGCGAGTTCTGACGTCACGAGCCCCCACTCCCAAGTTTTGATGCGTTTTATCTTTGTCAATATTCATTGATTTACAAAAACAAAAAATACGTGTCCATTATTTTCCAGTACTCTAACTGACGGACTAAATAGATTTGCATTTTTTTTGATGCATGCCTATTGACGTGATCAGCTGAAGAAAATGCATGGTAAAATTAAAAAACATGTATGAATTTTCAGATGTCATACAAATATTAGTTGTTGAGTTTCAAAGTCTGAGTACATTACACGAGGAGTCTGGCTAGTTTAATTTGTAACACTCTGTATATCCGTAAATTAAATATTTCATCTCAACAGCGCTCCAGACATACCAAACAACCAAGATTTCCTCCCATTTGTCCGCAGGCACGGCATCCAAGATACCTACAGTTCGATTTCGAAGGTTTGGGATTCAACCTTCGAAAAACAACATCTGTGAAGCTTTTCCCAACTAGGGTCGGCTTCTAGTCTAACCGGATGCAGCTGAATATCGGTATTTTATCTGACCAACACAACCCAGTTAGGGTTGTGTTGGTCAGATAGGTCGATCGGCGGGCGCAGTCGATCTCATGGCGACATGGAGAGAGCGACTGTCGCAACCCCGTGCAGGGCATGCCACGGTAGTGGCGGTAAGTCCCCTCTTTGAGGAGTGGCTAGAGAGGCGCCACGGCCTCCTTCTTCAAAAAGCGTGAGCACAGAAAGTGGACCTGGCAAAGCCCAGATGGTGCAACAAAAAACGAGATTGACTTCATCATGTCAACCAAGAAGCAAATGTTCAATGATGTCTCTGTGATCAATTCGGTGAAAACCGGGAGCGATCACCGCATGGTAAGAGGCACATTGAACATCAATATCAAGCTAGAAAGGTCTCGACTGATGAAGTCTACGCTCCGTCCAGCACAGATCCAAATCCAAAACCCCGAAAGCTTTCAGCTCGAACTCCAGAATTGTTTCGAGTGCCTAGGGAGCTCAGTGGACGAATACAACGATGGGTTCGTGGAAACTGTCCATACGACCGGGTCTAAGTTCTTCAAGACACGTCGTACAGATCAGAAAAAGAGGTTCTCCGATCAAACTCTCAAGCTCATGAAGGAGCGGCGTGAGATGATCCTGCAGTCTTCAGACGAGGCGTTGAAATACCGGCAGCTCAATAGACAGATCTCTAAATCCTTGAAGAGCGACCTCCGCCGCTATAATACCGAGCGCATTAAAGATGCAATCGAACGGAACAAAGGCTCCAAGGTATTTTCAAGAGATCTGGCTATTGGGCAGAGCCAGCTCACGAAACTGAAGACCGACGATGGCAGGATCTTATCCGCCAAACCAGAGCTACTGAGGGAGATCGAGAGCTTCTATGGACAGTTGTACACGTCAACCAGCAAACCCATTGTCGACCTAGCAAACGACCCAAGAGCTAGACTAACCCGACACTATACCGAAGACATCCCGGACGTCAGCCTGTACGAGATTAGGATGGCTCTGAAACAGCTCAAAAACAACAAGGCACCGGGGGATGACGGAATTACGGCCGAACTCCTGAAGGCGGGTGGAAAACCGGTACTTAAGGCCCTTCAGAAGCTGTTTAATTCCGTCATACTCGAGGGGAAAACGCCACAGGCATGGTGCAGGGGTGTGGTGGTGCTCTTCTTCAAGAAGGGTGACAATGCCCGGTTGAAGAATTACAGGCCCATCTCACTTCTAAGCCATGTCTACAAGTTGTTTTCAAGAGTCATCACGAATCGTCTCGCGCGCAGGTTTGACGATTTCCAGCCACCCGAACAAGCCGGTTTCCGAAAAGGCTTTAGCACCGTGGACCACATACATACGCTTCGGCAGGTTATACAGAAGACCGAAGAGTATAACTTGCCTCTCTGTTTAGCGTTTGTGGACTACGAGAAAGCCTTTGATTCGATCGAGACCTGGGCTGTACTGCAGTCTCTCCAACGGTGCCAAATTGACTACCGGTACATCGAGGTGTTGAAGTGTTTGTACAAAAACGCCACCATGTCAGTCCGACTTCAGGACCAAGCCTCGGAACCTATCCTTCTACAGCGAGGTGTAAGACAGGGAGACGTAATATCTCCGAAACTGTTCACCGCTGCACTGGAGGATGTCTTCAAGGTTCTGGACTGGAGAGGGCTAGGCATCAACGTCAATGGCGAGTACATCACTCACCTTCGGTTTGCCGACGATATTGTGGTCATGGCTGAGACCATGGAGGACCTCAGTACAATGCTCGATGACCTCAGTAGAGCTTCCGAAAGAGTGGGTCTAAAAATGAACATGGACAAGACGAAGGTCATGTTGAATGCCCATGTCACACCCATTCCTATCAAGATCGGAGGCTCTACACTCGAAATTGTAGACGATTATGTATACCTAGGACAAACGGTCCAGTTAGGTAGGTCTAATTTCGAAAAAGAGGTCAATCGTCGAATCCGACTCGGCTGGGCAGCGTTCGGGAAACTGCGCGGTATCTTCTCGTCCAACTTACCGCAGTGTCTCAAGTCTATGACCAGTGTGTGTTGCCAGTGATTACATACGGGACCGAAACGTGGTCGCTCACAATGGGCCTTATCAAAAGGCTTAAAGTCACCCAAAGGGCAATGGAAAGGGCTATGCTCCGAGTTTCCTTGCGTGATCGAATCAGAAATGAAGACATCCGCAAGAGAACCAAGGTCACCGACGTAGCCCGAAGAATTGCTAAACTTAAGTGGCAGTGGGCAGGGCACATTGCTCGCAGAACGGATGGCCGCTGGGGCCGAAAAGTTCTGGAGTGGCGACCGCGAACCGGAAGACGATGCGTTGGAAGACCTCCCACTAGGTGGACCGATGACCTGGTGAAGGTTGCGGGAATCCGTTGGATGCGAGTCGCACGGGACCGGTCAATGTGGCGACACTTGGGGGAGGCCTATGTCCAGCAGTGGACGTCTTTCGGCTGAAATGATGATGATGATGATGGTCAGATAGGCAGTAGACAACGCGCGAGGTGAGTTCCGTCGTATACATTTCACAATTTAAGGTTTCACTTCGACAGATTACAATCTACCGAAAAATAATGCGACATATTAAGTATTATGATTAGTTGACAATACTTCGACAGTTTATAATATCGCTAGACAGATTACAATATAATTGTAAATATCGCTGGACATTAACACACAGCGCCACCTAGTGCCACACTAAGCAAAGCTTGTGTCGTGGACACTAGATAGTTGATATACTGCATATATACTTTTCTGTTTGTAAATACATACTTTTTATACATATAAACATCCATGACTCGGAAATAAATGTCCATGCTCATCACACAAACATTTGCTCCTACCGGGATTCGAACCCAGGACCCTAAGAACGTAAGGCAGCGTCACTCGCCTCACTACGCCATTCGGGTCGTCATAATGGTTTTTAGGGTTCCGTAGCCAAATGGCAAAAACGGAACCCATAAAGATTCGTCATGTCTGTCTGTATGTCTGTCCGTCCGTATGTCACAGCCACTTTTTTCCGAAATTATAAGAACTATGCTGTTGAAACTTGGTAAGTAGATGTATTCTGTGAACCGCATTAAGATTTTCACACAACAATAAAAAAAACAATAAATTTTTGGGGGCCCATAGGTACTTAGAACTGAAACTCAAAAAAAAAAATTCATCAAACCCATACGTGTGCGGTATCTATGGATAGGTCTTTAAAAATGATATTGAGGTTTCTAACATAATTTTTTTCTAAACTGAATAGTTTGCGCGAGAGACACTTTCAAAGTAGTAAAATGTGACTTCTAAAATAAGAGAATGATAAAACTAAAAAATATATATGATGTACATTACCATGTAAACTTCCACCGAAAATTGGTTTGAACGAGATCTAGTAAGTAGTTTTTTTTTAATACGTCATAAATCGTAAACAGCAATTTACCTTTCATTAAATCTGCTACGAAACCCTTCATGGGCGAGTCCGACTCGCACTTGGCCGTTTTTTTTTTAAATTTTACATAATATACACATATTTGTCTTTTAGTCACTTGCTGAAACTTTTACCTTGGAACCGAAACACATGGACACAGGTTCAAAGTTTTCCGTAAATTGCATTGCATGCCTCCCTTGCCGGAACATAGCTTAGCATCATTTAGGTATCCAGTTTTTAACACACACATTTTTAAAATGAGTAATCAATTAGTTTTGCATCAGCCTTTTAGAGCATGCGGTGGGTGTAAAAAGTTAAGCACAACAATTTTTACTTTGAGCTAAAATATTTTACCTGAGCTAAACAATTTAGCTTTTAGTTTGAATTTTAATATACGTATTAAAGTTTCAACCACCTGATTAACCTACATGGAGTGGCTCGTCGGCTTAATGGACGCAATGCGATTGCTAAGCTTTTTGGGTTCAATTCCCATGTCATGTCCGGAATTTTTCAGCAGCAGGAATTTGGATATGTGTCTGGTTAATAGTTACAAAACCTCTATGTCAGATGAGGTGTCCTAGTAACGTCCCGAGGAAATGGAGTTCCTGTCGCAAGCAAGCAGCAACAGCATTTATCACTAATACTCTCAAAACGTTGAAGGAAAACATCCCATTACAGAACCAGTAATTTAATAAAAACATGCGAATTCAGCGATAGGAGGCGTTTTTCTCAGCAGTGGGAACATTAGTGGTAGATTATGCTTCTCTTCTATTAAATGAGACATAAAATGGCGGGGGTCGGGGACGCTATCAAACTTGGTTTTAACTAGTTAATTTTCACGATCAAAACCAAAATTCATGAAATCAGGTTTTCCACATAAACTGGTACTGGTTTGGGGTCAATGACCGTATCCGGTTAAGGATTTCAACCGGTTTCTGAGCCCTGCTTAGACGTGGTGATTATGTCATCAAATGTCTTCTACCAACCCGCTTCGAGAATACAACAGATTATACTTTGTTAACATAAATTGCGTGTTCGATGTTCGTAGACACACAATAATTTATCAAAATCCATCGGATATAGATGTTGTAGTGACAAGCCATTTCCTTAAGGAAACGTAATCCACTGATTGTCTCCTACTCCTTCCGTCTTGTGACGTGCGGACATTGATGTTAACATTTCTTATTGAACTGTCGGCTGCGATGTTATTATTTGTATTTCTTTCGTGCTTTCATTTTCAGACTCGCGCCACGATATGATCATGTTCGCGGGGCAAACGTGGTTAGAAATCAGACAAAATGATTCGGAAGGAGACAGCGAGGTTTTGACCAGTAGTAGGACATGGCTACGAAAAAAACAAAAACCGTCTTATGACGCAACTTTCTGCAAGTAACATATGCGTCATGTGTTTCGGTTGCATAAGTTCCGTCGCGTCGCAGTGATTCTCATTTCTTTATTTCCAAAGTTATTGACTCAAAACAGATACCGTTTGAGTGTGTATGTCACCGTTAAATTGTCAAACACGTTATATTACAATAAATAATAAATAATAAATAATAACTAATAAATAATAAATAATAAATAATAAATAATAAATAATAAATAATAAATAATAAATAATAAATAATAAATAATAAATAATAAATAATAAATAATAAATAATAAATAATAAATAATAAATAATAAATAATAAATAATAAATAATAAATAATAAATAATAAATAATAAATAATAAATAATAAATAATAAATAATAAATAATAAATAATAAATAATAAATAATAAATAATAAATAATAAATAATAAATAATAAATAATAAACAATAAATAATAAATAATAAATAATAAATAATAAACAATAAATAATAAATAATAATATTATAAAGAGGAAAACTTTGTTTGTTTGTTTGTTTGGTTGTAATGAATAGGCTTAAAAACTACTGGACCGTTTTTAAAAATTCTTTCACCATTCGAAAGCTACATTATCCACGAGTAACATAGGATATATTTTATCCCCGTACTCCCACGGGAACGGGAACTATGCGGGTGAAACCGCGGGACGTCCGCTAGTATTACAATATAACGTGTTTCTCTCTAGCGATATTGTAATATCTCGAATTATTGTCAACTGAACATACGGAAGTATCTCTGCCCCCGTAATCGGGACTTGGGGCACCCCCCCGTTAGGTTAGTTAGGTTCCTTTAAACCCTGCACCCGGAAATAGAGGCCCCGCGAAGCGGGGCTCCGTCGACTACGCTTTTTAGGGGAATATGAAGGTTAGGTTATATTAATCGATATTTCTCAGGAATGGTACAGTATCTTTTCATGAGAGTGGTACCACTGGGCAAGGGGGACCCCTCCTTCTCTCCACACTGCGTGAGTTGACTACCATTGCATGCATTTCACAAAAAATAATGCGTTTTATTGTAAGCAGTATGTTCATTTGACAATAATTCGAGACTTTACAATATCGCTAGAGATATTACAATATAACGTATTTGACAATTTTACGGAGACATGCATCTCCTCTAGACAGGCGGCAAACGTCCTTACAATGTTAGTTCAATACTCTTTATTAGTAGAGTTTTTTACCAAACCATAACACCACATTGTACACTTGGTTCGCAATAAATGTTTTGACTTTGACTTTGATAATGTTTCCATTGACTACATGACTCATAAATCATTCACCATTTCCTAGAAGACACTTTTTAGATAACACCTGAAAAAGAATATTTATCTAACTTACAAAAACTTACAATGGACTAAAGAACAACAATCAACCTTCTTTGATAAAGTTTCGCTAAAAAAGTTTTGTTTACGAAAACAAGGACAGAGGGGGTGAACGGTGAGATGTGGAGGGGGGGACGCGAAATAAAGCAATCAGTTATCCGTTAGGTTTGTTTTTTGATAAAAACGTTGACTTTGCAATCTTGCGTCTGAAATTAAGCGTTTCGCGGTACACAAGTTGGGGGGACGGATTCTGTTTTTTACACAATAAAAAAGGCAAAAAAGTTGTGTTGTGTGCATTTTGGGGTGTTTTCTAGTGAAGCATGACGGCTTAAGGATTCATCACTACTCAAAATTGCGGAAGAAAACATCGTGAGGAAAGTGGCATTCGTAGACGTTTGGAATTACCAACACGGACTGTGCCTATTGTTACGTAGTACAAGAACAATCTCCAAGTGAATATTGATCAGTAGTGTATTTGTGATATAGTTATTAAGTGTTTTGTAATTATTAAAGTAATTTGTTGTTTAATCGGTAGTAATTAATTAATGTCATACCCAGCTCGTAACACTATTAAGGGACATTTTAACCCACACTCTTTTTTTCCCAAGAGTGGAAATGTTATAGGCCAAAAATATATAGTAAATTAATTAATGTTGTCGATTTTGGACCTTACTAAAGCAAGACGGAAGAATATTTCATCCATCATTGACTCTGTGTTGAGGACACAATCCTCAATCTTGTCCTCAATCTTGAGGACAAGATTGAGGTCAAGAGTAGGCCCATTTAATATTTTTTTTATGTCAGCCTGATCTGTCCCACTGCTGGGCAAAGGCCTCCCCCATGGCTTTCCAATCCTGTTTGCAATATGCCTTTCTGACCAATCCGTCAAGAACGAGTCCAGATCGTCACGCCAACGTTTTTTGGGCCTGCCTCGGTTACGACGGCCGTCTTCAGGCACCCACTGTGTGACTATCTGGACCATTTAATATAACAAAATTTATTTATATTCTTGTCTTATTTATCCATGGCACTAGTATAACGCAACACTACCTTTAATGACCTACTTTTGCACAGACTGGTCTGGTGGATTGAGAGATCTATAATTAGACAACCATTTAAACCAGATAATGGTCCTGGTAAATTCGCCTATATCCTAGTAGGTAACTAGTGGATACACAAACATCTTGCCAGAGTTAGTCCCTTAAATAAATTTATTGCGCGTTGTACTTTGACTACTACTCAAACCGGCTAATGCTGCCAGCGTTGATGTATTCAATTTTTAATATTTGTCAGTTGGGTAGTAGTAGTAACATATTTAATAAACGCTGGATTTTAAGCAGCAGCAGATTTAGCAAAAGGAGGAAACCTTGATCATTAAACGACTAACTGGCACTAAACCGACAAGCAAAAATCTGTTACCAGTTTAAATTCTGACTCAAATTCTCTCGCTCGGGGCGCTTTTTGGGTTAAACAGTGCTTGCCTAGGTTGTTCTGTAGATGGGTGGCCACCCATTAAATGCCAACCTTTAATGGGTGGTTTTCCTCCGTGCCTCGGAAAGCACGTTAAGTAGCTAAGCCCCGGTTGTCATTTGTAGATCTTTGACCCAAAAAATCTGATAGTGGCCCAAAAAGTCTGACAACCAGTCTTACCAAGTGGTATCGTATTACCTAGTACTAACTGGGTTGTGGAGGCCAAATAGGCAGTCGCTCCATGTAAAATACTGGTACTCAGCTGCGTCCGGTTAGACTGGAAGCCGACCCCAACATAGTTGGGAAAGGCTAGGCAGATGATGATTATTCAGAAACTCTAAACCTGACATCATGAAGAGTTATAGTAAGTTTGGAAGGCCGATCTTGTAGGCGTGTATAAAAGTGTCTCCACAAGAAGCGACTAACGGACGTCTTCTATAACTTACTTACGTTTAGCTGTTAGTTAATAAGCCCACGTCTCGCAGCCATCGTGTTTCTGTAAACAAAGTTAGCTTGAATAATATTCTATCCGCGTCACCTACTTGTCACTTGATTCGTAGAAATATCAAAGAAAGCATTTCTGTGACGTTATGTTTCTAACGGTCCGTAACCTAAATGTCAAATAGTTTAAGAGATAGCAACCTACCGTTACCTGTTAGTAAGTTATTGGTGATGGTCGTAAGAGGTAACAATAGAGAGCAGCGCAGCGGTGGCCCAGTGGTGGCGGCCCCGACTTACGTTCAGTAAGTCGTGGGTTCGAACCCAGGCAGGCGCATTACTTTGTATAATTTATTACATCACCGCTGCTCTCAAAACGGTGAAGGAAAACATCGTGAGGAAACCGGCATGTCCTAGAACCATAAATTCGAAGACATGTGACATCTACCAATCCGCACTGGGCCCGCGTGGTGGATTATATAGCCCATTCCCTCTCATAGAGAGGAGGCCTGTGTCCCAGCAGTGGGAACATTAATAGGCCGATGATGATGATGATGATGATGATGTGACATCTACCAACCCGCACTGGGCCCGCGTGGTGGATTATAGCCCATACGCAAAATACGCGCTATGACGTGGAGTTGAGGACACCAGCCCATTGTATGAGGTAACAAACAGTATTCACTTATTATTATTAAATCATTTATTTCGAGCAACAAGACTCATCATCACCATCGTCATTTCAGCCAAAAGACGTCCACTGCTGGACATAGGCCCCCCCAAGTGTCGCCAAATTGACCGGTCCCTTGCGATTCGCATCCAGCGGAATTCCGCAACCCTCACCAGATCATCTGTCCACCTAGTGGGAGGCTTTCCAACACAACGCCTTCCGTTTCGCGGTTGCAACTCCAAAATTTTTCGGCCCCATCGGCCATCCGTTCTGCGAGCAATGTGCCTTGCCCATTACCACTTCAGTTTGGCAATTCTTCGGGCTAAATCGGTAACTTTGGTTTTCTTGCGTATGTCTACATTTCTGATTCGATCACGCAAGGAGACTCATAGTGTTAGTAACAATATACTTACAAACTATGTTAGTAATACATTTACAAACAAGATAGAAAACAGATTGTGACATCACTGCTGCAAGGTGACATGCCCAGCAGCTGAAACCCTGCAGCAGTGGTTCACAAACGCACAATCAAGCCTGCTCGCTATCATAGACGAGAAACTATTACTTTTCAAACTCAATAATACTGTGTGAGCAGTTGCTTGCACACTCAACTCTTTTGTCTTCCGTACATAGCACTATTTTACTTAATATATTGTGTTACGCGATACCCTTCCCATGTAATGTCTAATGGAAGCGAATCGCTAGAGGCTACGAATATTTTAACATGCTGGAAATATAATCTAAAATCAGTTCGTAAAGATATGTGTATAGGTATGACAACAGTATAAAAAACTGCAAATCCATTTTGTCTGTAAATTAGAGTATTGGAATAGAATAGAATAATCATTTATTCGTTAATGGACAGCACAACACAATAGAGCAGCACATACACATAACAACAAACTGCTTAACAATTAATTAAAACACATAAATAAATAATATACTTTTAGAAATAAGGAAAGAATTTTAGTTTATAAGAAATACTTGGTCGTAAAACAATTACAGATATTTTAATTCGGAAACAAAGTTACAAGAAAATTTGCACACACTAGACAGATTAAACTACAGACAACCGCACCGCGCACGAGTCGAGCCAAAAAAGGGAAGCAGCCACGTTGGTGTTGCCCTTTTCGCCGTTTTGCCAGATGTCGAAGCTACCAAAGCGCCCTCTGCATTCTTAGTTTTTCTCCAACACGGCCTCTCCTGACCCAAGAACGTCCTCGTTCTAGAGAACGCGGCCATCAGCATCTTGGTTCTCTTCATCAATAACTATTACGATAACAGTTTCTTGATCATATAAATTAGGCTCTAATGCATCCTGGTTTTCTGATGTGGACTCGAAAACGCTTTGGTCAACCGAAGAAGACTTGGAAGTTCCCTCATGTGGCACAGTGGACTCGGAAGCGCATTGTTCAGTGGTAGTCGACCCGGAAGCACACTGGCCTGGCGAAGTGGACCTGATTTCGTTCTGGTCTGCACCTGCATTACAACAAAAGACAACAGTTCGAAAAAAATATCACGCGATGCATGCAATTACTTTTTTTTTTGTAGGTCTGCTCACATATGGGGTCTGCCCATCATTAGTTGTGACACAAAACAGTAACAGTGAGGTCTGCTCACACAAAACCAATAACAGTGAGGTCTGCTCACACAAAAACAGTAACAGTGAGGTCTGCTCACACAAACACAGTAACAGTGAGGTCTGCTCACACAAAAACAATAACAGTGAGGTCTGCTCACACAAAAACAGTAACAGTGAGGTCTGCTCACACAAAAACAATAACAGTGAGGTCTGCTCACACAAAAACAGTAACAGTGAGGTCTGCTCACACAAAAACAGTAACAGTGAGGTCTGCTCACACAAAAACATTAATCGTGAGGTCTGCTCACACAAAAACAATAACAGTGAGGTCTGCTCACACAAAAACAGTAACAGTGAGGTCTGCTCACACAAAAACATTAATCGTGAGGTCTGCTCACACAAAAACAATAACAGTGAGTGTCTTTTTTAAACTTTCACGATCAGAACACATTATAAAACATAAAATAAATAATAACTACACGGTACGGACCGCGCATTCCGGAGTCCAGCTTTCCTGTGGATTGTGCTTTTTTTTATTACAAAAACCAAGGGATCAACCTTATGTACATAAGGAAAACGTCTGTTCTGGTTTACTGAAGCATCTTGTTGCTCCCTATTCTGCTTCAAGCGTGCTGACACTCGTTGCCTTGTCAACTCGCGAAGTGCTTCTCTATTCTGGTGAGTACCTTCTATGGCGACATCACGCACAAGATTGCGGATAACGGGTGTCATAGCGTCAACACCAATCAGTAGGTAAAGCGGTGAGCTTTGTGTAGTCTTATGCTTTGTCATGTTAATGATGAGTTGTAACTTCCAAATGACAGTTGACCATTCGTCTTGGCGATAATTACTTTGAATTCTGATCATATTCATTAAAGTTCGGCAATAATGCTCGACCTGACCATTTGACTGATGCATCTCAGGGGTAATGAGATGCATCTCACATCCTAATTCAGAAACCCAGTTAAGGAATTCGGTACTTTGGAACATTCGGCCACGATCGGCAACAATTAACTTAGGTGTGCCAAAAAGTGAAATTGCATTGGTGAAATGACGTTTAAGCTCATTGGCGTCTTGACGAATCATTGGGTACAAAAGGCAGTACTTAGTAAAAGCATCGACAGTGATCAACACATAACGGTGCCCATTCGATTCTGGTAGGGGGCCTAAGGCATCAACATGAATGGTCTCAAATGGGCAGTCAGGTTTCTCATAAGAATGAATAGGTTGAAGCGGTTTCCGAGGCGATTTCTTGTGTGCCAAGCACACAATACAGTGGGACACATATTTATGAACAAAGGCACGTAGGCCAGGGAACCAAAAATGTTTCAAAATGAGGTCACAGGTCTTATCTGCACCGACATGGTCGTGTTCGTCGTGGAACACGCGGAGGAGGCTGAGTCGATGACCCTTGGGAATAAAACACAGCAGCCGAGGCTGTTCTCCAGTTGGACAGTAACGGAAATACAGAAGATCATTCTTCTTGACATATTGATTGGGATCTAATTGTCCATCATTTAGCTTTTGCATGAGAGACTGAGTCTCTTCATCCGCGGCTTGGGCTACTTGAGCCCAATTTTGGGGCTTCTCAATCCGAACGACATTGATCGGATTCCGACTTAAGTAGTCAGCGTGCAACATCGATGTCTGTACTCAAGCGAGAAGTCAAAGTCCTGCAGGTAGATCCACCATCTGGCAATGCTTGGCAAGAGATCTTTCTTTTTTTGAGTAAGCTTCAAAACATTACAATCTGTCACGACAGTAAAATGTACGCCAACCAGATAATGTCTAAAATGCTGCAGGGCTTTGACTACCGCCAGGGTCTCCAATTCAAAGGAGTGGTAGTGAGGCTCTGCGCCTTGGGTTAATTTAGAAAAATAAGCAACTACCCTTTTGTGACCTGAGTTATGACGCTGAAGCAACACCGCACCGTACCCTACGGAACTGGCGTCCGTGTGGACTTCAATAGGTAGCGTTGGGTCATAAATAGCAAGCACAGGCTCACTTGTCAAATGACTAATAATTTCTTTCCTGGCTGCTTCTTGCTCGGAACCCCACACAAAAGGAACATCTTTTTTTGTAAGCCTAGCAATGCAAGCTACTTTCGAAGAAAAACCAGCAATATATTTACGAAAGTATCCTGCAAGGCCAAGGAACTGACGGACCTGTCTAACGTTTTTGGGTACAGGGGATTCTGCTAGGGCCTTCACTTTATGTACGCTCGGCTGTACCTGACCCTGGCTAATAGTGCGGCCTAAATACTCAACTTTTCTTGACAAAAACGAGCATTTCTTTAAATTAATCGAAAATCCGGCGTTTGTGAGAGTCATTAAAACTTCACGTAGAATAGTAAGCCCTTCATTTATTGACTCACTCATAATGAGTACATCGTCAATGTACACCAGGACTTTACCAGATTCAATGAGAGGTCGTAAAGTTTTTGTGATGATTCGTTGATAAATGACGGGGGCATTCGCTCTGTCCACCTCTTCACACCATACCTCAACGTCATGTAGATTGGGATCAAAATTAGAGATGTAGTAAGGTTGGTTAGCTCTCACCGACTGATTGATGGAACGTATCGCATTTACCAATGCGTCTGTGGACACTTGTTCCGAAGAAACAGCGCTGCTCGCCGACTGCGCCCGCGGAGCTGCGGCAGGTGTAGACTCGTCACGCGCAACCGACCGACTAGACTGGCGCGCCGACTGTGGCGGCGTGCCTGGTGGCGTGCTCGGTGCTGGCTCCGCTCTTGCAGGCTCCTGGTAACCTGTGGCCGGCAGCGACACGCATGGCGTAGGGCACGGTTGTCTTTCTAGCTCATTAAGCCGATCTAAAATACTTTGCATTTGTTGCCTGTAATTTCCACCGGGAGATCTACTACGATATCGATGTCTACTTCGGTGTTGACGTCGACTACGATCGCGATCTTTACTGCTTGACCTTCGGTCATCTATTGTTACGATATATCCGTAACAGTCTACGCAACGTATAAAACTACCAAGAGAAATTAGGTACCAACGAAAAATAAATTTAAACTGAAACGAATGATCATTAAAATTTTAACAATGTGAGAATGATGTCTTTCGATTTTTAAATCACAACTACTTACGTTACGCAATAACACAGTCAGTACTATTTACACGTTAACAAAGAACAAAGGATTTCATTACCAATGTATACCTACCCACATTAAAATAAAACAAAGAAAACTGTCAACGAAACTCGATGCGAAGTGATTTTATCCTACCTTCGTAAATTTAAAAGTACCGAAGTGCACAAAGCAAATACCTTATTCATTGTAAACAATACAAACACTGGTATGAAAAAGAAAAAATTATGATGTAATTAATAATTAACTGTACGGAACTAAAATTTTAAAACGAAAAGTTGGATAGCAAAGCACATTGGATCGCGTTAGCTCAATCCCACTTCTGATTTTAGAAATAAGGAAAGAATTTTAGTTTATAAGAAATACTTGGTCGTAAAACAATTACAGATATTTTAATTCGGAAACAAAGTTACAAGAAAATTTGCACACACTAGACATATTAAACTACAGACAACCGCACCGCGCACGAGTCGAGCCAAAAAAGGGAAGCAGCCACGTTGGTGTTGCCCTTTTCGCCGTTTTGCCAGATGTCGAAGCTACCAAAGCGCCCTCTGCATTCTTAGTTTTTCTCCAACAATACAATTAATATTTTTGTCACAGAGAAAACCTAATTATATTAGTAATAATAGAACACGAAGATACCTGCTAAATAAATAAATACTTATCCGAAAACGAAACACAGTTTATTGACATTTCGCAGTTCGTGCCGGCCGATGCGGCATCGACCTACGCATTTTTAAATTGCAATACCGCAATGACATTTCAGTGAGAGTGAGACTACTGCCTAGTTAATATTATGTTATTGAGCTAAATAAAACAAAACAATTGCTTCCTAGAAAGTGTACAGTGCCCGTAGACTAATATTGCTGAGCATTGAGGAACGAAAATCATTACATAAAAAACATACTTCGAGTTAATTTTTTTATGAAAGTATATTTTTTTCATGTAGGTACATGAATCTCTTGGGATGCCATTTCTGGAAAAAAGTGAAAATCTCAAAAATGTCGATTACTGCATTCTTTGTTATCAGGGCAGTCACTACTAGCTAGCCGTCCGTCCGTCTAGTGACGACAGGCCGTGTCGACGGCGCGTTCGTGTTCCACGCGCGCCTCAAAGAGATGTCAGCAGAAGAGAGGGGCCCGCAAGGGCCGAAGCCTGCCGGGGTTGCGGGACTGTTCGAAAGAGATACCGCGGCCCCGGAACGTAAAGGGCGAGGAAGGAACATGGATGGGTTTTAGTCAGTACGAGTCTGACACTCCCTCCCGCTCCGCCCAGAGTGGGAGAAGTCATTTGATGATTTCCCATCCTAAAAAAAAAAAAAAAAAAAGGGCAGTCACTACAGGCTTTTAAGCAATTGAGAAATGCAATGAGAATGTTATTTGGCTGCTGTTGTTGCTGCTGACTGCCTCGCTGTTAGTGACTACTGAGCATGAGGTCCTGCGTTTGCTTCTTGGGTCGAGCAAAATGTTATTGGGTTTTTCCGTCAATAATTTTACAGTGCGGCCACGGAATCCAGATTTGTGCCCTGTTGTTGGCAATAGGCTCGCCCCCTATTATATAAGGTCCCATTAAATGGACAAATTTTAATACAGCGTTCTAGATTACATTTTTATTTTTTTTTATGTTAGCTGATTTGTTTTTCTTGTAAGAACCTAATGTGTTTTTCTTATTATAATTTTTTACCGTTGTCCTTCATATTTTGACGGTCTGAATGATTCCTGAAAGTTTGTCCATCTATTTTAAAGGGACCTTTTATAAGGCTGTAAAGTTAACTGGTTTAAAAAAAAATGAAAGAGTTGGTTTTAAAAAATGCAGTAGTTTTGTATGCTGTTACACAAAAGCAATTTCCCACATTATAATACTCTAACGAAACTTAAATGATTTTAATACTACACAGGTATGAAAAAATCCTCAATTTTCGTACCCCATTCGCTTCCTGTACACGGTACGAAAAGAAATTTACATTTTAATTTTGTTTCACGGTGACTGTAAGAAGTTTGAGACGGTCTCAGTAACGGATCTGTTTGTAGCGATACAAACTTTTTGTTTTACATAATTAACTGGCGACGGGAGCTTTATACAATAGTTAAAAAAACTTAAGTGTAGTCGGGGTAGAGTTTAGTTTGCTGGTGATAATGTATTTTTTAAAGAGATTTACGTATGTTTTTACAAACTAAAATCTAGTTGAAAAACGTGGCCTTTGTGTTAAAAGGTTAAGTTAAGAGGATGGTCAGAGGTTGTTTGCTACGAAAAGTGCTACGGCGTAGTGGGTGTAGCTGTGTGCTACGGCGTAGCGGGCGTAGCAGGCTGCTACGAAAGCGGGATCTTTCTATACTACAGGTTTTTAAATAATTGAGAAATACATCTAATGTGTGACAGATTCATATTTCCGTGAGGTTGAGTGAGTGTAATTTTTGATGAGTCAATTTCGACTAGAAGTTATTATTTTGAATTGTAGTTAATAAATACCTTGTGGTTGAAGTCGTAATACTGTCAGTTGTGACTGGTCTTCTATTAGTCGCCATGGTTTATTTGAATTAATTATTTTGTTTTTGAGTTGTATTTTGTTTTGGTTTTGCTATGGACACTTAACGTGCACATCTTGCTACATTGTTCTCACATAATATACCATCTCAACATGAATGATGTAACCAAGATTTTGTAACAATATTTTGATTTAAAAGAGTGTCCATGGAGTTTCTTGCCCGTTCTTCTCCATAGAGATCTACGCTAGGGAATGGGCAACTACAGTACTTTCACAGTTTTTATGTCTTGTGACTGGGACTGTAGCTACATTTAATTTTCATCTTTGTTTCGACAATTCAAAAGTGCCTGTTATTGGCCTACTTGAAATAAATGCTTTGATTTTGATTTGATTTTGAATACTTCACTTCAGTGGTAGTTTTGGTGCAACAGTTTTGCTTATACATACAAACTACTAGTTTCCTTTACCAGAAACTTATCAAGAATCTCTTCATAGCATAAAGTTAAACAGTAGGTGAGTCGTCCATTATGCGATGATCATATGTGAATCAACCGGAGTTATAATTGAGATAAAATTAAGGAATAACGTAACGTTATTCATAAAAACAGCTATTCCCTACATTTTGACGATTTATATCCATGAGCACAAATGTATGGGGCAGCTGATAGTTTTTTGCAATTTCAGAGTTGGTTTCCGTAATATTTTTTTTCATAACTATGATTAGTATTAATAGGTTTCTGTTTTTTAAAAAAAACTAAACTTGTTTAAATATAAGTACATGAGATTAAGTAAGATATCCATTAAAATCTAATTGTTCTCCACTCCTCTACCTATCCCTTTATGGAAAATAGGTGTGACGTCATAATAATAATATAATTTTAATTACATAAATTCCATATGCGGATAGTTCTGAGCACAGCGTAAAGTGACGACACATGTCATATCCGATATGAAATTCCGACGTGACAAGGATATCATTACGTCACATTTGAAATTAGAATGTTATTATGAAGTCCCCTTTTGTTTCGAATTCAACCCTGGAATATCAAACCATGCGGCTGATATTATTTACCCACGAGTTCCCAAATGCTTATAGTATTTGAATCAAAAACTCAAACTCAAATCATTTATTTCGATTAGACCATTACGGCCACTTTTGTATGTCGATAAAACGAAAAAAATGCGAAGCTACAGTCACAGACACAAGGCATAATAACTTGAGAAAGTACTGTAGTTGCCCATTCCCTAACGTAGATCTCTATGGAGAAGAACGGGCAAGAAACTCCATGGACACTCTTTTCAATAAAAAATGTAGTTACAAAAAAAAATTGTTTAAAACCCCTTAGAACATACAACGCAATACACTAGAAACTTTCTGCATACAAAATATGTATATAAATAGTCTTGTAGTTCTTCCGATGACCTCGCTGCCAGTCATCGCAAGCGCGACTTCTGGGCATGAGGTCCTGAGTTTGGTTCCCAGGTCGGTCAAAATGTTGTTGAGTCTTTCCATCAGGAATTTTACAGTAGCAGCCATGGAGTCAAGATTTGCGCCCGGTTGATGGCAATAGGCTCGCCCCAATAGGTATGACGACAGTATCAAAAAATTACAAATCAATTTAGTCCGTCAGTTAGATAATTAGAAAATAATGGACACGTATTTTTTGTTTTTGTAAATCAATGAATATTGACAAAGCTAAAACGCATCAAAACTCGGGAGTGACGTCATAACTAGCTAAAAATTATTCCTAGGCGTGACGTATTGGGAATTTTAAAAGTATCTTCGTCAATTTTGATTTACGAAACAAAAGAAAAAATACGAGTCAAATATTTTTTAATAATCTACCTGACGGACTCATTTTTTTTTCGTCTAGCCTGTGACATGGGACTTAAACATAACAGGCGAAATTCGGGTATACCATATCGTGATGTTATGTTATGTAGTTCTTCCGCAACAAGACCTTTTACAACAAACCCTTCGCATACTTTAGAAAACACGAATATTCAATTAATACAAACTCATCCCTGTTGTACTTTGATCCAATTACTTATACTTTGTACCAAAGGGACAGAAAACTGTAAAGTAACTACTTTGATACAAGAAACGGCCATTTTGATTGAATTGCTGCTCTTCTGTCGCGGATTCTTGGGCTGCTGATAAATTTATGAGCGGCGCGGGTAGAAAAATCTTACAATAAAAAGTTTTATTTGAATAAGACTTGTCAAATTGTTGGAACTTTGACCCCCATTATGGAGTTAAAGAGGGGGGGGGGGGGTTGTTATGGAGTTTTTGAATGACAAATTTTGACTTTATATAATTTAATTTGTAATTTTAGTTTTATTAATGTTATTGTTTTAATTATTCTTTTTTGTCTTTATTTCTGTATCGACTGTAATTATGTATTTGAATTGATTGAATGTTGACTATTGTAATTTCTTGACTAATGTGATTTAATTATTTCTTCATTTGGGACTTCCACTGAAGTAGGTACCTTAAAACTATTTTGTATGGCAAAACATGTTAAACCAGCAATCTTCTAATCTCGTTCCATCCATATGTGCATATCCATGTATCATGTCACACATGTTTAAACAAATAAATGCCTCTTTATCTCTTTATATTTAACCGTAACTAGAAAGTTCCCAGGTATGGTGTAGAAAAATAAAATGATGAGGTTTTTTACACCCTTTATATACGAAATTTCACGAGAATAGCTGACATCATTCTCCTGCTTCTATCCCAATTTATTTGGGATCGACGCAGCATGTCTTCTTATATACTTCTCTATTACTCCTCATCTCAGCAGTCACCGCCGCGGCTTCTAGTCATATCATCATTCCACAGTCCATCCATCGATGATCATCCTATCGTCATCTACATTCATCATCATCATCATCACCATCAAAATTTCAGCCGAAAGACGTCCACTGCTGGACATAGGCCTCCTCAAGTGTCGCCACATTGGCCGGTCCCGTGCGATTCGCATCCAGCGGTTTCCCGTATCATTCACCTGGACATCGGTCCGCCTAGTGGGAGATCTTCCAAGGCAACGTCTTCTGGTTCATCATCATCATATGAGCCCGGAGTCATCCACCGCTGGTCCCTTTTTTTCTTCTACATTAATACTCAACATTTACCTATTAGAAGGAATAACTGATCTCGTGGTAAATATAATTAAGTTGATTATGAGGCTTTCTATTCAGTTTGGGTCGGACAACCCCGCCACACTATTCTCAAACCACTGTAACTCCTGAAAGCAAGAAGAACACAGAAACAGAAGAGACAATGAAGCACGACGAAATCCCAGAGAAACAATTTAATTGTCTTAGATCCCGCGACGAAATCAATCAGAAAAGTACAGCGGGGGAGTAGGAAAACCATAAACGCTGCTTAATTTACTAGACTTTAAGGGGATGTCAACACCAAAGTGCTCGCACACTGTCTATTTGTATCGGAGTAAACGAGAGCTAGAGAGTTACTGGGTGGCCAAGTTTTGGAAAAAAATAATGAACAAAAATTAAAATGAAAAAGTGTGTATTATTTGTGAAATATGACTCGTTAGCGCTTTAGGTATGAATACATATACTTCATATGTTTAATTGCAGACCCATACGTCAAAAATAAAGACATAGAACCGTTTAATGGTGATTTTAAGACCACTCTTGACAATTATTGTCCATCGAGCAGATTTCGTTCAATTATGTATCGAGTCCGTCCACGGTCTTTGAAATTTGATGAATATTAACATTTTTTTGATGTTCTAGAAGAAGCTAGGTGTCGTCAACCCCTTAAATAATCACTCGTAGAGGGTAGTTCTTACCCCAATTTCACATTACAATTATTATTTTAATTCGCCCGTTTAACATGAAGTAGTTGAGCCTCAAATTAAGCTGGAAATATATTGAATTGATTGCATTCAATACGCTAATTGTTGTTTCAAAACGCACATTGTAAATTTCCGCTCCGATCACAATATGTATTTAGATTATTTTAGATAAATCCATTCCCGGTAAATTGGTATGAAATTATACTCTATTTCAAACTGTTTGTTTTGTTAAATTCCGATACCAATTTAATGACTAATGCATTGATTATGGGGACCCGATGTAAATGGTATCGCTGATTAAAATATGTTTTGTTTACTGATAAATACTAATTGGTCGTTGGATGGCTCGTTGGTCTAGTGGCCGCAAACATGACTGCTGAATATCATATCCATGGATATCATGTCCTGGGTTCGGTTCCCAGGTCTGGCAATGTGTTATTGGTTTTCCCATCAGGAATTTCTCAGTAACATAGGCTCACACATTACATGAGACTTTAAACATAACTGTCAAAATGGGGGGTGTGGGTGGGTGTGTGTGTGTGTGTGTTGCGGTGTGTGTAGTTTTAGGTACATTTCTGCCGAAATATTCGGGCAGTACAGGTGCAATGTTTAGTTATGTGGTCGTTGGTCGCAAGAGCGACTGCGGTTCGATTCCTAGAGTCGAGTTAAGAATTATTAAGGTTTGCTATCAAGAACTGCACAGTAGCGACGCGAACTTCAGATGTGCTCGGTTGTCAATAGACTGGACTTCACTTAAAATAACAATTCCTCAAACATCTTTTGTACCTATGGGTACGTCTTCTTAGATTTCTTTCTTGCTTGCTGGGTAATGCCTTATTTTTGGGGTAAAAAAATCTGACTTTTCTGTAGAACTCAATGTAACGTACTTAAAACATTCTGCTGATGGATGGGTTGGAGGGGGGGTGTGTGGGTTGGGGGTCGTGGAGGTGTTTAAAATAAAGTTCTTACAATAAAAACTTGTATTATAAAAAAACTTGTCACAAAGTTGGAACTTTGACCCCCAATATCTCCGTAACTACATTAAAGGTTCCCAGGTACTCGTACGGTCTAGAACAAAACAATGATCGCAATGATGGGTAATTAAACAAGTTCCTTTCGACTTCGTTGAGAGTCCTAACATCCTTTATAAGTATTCCTCTGCAAACCCTATCGGGGATTATTAGCGAGATACTATATGTTATGAAAACAATAATAGGATTATTTGTAACCGCTCTCGCTTCCGCCTATCACTATGTCCCCACCACTTACGCCCACATACTTGTATTCGCAAAAGTGCGTGGCTTGTAAACTTTACGCACAAGGATCTTTCATTAGAGGAGTTGCTCTCAAGAATTTCGCTCAGTATTCACTTATGTTTATGTAGGGAGAAAGACAGAATTTTATTGTCAGTCGTTTCAGAATCTGCGCCATTATTTTATCATCTTATCGACGACTGTTTTTCTACGGTCATTGAAATTTGTTGAATTTATTAACCATGCTAAGGGGGTAGTGGTGATGACGCAAAGTGCCTGCTTGATTTCGTTTAACAGAAAATTATTTAAGATTTATCATGAAAGCGGTTGGTCCTGCGCCTGATCTCTTTGATGGAACAGATTGCTGTTCCATTGGAATATGAAAGTCATCATTATTTGCTTAGCCTTTTCCCAATAATGTTAGGGTCCATTTTCAGTCTAACCAGATGCAACTGAATACCAGTACTTTGCAAGTGGAGCGACTGCCTGGTTGGACTCCACAATCCATTCAGTGCAACGTAAAATGAGTAAGACGACTTATGACTTATGACTTATGACTTATGACTTATGACTTATGACTTATGACTTATGACTTATGTCTTATGACTTATGACTTATGACTTATGACCTATGACTTATGACTTATGACTTATGACTTATGACATGACTTATGATTTATGACTTATGATTTTGACTTATGACTTATGACTCGCCCTCTATTACATGGGTCTCAAACATAACTGGCAAAATGTAGCTTTTTTATGGGACAAGCCCGCTACACTATTCCTAAACCACTGTAACTCCTGAAGGCCAGAACCAACAGTGGCGACCACCAGAAAAGCGCCGAGACAATGAAGCTCGACGAAGTCCTAGAGAATGAATTTAACTGTCTTAGATCCCGCAACGAAATGAATCAGAAAAGTATAGCGGAGGAGTAGGAAGAAACCGTAATTTCCACTTCCCTTTATATCAGCTGGAGTCAGAACGAAACAAGACCAATGGGCAAAAGGACGTTAACCGCTGGGATAGGTCCAGTTGCCTAGCACTACGGATAAATATTAACATTAATAGGTCCTAAGTTGTGAGCTGTTCTATTTGATTCCAATAATAGGTTGTAAACAATGTGGGTTTACTTACTTATAGGTATACCTCTGTCGATTTTTTCTTGGATTACAGGCGTGATGTTTTATAAGTTATAACCCATGCTCAAATAATTCCAAACAATTCAAGAACTCACGATAGTTTCCTGTTCACATCTCAATCCAAACCAACATTAAGCAGCACCCATATCTGCTTACTTTCAATTCGCCATAGGGCACTAAGAGATACATAGCGCACTGCCGGTGCACGCAAGCGCTACAGTTTATGTTTCCGAGATGAATAGAGTGGATTTTTAGTTCTGGATACGGTAGATTGTCTTAAAATTTTATGCACACTTAAATTAACAGGGACATTTTCCACCGGCCATCCTTTGTGTTATGCAGAAATAAATAGTGGTGCACTTTCGATAGTACAGGGTGTAAACAACCTCATCACGAAGCCGTCAACCAAGCATTCTGCACCTCAAACTAAGTAAATTACGCAAAACAAAATGCTGGGAAAACGACTCTTTTTTTTGGGGTGAAAAACATGTTTTGTGGTAGAACTCGAATGTAACGCACTTAAATCATTGTGTTGATGGATGGATCGTTAATAGTTCGGGAGTCGTAGAGGTGTTTAAAGAATAAAAAAAATGTGTACTTATTTATAAAAAAAAAAACTTGTATTAATATAGTTGGAACTTTGACCCCCAATATCCCCGTAACTAAAGGTTGCCAGGTATGCTGTAGAATAAAAAATGATCGCTATGACGAGGACATTAAGTGCCTTTCGGCTAAGACGTGTTTTATACCTTTATACCAGCTCCATACATTTTTCATACTCTTCAACGCCGACTGCAGAGCGGTAATGTTACCAGGATAAATTGAAACGTCTTGCCACCAGCGATCTTTCGAACATTACACCGTGTTTGTTCTAGTAGAGTGATCTTTAAACTAGTCTAGATAAGCGTAGTGTTAATAATTCTCAGCTGAAAGTTTTAAAGGTGTACTAGACTATATTTTTCCGACCTAAACCTATGTGTAGAGAATCATTCCCGCTATGTTTCTCTTTCTCGTGATTTTATTTATTCTTGAAAAACATCGTGAGGAAACCGGCATGCGCTAGAAATAAAAAAAACGAAGACCTGTAACATCTATCAATCCGATTATAGCCCATTCCCTCTCATAGAGAGGAGGCTTGTGTCCCAACAGTGGGAACACTAATAGGCTGATGATGATGATGTGGATGAGCTGCGATACTTAGAGCGTTTAGCTTATTCAAAAATGGCGTTCTCCCTTCTAAGAAACAAGCTTCCTCTCTGTTGAATGGGTTATTGTCATACACGAGGTCTGTTACGTGATGATGGATGTCAAATTTCATCGATTTATTCGTGCTAAGACTTGGAAACGGTTTTCCTAGGTCCTTTACTATTCCCCCTTGCGGTATTCTAAGATGTTGAGTACTTAATATCTCTCCCCTCTTGCCTAGTTTTTGAGCCAACAGATTGTGTTTAGTGACTTGCAAGAATAAGAGTTTTAAGTTATTATAAGTTTAAATAATCCTCAGTTTACCGGTATGAGCCCAAAACATTGTACAGTCGAGGACTTTAATTGATGAGCCACTTGCCAATATTCGTATTTAGCCGTGTAACGCAAATAGGGTTTAGTTCGTAATATTCGAATTCGTGAATGTGTAAAAGTGCAAAATTGGAAAGTAGTAAAAGTGGCGTATCAATTAAAGACCTCGACTCCACCTAAATATATACGTCTCGTTACTTCACTAAATCTAGTTTCTTATAAACATATACAAAAAAATAAATCTCCTGCAAGCCCCAGGTAATAAATAACATTACAAAGCAAATCTCAACATTACCTTCTTTGAACTTCAATCAATACTATTAATACGTCTTTAAACCCTAGTTGGACTCAAACGGAACGTATAGAACATTCAAGTACATCTGAAGTTACCTGTACAATACTAAGCCAGCTCACAGTTCTCGACCAAACTAACATGAAACTGGTTTCATACATTGTGTATCACTTAAGTGCTCTTCAATTCAACGAGCAAAACCGGTTCGAAATGTCGACAAAGAAAATTTTCAGAATAGAAGGCCTTTTGAGCTATGTAGAGGTCGGTTAAGTTCAAGAACTCGAAGTTTTACCTAGCAAATAGGTAGGTAAGTAACTATGAGACTTTTTCAAGCTCTTTATAATGTACCCGCCCGAATTAGTAGGGTGATAAATCGTGTTGCTGTGTTTCAGTTTCAAAAGTATGGGTGCCGTGTTACTACCTGCTGCTGTCAAAAAGGTAAAGAATGTTATTTTTTTTAACTTTAGTCGATCCATCCTGGGTTCGATGCCCGAAAGTGGAAGCGAATTTTCGAAAATCTGTGAGTGCAGATTTGTTTCTTTTTAAAATAAAGGAATGTTTACTTTTAGTAAAATTTGCTATATCCTGTTTTTAGAGAACTTTCCGTACAGGTGGCATTGAAACATTCCAGCCTGTAGATTGTAACCCTAGGATACTACTACTTCGGAGGCTGCCCAAAGGCGTCGTCAGCTTTTGGGCCAGGGGGATGCGAGTAAAAACCGATTTGTAAGGGCTGCAGCCCAAAAAGCCCGTATAAAGATCCGCCACTGGTTACTACAGACGAGGACACCTTTTAGCTTCCCCCCTGATGCGGCAACCTAACTACTGATACCCTAGCAAAGATGTCTATAGGCCATATTTATTCCAAAAAACATGACCAAATCGCCTGCTCCGCAGTCACCTGCTCATCTAGCCTTTCCACTTCTACTTCATCATTCTGACATTTAAAAAATGTTTGTGTATGAGGCACGCGAAAACATGTCAGGGCCTTTCAATGTGAAGATGGAGCAGGAATACTTTAGTGACAGCTTGATCTCGTAAAACAAAATTACCTACATGTGTTTTTATATATGTGTGTGCAATGTATGTAACTCTGAGTTGTTTCTATAATAAACACTATCTACTATCTATATAAGGTTAAAAAATTAACTGCAAGAAACTTGAGGAGTTGTTTGGAATCACAAATAAAAAATAATCACGAAAAGTTTTATATAAGTACCGATCCGTTTCAAAGATATGCAATATTTTCACTGCGCACAAAATTATTAAATATGCGCACTTGACTGTACTGTGACTGCACCGTGTAGGGCGCCGCGCGCGTGGTCGTTCACCCCTGCGACAGCGCAAACGTAGACAGCTTTCCATCAGATTTTGCAGACTTCGGACTGGCAATTTTTTTTTTAAGTAAAAACTAAAAATGCTTGAAAAATGTTTTTTTTTTGTTTTTTGGAATATATTTGTTTTTTGATACCGAGTACGTACACGAAATTCATGCAGTTAATTTTTTTACCACCTTATATAATTTACCTTTTCATCAATCCTAAAAGTCGATAAACATACTCAAGCTTCAAAACATTATCATAATAAACCTTTGATTCAGTTCAATAAACTCGAATATATACTCTGTAATGACACAAAGGAATCTGTGTGATATAATAAACATATCTCGTGTTACATACTTGATTACATCACTACAAAGGAAGCAGAAGCATGAATGGATTTAATGTTTTTATTTGTTGAGATTGTTAATTTATAGGTGGAACATAACATCACGCCTGTAATACCCAAAGAATTAGGCAGTGGTGTTTATGTCAGCGCCACTTTGTACAAACCGTTAGATTGTAATATAACTAGCGAGATTGTAAACTGTCGAAATATTGTATTATTGACGACCCGAATGGCGCAGCGGTAGTGAGGCTGCCTTATGTTCTTAGGGTCCCGGGTTCGAATCCCGGTAGGAGCAAATGTTTATGAAATGAGTATGGACATTTGTTTCCGAGTCATGGATGTTTATATGTAGAATAAGTATGTATTAACAATCAAAAAGTATATTATGTAGTAAATCAACTGTCTGGTGACCACGACACAAGCCTTGCTTAGTGTGGCACTAGATGGCGCTGTGTGTAATTTCCAGCGATATTTATTGTCAACTGAACATACTGCCTACAATATGACGTATTATTTTTCGGTAGATTATAATCTGTCGAAGTGAAACCGTAAAATTGTGAAATTTATGCGACAGAACTCAACTCACGCGGTTTGGAGGAGGGGAAGGGAAGGAAGGGTCCTTCTAGCCCCATGGTACCGCTCCAATGAAAAGATGATGCACCATTCCTGACAAAAAACCGATTAATGTAACCTAATCTCAAAACACTTTATATTCGCCTAAAAAGCGTAGTCGACTATTTCTGTCTGCAGGGTTTAAAGGAACCTAACTAAACTAACGTGGTGGTGCCCCAAGTCCCGTATTCACAATATGACGGTTTCACTTTGTAATGCTTTAAATTGTAAGCAGTATGTTCGTTTGACAATCTTTCGAGAGTTTACAATCTTGCTAGATAGATTACAATCTAACGGGTTTTACAATGTTACGGTGACGTAAACAAAAATATAATTAGCCTGTAACTTGTTTGCCCATTCCCACATTCCCACTGTTAGGTTAAGGTAGGGTATGCAGAAAAAGTTACGGTACCATAGTAAGAACCGGGCTTTCCCGGATCTTCTTCCTGTACCGGTTCCGTATGCCCTAGTCACAGGCCAAGTGAGGAAGGGGCCATAGTCAGACGTGGATGTCACATTTCTTCGAATTTTTGGTTCTAAAAGATGGCGTTTTCCTGCACCTTTTTGAAAGGATTGGTGATCACTGATGAGATAATTTACACAAAGTAAAACACATGCCTAATTGGTCGGCCAGCAGCGAGATGGACAGAGGACATTGTTGCTATTGCGAGTGGATGAAGCTTGACGATGATGGTGATGAAAATGCCTGCTTACCTTTTTTTTTTTGAAAATGCCCCTTTTTTTTCGGATGGGAAATCATCAAATGACTTCTGCCACTCTGGGCGGAGCGGGGAGAGTCTGACACTCCCTAGTGTCAGACTTTTACTGACTAAAACCCATCCATGTTCCTTCCTCGCCCTTTATGTTCCGGGGCCGCGGTATCTCTTTCGAACAGGCCCGCAACCCCACTGGGGTTGGATTCGCCACGACCAACAGTAAGGACGTAAGACTGGTTGTGATCATTGTTGGGCTATCACTGCTCTTCTGGGCCACTTCTGCTCGTATAGATTAAAAATACTGAGTATTTTCAATACCCAAATAAGTAGCACAGTACAAACTATAAAAAAGAACAAAAAACGGTCTGGATTCGTAACCTCAATTTTCAATAAAAAGAGAACAACAATAAAACCTATTTGTGTGAATAAGAACATGTTTAGATTCCAACAAATGTCCGATTCTCGTTACATAACGACTATTGCAATGTAAATTCTATTCATTCGTACTACGAAACTCTTACCATAACATTACCAAATACATAAACAATTTGTAAGCACCCGTTATTACCCAGAACAGGGCGTTACCTAGCACTAAATCGCTGAATACATAACTCTATCGGACCCATAAAACTTCCGCACATGTTTTGAGTCAACAAATAAACAAACTTCGCAAAAATGTTCACGCAAAGCGTCGTTAAAAAGCTAGTTAATACACATTTTAGTCATAAACTTGCCGTCATAATATTAATATAGCGCCCCGAAATAATTTGAGGGAAGTCATTACCTACCCGCTTTGCGCCACTACACATTTAGGCCGCCGCTCCTGAACTCTTAACTGGAACTACTGGGTGCCTTTAACACCGAAACGAACTGTAAAAGTGAAACCTAAGTAATCCAAAATAAACTTTACCTTAATTGAATAAGGTTGGGCTTGACTAACCGTTCTCCCTCCATCTTAAGAATTTTCGATCAGGTCACGTGTCCTGACGCGAGTTTAACATTTTTTACCCATCCCAAAAAGTGCACAACGCCGCTAAAGTTTTCACTTCAAAAAAAAAATTGCCAAGGTTTTGAAAAACATGTTTCTGGTTTTCAAGATTTGGCAGTTGCTCCATAAATAATGCTGGTATTCTGTGTCCAGTTAGATTGGAAGCTGGTTAATCTGACAAATGATTAAATGATGGATGGTGTAAGAGTAAAGTCTTCTAAGTGCTGTTGTATTCCGTTCTTAGTTGCTTAGAACTCTTGCTACGTGTAGTGGACATTTTAATCTTATAAGAACTTTTTATAAGAAGTTCTATTTATTAAGTGAGGTGAAATTAGAAAATTAAACAGATAAATTTAAAGCATTTCGATTTCATATTGACGAATAAACTGTAACTGTTATTCACGTGGCTGGAACTGGGACCACTGTTCTTTCGTTAGCACCAAGTATGAAACAATGCGAAAATTCCCTATTGAAACAAAGCTTTATTGTGTTTTTACATGAGGAGCGCCCGGAATCAGGATCTTTACCTATAAATGGTAATAGAATTGCCCTTTTGAAACTGTGTCCTGTATCGATGAATTGTGGTCGGTCTAAGTTCACACCTTTTCCTTGTCCGAAAAAGAGGTGCGAAGTTACTTTTTTATATTTGAATTCCTAACAATGTTCCTAATGGCGTTTCATCTCGGTGTGACAGTGGTCCTACCTCGGCAAAGGCCACTTCACGGGATCTTTATGGGCATATTATGCAACATTATGCATCTCGCATGCAAAACATATCGCGGCCCATCTTATATAATTTTAGCTTAGAGTCTTTGAGATTTGAGAGCCTTTATGTAGCTTATTTTGTTGGGCTAAGAATCGAATTTGTTTGTGTGCATTAGTTTAGTTTAGTTTATAGTTTAAGTGATATACACGGTGTAAACGGGCCCTGAACACTGTACATCAAACTAAGTACGAGTAACTCTATGCAAAAATTGTTGCTGAAAACCAAAGATTTATTGAACTCAATGCTGAAAACGACTTCTTTTTTTGGGTTGAAAAATCATGTTTTACTGTGACTGTGGCTCAATTTAATGCACTGAAAACTGGTGCTGATAGATGCATTAAATAATACGGTGGGATAAAATTGGAACTTTGATTTCCAATAATCTCCGGAACTGGAAGGTTCCCAGGTATGGTCTAGAACAAAAGAATTATCACAGTGGCGGGCAGAACAAGTTACTTACCGGTTTCGTTATGGGTACTTTTACAAACATTCAAGATAGATAAAAGTGTTTGTTCCATCAGTAGGCAGTGATGTAGAACGAAATTTAGTACACATGTGAGGTCGCCATATCATACTATCTCTTTTAGAAACCACGAACGACCTTCAATTACCTGCAGCCTTAATCAATAGAACTAACACAACACATCCAATTACGATGCAACACGGGCGCATGTGCCGGTTAGAACCGGTTACAACCAGTTACGGCCGGTCGAAACCAGTAATATCCAGTCTAAACGGCTGGTAATGGTCCGGTTAATCGGTTTAAGTTGTATTTATCGCACGAATCCGTGTGTCTAGCCCTCTCGTGTGAGTTATCGAACATTGTGGACAGACAATAGGTACCTACCTATTGTGAGATGATTGTGTGGCGATAATAAATTGATGACGGCCGGAATTGGAATCTGTGTTTGCGTAAATAATTGAATTACGTCCGCCAGATTTTAGGGTATTAACTAAAAGTTAAATCATCATCATCATTACAGCCGAAAGGCATCGACTGCTGGACATAGGCCTCCCCCAAGAGTCGCCACATTAACCGGTCCCGTGCGACTCACATCCAGCGGATTCCTGCAACCTTTACCAGGTCTACAAAATTCAAAATGAAATCAACATCATCATATCACCCAGAATCACCCACTGCTGTGTATAGGCCTCCCCTTTTTTCTAGAGACATCCCGGTTCTATGCGTCCCTTAGTGTTTCCCGCGACTTTGACGATATCGTCGACCCAACGAGACTTAGAACCGCCGTGGTTTCTTTGGCCTAACTTTGGCACCCACTTCGTCAAAGCCTTGCAACATTTAACATCATCCAGGATATTTTACATCAGAGCAGCGGAGAACAGCGGTGGCCCAGTGGTGGCGGCCCCGACTTACGAACAGTAAGTCGTGGGTTCGAACCCAGACAGGCGCATTACTTTGTGTAATTTATTTCATCACCGCTGCTCTCAAAACGGTGAAGGAAAACATCGTGAGGAAACCGGCATGTCCTAGAACCAAAAATTCGAAGACATGTGACATCTACCAATCCGCACTGGGCCCGCGTGGTAGATTATAGCCCGTTCCCTCTCATTGAGAGGAGGCCGTGTCCCAGCAGTGGCAACATTATAGGCTGATGATGATGAGGATATTTTATGGTAGAAACTCCACGAACACGAACAAAGGGCTATGCTTTATACGATCCGCCAGTCTGTGGAAATCACTTCCAGCTTCTCTGTTTCCCAATCATTATATTTTGGATCTCTTCAAGTTTGAGAGAATCGGTTTCTTCTAGGCACACGTGCTCTAACCTAGGTCGTATCATCGCTTGACACAAGGCGAGTTGCGTCCCAACGTAAGCCTATTTAGAAAAAGTCAAAAACCAGCCAAGTGCGAGTCGGACTCGTGAATGAAGGGTTCCGTACCATCGTGTTAGGGGAGCCCCCTTTAAATTTTAATTAAGGCGACTACAGGAGCTAAACGCGAGTTTTATGCCTGAAAGTATATGATTCACTGCAATAAACAAAACCAGAAAAATATATGAAATTCTTCAGGATATGTGGTAGTACGATAGTGTTTTGAAAACATAATACAATTAATTTTACTCGACAGAAAAAAATCACTAACTTGCCTCTAAAAATGTCTTTTAACGAGTAAAAACCATTAAATACATGCGATCATTCTGATTGTTAGGCAAATAATTCTGCAAGCAACATTAATATCGAAGCATTTTATTTTTTTAGTCTAATCAATAGATTTTTTGTAAATCGATCTATACCAATCATTTCGCCCTATTCGGCCCGCAGTGACTGACGTAACAACCACTTTGTAATGCAAGCTGATTAGAACTTTATTCTGACAGTATTTCAAACGAAGTTTGAACCACTACAAATAGTGTTGCTAGTTTAGCTCATGTAGTCGCCTTAAGGCGATTACACGAGCTAAACGCGAGTTTTATAATTACTAAAAGTATATGATTCACTGCTATAAACAAGACCAGAAAAATATATGATATTCTTCAGGATATATGCTAGCATGATACTGTTTTGAAAACATAATACAATTAATTTGGCTCGATAAAAAGAAATCACGAACTTACCTCTAAAAATATCTTTCAAACAATAAAAAACATACTAATATGCATGCGATCATTCTGATTTTTTGGCAAATAATTCTACAAGCAATATATTAGCATGATACTGTTTTAGTTTTTTAATCCTATCAATAGTTTTTTTGTAAATCGATCGAAACCACTCATTTCGCGCTATTTGGCCCGCAGTGGCTGACGTAATAACCACTTTGTAGTGCAAGCTGATTAGAACTTTATTATAACAGCATTTCAAACTAAGTTTGAACCACCACAAATAGAGTTGCTAATTTAGCTCGTCTAAGCGCCTTAAGTTTTTTGATTTGTTGTTATAGTGGCACCAGAAATATACATTTTGTGAAATTTTCAACTGTCTACCTATTACTAATTATGAGATACGTCCCGCTGACAGACAGACGGACAGACCGACAGCGCAGGTTCAGTAATAGTGTCCCGGTGCTTACTCTTCGAGTACGGAACCTTACAGAGAACCCTAAAAGGAATTATTGAATAGGTAATGGGGTATCTAAACTACGAAGAAAACGGAGATATTCTACAATCCTCAAATCCGGGAATTTGCTCTATTTCCAAGAGAACGCTCAACAATCCCAAAGGGAGATATCGTTCACAAATACTTTGTGAACACACGTGGTGCAGATCAAAAGAGTATCAACTAGGATGTAAAATACATTCTTTTACTGGAAAGAGAGCTTTACCTTAGCATCGGCCAGTTAAAAATAAAACATTTATTTCGAGCAACATTAAATCATATGTGGGTTGCACACAAATACAGACAGACAACACACAAAGGATATAAAATAAAAAAAGGTAAGGTATAAGAGAAGTGATAGTCCGGTTAAGCAGACGACAACCTCTCTAGGTTGAAATGCGAGATGCCATTCCGAAAAAAAAAATATTAGAGAAGTATTATGGAGCAAGCTTATTGCAATTAAGGGGCCGGCGGAGCATGCGTTTTTCATACAAACGTAATACCAAAATAATATGAAAATCAAACATATTCTTAAGGTAGTGTGTATATATTTCGATTGTATTATAGAATATCTATGTTCCCAAATAAATATTTTGAAAGGACAATGATATAAAGACGAGATACGAGGCATTTAAAATTTCTATAGAAAATTTGTTTTTCTCATAACTATTGTTTAAATCAGTGAACATTCATAAAATGTGTTTGGGAACTTATATATTCTGTAATCCAATCAAAATAAATACACACTACCTTAAGAATATGTTTGATTTACAAATTATTTTGGTATTACGTTTGTGTGAAATTCGCATGCTCCGCAGGCCTCTTAACCGGGCTCAAATCCAGACGCCACGATGCAACTAAGAAATACCTTATGAAAAACTACTTGTGTTTTCAGTACTCGTATGTGCGACGGCAAGACCAACGACGAAGCCCTTTGAAAAAGGCTTCCTTTAATTAATTTTAAGTATACCTTTGCCTTTTTAAGAAACTTGAACTTAAAATTCTGAGTTTGAATACTCGGTAAATAGCGATAATGAATTCCATCACGTCTTCAAAGGCGTATGTCACCTCTTAGAACTATCGTATTCATTCTGAACTCAACCGTGACATAGAACCGTACCATCGTAGTGGAGGAGCCGCCTTTAATCTTTATTTTATTATTTGTTGTAATAGCGGCAACAAAAACACACATCCTTTGAAAAGGAGATGGAAAATGGTGGGTCTTAAAAATTAGTCATATTTTTCTATTTCAAAGTTTGAAAAATAAGCTCAATTCTCAATCTGGAAGAGGAGGAAAATGAGAACGATAGTTTTCAATTACCGATTGAATTAATCGATTACAGAATTACAAAAAGAAATGCTTTGCACCAGGTAATTAAGTCAAAGTGTTTAAATGCACTTTGAATTCTTGTTTAAAATAAAAAGTGCATTTAATTAATAAAGAAAATGTCAATTTATGACTGAGAAACCTTAATGATTTGATTATCGATTTCGTTTGAATGCAATCATTTTTAATAACAGCATTAGTATTATATTATCTGTGACAGCATTGACAGCGGACCAACATTGACACTTGCCAATTCTCGTCTCGTTCCGTGTTTTTCGTTATGTTACGTGTGCTTTCTTGATTATTTTATAATTTCGACGACCACTGCTTTGTTTATTACGGATTCCAACCCTGCCTACCTTGCACGACACTTGCTTTCTTAGAGGACACCAAAGATCGGTCACACGTTTGACATGGACTAGGTACCAAGATCATATTGTTTCACCTGCACAATTTCTAAACGATATTTTAATAAAGATGAATAAACCATGTGCTACATTAAAATTTGTTTTAATGTAGACACGACACGACTGGACGGACGCCTTTTCGTTAAATCCATTTTAGGTTTATGGCTTCAAGTCATTGATATTTAATCATAATATGACTTTTCAAACATTCTCCTCTAAATATAACATACATTAGTGCTTAAAGAACTTATACGTAACCAGCTCTTTTTTAGAGACTGTTACATAACCTCACTTTTACTAAAACCTCAAATAACTCAGCTGTTAGATTGTCAAAACTTACAGAATTTTTAGCGAGGGACTGATAAGCCTGAATCTATTAATACATACCATTTTCATCTCCTTACATCGAGGCCCAAGAATGTATGTAACCATTTCCGTCTCATTTCAACTGTCTATCTATTATGGATAATGAGATACAACCCGCTGACAGACAGACGGACGGACAGACACCGGCGGCTTAGTAACAGGGTCCCGTTGATACGAAACCCTAAAAAGTAAAATAGTGCAAGGAAAAATCAACCTTATGGCACTTTAAATATTTATGACTTGACTGTACATTTTGTCTAATAAAACAAAGCAACCGCGCACATATTTAATTATTCATGGCTGAATGTACTACTTAAATAACGTTTCAAATGTACGTAAATTATGAATATAATGTATGTGTTAATCGCTTAGAATGTAGTATTAATTATGTTTTCAATACACTGCCGCTGTATTAACTTAACGTTTGGTTACGTTTCAATTCATTGACAAAATCACGAAATAATGTACTTTATAACGTGAGTGCGAGATGACGAAATTTTTTTTTAATGAAAATTGGCAGGTGCCCACTCGCGCGCACTCTCGAGTTTCACAGTCGCCAGTTGACGAATGCCCTTGCGGAAATGGTGTAGGTAATTAAAGTTCTTGGTAACCAAGTTTTCAACTGTTGTCAGAAACAGTTGACAACTTGATTACCAAGAACTTAAGCTCGTTTTCAATAACGTACTGACAGGTCTCGGTCGGTTGCTGTCGCAGATAAAGAGCCTACGGAGCGTTACCTGTTACTGCTGTTTCTATAACATTATTTTCAAACGTCAATCAGACATAATTGGAAGATAGTACCTCTAACCGCTGGTAAGCGCATTCCTCCGAAGCGTTTCGTTTTTGCGTTCGGCTGTAATAACTATTATCACGAGTACGATTTAAAATAATATTAAACATCCTTTTTATGTATTTCAGTACTACAATTTACATAGATTCTATATTATTTCGCATAATTGTTACTAAATTTGAATATTAGAGGCATACTGCGGAAATTAATTATAAAAAAACAAGTTAATAGATGCAGAATTGAAACGTAATTTTGACAGTTACATGACGGTATTGTAAAATCATTTTATGTTCAAATTGTAGATGCTCTGTGGTTCAAATATTAACGGAAAACATCGCTTGTTCTGAAATTGTAGAATTTCTGTGTTGGTTTTAGGTGTGATACATAATGGCTCAAAAAAGCGCAACCGTAAGTCTATTGAAGCGTATTTACTGAATATATAGTCCTTTCCTAGTCGGTCAAACCGGCTAATCTTGGCAAAGATTAGCCGGTTTGACCATTCCGCGGAAGATAATATAGTGCACAAGTGCGAGCGCAGGCAAGACAAGGTGTAGGACCAACCGGTTTCCTAGGCACGGGGGTATCCTCCAACTTCCAAACTCCGGGCTACTACTGAGGAATTACTAATGGAAAAACCCAATAGCATTTGGGAATTGAACCCAGGGTCCCACGCTCAGCAGTCGCGCTTGCAAGCGGTCGACTGAATAAAATGTATTCAAAAGTTCTTTAGTTTAGCCAGCCACACATTGACGCCATAATGATTGCATATTTACAAAAAGCACATTTTCAGAGTATCTTATCAAATAGTAGTCGGGTAGTCGGAAGTAACAGATTAGTATGTAATAAAGTAAGGTAGGTACTGACTTGGTGATTGTATTGAAATATGAGTGCAGTCTATTGCACCTAGCACCCTTGGGAATCCCGCAATTTCATAAAAGCCACTCTGTGTGTTCTCCAGTACTCGCACATACTGCGAATATAATCCAGCTATCGCCCGAGAAATGTCTTTCACAATTCGGCTAGCTGATGATATCGATACTCCGACAAAGTCCGCCACTGACACCAGCATGGTTCCCAGTGCATAAAACCTTAGCGTCAAGAGTAATTGATGTAGTGGAGATATACCAAGATTCCTGAAATAATGTATAACATTAGACTTAAGTGGAAAGATTGTTTTGTTTGTTTGTGGACCGATTTTATAATTTTTATCACCATTAGAAAGCTAAATAATCAGGAAGTAACATTACGCGGGTGATATCGCGAGGCGTAGCGTTTAATCTCGTTAAAACAGCACTGAATTTCATTGTAGAAAATAGCATGCAAGAAACAAACTCACCGGGAGGATTTTACCCTTATAGCTGGAGTTATCTCCAACAATAGAGCATTCACCGTTTCCTTATTTAGTCTAAATCTATATACAAATTCTGATTCAGATAGTAGACTGCAATAATTTATCCTAGGGCTAAAACGTCGATTTTCCAGCCTAGATCCAGAAGAATGGCCAGAATCGAAAACCCCGGCTTCATGCATTTCGTTATCGCTGTCATCACTGAACAAATCCATGTTTTGATGAGCTCTTCAAAAACACTGCGTGATAGAGTCAGCTAAACCCGAATTATAATGCTGTTTTGTGCGGTTATCTTTGAATAATCTCCCGAAATCGAGAGGTAGGCTCAAGTGTGATTGTTTGACATTTAAGCTTGCGGACGATAGATACATGACAGAAATAAAACGTCCTGAAAAGCTTTTTTCCTTTTTTCTATGAATCAACTATCTATGGTAAGCGGTCAGCCCTCCGAGAGACAGACAGGTGACGCGGGTAGGATACGCCAAGATAACTTTGTTTATAGAAACACCGATAGCTACGAGGCGTAGGCAAATTAACTGACGGTTAAACGTCAGTACGTTATTGAAAACGGGCTTTAGAGACTTGAATTTCTCTCTAATAATCTAGTCTTGTATATTTCACCGTAAAATTGTCAAACACGTTATATTATAATATAACGTGTTTCTCTCTAGCGATATTGTAAACTCTCGAATGATTGTCAACTGAACATACGGAAGTATCTCTGCCCCCGTGACCGGGACTTGGGGCACCCCCCCGTTAGGTTAGTTAGGTTCCTTTAAACCCTGCACCCGGAAATAGGGGCCCCGCGAAGCGGGGCTCCGTCTACTGCGCTTTTTAGGGGAATATAAAGTGTTTTAAGGTTAGGTTATATTAATCGATATTTCTCAGGAATGTTATAGTATCTTTTCATGAGATTGGTACCACTGGGCAAGACCCCTCCTTCCCTCCACACCGCGTGAGTTGACTACCATCGCATGCATTTCACGAAAAATAATGCGTTTTATTGTAAGCAGTATGTTGGTTTGACAATAATTCGAGAGTTTACAATATCGCTAGAGATATTACAATATAACGTGTTTGACAATTTTACGGTGACATATACTAATATTATAAATGCGAAAGTTTGGATGGATTGAACGGCTGAACTGATCTGGATGAAATGTGGCATCATCATCATCTGCCTAGCCTTTTCCTAACTATGTTGGTGTCGGCTTCCAGTCTAACCGGATGCAGCTGAATACCAGTATTTTACATGGAGTGACTGCCTATCTGACCTCCACAACCCAGTTAATAATGGGGTTGTCAGACTTTTTGGGCCACCTGTAACGACTGTCAAAGATGGAGAAATGATAACCGGGAAATGTGGCAAAGTCATAAATTATAGTTGGCAATAGTAAATAGGATACTATTTTTATCTCACACACACAACAAAATTTCCCCCTCGGTGGGAGGTAGTATCCATCACTCTAACCTAGTGTGAGATAGTCAGTGGTAGATATCACATAAATAGTGTAAAAAACCTCTATTATGAAGCCGAAAGTCACTAATTGTTCTCCCCGTCATTGCGATCATTTTATTGTTCTACACCATACCTGGGAACCTTCTAGTTACGGAGATATTTGAGGTCAAAATTACAACTTCTTGACAATTTTTTTTTAGTAAAAGTTTTTATTGTTAGATTTTTACTTTGAATACCTCTAAGACCCCCGTACTATTCAATGCCCAACACATCAGTTTTCACCGCATTTTTTTTGTGTAAACTTACTCAGTTTGATTTTCAGAATGCTTGGTTGACGGCTTTGTGATGAGGTTGTTTACACCCTGTATTTTAGAGTTTTATTTTTACGACTTACAGATTTGGTCCTGATTTCTCTGTTCTTCAAAGTTTTCTTGAAATAATTACGCGAAGTATACAGTGTAGTAGGGTTTGATTCTACCAGTCTAGCTATCACAAACAATTTCACTAAGCTCCTGAATTTTGTATAAAACAAAGAACGACTACAGCGTAATATCTATACAGAAAATGTACTCGTATTTCACTAGAGTCCCTCTCAATCAGTTCTGCAGTAAAATTCTGTTGTTCGCGATTGCTATCACAAAAAAAAACCTCTTTCACAAACGCCCAGATTCACGGGAAATATCTGTGAGCCGTACAGATTTTTTTCAGATAGGAAAATTGAATACAACACTCGACTTTCCGAACAAGAACATAAAAGCGATGTCGAATTTTTGTTGGATGCATAAAATTGTAGTTTCGTGCTTTTGATCAAAGGGATTTTAATTAAAGAATACCGTATTTAATGATAAAATGGAACGTAATTTATTTTCCTACTGCAAGGTTAAATCCGTTTTATACTCCGAAATAACTTCTCCTTACTTCTCTCTCTCTCTCTAGAAATTCTAGAAATAAATCATTAAACACTAAAAATAAAATTTTCTAAAAATTTCTAGTAGGTATTAACTTAAGTACCGGCTTTCATGCCCACGGTCTGTGGCACTGAGCAATTAATCGAGAATAACTTGGCTTACACACTGATTAATTTTGATTTGCCGTGCCTCTCCGAGGCTACCGATATAATTGGAAACTTGCTTCCACGAATACTGAAGAACCGACCATCCATTTTCCCAGAAAATATGGTAGGAGCCGCTCTGCAGAATAGTTTCACTTTGTACGATTCTGACAATGCTTGCTATTTGTTAACCGACTTCCAAAAGGACGAGGTTTTCAATTCGTCATTTTTTTTAGTGTATGTTCAGCGATATCGTCGCCAATTGTGAACCGATTTTAATGATTGTTTTTTTTTGTTTGTCGAGTATTATTTTGCGGTGATTCTATTTTTTTTTTTCAGTAAATAAAAGTCAACGACTTCTGAAGCTAAATTTATTTCTCACTTTCTGTGTTTATACAGTCGGTTTTTTGAAGAAAATTCAATTCATTGGACCAACTAAATTAAATGTTTTCCTAGTACTACTCTTTAAAACCACCACTGCATGACGGCTGAAATAAGTAAAATAGTTAACACAAACTCGGGTTATTTTACTCTTTTGCTCCTATACATATACTAATTTATAATTTATTTATTTGTGGAAAATTAATTAGCCGTTAAGTAGTAGTACAAAAACAATTCCATCTTTAAACTAAAATCATTACGGCCATGAACAAATGAAATAGCAATAAATATAAATAAATAAAGTACTCGTTAAACTAAAATGGCGACTAGACCAGAGCATAAAGTTGAAATTAAAACAACAACCTCAAAGGAATAGACAGTTAATGCTCGCATTTGAACTTTATTATAATTTACTTTATGGGCAAAGTACGTATATGTACGTACCTTAACCGCTCATTGTTGGGAATAACCAAGTAGAAGTTGTAATAACGCACGGACATTACAGTTTCAGATCAACTTTCTTTTTTCATTAATATCAGTTTGTGTAAGAGTGTTTTTTCTTTCACTTTTTACATTGTTGACGACCATAGAGGTTTTACAATGCTCTTCAGTTAAAAACATTCAACCGAAATTACTTAAAGTGTATGTCACCAGTGTCGATTCAGTACAACATAAAATAATATATTTTATCATGACACAAGTACTACGTTCTCACTGTGCTCAACGATAAATCAAAGCTATAAATACTGTACATTGTTTTGAAAATTGGAAGTTATCAAAATGGCATCGCTGCCGATACAAACATTCGTGTTCATACATTTTGAGAAAATCGATCAGCCATTTCCATTAATACTTCTTCGTGGAGTTAGCCTGTTGGCTGCACCCCGCGTTCTGTTTCTTAATCCGCAGACACCAGAACCAAGTGACAAGTTGACGCTAGAATTAAAAAGTATTAGGTCACTTGAATCTCATTTGGCTACTTACATTACCTTCATTGACTTATAGAATAGAATAAGAATAATCATTTATTCGTTAATGGACAGCACAACACAAAAGAGCAGTACATACATAAATACAAATACAAACAACAAACAGCTTAACAAATAATTAAAACAGCTCAACTGCGCTGAGCATGCCCATAACGAAAGGGTAACCAACTCAGCATATGCTGGGTGTAAAACACTCAGCGCTGGTTTTCAGTAGGCCCCCCGCAGTGACACACGGATGAGGGTAGTAGATAGTAAATAAATAATGTTATTCTATTAAATGGGCATTTAAAAGTGTGTAATAAATAAATAATATACAATACATATTTTTGTAAACAGAGGAAAACATAATTATATAGACTTCATAAACCGGCAACAAAAACCTGTATGCATTGTCGCACATGCTGGCAACCAGTTTCATTTTCCAATCCTCAAGCAAGAGCTTCAACTGTTGAATCTCAGTCTATCTGATGATGTCCTATGTGCTGATAGCCAATACGCTTTTTACGATATACTTGAACATCCTTCTTCATCCTTAATATTTGAGGGAAGTGCTGTAAGAAAACAATATGACGAAGACGCAGATGGTGAACCACATGTGTCATATGCACTAGAGGACATTTATAACCGAGAGGTGGGATTTCCTAGTGAGCTACCGGATTCTTCTGAAAATAGTAACTTCATGAATTTCAATATATCACGTAAATTGGGTGAAAGATTTTTAGCCTGGACTGATCAAATACAATTTAAGTTTGCTGACGTGAAGCTTTGATGAGACCAAGATCAATATAAACGTGAAACTGTTGGAGAGCGCATTCTTACTGAAAAACGATGGAAATAATGATAGACCTCCGGATAACATACAAAAAATCAGAAAGAAAAATGTGACTGTGTGTGACTGGCTTATTTTAATAACAAAGTGTTTTTTATTTGTGTTAGTTTTAGAAATATTGTAAAATTTAAAGAGAAAACAACCAGTGATCAGTAAAACAAGCAAGTGCGTGACGCTTACTCACGAGGTAGCTCGGTGTATAATTTTATAGTTAAAACTGTTAATCGGTCAAAAATACTTTTGACTGATGTCAGTCAACACCCTTTGAGGTTAAAATGCGTTTTCTGCAATAAAAATATCTTGTTTGAGAACGCCTCAGACCGCCTCGCCTCTAAGTCCTAGAATTACATGACCTTTTTTAAAGGGACACAGTAAATGTTAGTAATTGTTAAAATAGTTTTAAATATTTAGTCAAAAGTAGTTTTGACTATTTTACACCCCTCAAAAGTTTTTTTTTTATTTGTTTTGAAAAGTAGTTTTTACCGATTAACAGTTTTGACTGTGACTTGTAGTACATTAATCTATATCTTCTATATCTATATCTATATCTATACATATAATAAAAGAGTAAAAAAGCTGTGTCTGTACATTGAATATATTTAAAAAATAATAATTGAAAGGGGTTTAGAAACAGTAATAGAGTACGAATCCAAAAAAAAAAGTATGTCTGTTTGTCTGTTTGTCTGTTTGTCTGTTTGTCTGTTTGTCTGTTTGTCTGTTTGTTTGTACACGCTAATCTCCGGAAGTACCGGACGGATTTGAATGTTTTTTTTTTGTTGTATAGATATTATGTCTGGGCAACATATAGGCTATAATTTATCTTGGAAACCTGAACACCTGATGTAGAACCGCAACAGACCAGCTAAACTATAAGAGATACAAAAATGACACCATAGCAAAAATTGTTCCACGTGATGAGCATTTTCTGCTGAGAGAATAAATTTGAAGATCTGGAACACCTGATGTGGAACTCCAAGAGCCCAGTTATACCATAACACATATAGGAATGACGTCTTAGCAAAAGTTGTTCAATCTGATGAGCATTCTCTGTTGACTTATAAAAATCGAAGATCTGGGACACCTGTCGTGAAACTCCAATAGCCCAGCTACACCATAACACATATAGGAATGACGTCTTAGCAAAAGTTGTTCAATCTGATGAGCACTCTCTGTTGACTTATAAAAATCAAGATCTGGGACACCTGTCGTAGAACTCCAAGAGCCCAGCTACACCATAACACATATAGGAATGATGACGTCTTAGCAAAAGTTGTTCGGTCTGATGGGCATTTCCTGTTGACTTACAAAAATCGAAGATCAGAAACATCTGATGTGAAAATTATTGCAAAGCTATCACTAATTTCACTGTTTAATAAAATTATAAAATAACAAAAACTGGGAGTACCTCCACGCGGTTAAGGCGGTAACAGTTTAGGACTTATTTTCGATGACGATGGTATATCATTGAAAATTTGACTCTACTGACCAAAACTCATTTTATCGAATAAATATGTCTTCGGGCTTATGTTATTTGAGTGTTTAATTTCCTTTTCCATTTATCTTCGTGACTCGGTAGCCTACCCGGTAACGCAGGGCACTTAGATTTTAATTGATCAGGTATCTTCACAACAAAACTATAACCATGCCTAGAAAGAGGTCAAAAACTTTTCCCAATGTTCTAAAGGAGCTAAAAGATTGAGGATCATAAGATCCCAAGAATCTACCGAAGATCGTCAGGAGAGACTTGATGCTGTTCGAGAACATCAGGCTGTAACTTGCTCCGTGGAAACCTCTTCCGATCGCGAAGCACGCCTGCGTTCGTAGCGAATTTACGCATCTACATCCAGGTCTCTAGAGACCAGTGAAGAATAGATGCCTGACTGCGTTCACGGATAGAGAATTGCGCTTGAGTTCTCAGCGTATTCGCACATCTACTAACAGGTCTTTTGAAACGAGCGATGAACGTGATGCGCGACTAACTGCTGCTCAAGATAATCATACATTGCCCCAAACACGCACACAACAAAATATTCATAATCAGATAGAATTTGAGAGAGAAAGAATTGCTGGAGTACGGCATGAAGAGACAGAAGAAGAGCGCAAAGATTTCGACATTCTCTGAACAGAATGTCGATAACATCTGAAGAATCGGGTGTCTCAAGATATAGCCGTAGGGCATGACGACCTTCCTTGGGTTGATAAGAAACGGAGTTCATTTACGTATACTCCTATGATTGAATACGCCACATATTCCGGAGGTGTGGTTCAAGATTATACTTTTTGTGAAGCTGTTAAATGGCAAAAAGAACCAAACGGTATGTGTTGCTCAGGTGGGAAAGATCTGTTATTTTCCCGTCCCCGGGCTCTTAGAATTCGACGTTTCAAATCTTCGATTTTGACGAACTCGGTGTCGCTGGCAAAAGCAACAGGATCCGCGTACGAAGTCGCGGGCAGAAGCTAGTAGTAGAATAATAAAATCAAGTGAAGGACGTGTTAGGGGGGAGATGCCGGAGGAATTTCTGAAAAACCACTAATATGCACTGTTTTAGACTTTCACGGTTTTTCACTACACTTCGCGGGATTATATCCGTGATTTTCTTTTGTTTTTACGAGCTCCCGATATTTCGACGCTTTATAATTTGTATGCAATGTCAATTTTAAATTCTTATATCGTTACTATTGTATAGTGTGTGTGATAATTTTGTATTTAACTAAACTTAAAATGTCAATTAGGGGATATCTTCCGTGGTTGTTATTTTTATTGAGGTCCCGAGATATTTCGACAATCACGGAAGATATCCCGTAGGGGCCGTAGGTGACATTTTAAGTTTAATTGTGAACCGTGATAGCTTATTTAATGTTTGAAAATTCAAAGACTTGAGTAAGTAATTAATTGTTTTCTAATTATTTTGTATAATAATTTATTGTATTCTTTATGTTGAAATGTTGTTCAATGTAATAATGTCTAAATTTTAAATTTTTATATTGTATTTTTTGAGTTACTTTAACCTATCTTAGATATCAGTAGGTCTTTGTCTTTGTCCTGATCACGGTTTGCTCTAAATCAAATCAAATCATAATATTTATTTACTAGAATATGGTACGTAAGGTGTGACAGTAAATTGGTGCCCTAACTACCTTGGTTCCTGCCATAACATGGCGTGCATATGCATTCACAATAAGCAATGTCATTTAGCCTAACTTACAAATTACAGATACGGTATAATAGCTTTTAAATAATATCTATTACGCTATGAAAAAGGAGGTGAAGGTGACAGTAAAGGTCATTCAGGCTAGTGCCTCCCTAATGCATGTTTTGAAGGCGTTGGCGATGTCGAGAGACACCGCCAAGACAACCCCACCCCAGGACACTGCATCCCTATTCGTGAGGGCTCTTACGCGCATAGTGGCTTGCACCGTAGAGCGCCCCTTGCGGAAACCAAACCGCGGCTGCGGGACTGTTCGAAAGAGATACCGTGGCCCCGGATCATACAGGGCGAGGAAGGAACATAGGTGGGTTTTAGTCAGTAAAAGTCTGACGGTCATTTGAAAAAAAAATGGTCTTTCGGGCCAGGGATTGGAGCTGCACGGATTCTGTTCTACCTATCAGATCAAACGGTGTGAAGTTAGCGGTGTCGACTGTTTTTAATCGACGAAGCAGAAACGGCGCACATCTCTGGGGCGCAGGCTCCGGGATCATCTCCAACACCATCCTGAGCGTATTTGCGAACAGGTCTGATTGTCAGTACATTAACCATTGTTATATGATTAATGTGGCGTGTTATTAGTTGTAATCATTATTATTTTATTTCATTACAGTTTTTTTTTAATACAGGGTGTAAACCACCTCATCACGAAGCCGTCAACCAAGTATTCTGTACATCAAACTAAGTAGCCTTCCGCAAAAATTATTACTAGTAAACGTCTTTTTTTTTGGGATGATAAATCATGTTTTGTGGTAGAACTCAATGTAACGCACACAAAACATTGTGCTGATGGATGGATTGAATAGTACGGGGGTCGTGGAGATATTTAAAGTAAAAATCTTACATACAATACAGTACAACTGGTATTTAAAAAAAAAAATGTCAAAAAGTTGGAACTTTGACCCCCAATATTTCCGTAACTCGAAAGTAAAAAGGTAAAACTGATCGCAATTACGGGGAGAACAAATACCTTTCAGCTTCGTTAAGAGGTTTTTACACCCTTTACACTATTGTGATTAAAATTTTTAATTTTAATATTGGTAATTTTAATTTTATTCATTTATAATTATAATTCTAGGATTTTTATTATTTTATTTTCCTTTAATTTATCGTTTTTTACAATTTACTTATTTTTTAATAAAAATAATCCGTCAGGTGTTCTTTAGTTTACCGGCTGTATCTCATAATTACTAGAATTTTCAAGTATACTCGTGTAGTGATAAAATGCCATAATATCAGCACTTACTCGATTGGTCTTAGTGCGTATAGGAGTGGTAGATCTGAATGACTCACACGCAGATTAAATATAAGTGCCTCGAGGAGTGCACTCGAGGTGAGTGAAGACATGATGCACTGCAGGTACTTGATGATGTCATGATCAGGCAAATTTTGTCTCTCGTCATCTTCCGTGTTACGAGTATGTGTCTGAACTCCTTTGCCAGAATGACAGTTGTCACCTCTGCATACTCGGGACCAGCGTCGACCTCCCCGCACGGCGACCCCAGTGTCGACTTAAAAGCGAATTGTTTTTTAAACATCTCAACTATGAAGTTCAATGGTCTGACATAACATCCCGGCCACTAATTAAAACTGGCAACTTGGTAAATTTAAATTAGAATTAAGAAAAAAGAGAAGACAATTGGAATGATGTATCACCATTGAACTTCTACACTCCTAATTGTAGTGTACGGCATCATTCCAGTCAGTCATAGGCAGTCGCTCCATGTAAAATTCAGCTGCACCCGGTAAGACTGGAAGCTGACCGCAAAATAGTTGGAAAACGGTTAAACAGATGATGATTATGATTACTACGGTGGCCCAGTGGTGGCGTCCCCGACTTACGAACAGTAAGTCGTGGGTTCGAACCCAGGCAGGCGCATTACTTTGTGTAATTTATTTTATCGCCACTACTCTCAAAAACGGTGAAGGAAAACATCGTGAGGAAACCGGCATGTCCTAAAAAAAATTCAAAAATTCGAAGACATGTGAGATCTACCAACCCGCACTGGGCCCGCGTGGTGCATACGCAAAATACGCGCTTGCGAGTTGCGGACACCAGCCCGTTGTACAATACAATACAATACAATGATTACTATAATAATTACCACATTTTAAGTCATTTTAAAATATTGGTTTGGGCAAAAGAAAGAATGACAGTTTATGTCCCTTCCCAAAAAAACCCCTACTCACGTAAAACTCTGCTCACCCAAAAACCTTAACAAATTAATGTGTAAAAGTCCTGCCAACAACGTACAATGGTACCTATTTAATGTGCGAACATAAAACAAGCATAATTACGTACACGACGGCGCTGCGAGAAAACTCACCTGTTTTCGTTAATATTACGCACTTGAGCGAGGTCTATTAATTATTTAAATTCATACGGAATCGTGTGAACGTATTGTAAGCCTGTTTAATTAAAGTTTATGAGAGGAGGAAATGCCTAGACGTTTATTAGCCAGTGGGGTAATTAGGTAATACACTTAAAATGCGTTTCATTTTGATAGAGTTTATTTAACAGAATTAATTTTTCAAGTGCTTTATTTTTCATTGTGATGATAAGATATAACAATAATTATTTTGCTATCAACGTTGTTAACTATCACATTTTTTCTTGTATTTGAGTGTTTGAAGAGTTTTACACCCAAATACAATTTTGATTTTATTCTCTCGGGAGTGTTCTAAATAAATAATCGGGAGCCGACCTCAACATAGTTGGGAAAAGGCTAGGCAGAAGGTGAGATGAAGTTTTCTGCTGCTTATGAACATGAACTCTGTAAAACCTGAGGCTTCACAGTAGCGCTGCCATCTTAGAGACAAAGTTGTTTCATGTGCTTGTAATTATTATACGCCAGCATCAATGTCCTTAAACTCTATAAAACTGCGCTGCTTGGCGATGCTTAGCTATAGTTTAAGTATGGCGATAGTACTTCATCGGATGAGCTGCTTCAGACAGATGTATTACTGGGTACTAAAAACGTGTTAAAGACACAGTAAAGTCTGGCTTTAATAGCAGCAGGGCCATTTTAGCCGGAGTCCAGTGAATTGAAGGCATTCTCATTGAACCAGATGACGATGTTGCAAAACTTATCATCACTTACGGGAAATCTTCCGTGATTATCTACTGAAATATTGGGAGCTCAACACATTATATATAATCACGGAATATATCCCGTAAGTGACAATATAAGTTTAGTTTTAAGCCGTGAAAGCTTGAAAAAGTGTTATTTATTTATTGGATATCCAACAGAAACTACACAATTACATTATAGTATACAGATAACAGGGGAAATTCAAGTGTGCGCTTCCAATTATAGGAGACCACATCATTCACTTATAATCTAGGTAGGTACATGCAGTAAATTTGATAAGGTAAACCACCAAGTGTTTGACCATGTTGCAGTTTTTATGTCAAAAAAATCAAAGTGTTTTATTTTACTTGTGGTCATTAACGAAGGAGCACTTGTTATATCTGTAGAAGTATAGACTAGTAGGAACGACTTTTTCGAGGTCAAAATAGTTCCTACACCTTCATGAACTTGGAGGGTCGTATTGGTGATTATAATTCTGTAACTACATACGTCTTACAGTCGCGAACAATATTTTAATCAACATGACAACCTAGCACTGGTCTGCAAATTGCGAAAAAGGTAAGAAAATTTGAATTTCGCGGACTACCCTGACGTTTGATGATGCTCCAAGGTAGCCCGCGAAATTCAATTTTTTTGTGATTAATTCATTAAACATGTATTATTACTAAAAATACTTAATCTAGCTACATAACGAGGTCACCTGGACAATTTCATGTATCGTGAGATTCGTGAGTTACATACAATTACAATGTTTTTTTAAGTTTCCTGAACAAAAACATAAGGCAATATTTTGGTGTTAGCCATCGATTTCGAATATAAAACAGACATATATATTTTTGCTATATTTACAGTAACAAAAAAACTGAGATATGTTCCACTAGCTTCTGCCCGCGACTTCGTACGCGGATCCTGTTGCTTATGCCAGCGACAACGGGGTCGTCGAAGATCTGAAACGTCTGATGTCGAATTCTAAGAACCCGGGGACGGGAAAATAACGGATCTTTCCCACCTGAGCAACACATACCATTTGTTTCTTTTTGCCATTTAACAGCTTCACAAAAAGTACAATTTTTAGCCATACCTCCGATGGCGGAATATGTGGCGTATTCAATCATAGGAGACGTAAATGCACTCCGTGCCTTATCAACCCAAGGAAGGTCGCCATGCCCTTTTTTTTCGGTTGGGAAATAATCAAATAACTTCTCCAACTCTGGGCGGAGCGGGAGGGAGTGTCAGATTTTTACTGACTAAAACCCATCCATGTTCCTTCCTCACCCTTTACGTTCCAGGGCCACGGTATCTCTTTCGAACAGTCCCGCAGCCCCGGCAGGCTTCGACCTTTGCGGGCCCCTCCCTTTATGCTGACATCTCTTTGAGGCGCACGTGGAACACGAACGCGCCGTCGACACGGCAGGTCGCCATGCCCTACGGCTATATCTTGAGACACATCCGGTTTTTCAGATGATATCGACATTCTGTTCAGAGAATGTCGACGTCGATCAGAATTCAAACGTTCGTTCAATGAACGTGCATCGCGCATCACGCATCACGTTCATCACTCGTTTCAAAAGACCTGTTAGTAGATGTGCGAATACGCTGAAAACTCAAACCTGATTCTGTATCGGTAAAAATTTCGGATTCGCTCACGATCAGCGGACAGTCGCGCATCACGTTCCGCACTTGTCTCTAAAGACCTAGAAGAAGCTATGCGTAGATACGCTTAGAACTCAAGCGCAATTCTCTATCCGTGAACGTCTCCGACTCGCGAGACAATGCGTGACGTTCACGATCAGCGGTCAGTCGCGCATCACGTTCCCTACTTGTCTCTAGAGATCTAGTAGTCGATGCGTAGATACGCTTGAAACTCAAGCGCAATTCTCTATCCGTGAACGGGTCCGACTCGCAAGACAATGCATGACGTTCACGATTAGCGGTCAGTCGCGCATCTATTCTTCACTGGTCTCTAGAGACCTGGATGTAGAAATACGCTGAGAACGCAGGCGTGCTTCGCGATCCGAAGAGGTTTCCACGGAGCAAGTTGCAGCCTGATGTTCTCGAACAGCATCAAGTCTCTCCTGACGCTCTTCGATAGATTCTTGGGATCTTATGATCCTCAATCTTTTAGCTCCTTTGGAACATTGGGAAAGATTTGACCTCTTTCTAGGCATGGTTATAGTTTTGTTGTGAAGATACCTAATCAATTGAAATCTAAGTAACTGCTCCCCTGCGTTACCGGGTAGGCTACCGAGTCACGAAGATAACTGGAAAAGGAAATTAATTCTACAACAGGTGTCCGAGATCTTCGATTTTTTTAAGTCAACAGAGAGTGCTCATCAGATTGAACAACTTTTGCTAAGACGTCATTCCTATATGTGTTATGGTGTAGCTGGGCTCTTGGAGTTCCACAACAGGTGTTCCAGATCTTCGATTTTTATAAACCAACAGAGAGTGCTCATAAAATTGAACAACTTTTGCTAAGACGTCATTCCTATATGTGTTATGGTGTAGCTGGGCTCTTGGAGTTCCACATCAGATGTTCCAGATCTTCAAACTTATACTCTCAGCAGAAAATGCTCATCATGTAAAACAATTTTTGCTATGGTGGCATTTTTGTATCTCTTATAGTTTAGCTGGTCTGTTGCGGTTCTGCATCAGGTGTTCAAGTTTCCAAGATAAATTAAAGCCTCATAGCTTCTGCCCGCGACTTCGTTCGCGTGAAGTTTTGATATCGCAACGCATCGCCTACTCAACGGAAGTTTAAACTGCTTGGTTCCCGCTTGCAACATTTCTTATTGCTGCTCCGCTCCTATTGGTCATAGCGTGATGTTATATAGCCTATAGCCTTCCTCGATACATGGACTATCCAACGCAAAAAGAATTTTTCAATTCGAGCCAGTAGTTCCGGAGATTAGCGCGTTCAACCAAACAAACAAACAAACAAACAAACAAACAAACAAACAAACTCTTCTGCTTTATAATATTAGTATAGATTTGTGTCGGGCCTGGGTAAATTTTCTATGGGTCGTGACCGTTCTCCTTTACCAAGTTGCCAGTGTTAATTAATGGCCAGGATGTTATGTAAAACCATTGAACCTCATAGTTGAGATGTTTAAAAACAATTCACTATTAAGTCGACACTGGGGCCGCCGTGGGGGGCGGTCGACGCTGGTCCCGAGTATGCAGAGGTGACAACTGTCATTCTGGCAAAGGAGTTCAGACACATAACACGGAAGATGACAAGAGACAAATTGCCTGATCGTGACATCATCAAGTACCTGCAGTGCATCATGCTGGTCTGCACTTACCTCGAGTGCACTCCTCGAGGCACTTAAGTATATTTAATCTGCGTCTGAGTCATTCACATCTGCCACTTCTATACGCACTAAGACCAATCGAGTAAGTGCTGATAGTATGGCATTTTATCAACATGCGAGTGTACTTGAAAATTCTAGTAATCATGATTATTGTTATACAGCCGGTAAACTAAAGAACACCTGACTGTTTTTTTTTTTTATAAAAATATTAGTAATTTGTGAAAAAGATAAATAAATGGAAAATTAAATAATAAAAATCCTAAAATTGTAATTATACTTTACCTCAAAATCAAAATCAAAGCATTTATTTCAAGTAGGCCAGTTACAGGCACTTTTGAATTGTCGAAACAAAAATGAACATTTAAAGTAGCTACAGTCTCAGTCAGAAGACATAAAAACTGTGAAAGTACTGTAGTTGCCAATTCCCTAGCGTAGATCTCTATGGAGAAGAACGGGCAAGAAACTCCATGGACACTCTTTTAAATGAAAAACATTGTTACAAAATCTTGGTTACATCATTCATGTTGAGATGGTATATTATGTGAGAACAATGTAGCAAGATGTGCACGTTAAAAGTGTCCATAGCAAAACAAAAATAAAAAACAACTCAAAAACAAAATAAAATAAAGCATGGCGACTAAGAGATGACCAGTCACAACTGACAGTGCCCGTTCACGAACATGACGCATGGATCAGCACCATTCAGCTCAACCATTTTGAAGGGAACTAAATGGTCCGACACACGCGCCACCATCAGCGAGACATTTGAGAGAGCATGACATACTCTCAACCGCCAGGGCACATTCAAGTCAAGAACTGCCGTAGGTTTCCAGTGAATGATAGCTTACTAGTGCATAGTACTCACACAATATAGGCTATGCGATTATATAATACTAATCTACTACATTGAATCTATACAATGCAAAGATAAGTACCTACAATCTTCAGCAGCTCCAACAATACCATTTATTGCTATCAATTTTTGCGCCCCTGGCCCTGTCCATGTGGAGCAGGACCAGCAACAAGCCAAGCATTTTTATCAGTGATATAATCGCTCATAATTTTCAGGATAACAATTTTCCTGAGTATTAACGCATTTATTATACGTGTATATGTCACCGTAAAATTGTCAAACACGTTGTATTGTATTGTATTGTATAACGGGCTGATGTCCGCAATTCCACGGCAAGGCGCGTATTTTGCGTACGGGTGGGAACTTCACTCGATCCATCCCAACTCCCCAAAGAAGGCCAGCAGCGCCCCGATGTTGCCGACAATCTCGCGGAGAGTACCTGGACGACCGAAGTACTTTGCCCTATATGTTGCAACCACTGGGCAGTGTAGAAGCACGTGGGCTGCTGTCTCGTCTTCCTCCATGCATGCGCGGCACAGGGGGCTGTCCGTGACTCCTATGACAAAGAGGTGTTTGTTAAAAGAGCCGTGTCCAGTGATGGCGGCTGTAATTGTGCGCAGCTGCGGCTTGGTTAGCCTGAGCGCGCGTTTGGTGAAGCGGCCGTCGATGGCAGGAAGTGCCTCCTTGGCTTGCCTACACTCGCAGTGGTCAAGCCACAGCCTGTGGTGTATTTCACTAGTTCGTTTCCTTACCAGTGTGCGTAGGTATCCGAAAGGGAGTGGTGCGATGGGTTCTGGACCCACCGCTGCCATGCTTGATCCCCTTCTAGCGAGTTCATCCGCCGCGTCGTTGCCGCGGGAATCGCTGTGTCCTTTGATCCATTGGATGGTTATGTTGTTGAGATTACCAACCTGGTTCAGGCGTTGATGACACTCGTGTATTAACCCGGAGTTCACTGTGTGGTTGTTTAGAGCCAGCAGCACCGCCATGCTGTCCGACAGTATACGGATTGAGTGGCCCACAACGTTCCTGGCTATGATGGCTGTTGCCGCCAGGGAAATGCCCATGCATTCTGCCTTCCGAGAAGACTCCCGCCCCAGTGCCAGTACCTGTTTTAGATCCATCTGTGAAGATCCGTAGTTCCGCGGGGTTTAATCCCTCGCAGCGGTGGTCCTCGTGAAGCTGGATTTTGTATTTCTTGTCGAATACAAATTGTTTCGGTATCCGATCGTTGATTGCTTTTGCCAAGGGGAACTCGCAATAGAATTCCTCCAGTATCGCATTGTGCTGTGTTGCTTTCTTACCCCATAGTTGAAGTGTTTTAAGGCGTACAGCCGTCATCGTCGCTTCCTGCCGTATGAACAGATGGAGCGGTGGGAGCCCCAACATGGCTTCGAGAGCCGCAGTCGGTGTTGTCCTCATGCAGCCCGTGATTGCCATGCAGGCAAGCCTTTGCAGGCGCTGCAGCTTGATGGATGCTGTACTTAGTTTAGTGCGTGGCCACCAGACCACAGCCCCATAGGCAATCATGGGTCGGATCACCGCGCAGTATATCCAGAGTATAATTTTAGGGGATAGGCCCCATTTCTTACCTATCATCCTCTTACATTGCCAGAATGTTATGCAGGCCCTGTTTGTCTTGTTGTCTAGGTGGCTACTCCAGTTTAACTTACTGTCTAGGATGACACCCAGATACTTGACCTCATCGGCTAACTGGAGTTCCGTCTCAAAGAGTTTGGGTAGGCGATAAGGGCCTAGTGTACGTTTGAGGGTAAACAGGATAAGTTCAGTCTTCGTTGGGTTCACCGAGAGATCGAACTCCCTGCACCATCGTTCAACGATACGTAGAGCTCGCTGAGTGAGGTCGAAGATTGTCCCCGTCACTTTCCCTGAGATGAGAAGAGCGAGGTCGTCGGCATACCCTATCGTGTAGAAGTGGTTCTCGTTGAGTCAAGTGATGAGGTCATTAATCACCAGATTCCAGAGAAGCGGGGATAGAACCCCTCCTTGGGGGCAGCCTCTGGCTATCATGGCCATTTGCTGTTCCCCTTCAAGTCGAACCACTCGTTTGCTCAGCATGTTAGTAATCCAGTCTATCAGTACCTGTTCTACTCCATGGCGAGAGAGCGCGGTGTTGATGCTGGAGAAGTTTGTTTTATCGAAGGCTCCCTCGATGTCTATGAAGGTGCCCAGGCAGCTGCCCTTCTGGTGAATCGCCTCTTCTATCCGACTGACCACTAGATGGAGGGCGGATTCCGTGGACTTACCCGAGCTGTATGCGTGTTGATTAGTATGGAGTGGGATAGTTTTCAAAGCGCCGTCCCTCAGCTCTCTCTCGCACATTTTCTCCATAGTTTTTAGTAGGAAAGAGGTTAGGCTGATCGCTCGGTGGGATTTCGCATCAGTATAGTCACTCTTACCCGGCTTTGGAATGAATATGACCTTCACTTCTCTCCATCCCTTTGGAACGTATCTGAAGGCCAGACACGCTCTCAGTATCGGGACCAGCCTGCGGGCGACTGAGATCCCACCCCACTGGAGTAGGGCAGGAAAGATCCCGTCCGGACCAGCCGCCTTGAAAGGATGGAAGCCTTGGATCGCCCACTGGATTTTCTCCAGCGTTACGACTTTTTGTGCATAGCGCCAGTCATTTTCTGACGGTGTCTGGGTTACCTCAGTCCAGTCGATAGCTTCTGTGAATGCGCAACCTGAGTTTCAGTGAGGACGCGCATTGCTTCTCCTGGTGAGGTGGTAAGCGTATTGTCGGGTTTGCGGAGAACAGCAGGCCCAGTCGGGTTCTGCCGTGCTAAAATCTTCCTTACCCTGTTTGCCTGTTGGCAGGATTCGATGCTGCTGCAGTATTTACGCCATCCAGTTGAGCTCCTGTATCTGATGCATTTTTTATATAGTTTTTTGGCCGCGTAGTACGCGTCCCAGTCTCTATCAGCACGGGTGTTCATGGCTCTGTTTAGGGCAGACCTTACCTTCCCACGCTTACGTTCCAGCTCCGGTCCCCACCATGGTTGATTCCCTGGTGTTGCGGGCGGAGTGGTCTCCGGGCAGGTTGAGTGGAAGCTGTCTACCATAGATTTCGTGAGATGACTTACACACTCGTCGATCCGCGCCGTGTCCTCGTAGGCCATCTCGTAGTTTTTTGACGCAAGTTTGGTTTCGAGGGTGCGTGTGTAGGCAGCACGGTCTGTGTTCCGTGGGTCAAACACGTTATATTACAATATAACGTGTTTCTCTCTAGCGATATTGTAAACTCTCGAAATATTATATATAAATAACTGAACATACGGAAGTATCTCTGCCCCCATAGTCGGGACTTGGGGCACCCCCCCGTTAGGTTAGTTAGGTTCCTTTAAACCCTGCACTCGGAAATACCCCGCGAAGCGGGGCTCCGTCGACTACGCTTTTTAGGGGAATATAAAGTGTTTTAAGGTTAGGTTATAAAAATCGGTATTTCTCAGGAATGGTACAATATCTTTTCACGAGAGTTGTACCACTGGGCAAGGGGGACCCCTCCTTCCCTCTACACCGCGTAAGTTGACTACCATCGCATGCATTTAAGGCGCTTAGACGAGCTAAATTAGCAACTCTATTTGTGGTGGTTCAAACTTCGTTTGAAATGCTGTTAGAATAAAGTTCTAATCAGCTTGCACTACAAAGTGGTTGTTACGTCAGCCACTGCGGGCCAAATAGCGCGAAATGAGTGGTTTCGATCGATTTACAAAAAACTATTGATTGGATTAAAAAACTAAAACAGTATCATGCTAATATATTGCTTGTAGAATTATTTGCCAAAAAATCAGAATGATCGCATGCATATTAGTATGTTTTTTATTGTTTGAAAGATATTTCTAGAGGTAAGTTCGTGATTTCTTTTTATCGAGCCAAATTAATTGTATTATGTTTTCAAAACAGTATCATGCTAGCATATATCCTGAAGAATATCATATATTTTTCTGGTTTTGTTTATAGCAGTGAATCATATACTTTTAGTAATTATAAAACTCGCGTTTAGCTCGTGTAATCGCCTTAACGAAAAATAATGCGTTTTGTTGTAAGCAGAATGTCCTGCCGGGGTTGCGGGACTGTTCTGGATGGTTTTAGTCAGTAAGAGTCTGACACTGCCTCCCGCTCTGCCCAGAGTGGGAGAAGTCATTTGATGATTTCACATCCTAAAAAAAAAAAAAAAAGCAGTATGTTCATTTGACAATATTTCGAGATTTTACAATATCGCTAGAGATATTACAATATAACGTATTTGACAATTTTACGGTGACACATATACATATAAAGGAGAAGTCCACTCACTGACTGACCACTCATCACGAAATTTCGGAAATGAGGTTCTATAACGTTTATTGGCCAATTTAAATGTCAAAGCGCGTATTTTGCGTATGGGCAAATCCACCACACGGGCCCAGTGCGGTTTGGCAGATGTCACATATCTTCGATTTTTTGGTTCTAGAACATGCCGGTTTCCTCACGATGTTTTCTTTCACCGTTTTGAGAGCAGTGGTGATGAAATAAATTACACAAAGTAATGCGCCTGTGTGGGCCACGTGTTCGAGCCCGCATTGTGCGCCACGTGTCTAACAACTGGGAAAGGTTTCAACCTTTCACCCAAGAGCGGTTAACTTTAACACTAAATCTCATTTAATAAACACCAACGTATGAAACATGCGAGTGAAACCGCGCGGGCACAGCTAGTTTATCTATAAAAGAGAAGTCCACTCACTGACTGACCACTCATCACGAAATCTCAGAAACTACTGGGCCGTGAGGTCTAAAATTTGGCACAAGCACTCTCTATGGGGTGCAGGCGCGCACTAAGAACGGATTTTTTTATATTCGCACCCCAAGAGGTTGAAAAGGGGTGTCAAGGTTTGTATGAAAGTCCTTTGTTTTTAAAGTTAGAGACATGAATCTAAGCCTGAATGTTCTTTCCGGCTTCTAAGTGTTCGCTAAGAAAAGGTTTTACGAAATTCGGCCCTTAAAGATATAAAAAAGGGTTTTTAATGTTTGTATGTAAAAGTTAAAGATCCAAATTGAATCTTACGGCAACGCGTTAATGCATACTTTACATTGAAATTAGAATTCGGAAGCCAATAAACATCCAAATTGAATTTTACGACAACGTGTTAATGCATATTATTTTACATTGGATTAAGAATTTGGAAGTTCCTTGAGTTCAGTTTTTAAGCGGTATTTCTAGGTGGCCAGTATGTTTCAGTGATACAAGCAGGCGTCTGCTGTGAAAGGTAATGTAAAGAGGTTCTACAACGTTCTAAAGTTTTTATCCCAATTTCTAGGTGGCCAGTATTTTTCAGTATGCAGGCGTCTGCTGAAAGGTAAGAAAAAAACGTTTCACAAAACGAACTCAAGCGATACCTCACGTTCAAGCTCATTTGTGTTCTGCGATATTCTGTTATTATTACTAATTTGCTTTGAAATATTTGTCATCATCGTTGTTTGGTTTGTCTTCGTTTTGGTTTATTTCACTTCCTTAATTTCATAATTTTGTTCTTACTTATTGCCTGGTGGGAAATTTGTTATGTCTATTTCTTCGCGAATTACATAAATTGTGTATTTCACACTGTCCTATTACTATAATAGTTTATTAGTAAGTTAGTCGTACTTACTAGGAAAAGTGTCCTTGAATTTTTATTTTAGTGTCTAGTATCTTCGGTTTAGGCTGGTGTTGTAAAAGAGTAGCAATAGAAAATTACGTTCCAATAGCTTAATTAAAATGGATAATCAAGTTATTATCACTTCTAATGGAGTGCAAATTCTTTGCCAAATAGTAAATATCCCTGGCGATGGCGGTAACGTGGTCATGGCTTCACAAATTCAAGGCAGCATTATGCGCCACGTGTCTAACAACAGGGAAAGATTCCAACACAGAATCGGTCGGGACCTGTTTATGGTTCAAAGCGTTAATACGTCGCTGAAATGTCTTGTAATGGCACATATGGAACCTCCTGTGAACTCATGGCTGCGGGAGAATTATTCCCATTTGAGTTCCAAGTACTTCAAGATGGTACTTTTATTGCTGGTTTTGGGGAAGCAAATAATCCGATTCTCAGAAAACTTCAGTGAAGGTCATTTTGATGTTACAATTCCGTTGGCCAATTTAAATAATCCGAATGATCTTTTGCCATTTCATGCCGGCACAATTGAACAATCACCGACTTTCACGGAATCAGCGGGATGTGTGCAATACACTGCCGTTGATTGTGTCGAGAAGTGGCCAATTATCACTTCGAACGATGCGCAAATTCTTTGCATAAATATAATACATCTATCTGGTGATGGCGCATGCTTATTTTCATCCCTATCCTATTTGGTGAACGGTAACGTGGCCATCATGGCTTCTCAAATTCGAGCCAGCATTGTGCGCCACGTATCTAACAACTGGGAGAGGTTTCATCCTTTCACCCAGGAGCGGTTGGGAACTGTTTTTTGTTCGAAGTTCGAATTCGTTACTGAAATGTCTTGCCATGGCACCTACGGAACCACCTGTGAACTCATGGCAGTGGGAAAACTATTCCCATTTGAGTTCCAGGTGTTTCAGGATGGTACTTTTATTGCTGGTTTTGAGGAGTCAAAATAATCCGATTCTCAAGAAACTTTAATGAAGGTAATTTTGATGTTTTAATTCCGTTGGTTAATTTAAGTAATAAAAAAGATCTTTTGAGGGGTCACGCCGGCAAAATTGAAGAATCACCGACTCAGTGGTAAATGTGCAGTTGAATCCACAATCTCACTCGCAATTCACTGCTATCGATTTTGTCGAGAAGTCGCTTGCTATAGTGAGCAAACGGAATACGAGCCATTTTTTTCTGGCATACAACGCCAGCACCAAATTAGTGTCTTTGTTGACGAATCGCCGACTTACACTCAGTGTGCACCATTTTCTGACGTTTCCCATAACCAAATCCTTTGTTTTGGTTCCAAACTTTACTGAGCCAGAGATTTAAGGTCGCCAACCCAAAATACTCCTGAACCACACCAACCGGTTATTGTAAGGCCGGTAAAGGAAAAAATAGGGAATAAACGCAGGAAAACATTCACAGATTTGATTGGGACAAAAATATGCACCGGACCGGCTTACCTGTTACAAAAACCGGCCAAGTGCGAGTCAGACTCGCGCACCGAGGGTTCCGTACAAACCTGTAGGTATATAAGTAAAAGTTATGGTAATTTAAGATTTTCGGAATTTTTCCTATATGTGTACTTTATAACGTTGCTTCATGCCAAATTTCAAGATTCCAGGTCGTCTGGAAGTATCCTTTAGGTTTTGATTCCCTTGCGAGTAGTTGCGAGTTTCAAAATATGCGGCTTTAATTGCTGTATCTTTTGATTGCGTTAACGTAGAAGTTTGATTTTATTACAGCTTAAAGATATTATAGACTTGAGTATTTGTTAAGAATTTCAATATAATACCACTACGCGTTCATGAGTAAAGGGGTAATAAGTTTAAAATTATTAAAAATATTTTTATTATATGATGTAACTAAAAATTTATGCTTTTCGCAATTTTTCCTTTATCTGTGTTATAAGACGTTGCTTCGTACCAAATTTCAAGATTCTGAGTTCACGGGAAGTACCCTGTAGGTTTTGATTCCCTTGCGAGTGTCGAAAATTTGCGGCATAAACGGGAGTATCTTTTGATCGCGTTGACTTAGAAGTTTGATTTTTTCACAGCTCCAAGAGACCATAGACTTGAGTATTTGATATGAATTTCAGCTTGATACCTCCACGCGTTCCTGAGAAAAAAGGTCTTGACAGACAGACAGACAGACAGACAGACAGACAGACAGACAGACAGACAGACGGACAACAAAGTGATCCTATAAGGGTTCCGTTTTTACCTTTTGAGGTACGGAACCCTAAAAATTACCCTTCGCTACTGGTAAATATGTAACAAAAAATATTTTGAATTGTTTTTTGCTCCCGATTTGTAAGGAAAAAACTGTCCTGTGTGTAAAACTGTGTGTGCAATGCAATGCATGTGAAATATGTTTTAGAGCTCATTATCGTTTCGCACGTTTCCAAAACTTGCCTGGAAGATTATTTGTACCAATTTTCGAGTTAATCAAGCCATGCAGTAATATGTTCCCGAAGTGAACTTGGTCTGTTTTCTTGGAACATTAACTATCACACTAAATCACATAAGCACCAACGTATGAAACACGCGAGTGAAACCGCGCGGGTACAGCTAGTTTAGCACATTAGTGATTTTCAAGAAACTCCTCCCGCGTTTCCCCCAAACACGTCTTTCACTCGATTTTCTTATTTTATTAATGTATAAGTCACAGTCAACCGGTGAAAAATAGTCAAAACTACTTTTGACCGGTGAAAACCAGTCAAAACTACTTTTGAGTAGTTAAAACTATTATGACAAAATATTATTAATAAAATTTACTGTGACCCTTTGAAAAACATCATGTAAGTCTAGGACTAGGTAACTACAACTGAGGCGTTCTAAAATTACATATTTTTAATGCAGAAAACGCATTTTAACTTCAAAGGGTTTTGGACCGATTAACTGTTTTAACTGTAACATATACACCGAGCTACCAATCGTCACGCACTTGCTAGTTTCACTGATCACTGGTTGTTTTCTCATTAAATTTTACTAAAACTAAAACAAATAAAAAACTACAGTACACTTTGTTATTAAAATAAGCCAGTCACACAAAGTCACATTTTTCTTTCTGATTTTTTCGTATATTATCCGGAGGTCTATCATTATTTCCATCGTTTTCCAGTAAGGACGCGCTCTCCGAACTCAGTTTCACGTTTATAAATATTGATCTTGGTCTCATCAAAGAACCTAAGTTGAGTTGAACTTAAGTTGCTTTTGTTCAATGAAGGACAAAAACTTTCCACCACATTTACGTGACATTAAGAAGTTCATGAAGTTCTTTCCTTCTGCATTATCCGGTATCCCACCAAGAAATCCCACCACCTCTCCAAAAATTCCTCTGAATGGATCGTCGTCATATCCGTCGTCATGTTGTTCTCTCCCTCAAAGTATGAAGAAGGACGTCTAAGTATATTGAAAAAACCGTACTCAGCACATAGTACATCATCAGATAGACTGACATTCAACTGTTGAAGCTTGTGCTTGAGGCATTGAAAATGTAGCATACAGCCATGGGCGACAAGGCAGACAGGTTTTTGTTGCCGGTTTATGAAGTCATTGATGGCAATGTAACTATCCATCATGTGTAAATCTAGCGTCAACTTTTCGCTTGTATCTTGTACCTGCAGATTAAGAAACAGAACGCGAGGTGCAGCCCACAGGCTAAATTCACGAAGAATTAATGGAATTCCTTCACTATGACACGTATCAAATTCTACGAACACGAATGTTTGTATCGGCGACGATGCCATTTTGATTACTGTCAATTTTCAAGACAATGTACTTCATTTAAAGCTTTGCTTTATCGTTGCATGATAAAAGATATTATTTTATCTTGTACTGAATCGATAGTTAAGTGATAATTTACTGGAAATCTACACTTTAAATAATTCAAGTTGAATGATTATAACTGAAGAGCAGGTGTGCACACGATCACACTACATACTAACACTACTACTTGATGCCATGCATTTTAAACTTGACGTTTTAGAAGATTTTGGCTCAGAAAAAACTTGTATTAATGCCATCGATGTAAATGTCACCGTAAAATTGTCAAACACGTTATATTACAATATAACGTGTTACTCTCTAGCGATATTGTAATATCTCGAATTATTGTCAACTGAACATACGGAAGTATCTCTGCCCCCATAATCGGGACTATTAGGTTCCTTTAAACCCTGCACCCGGAAATAGGGGCCCCGCGAAGCGGGGCTCCGTCGACTACGCTTTTTAGGGGAATATGAAGTGTTTTAAGGTTAGGTTATATTAATCGATATTTCTCAGGAATGGTACAGTATCTTTTCATGAGAGTGGTACCACTGGGCAAGGGGGACCCCTCCTTCTCTCCACACCGCGTGAGTTGACTACCATCGCATGCATTTCACGAAAAATAATGCGTTTTATTGTAAGCAGTATGTTCATTTGACAATAATTCGAGACTTTACAATATCGCTAGAGATATTACAATATAACGTATTTGACAATTTTACAGTGACATTTACACGTTTTATCTGTGTGTGATCAATTCACAGTTGTGCTGAAGATACTATATATATAGTGAATGGATTTTAGCTTTGATAGCTTATATCTCGAAAACGTTACACTTTAGAACGCTTTGTTTCATACTATATCTATACTAATATTATAAGGCAGAAGAGTTTGTTTGTTTGTTTGTTTGGCTGAACGCGCTAATCTCAGGAACTACTGGTTCAAATTGAAAAATTCTTTTTGTGTTGGATAGTACATTTATCGAGGAAGGCTTTAGGCTATATAACATCACGCTACGACAGCAGAGCAGGAATGAAAAATGTTGCAAAAACGGGTTTTTTTTTGCCTTTCGTTTCTCTCTCTTATGTGACGCAGACGAAGTTGCGTTGGTCAGCTATAGGCTATAATTTATGTTGGAAACTTGAACACCTGATGCAGAACCGCAACAGACCAGCTAAACTATGAGAGATACAAATATGACACCAAAGCAAAAATTGTTCCACGTGATGAGCATTTTCTGCTGAGAGAATAAAATTAAAAATTGTAACACCTGATGTGGAACTCCAAGAGCCCAGCTACACCATAACACATATAGGAATGACGTCTTAGCAAAAGTTGTTCAATCCGATAAGCACTCTCTGTTGACTTATAAAAATCGAAGATCTGGGACACCTGATGTGGAACTCCAATAGCCCAGCTACACCATAACACATATAGGAATGACGTCTTAGCAAAAGTTGTTCGGTCTGATGGGCATTTCCTGTTGACTTAGAAAAAATCGAAGGTCAGAAACATCTGATGTGAAAATTATTGCAAAGCTATCACTAATTTCACTGTATAAAATAACATAAGCTGGGAGTACCTCCACGCGGTGAAGGCGCTAACATTTTAGGACTGATTTTCGATGACGATTGTATATCAATGAAAATTTGACTCGACTGGCCAAAACTCCCATTTATTATTTTATTTTATCGAATAAATACGTCTTCGGGTTTATGTTATTTGAGTGTTGAATTTCCTTTTCCATTTATCTTCGTGACTCGGTAGCCTACCCGGTAACGCAGGGGAGCAGTCAATTAGATTTTAATTGATTAGATATCTTCACAACAAAACTATAACCATGCCTAGAAAGAGGTCAAATCTTTCCCAATGTTCCAAAGGAGCTACAAGATTGAGGATCATAAGATCCCAAGAATCTACCGAAGAGCGTCAGGAGAGACTTGATGCTGTTCGAGAACACCAGGCTGCTTGCTCCGTGGAAACCTCTTCGGATCGCGAAGCACGCCTGCGTTCTTAGCGTATTTCCGCATCTACATCCAGATCTCTAGAGACCAGTGAAGAATAGATGCGCGACTGGCCGATCGTGAACGTCATGCATTGTCTCGCGAGTCGGAGACGTTCACGGATAGAGAATTGCACTTCAGTACCAAGCGTATCTACGCATCGACTTGTAGATCTCTAGAGACAAGTGGGGAACGTGATGCGCGACTGTCCGCTGATCGTGAGCGACATGCATTGTCTCGCGAATCGGAAACGTTTACCGATACAGAATCACGCTTGACTTCTCAGTGTATTCGCACATCTACTAACAGGTCTTTTGAAACGAGTGATGAACGTGATGCGCAACTAACTGCTGCTCGAGATTATCAAACTCGTACATTGCCCCGAACACGCACACAACAAAATATTCATAATCAGTTAGAAAGTGAGAGAGAAAGAATTACTGGAGTACGGCATGAAGAGACAGAAGAAGAGCGCAACGAACGTTTGAATTCTGATCGAATTCGACATTGTCTGAACAGAATGTCGATATCATCTGAAGAATCGGATGTGTCTTAAGATATAGCCGTAGAGCATGGCGACCTTCCTTGGGTTGATAAGGAACGGAGTACATTTACGTATATACTCCTATGATTGAATACGCCACATTTATTATGGTTCAAAATTGTACTTTTTGTGAAGCTGTTAAATGGCGAAAAGAAACAAACGGTATGTGTTGCTCAGATGGGAAAGATCCGCTTTTGCCTTCCCCGGGTTCTTAGAATTCGACATCAGACGTTTCAGATCTTCGATTTTGACGACCCCGTTGTCGCTGGCATAAGCAACATCAGGATCCGCGTACGAAGTCGCGGGCAGAAGCTAGTCTCTTTATAAATTATTAGCTTCTGAAAGCGGCTTTGCTCGCGTAAAGTTCGATTACTAATAAACTATCTGTGTGCAAAATTTCATCCAAATCCGTTGAGAAGTTTTTGCGTGAAAGAGTAACAAACATCCATACATCCACCACACATCCATACTCACAAACTTTCGCATTTATAATATTACTAGCTGACCCACGCAACTTCGTCTGCGTCACATAAGAGGGAAAAAGCTACCTACTACTACCCACCTACTACTACCCACCTACTACTACCTACCTACTTACTACCCACCTACTACTACCCACCCACTACTACCCACCCACTACTACCCACCCACTACTACCCACCCACTACTACCCACCTACTACTACCCACCTACTACTACCCACCTACTACTACCCACCTACTACTACCCACCTACTACTACCCACCTACTACTACCTACCTACTACTACCTACCTACTACTACCTACCTACTACTACCTACCACTACCTACCTACTACTACCTACTAATCCCTACTACTACCTACCTACTACTACCTACTAATCCCTACTACTACCTACCTACCTACTACTACCTACCTACTACTACCTACCTACTACTACCTACCTACTACTACCTACCTACTACTACCTACCTACTACTACCTACGTGAAGATGAGTAATAATATTATGATTACTACAACATTTACCATGGCAATTTTGTAAATATACAACTTCAGTGTTGTATAATTTAGGTCATTTTAAAATATTGGTTTGGGCAAAAGAAGAATGACAATTTATATGTCCCTTCCCAAAAAAACTCCACTCACGCAAATTTATGTGAGAAAGTCCCGTCAAAATTACAATGGTATTTAATGTGCGAACATAAAACAAGCATAATTACGTACACGACGGCGCCGCTGCGAGAAAACTCACCTGTATTCGTTAATATTACACACTTGAGCGAGGTCTATTAATTATTTAAATTCATACGGAATCGTGTGAACGTATTGTAAGCCTGTTTAATTAAAGTTTATGAGAGGAGGAAATGCCTAGACGTTTATTAGCCAGTGGGGTAATTAGGTAACACACTTTTAATGCGTTTCATTTTGATAGTGTTTAACAGAATTATTTTTTCAAGTGCTTTGTTTTTCATTGTGATGATAAGATATAACATAAATTATTGCGTTATTGATGTTGTTAAGATCACATCACATTTTTTCTTGTATTTGAGTGTTTGAAGAGTTTTACACCCAAATACAAGTTGGATTATTTCGCTCGGGAGTGTTCTAAATGAATATCACATTTTTTCTTGTATTTGAGTGGCAGCAGTTTCAGGCTGTATTTTGAACAAATTGACCTGTAAATTGCAAAAAAGTAAGAAAATCTTGAATTTTGCAAGCTACTCTGGCGTCTCCACCTTTAACAAACGAGTTTTTCAATGCGTTACGAAATTTCTTTAAAATCTTCTGAATTGTGATTGATAGTATGTTACGTAATTCAGGTGCAGTTTGACTGTGTTGGTAGGTATTACAGAATATGATAGGTATCTGTCTGTTGTCAATGCCAGACACTCATGACATTACCCACAACTTTCTGATTTCATTAATCTTGCTGACTGACAAATATGTTCATTTGTAACCATTGATTGGTTCGCATTTAACATACTAACTACTCAGAGATTTTTATTTTTCCAAAAAGACACATTAAGGGCCTGAATTCTTATCGCGCTGACGGTCGGTCGCGCACGGTCGGTCGCGTACGAATATAAGAAAGAAAAGAAAAGAAAGAAGAACGAAAAATATTGATTTGACGTCAGTTATTAAAGCACACACAATAATATAAAAAAGATACAAAACAATGAGTAGAACATAGTAGAAACGTGCTGTGTGCCTCACGGCTGCGCCAAAAAGGTCCATTTCAGCATTCATGCCAGACAGGTGATGAAGCTGTCTGACGCTGGTCTTCCAATTAACCTTGAGAGGGTATGTTACAGAATAAACGGTTTCAAACAATAAATAAACAAATGGTTAATAAGAATAAATAGATAACGAGTAAATAGATAGCGTGAAAAAACGGCCTCGTAGTTAATTTATTTTAAAATAATTGATTTGTTGTGTTTAGTTTGTTTTAAATCTATTCTTTATAGTAGAATCAATGTATAAAGTGACACACGTAGTGTTCGTGACCCGTTTATATTGTGATTTTTAGCCATACCTCCGATGGCGGAATATGTGGCGTATTCAATCATAGGAGACGTAAATGCACTCCGTGCCTTATCAACCCAAGGAAGGTCGCCATGCCCTTTTCGGTTGGGAAATAATCAAATAACTTCTCCAACTCTGGGCGGAGCGGGAGGGAGTGTCAGATTTTTACTGACTAAAACCCATCCATGTTCCTTCCTCGCCCTTTACGTTCCAGGGCCATGGTATCTCTTTCGAACAGTCCCGCAGCCCCGGCAGGCTTCGACCTTTGCGGGCCCCTCCCTTTATGCTGACATCTCTTTGAGGCGCACGTGGAACACGAACGCGCCGTGTCGACACGGCAGGTCGCCATGCCCTACGGCTATATCTTGAGACACATCCGGTTTTTCAGATGATATCGACATTCTGTTCAGAGAATGTCGACGTCGATCAGAATTCAAACGTTCGTTCAATGAACGTGCATCGCGCATCACGCATCACGTTCATCACTTGTTTCAAAAGACCTGTTAGTAGATGTGCGAATACGCTGAAAACTCAAGCCTGATTCTGTATCGGTAAACATTTCGGATTCGCTCACGATCAGCGGACAGTCGCGCATCACGTTCCGCACTTGTCTCTAAAGACCTAGAAGAAGCTATGCGTAGATACGCTGAGAACTCAAGCGCAATTCTCTATCCGTGAACGTCTCCGACTCGCGAGACAATGCGTGACGTTCACGATCAGCGGTCAGTCGCGCATCACGTTCCCTACTTGTCTCTAGAGATCTAGTAGTCGATGCGTAGATACGCTTGAAACTCAAGCGCAATTCTCTATCCGTGAACGGCTCCGACTCGCAAGACAATGCATGACGTTCACGATTAGCGGTCAGTCGCGCATCTATTCTTCACTGGTCTCTAGAGACCTGGATGTAGAAATACGCTGAAAACGCAGGCGTGCTTCGCGATCCGAAGAGGTTTCCACGGAGCAAGTTGCAGCCTGATGTTCTCGAACAGCATCAAGTCTCTCCTGACGCTCTTCGATAGATTCTTGGGATCTTATGATCCTCAATCTTTTAGCTCCTTTGGAACATTGGGAAAGATTTGACCTCTTTCTAGGCATGGTTATAGTTTTGTTGTGAAGATACCTGATCAATTGAAATCTAAGTAACTGCACCCCTGCGTTACCGGGTAGGCTACCGAGTCACGAAGATAACTGGAAAAGGAAATTAATTCTACAACAGGTGTCCGAGATCTTCGATTTTTATAAGTCAACAGAGAGTGCTCATCAGATTGAACAACTTTTGCTAAGACGTCATTCCTATATGTGTTATGGTGTAGCTGGGCTCTTGGAGTTCCACAACAGGTGTTCCAGATCTTCGATTTTTATAAACCAACAGAGAGTGCTCATAAAATTGAACAACTTTTGCTAAGACGTCATTCCTATATGTGTTATGGTGTAGCTGGGCTCTTGGAGTTCCACATCAGATGTTCCAGATCTTCAAACTTATACTCTCAGCAGAAAATGCTCATCATGTAGAACAATTTTTGCTATGGTGGCATTTTTGTATCTCTTATAGTTTAGCTGGTCTGTTGCGGTTCTGCATCAGGTGTTCAAGTTTCCAAGATAAATTATAGCGTCATAGCTTCTGCCCGCGACTTCGTTCGCGTGAAGTTTTGATATCGCAACGCATCGCCTACTCAACGGAAGTTTAAACTGCTTTGTTCCCGCTTGCAACATTTCTTATTGCTGCTCCGCTCCTATTGGTCATAGCGTGATGTTATATAGCCTATAGCCTTCCTCGATACATGGACTATCCAACGCAAAAAGAATTTTTCAATTCGAGCCAGTAGTTCCGGAGATTAGCGCGTTCAACCAAACAAACAAACAAACAAACAAACAAACAAACAAACTCTTCTGCTTTATAATATTAGTATAGATAACTCGCAACAATCGATAATTCGATAAATCAAGTACCGGCTGTCAACTATTGGACTGTGGGTTTGAATTCTTCGAACCGGGGGAGTATTCCGTTTTAATTTACCTATTATTGGTGTATTATTTACATACTAAACATCACTTAAACACTGCTCAGAGCTCTGAGCAACTTCCCGTACACACACCGGCTACGTTTATGTCTCATTTTGCTTGACAATTGTGGAAGCAAAATCGAGGACGAAAACACTTGCCCAGACAAAAACATTCACTTCAAACCCTACTTCACACATAATATGTCCTTATTAAGTCCTTATGTTCGTCACAATTAAATTATTACTTAACTACATTTAATAAAATTTAAAAAATCATAAGATTTTATTCTAAACAATCTACCCACGTTAGGAAAAAGTAAAATCATAAGATAGTAAACTTCTTATTAATGCAATTAAATTGTTAATTCAGTTAGCCGACTGATATCAAATTGTTAATCTAATACAGCAGCCTACCTCATTTCTTTAAGCAAAGCAAACTTTTTTTTATTTTTTTTTATTTTCCTGTTTTTCCCCCTTTCATCTCTAAATTGTCTTAATTGGTCTATCCTATTAGTTCTCACCGTTTCCTTATTTCCAATTTTCAGAAACCAATCCGGAAACCATGCCTGTGATGACCCGTAAGGCTACTGCTCAGGATATGGAGCTTAAATTGAGAACGGCCCTCCAAGAACTAAAGGACTCAAAACTCCAATGCCAACAGCTATTGCAGGAGAGAGAAGACAGTGAGGAGGAGGTCATTAATATTAACAGCAAAAACTCCAGCTTAAAAAGGGAGCTAGTAGACCTTCATCAGGATTACTTGAATGTTGTCAATGAGCGGGATCACCTAAGGGTGGTCACGGATGGGTTCCACAGCTGCAGCAACTTATATGAGGAGGCTTTGTGTAAAATTAGGGACCTAGAGGAGGAATTAGTCCATGCTAATGTTAAACTTTTAAATTTAAAAAAGGAACAGGATTGTATTCAGGTTATGGAAACTGATCATTTGTACAACGAACTAGTAAATACAAATTGTAACCCTCATTCCCTCATAACAATAGACCTTACAGAGGACTCCTTACTGAAACATAATTCATACCATAAAGTAAGTAAAAATAAAATTAAGAAATATGCAAGATTGAATAAAATCATTAAAAAATGTCATAAACACAAGAAACAACAAAAGCACTATTCCAAAAATATTCAATTAAGGAAAGAACGTGTTTCTCTTGTTAATAGATTAAATAACTATCAAATTAAGTTAGAAGACAGTACAAGTATTTATGAAATAGACACTCAGCGCTTACAATCAGAAATTGAGGCACTGAATGAGTCACTAAAATCTTTGTATAATAAATATGAAAGCTCTAAAAAACAAATTAAGGAGCATATTCTTGTCACAAATGAGTTGGTTGACAAAGTGGACTTGCTGACTCTCAGCAACACTCAGTGTACTTGTCGGAGTGAACCCAGTCTTGATGCCCTCCAGCCTGAGGCAACGGAGGACCCGTCCCAAGCTGTGAGTGCTCAGAACTTCAACATCCATCAAAACCACGATTCACAAGTGAACATACTGCTTACAACAAAACGCATTATTTTTCGTGAAATGCATGCGATGGTAGTCAACTTGCCCAGTGGTACAACTCTCATGAAAAGATATTGTACCATTCCTGAGAAATACCGATTATTCTAACCTGACAGACATATAATATATTAAAATTACATATTTATGAAGGGCTCGTCGTCCATTACATCAGCAACTGGTCCACGCGAACCGGGGTGAGAAGAACAATAATAATACAGTCCACAAAAAGGTATTTGGTCTCGTAGTACAGCCTGAGATTAGTCATTTTGTTTCACCTGATTGTAATGATTGTCATCATTCAGTTATGTTTTCTGATAGTATGGGTAGAGGGCTAGGTAAATTGATCAGTAATAACCTGAGTTACTATACCCAAAATTATTGCATGCCAGGGTCAAGCTACAAACAAGTAATGGCATCAGTAATAAAAAATGATTGTTATCTTAACACTACCATTACTCTATGTGTTGGTAATAGTTCTAATGTAAAAAAGGAAGATATCACCGACTATCACCGACTGTGTTTCTGAGTTGCTAAAGTTAAGATGTAATAAAATCATATTGTGTGCTTTTCCATATTTTGAAAATTTAAGTAGTAGGAAGAACGATTATATACATATGTTGAATAAACATGTACATTTTTTAGTAGGTCACTATAGTGACAGGCTTATGTATCTGGATATCAACACTATAGTTGGTAATCTTAAGTCGACACGGGGTAAGGTGTATCTACCTATTGTATGTAGACACAAAATAGCTCGGCTATTAGCTTATAGTATTCACACAGACATAAATAGTATGTCCAAGTTTAGTTATATTATTAACACTGCGACGATTAGTAATTCTACTAATGTACAGGTGACTGGCACAAATGAATATAGCACTAGTGCTATAAATATTTACAAACATTGTACTGAGGAGGATCCATCTGTCACCGTGGAAAATTCTCAATTAGGGTTTATTAGTGATAGGGTCTTATCGTCTGAGGATGGCACAGGAGTCTCCGGCCTCACTTCAAATATAAATTTAAACTAGAAAGTGAGACAACAGAAGGTACCATTAACAATATTTTTGTTAATCCTACCAACAGCAAGGTATCTTCTTGCACTCAATTAGTTAGTAAAAAAGGGCCTCAGCAGAACACCTTAAAATTATTCCACCAAAATATCCAAGGCATTTCTTCAAAATTATTAGAAATTGAATTGTTTTTAGAAAGTAGTAAGTTTGACATTATTTGTTTTACTGAACATTGGCTAAAGGATTACCAAATGCTTATTAATTATGAGAACTATATGGTGGGTAGCTGCTTTAATCGTAAAACTATGCTTCGTGGAGGTTCCCTAATATTAATAAAAAATAGTTTTAAATATAAGCAACGTAATGACATAGTAGGTCTCTCGGTTGAACATTGCGTCGAACTGTCCTGTGTTGAGCTAGATAAGCATGTAATTGTGTGTGTGTACAGACCCCCAAACTATCAAAACTTTTCCATATTTGAATCAATAATGGAAGATGTCCTGGCAAAACTTGCAGCCAGTAATAAAGCTACAATAATTTGTGGTGATTTTAATATCAATATTTTAGAAGAAAATTCAAATAGCAGTCGGTTATTAAATCTTTTTAAGTCATTTGACTTGACTAACGTTTTTATTGATCCCACTAGAATCACAACTTCTTCTGCTACTTGTATAGATAATGTTTTCTGCGATTGTGATTACTTAGATAAAGCCATAATAAATTGTTTGCCGTCTGACCATAGCGGACAAACTGTAACTTTTAGTTGTAAAACTCCAATACAAAGAGTTCAGATTAAATTTAGACCTATAACTTCTTGCAAATTAAATAGGTATAATATTTCCCTACAGAACAAGTTAAGTGTAATGAGCCAAGAGGATATTAATATAAATCAATTGTATGATCGTTTCTTTTCATTAGTTCACACGGAATTCAACAAAACTTTTGAAAAGAAGACAAAGAGTATTTGCCCTAAATTTATATTTAGTGATTGGGCAACTAGAGCTATCAGAAAAAGTAGGGAAAGGCTATTTGAGCTTTATAGCCTTAAGCCTTTTATAAACACTGAAACTTTTAGCAAGTATGTTGCTACGTATTCAAAGATTTTTAGAAATACTTGCAAGGTTGCTAAAGCCCTGCACATAAGCAACAAGATCAAAACAGCAGAAAATAAAATAAAGACCGTTTGGAAAGTCATAAATAACGAGACTAACAGAAAGAAAATACGTAATAATAGCTTTACATTAGATACAGCATGTGGTCCTAAAAGCTCTGATCAGGCTCAAGAATTTGTTAATTTTTTTACCGAAATACCAATAAAAACTACGGAGGCTCTTAAGTCCTCACCTGAAGCCTCAATTGGCTTATTAAAGGCGAATGTGTCTGGCTGCCTGGCTGAATTTCAATTTAAACATATTAACCCTATGACAGTTATTAAAGCTTTCCGGCAAATTAAAATGAAACTGACCGAAGATTTATGGGGAATGTCTATCAAAGTTTGTACATCTATACTTGAGACCATAGCCCCGTACTTAGCTTTAATTTTTAATTTATGTGTAGACCAAGGAGTTTTCCCGGATTTAATGAAATACAGTAAAGTCATACCTCTTTTCAAATCCGGGGACAGTAAAGATTCCAATAATTATAGACCTGTATCCGTGTTACCAGTTTTTAGCAAGGTTTTTGCTTTAAAAGCTTTTTAAAAGTAATGCTTAATCAAATGCTCTATCATTTTAACACCAATAGAATCTTACATGATCAACAGTATGGTTTCACCAAAGGACGTTGTACAACTGACGCCGGTGTAACCCTATTAAAGCACATATTTGCTGCGTGGGAAGAGTCCCAAGACGCAATAGGAATTTTCTGTGATCTCTCCAAAGCTTTTGATTGCGTAAATCACGCCACATTACTTTTGAAACTGGAGCATTACGGACTGGGTAAACTTGCACTTAGCCTGCTAAAATCTTATTTGAGCGATAGAAAACAACATGTTCAAATAAATGGTGTTAATTCACAGGGTTTGAATGTAAAAATGGGGGTTCCGCAAGGCTCAATATTGGGTCCTTTCCTTTTTCTAGTATATATAAATGATCTACCCTATTTGTTGAAACGCCACCCTCAAAATATGGTGTTGTTTGCTGATGACACTTCTCTAATTTTTAAGATAAATAGACGGGCCCAAAATCTAGATGACGTGAATGATGCCCTACTTCAGGTCCAAAATTGGTTCACAGCAAACAATTTGGTATTAAATGAAAAAAAAAACTAAAACTAAATGCATAAGATTTTCATTACCGAATGTTAAAAGTAGTGATTGTGAGATAATATTGAATAAAGAGAAACTCGAATTCGTAGATAAAACGGTTTTCCTAGGGCTTACGCTTGATTCAAGGCTACAATGGGGTTCTCATTTAACATCGCTTGCGGGGCGCTTAAGTTCAGCAGCATATGCCATTAGAAAAATCCGTCAATTCACTGATGTAGATACCGCTAGACTGGTCTATTTTAGTTACTTCCATAGTATAATGTCTTACGGTATTTTGCTATGGGGACGGGCTGCTGATATTGAGTCTATATTTATTCTGCAGAAAAGAGCCATCAGAGCCATATACAATCTTCGTAGGCGCGATTCTCTAAGGGAACTTTTTAAGGATATTGGCATCATGACGGTTCATTGCCAATACATCTACGAAAACATAATGTACGTTAGAAAAAATCTGCATCTTTTCGGTAAAAGAGGCGACAGACACAATTACAGTACTAGAAATAGGGACCAACTAGTTCAGCCAGGCTTTAGACTCGCTAAAGTAGACTCATCTTTCATGGGGTACTGTTTGAGATGCTATAATAAAATTCCACAAAGTATTCTTATAAGCAAGCATATTACAAGTTGAGCGATTATATCGCTGATAAAAATGCTTGGCTCAATGCTGGTCCTGCTCCACAAGGACAGGGGCTCAAAAATTGATAGCATTAAATGGTATTGTTGGAGCGGCTGAAGATTGTACAACTATCTTTGCATTGTATAGATTCAATCTACTTAGTATTATATAAACGCATAGCCCATATTGTGTGAATACTATGTACTAGAAAGCTATCATTCACTGGAAACCTACTTTAGTTTTTGACTTGAATGTGTCCTGGCGGTTGAGAGTATGTCATGCTCACTCAAATGTCTCGCTGATTATGGCGCGTGTGTCGGACCATTTAGTTCCCTTCAAAATGGTTGAGCTGAATGGTGCTGATCCATGCGTCATGTGCGTGAACGGGCGCTGTCAGTTGTGACTGGTCATCTCTTAGTCGCCATGGTTTATTTGAATTAATTATTTTGTTTTTGAGTTGTATTTTGTTTTTGTTTTGCTATGGACACTTTTAACGTGCACATCTTGCTACATTGTTCTCACATAATATACCATCTCAACATGAATGATGTAACCAAGATTTTGTAACAATATTTTGATTTAAAAGAGTGTCCATGGAGTTTCTTGCCCGTTCTTCTCCATAGAGATCTACGCTAGGGAATGGGCAACTACAGTACTTTCACAGTTTTTATGTCTTGTGACTGGGACTGTAGCTACATTTAATTTTCATCTTTGTTTCGACAATTCAAAAGTGCCTGTTATTGGCCTACTTGAAATAAATGCTTTGATTTTGATTTTGATTTTGAATATACATTACATTGTGTTCTATATAGCACCATACTACAACGCTGACGTCAGCGGTGACTGAGAGCCGTATTTTGTTTTCACTGACGTCACGACCGACCGTACCCGACCGACCGTCCGTAAGACAAGAATTCAGGCCCTTTATTTTTAATCGCCAATGGCAGATCAATAAAAAAAAATGAGCACTTCAGAAAAAAGAGAATCGTTGGTGCCTGTACTAATGATTAAAAATAATTATATCAAGATAAGTATACTACTGTGTTTAACAGAACTTCTTCTGTTCTCAGACAAGTACAATACAAGCAAAATAAACACAACAATAAATCAATGTTATAAACTTTGAACAATCCATCAAGTTCTCAAAAACGTCTCTTTCAAAAAGTTTAATAATGTCATGTTACAACCAAAGACTTCCGTCTCCATTTAACTTCTGTTGATAAACTAAAATGTCGGAGGCTTGAATCTAGAATTTGACATTTCAAACTTTGTACTGAAAGGCTCAAAGCTATACAAAGATTGTTGGAAAATGTTGTTCGATGTGCCTACATAGATTACTTTCTTGTGAGACTGTAGCGGCACTACAGCAAAATACAAAGAAAAAAACAGCGCCATCTTTGCCATATAAGAAGTACTAACATAATTATGAAAATCCTGTTCTCTGCGACTTAAGAGCCTATAGAAAAACTCGACAATAACAATCGGGCAGTAGCCCACTAGACGCAACACCCGTCTGTTCGGAGTCAACCCCCTTTTCTATGGGGGATTTTACACCCTGCTCTTCATACCCCGACAACTAAACGTAAAAATTGAACTTGAAGATTGATGATACCTGTAAATGGACTGCGGACTAAAGAAGCTTTCCGAACAACGTTGGTGACTAAATGACCGATCTGAATTGAAAAGGAAAAGGACAGTAAGATACGGGAAAGTTACTGTTACTGTTACTGCTAGCCTGCATCATCCCACTGCTGGGCAAAGGCCTCTCCCCATGATTTCCAGTTGGTTCGATCCAGGGCCAATGTTGGCCACGGGAAAGTACTTGGAAAAAAACCCGACTATTAAAAATTATAATGTATTGTATTGTTCAGTGGGCTGGTGTCCGCAACTCCATGTCGAAGCGCGTATTTTGCGTATGGGCTATAATCCACCACGCGGGCTCAGTGCGGGTTGGTAGATGTCACATGTCTTCGAATGTTTGGTTCTAGGACATGCCGGTTTCCTCACGATGTTTTCCTTCACCGTTTTTGAGAGCAGTGGTGGTGAAATAAATTACACAAAGTTGCGCCTGCCTGGGTTCGAACCTATGAATTACTGTTCGTAAGTCGGGGCCACCACCACTGAGCCACCGCTGCTCTCCGTGTAAAGTAAATAACTAATTTCTTTAAATAAAAATTGAAAAGACAAAACAAGCCAGGGAAAAGGACATATTGACTGCAACAGTCGGGACCCAAATAATCTAGACTAAAATCATTGCAACCAAAATGGATCCCGACTGTTGCAGTCAATATGTCCTGTTTCCTGAACTTGAGTTTTTACAATTTTTTAATGAATAAGGTTTTTTTTTTACTTTTTAGTTACTTAAATATATAATTTTAAAAACCTCATGATGAGCTCTTTATCGTGAACCTACCTACTTACTTGTCAACCTAAGTACCTATTATGCATCTTACCATCTTGTAAGACGTCTCCACAACACAAGGAATCCTAATGCAGAAGCTAGAGGTATTTACTTTATTAGTTAACTCCAAAATAACTTCTCGCTTAGCAACACTTTAACACTTCAAAAAAAAAGGAAAACAAAATGGCTCCCGCAATAGGCTTGTGTCCTAAAAAAATCTAATTAGTCCGTCAGTTAGATTATAAAAAAATATTTGACCCGTATTTTTTCTTTTGTTACTTATACCAAAATTGACGAAGATACGACGCTTTTAAAATTTGCAATACCTACGTCACACCGTGCTATAGTTTTTAATAGTGCGTTGTGACGTCGCGAGCCCCCACTCCCGAGTTTTGATGCGTTTTATCTTTGTCAGTACTCAGTGATTTACAAAAACAAAAAATACGTGTCCATTATTTTCCAATACTCTAACTGACGGACTAATTAGTTTTGCAATTTATTGATGGTGGAAACTAGCCTATTGTAAATTCACACGGCATCCACCAAACTGGAGTTTCTATGGCTCGCAATCACAGTATAAGCATTAATATCGAGTAGCTTCGCTCATATTGCAGCCCGCATTATTGACGAGTATCCGAATTCACACCCATGATTGGGAAATGGACATTCATGATTCGGAGAAACAGGATCGATCGACAACTTCGAGGTGTCAATCAAATGGAGTTAGTATACTGTAGGATATGACGTTATCTTATGGGCAAATGGATACATTTATAAAGACTGCTGAATTGTATCTACTTACATATTTACCTTCAAGAAGATGAGTCTACTTCAAACTTAAAACAATTTTGAATCGAATCAGATAAACGACGCGTTCTATTTATTATTTTTAAACTTTTCATTTCAGCCTGCCAGCACTTCCTTTTCTTCCTCACTTCTCGGTGGACTTTGACGATATATCATCAACCCAACAAGCTTTAGAATGGCCCTGGTTTCTTTGGCCAAACCTTGGCCACCACTCGTTCAAACCATTTTAAGTGGTAGAATCCAAACAAAATCATTATTCTGCGAGATGTAAGATGGTCTATGGCTGTCAACTTAGGTCTCTGGCAGACCATGAGACCACCTTTACCATGAGTATGATGATTTCATACACCACCCTAGAAAGTTTCTTCCGTAACATAAATGATAAGCAAATAGAAGGCTTAAATCGTATTAACATGCAAATAGGAACACCATTTTGTTTAGAAGATTAGAAAACTATAGATAAATGTCTGTGTTCAAATTGAGGAGGGCTTACTAAGCTTTTGTTTGGTTCGTTAGCTGTCCTTCAAGTTTCAACATACATCAAGCCCGTAATCCCTGGAGGGTTAAGCAGAGTACACGTGTATGTTGTCCTTTAATCAGTTTTTAAACCTAAAAACGTTTCGCCTACAAGTGAAGTTGTCAACTGTATTAAAATATTCGCAAAAGCGACGTCGTCTAGTTTCGTAAAATTAGGTGTCAATTAACGAACTCGACTAGGGACAAGTTTAAAACTGTACGCTTTGAAGGTCGTCGTGTAAGTGCTTTAAAATGCTAACAATAATTACAGTTTTTTTTACATAAAATGAGGACTTAATTATGAAATAAACAGCTCTCTTTTCGTAAGCTGTTATAATTAGTAAGTAACTTAATTTTATTTTGAAAAATATATCGTCTCTGGGCCAGTATTTCGGAATTTCGGGCCGCTGCGCACTAACACGACTGTAAAAGATCTACAAATGACAGTCGAGACCAACGGCTTAACGTGTTTTCCGAGACTTGGTGTGTGATAAATGGTCACCCATCCATAGACCAACTCGGCAAGCACTGCTTAAAGTTAAAGATTGACCCATGCGCCTGTTATTGTTGAACCAGAAGCTCCATGGACTAATCAAGACTTTTATTTACAAACACAAAACCTACATTCTTTCTTTTATAAACCAATCTAGAATCTAAAACATCCAGCCAAGAAATGCAGGTCGTAAGCCAAGTAAAGCCTCCCGATACGTATTTCACAGACAGTTTGAATAGGCCCGGAGTTGCACATATTGCACCGGTATATAAGCCGGGCATAAATCTGCATGCCCGGGTAATATCCGCAGAGATACTGCCGCTAAGATTATTAGCTAGATATTAGGGTAGATTGAAATGTTGGCTGGATATTGCATGTTTGAGAGCGAAATGTGATTTTGGTACCTATGTCTTGGATATGATTAAGCTAGTCTTTTACGACTGTTGTATCCGTGACAATGAAACACCGAGGTCCAAAGCAGACTGACGTTTATTTGATGAAATACTTAAGTGTACCCTCACATACATTTATAATATAATCCATACACAACACTGTCCCCCCTTAATATTAAGTAAGAAATATCTAAATAGGTACAGACTTCAACTACCAAACTAAATGTCTATCAAATTTTAACAATTATTGCACTTAATCATTCATATAACGAGTATAGGTTAACAAGTACATTGTTCAGATAGTTACACTATTTAAAATACACATCACACCACACAGACATATCTTTCTTAAATTTATAGGTACTTACATAATCAAAAACAGAGCTAGATACTAAAATGTTAAGTTCCGTGGATATACGTCTACTTAAATAATTTATCTTATTGTTAACAAATCAACTTTACTCAACACATTTCTTTAATTTGTTTGCACAATCTATAGCTGCCCTCCGACGCAAACGGCTGTTATTATCATTTCGCGGTGTTGGCGGCGTACGACTATTGTTTGAATTTACTATCAACCCACCTGCATCACCCGGCAATTCCTCCTTATTTGTCGCAGAATCTGTCACAGATTCATTCACCGTTTGTACTACGCACGCATCGGGAGTGTTTGTCTCGACCGCTTGCTCCTGAGTTGTCCCCCCAATCGAAAATCTAGATTTCCTATTTTTAGTCAGCAACTGGTCAATATGACGCTTATGCACGCGCCCATCATTCGTTTTTACAGCGTAAGTAACCGGTCCGGTCCGACGTGCTACTACACCTTCCGCCCATTTTTGCCTATGCTTAGAATAATCGCGCATGATGACTGCGTCCCCTGCCATGGCCTGGCGTAGTGGCGGACCCGAGGCGGCCGCGCGCTGCTCCTGCGCTATCTGAGCGCCGCGCACCACCTCTGCCGTGTCTGGCCGTAGCAAATCTAATCGACCGCGCAGACGACGTCCCAACATGGCCACGGCCGGCTCGCGCCCCGTAGTACCGTGTTCCGTATTACGGTACATAAAAAGAAATTTACTTAGAGCTGTATTATCGTCAACATTCTCGATTGCCGCCTTCTTTAAAACACGTTTGATGGTGCGCACCGCATTTTCGGCAGCGCCGTTGCTAGATGGGTGGTAAGGAGCTACTGGTAAATGTTTTACTCCATTGCGTTTTAAGTACGTTGCTAGTTCGACCGATGAAAATGGAGGTCCGTTGTCACTTACTAACCTTTTTGGAATGCCGAATCGAGCGAATATGCGCCTAAAACAATCAATAACAGCAGACGCCGAGGTGGTGCTAACTCGCTCCACCTCAATCCATTTCGAGTGAGCGTCTATTATGATTAAATAATAACGATTATGAAACGGGCCAAGAAAATCAACATTAATACGCGACCAGGGTTCCTCAGGCCACGGCCACGAGTGCAGTGGTGCCGGAGCCGGCTGGGCGCGCTGTGACACACAGGCAGCACATTTACCGCAAATGCGCTCAATATCTTCGTCTAACGTCTCCCACCACACATAGTTACGAGCGATCTGCTTCATTTTAACTATGCCAGGGTGGCCATCGTGCACTTCTTTAAGTATAGTCTCACGCAATGACCTAGGTATTACTATTCTATAGCCCCAAATTAAACATCCGTGATCAACATGCAATGTATCTTTTCTGTTAAAATAGGCTTTTTCCTCATCACTACTAGCTTTATGTGGCCAACCAAACTTTACGTAGCCAATTATTTTGCTCAAAAGATGGTCCTTAACCATTTCGGACTTGATATCTTTAAAGCTCAGTGGAAAGTATTCCTGTACAAAATTTAAATAACTATACCCTTCGTCATCCACCCTAATTCGATCTTTAGTCGAACTTAGAGGGAGACGTGACAAAGCATCTGCCACACTATTTTGATCGGACCTAATAAATTCTATTTTAAAATCATAAGCGGCTAGTTTAACAGCATATCGTTGAATTCTACTAGCTGCCGTAACAGGTATGCCCTTCTTCTCACCAAATATATAACTGAGCGCGCGATGATCACTTCTTAAAGTAAAATGCCTTCCATATAAATACTGGTGGTGCTTTGTGACCCCAAAAACGATAGCCAACGCTTCCTTATCTAACTGCGAATAGTTCGTTTCAGCAGCATTAAGCGTCCGTGACGCGCAACAAATAAGTCGTTCACTGCCATCACCGTGACGTTGCAATAATACTGCCCCTAAACCATAAGGACTACTATCGACAGCCAAAATAAGCTGTAAAGAAGGATTATAATGCGCTAGTACCGGAGAGCTGCTCAAGACCTTCTTAATGCGACTAAAAGCTTGTTTACAGTCTTCGCTCCAGTTCCAAGTAACATCACTTTTTAACAAATCATACAGTGGCTTTAATACATCACCCATGTTTTTGCAAAACTTTGAATAAAAATTGACAAGGCCTAGAAAACTCCTCAACTGTGTGATATTATTAGGAGCTGGGGCGGCTACAATTGCTTTAATTTTTTTCTCGTCTGTGTGTAAGCCATGCTTATCAATTCTATACCCTAAGTATGTTACAGATTCTTTAAAAAATTGACACTTTGCGTAATTAATCCTGAGACCATTTTGTTTTAGTCTTTGTAATACCGTTCTCAAATTGGTCATGTGTGTGGACCTATTAGTTCCACTAACGCAAATATCATCAGCAAAAACAGTTGTAAATGGTAAACCAGTTAGTGTCTCTTCCATAACTTTCTGAAAGTTCTCGGGTATGCACTTGATACCAAATGGTACACGGTTATACACAAATGTACCGACATGAGTCGTTATCGCCGTCATTGGCCTTGAAGACTCGTCCAACACACATTGTTGGAAAGCACTCGATAAATCGAGCTTACTGTAAAATTCTCCGCCACCTAACGTTGCGAATAGTTCCTCGATCCGTGGCAGCGGGTAGTGAAAGTCCTTCAATCGGGGATTAATCGTTACTTTATAGTCTCCGCAAATGCGAATATCGCCATTAGTTTTCACGACTGGCACAATTGGAGTACCATAATCCGACCTATCAACTTTGTAAATGACGCCTTCCCGCTGCAACCGATCGAGTTCCCGCTCAACACGCTCGCGCAGCGCCAGCGGCAACGGCCTGGCTTTTACAAAAATAGGGGTATCATCTTTTAAATGAAGTCTTATTTGTGACTTAAATGTGCCGAGTCCTTCTGCGAAAACTTCGGGAAACTCGTCCTTAAGATTTTTTCCAATAAATTTTCATCGAATATATAATGGTGATTATTACGTGCATTAAATCTTAATAAATCCAACTCTTTAATCCAGGTGCGCCCTATTAGAGGAGGACCACCATTTTTAATAATGTACAATTTTAAAGCAGCTTTTTTCCCTTCATATGAAACTGACACCATTATATATCCGACAGTTTGAATGATGTCCCCAGTATAAGATTTAAACGTTAAAATTCTTTTAACAATGGGTATCTTTAAAAACATTTCATCATAAAATCCTTGTGATATAGCTGAAATCTTACTGCCAGTATCAATTTCAAATTTAACTAATGCGTTCTCCACACTCAATTTGACGTAATAGGGACGGTCACTGTCAAACTCACAACCATAACTATTATTATTGTTTATACGGCCCAAATTATAGAAGTTACTATCGTTATCTGAATCTGAATCGGAAGTAGAATCAAGATAAAACTGACCTTTGTTTGTCTTTTTACCCGAATTACCACTGGTTTCAACTTCACCCCGATTGCACACGGATTTAAGATGTCCTTTAACACCACACTTATCACACGTATAATGCTTATAACGACACCTGCCCTCCCCGTGACCGGGCTTGCCACAACGAGTGCACTTGCGGCGAGGCTCAGCTGGGGACGCGGCCGGCGCGGCCGACGCGGGACCCGGGGCGGCCCCCGCGGCGCGCGCTCGCCCGCTGCCGGCGACACGGTGCAGGCCGCCGCTCGTACCAGGGCTCTCGGCCGCAGGCCCTGCGGTCGTCGCGCACGCCTCACTCGCATGCCGCTCCGCCGCCTCCAGAGCCAACGCCAACTCGACAGCCCGCTTGTAGTCGATATTCTTCTCAGAAAACAGCCTTGATCGCATCTCCTCACTGTATAGGGCCGACACGAACTGATCACGTAAATTTTCTTCCAATTTCTCTCCGAAATTGCAGGTTTTAGCCAAATGTTTCAAACTTTGCAAGTAAGAACGAATGCTTTCACCTTGTTGCTGCTTCCTCTGTCTGAATATGTGTCTCTCTGCTATTTCTGACCTCTCAGGTTCCAAGTGATCTTTAACCAATTTTACCAGTTCATCGAACGTCTTAGACTCCGGTAGTATCGGGGAACACAAATCGCACATTAAGTCGTAACAGTCCGCGCCCACTACGGTAACCAACGTGGCCACGTGCAACTCACTTTTTATTGCGTTCAACGCCATGAACTGTTTAACCCGACGAACATAAGTGTCCCAATTTTGTGTACCGATGTTAAAACTTTTCACTTTTCCGATAGTCATATTGTAAGGTTATATCACGCGTACAATTACTGATTATAACCGTTTTCTCGTCGCCAATGTTGTATCCGTGACAATGAAACACCGAGGTCCAAAGCAGACTGACGTTTATTTGATGAAATACTTAAGTGTACCCTCACATACATTTATAATATAATCCATACACAACAACGACCTCTTCTAGAATCTAGGTTTCTTGTCATGACGAACAGTGGGTCTGTATGAATAGTGTTTAGTTTCGTGGGTATTTTTTACATGTATAAAGTTTAGTCCAGATGTGTGGATGTGCAGACGGCACACACGACAAGCGTTACTGTAATGCTCGTAAAGCTGTCCACACACAGAATTCACGTTGCATTTCATGATAAATTATATTACGCGTTACACACGTATGGACCCGACTTTAGGTAAATATGTGCTACTTTCGAGTAATATCTAAAATATGGGGAAGAAAAAAAGGAAAAGCAAAACCTACATTTGAATCTGACACTGGCTATTAGCCCATACAACAATGTGCATTTATTGCATATAAGTTGATTTGAGCACACATTATTGCTAGGAAAAGACTTGTTTTTGATATAAGAATAGTCCCTGTACCTACGCATTTTTTTGTAATATTTGTGGGTTTCAACAACGTTATAGGTAATTGAAACCTTTACTTTCAATATTTTCGTAACAAGACGGTTTTCAGGTATGACCTAGTACAAAAAAAGTTCACGTAGTGAAATTCGGGTCAGATATACGAACTTTTTTACCATCAATAATTTATAATAGCAGAATATTAAAAGTTGGTAACAGCAACAGAACAAGTAAAATTAAATTTAAAATTTAAAAAACCCCGACACTATGTATGAGTTTAATAGAAAATGATTCGCTAATTCACCATTTTGTGTTGGCGGCCATCTTGGATTTTTAATTTATCATAGTGTACAGTATTCTACTAGTCAAGCTTACTTGATACCCATATTGAGGGAGTTGTGGAATAAATTTGGAATCCACCATTTTGTGGCGGAGGCCATCTTGGACAGATTTTTATCAAACATAGCTAAGAACACTCCCGACTAATTCACCTTTCAAACAAAAAAAAAAACAAAATACAAAACGGTTTATCCGTTCGAGCGCTACGATGCCACAGGCAGACACATACACACACAGACACGTCAAACTTATAACACCCCGTTGTTTTTGCGTCGGGGGTTAATAACTGTAAATCATTATTTAGCTAGACAATATTAGCAACCTATGTGGTTTCAAAATAAATTGCAATACGTCTTCAAACGAATCAAAGCCTTGATATAACTCCTATCTTCAAATTAATATGCCAGCTTTAATCCCATCCAACTATCAACATATTAATATAATAATTTATCAAGTTTACACAATTAACTTAAATTATACATTAAGTTGGCAAAGATTTTCTAAATTAAATAAGCCTTTCAAAATTACTAAATTTATTTCAAAGTCTCTACATTATCTCCTCTTAGACTGACTTCGTTATTAAATAACATTATTGACCTTAAAGGCCTGCGCCCACGGTGACTGTTTGCGAAGACGCGATGAAAACGCGCGTCGGTATCGCTAACTGTATGAATGCAAACTTGCGAATTTTTCTGACGACATCGAGGGAACAAAGAGTGGAGGACGAAGGCATTTAAAAATCTATTTTCACAATAGAGAATTTGAAAAAGTGAGAAAAGTCTAGATGGTTGTTAGCGCTGTCAATATAAAAATAATCAAACCAAATAATTAAAAAAAGCCAAAATATTTTTATTTCATTCACTAGTACAAGACAATCAGCGACAGCATCGCTAATTTATCGCGGCCATTTTGTTTCCATCATTCATTTTGTTTTGGTTTTTATCGCTGATTATATCGCGTCGGTGAGCAAAAGACTTTACCGTACCGTACACTGTATGAGTCAAAATGAAGTGCACATTTGGTACGAACAAAATTAGGTAATATCTTGTCTTGTAGCGTTATATTACAGAAAACACAATTCAACAGCTATTTTTTTTCATTTTCTGTGTTAATTTGCAAGAATTTGTTTGTAGGCCAGTCGAGTGACTCCTGGGAAAACAGAATTGAAGTAACCATAGACAAGAAGAAAAAAGTTAAATATCTCTGGCTTAGATACCTCATTTTAGTTACTGTTGTTTTGTGTAAAAAAAACCTCTTAACGAAGCCAAAAGGCACTTGTTCTCCCCGTCATTGAAATATTTTTTTTGTTCTACACCATACCTGCAAACCTTTTATTTACGGAGATATTGGGGGTCAAAATTACAACTTTTTTATTAATGCTACTTTTTACTGTAAGATTTTCACTTTAAATACCTCCAAGACCCCCGTACTATTCAATCCATCCATCAGCAAAATGTTTTGTGTGCGAGGTTTTTTAAACCCTTTATCTTATGATTGAAAAAGTGATACTTCTGTCGCGACATGATACAACACCGGTTCCTTTGGGGAGTGACGAAGCAGGGGACGCAAGTAGCTTTGCAAATCGAGTCACCACAAGCACACAATCCCTCCAAGCTTCAGCTATTGAAATATTTGAGCTCTTTGTACCTACCAACATACGAGTATTATGGGACTTTACGTGCAAAAGGGAGGAAGGAAAACAACCGGGTTTTGAATGATATTTGAAATTTTCCAGGACAAGTATTTATGCGAATCACCTTCCAAAGTATGAATATCTTTAGTGCCTGGAATAGGCATGGCGACAGTATCACAAAATTACAAATCTATTTAGTCCGTCGGTTAGAAGTTAGGTATTGGAAAATATTAGACAGGTATTTTTCGATTTTGTAAATCAATGAATATTTACAAAAACTCTGGAGAAAAACCAAGCCGTGACGTATTGAGAATTTTAAATGCGTCGTATTCGTCACTTTTGGTTTGCGTATCAAAAAAAAAAAAAAAATAAATAAATAAATAAATATCGCTGGACATTAACACACAGCGCCACCTAGTGCCACACTAAGCAAAGCTTGTGTCGTGGACACTAGATAGTTGATATACTACATATATACTTTTTTTGTTTGTAAATACATACTTATTATACATATAAACATCCATGACTCGGAAACAAATGTCCATGCTCATCACACAAACATTTGCTCCTACCGGGATTCGAACCCAGGACCCTAAGAACGTAAGGCAGCGTCACTACCACTACGCCATTCGGGTCGTCAAATACGGGTCAAATATTTTTTATAATATAACTGACGGACTAATTAGATATTTTTTTCGTATAACCTTCTCGTGGCGGGTACTCTGTATAAAATTTATAAAATCTCAACATTGTATGTCATCCAGTTTGGCTAGAACTGCTAGAAGCCAGCACACGCTCCATCTAAAACTTAAAAATAAAAACTTCCTTTCCAGAAATCAATACAGTCATTCAAACAACAATTGGCAATTATAGGGCGGGTAGGCTTCCAGTTGTCAAACAAAAGGTTTTGGCGCATTGCGGACTTGACACCTGCCTCTGATCGTTTCCGATAACAATGAATGTACCCGGAACCTGAAAACCATACTACTGGAACCATAATTGCTGAAATTGTTCATAGGATATTTTTTTCAAGCACATAGTACAGAGGTGGACTTAATGCCATAGGCATTCTCTATTCATCAATTTAAAAAGATACACTTGCAATTTCATTTTAAAGGAAAATTGATTTTAAAGAAAAATCGTTATACATTGCTTTATATGGTTGAAAAATTCGTTTGCTCACCAACATAAATAAGGCAATAAATACTGTTAATACTGTTGAGTTAAGGTTTGAAGTATCATCTACATCTGCTTAGTAGTTTCCCAACTATGTTGAGGTCGGTTTCCAGTCTAACCACTTCTTAACAAGTACATCAAGTACATATGGTTAGAGACCAATTTGTAGGTCGTGTCGTGGCGCGTTCTGGCGTGGCGCTGATTGCTCACCACCGATTGGCCAGAGCGGTGGTGGGGTTATGGTGCAACACGCCACACCACGTAAGTGTGTTTCCGGCTTAATACATGACCATCTAACTCTGTTTACAATAGACCTCGACATCATGCACAACCTTTCACCCGCTGCTAAGAAAAGGAATCTCTTTGTCCGCACTAATCGCAAGGTTCCAGTGCCAATCTTAGCCAGGACTTTGAATGTCACCTGCCCATTTCACCACATGCTCAATAAAAACCTACATGATCATTAAAACAATAAACCCAATTAATACCCACCAATTTAACTATCAAAAACAATAACTAGCGAACCCGAAGACAAGCACAATCCTCTTACAAAGTGCCTTATAACGCCTGAACATAAGGGCAGAGACACTACATTTTAGCGAAGCTATTAATATGAAAAGTTTGATCAAAAGCCAAACTTTGCCAATCGCTGTCCGCCTTTTGTTTCCCGCCTGAATTAATGGCGGGTGGAAAACAAGAGCCTCTTACATTGTGCGCGGAAGTATTGAGCAGCGTAGGTTATGTTTTTACATCATTTTTGGTAGGAGAATAGCTATGACATTATGTTAAAAGTTTTACAAAGTTTATGTTTTTTTTTACCAGAGCAACATGAATGTTTAGAGGTAAGTGACTAAGAGCAGCAGTGGCCCAATGGTGGAGGCCCCGACTTACGAACAGTAAGTCGTGGTTTTAAACCCAGGCAGGCACATTACTTTGTGTAAGCTATTTCGTCACCACTGCTCTCAAAAACGGTGAAGGAAAACTTCGTGAGGAAACCGGCATGTCCTAGAACCAAAAATTCGAAGACATGTGACATCTACCAATCCACACTAGGCCCGCGTGGTGGGCCCATTCCCTCTCATAGAGAGGTCTGAGTCCCAGCAATAGGAACATTAATAGCCTGATGATAATGAAGTGACTGCCTGTCACACGACAACTAGGCATGGGAAATCCTAACTTAAATATTATACATGAAAAAATTTGTTTGTATGTTACCTTTTCACACTTAAATCACTGAAGCGATGATCCTTTTTTTTTTTTTTTTTTAATCTTTATTTAATTTATAGAGAGTTTGATCAGACATGATCATGCCACCCTCATAGGCCTCACAAAAACTACTTACTACTAAAAAAAAAAAAAAACTACTTTCTACGCATAATGGATAATTCAACTAATTTATAGATAACTTTTGCCTCTTTTGACAGAGGACGGGAGTTCGAGAGTACATTCGCAAGAAACTGGCAGGTTCATCACAACAGTAATGTTTTCTCCATTGTTTGTCTTTTTATTTTAGTATATCCGTGTTAATTTCTATTTACAGTAATGTTTACCTACTTTGATATTTATTTATAGTATTTATATATATTTATAGTATTTTATATATCCTTGTAGTTTACCATAGTAATTATTATTTTCAGATGTACACCTACCACTGCTTGTCTCTGCATCACCCAAAGGTTGACTGGTAGAGAATGCCTATGGCATTAAGTCCGCCTCTGTACTATGTGCTTGAAGTGTTAAATAAATAAATAAATAAATCAAATTACATATGCCCATTTCCCGCAAATCTATTTTAAATTCCAGCATAAAGCTGACCCTCTCAACCTCGGTCCGGGCACACTCGGCTAACACATGGTAAACATCTTCAACCACGCCACACTCAGCACAATTTGGTGAGTTGGATTTACCCATCAGAAAAGCAAAATTGTTCAGCGGCATGTGCCCGGACCGAAGTCGTAAGGCAGTCACAACATCTGTTCTAGACAAACCTGACTCTGCGAACCACGGTGATCGCAAGGTAAGGCAAGGTTGTAATGTATGGTCTTATACCAGATGCCTTTAGATAATGACCTCTCGTCAAAGTGTTCACTCCAAATCTCTGTACATTTTTGCTTAACTAAATACAAACAATCCGTAAATAAGGGTAGGCAGGTAAATGGTATTCCATTCAAGCTAGCTTCTCTGGCCAGACGATCAGCCTCTTCATTACCTGTTATGCCCACATGTGAAGGTACCCATTGAATTTTAATTACTTTATCACTAATCCTGAGTTTACGGAGCGACTGCAAAATATTATAGGCTATCGGTGTGCCTCGAAAATTCGAGGAGCATCGAGCCAAATGGAGAATAGCACTTTTGGAATCTGTCAAAATAACATATTTCCCGGCCTTAAAGGAATCAATGTAAGAAATTGCCTCTGCAATGGCTATCAACTCCGTATACATAATAGAGATTTTTGCTTTGATCATCAATTGGATGGAGCTATTAGTTTGAGGATCAAAGAATGCCAAACCACTACTTCCATCTTCGTTTTTCGACCCATCGGTGTATAATTTATAAAAATGTGAATAAGAATTCATCAAATAATCATTACAAATCTGTTGTAATTCGTACGGTTTATACTGGCATTTCGGCTTACAAATGGTTTTAATATCCGGTTCCAGTACTCCAGAAAGATCTATACCACTAACCCATAAGTCCAAAGAAAACATTTCTAGTTGTTTTGTCGAATAAACTAAAATGTTTTTAAAGGTATCGTGAATCGAAACTAAAAGGGGTCTTTTCTTATTCCTCCAATACCAATTACGGCAATAATCACTCAGCTTTTCTAAGATGTTAATAATTTCATTATCAGAAAAGGACCTGCATCTAAACCAAAACTTGCCAGCAAGATAATACCTACGCGTGCTCAGTGGCTGAAGAACGAGTTCGCATTCCATTACGTGTATTGCGGTGCTTTTAATAAATCCTCCGATAATACGCATGCATTGGTTTTGTATTTTGTCCAGCTTGGCCAAGTGTGTTTTACAACTACTGTCATATAACGCGCTAGCGTAATCTAACCTACTCCGAATCATAGCTAAGTAGATCCTTCTCAAAACCATTGGGTGGATTCCTCACCCCGCGCCGGTAATGGCTTTAAAAATATTTAATAATTTCAGACATTTACCTCTCAATTCATTTATGTGCTTTGCCCATCGTAAGGATCTGTCCAACCATAGACCTAAATATTTAATGTTATCTACCACCTCCAAGGTCATTCCGTTTATAGTTATATCCACAAATTCCCTCCGGAAACCTCTTTTAAAAACACATATTTTGCTCTTTGTTGGTGAAATATCTAACCCAATTTTAGAAAGCAGCTCAACGAATTTATTTAGGCCTAACTGTATCTGCTTGCTTCCTTCCCGCACATTATCACAATTTATGTATATCGCAAAATCGTCCGCGTATTGTGAAATTAAGACATTATTGATACTCTTACAAATCTTTATAGTAGCCAAGTTAAAAAGCAGCGGGGAAAAAGGGTCACCTTGAGCCAAGCCGCGACACGAATATCTGCCAAATGAAACCGCGTCTACCTGCATTCTTAAATATCTGTCTTTTAAAAAATTCCACAAGTACCTACATATCAAAGAACTAACTCCTAATTGTTGCATAATACATATTAAACTTTTTACATCTACGTTATTGTACGCATTGTCGATATCTATAAAGGCGGCTATAGTCATTTGATTATGAGAAAAACCGGTTTGAATTGATAACACCAAGTTTGAAAGATTGTCTAAAGTGGAGTGATGTTTTCTAAAGCCAGATGTTTTGTAGGATAACAAGTTATTTCTCTCAATGTGCCATTCTAGACGTTTTATTAAAATACTATGAAAAGTTTTGCAAATGCACGATATCATTGATATTGGACGCAGGTATCCAGATGAGTGAGGATCACGACCTGGTTTCGGGATCGGAATAATAGTGATATCTCGCCACTGTGTAGGTACAAAACTTACTGCGTAGAACAAATTATACAATTTTAATAAAATGATTTTTCCATTGTTAGACAAATTGTATATCATTGAATATGATATGCTGTCACTACCTGGCGACGTGTCTTTAAGTCGTAAACAGACATCTAATTCCTGTCTTGTAATTAAAATATCCAAACTAGTTTTATCGGGAACAAAGTCTGGATCATTAGGAAGTACATAGTCAGGTGTTAAACTGCACAATAGATCATGGGCTTTTTCCTTATCTACGTGGAAATGGGGCACATTATAACCCTTTAGCCACTTCATCTTGCGCCACATTTCACTTTGAGTGATTTTACCATCCAATGAATTGCAAAACTCGTGCCAAGATTCATCACGAGCTTGACGGATTAGTTTTTGAGATATTCTTATTTTGTCTTGCAATTTAGTTAAATTATTAGGACTAGGGTTACGTCGGAATTCAGACAGTGCAAGACGCCTTTCAGCTACACATTTGGATAGGGATGCGTTCCAATACGGTTTAGGTGAGAACTTATTGCTTGGATTACGGTTTATTTTATACTGTGGTATGGAGCGATCCGCTGCTATGTTTAGACAATTTACAAATGTGTCATATGATTTTTGGAGGTCATCCTCATAAAACTTAAAATCTTTAAACAGAACTTCTAATACATCTCGATAGGATATCCAGTCTGCTTTCCGGTAGTTACGTCGCGAATTTATGTAATCCGGGTTCCCTTCCAAATGTGTAAAAACCTTAATAATAAGATGGTCGCTGCCCAAGCTTTCATTTGTAGTGACCCAGTTCAACCTTATCGCGATGTCAAACGTAGCTAACGTCACATCAGGTGACGATGATTGGAGCTGATTGTTTACTAATTTTATACGTGTGAAACTTGTACTATCATTTAAGATTACAAAATTACTTTCCAAGAGGGCATCGTACATCTGGGAACCTCGCGAGTCCGTTTTGTAAGACCAATTCGTATGGTGAGCGTTAAAATCACCTAAAATAATAGCTTTTTGCCCGACGTTGTTAAATAAGTTCTCCCAGTCTGATTGATTGGTGCGAACTGACGGTGCACAGTAAACGGAGAATACATATTCAATAAACTCACAGTTGTTAATTTTGACCCCTAATATTTCAATATCTGAATTATTATTCCTGAAAATATGTAAACAAGTATCTATAGATCTATGGATCAGTAATGCCACACCACCATACGAATCCTGCCTATCCTTACGATATATTCTATAGCCATTTATCTTAAAATCACTATCCGGTTCCAGCCACGTTTCACTCAATGCTGCGATGTGAATTTTTTCTTGGCATAATATTTGCTGTAATGCTAATGACTTGGGGCGAACACTTTGTGCATTCCATTGAATAATATTAAGTTTTATGAGATTATTATTCATTGTAACCAAAATAATCTAATATTAGCTTCAATATCGGCCAGTCCGAAATATTTTCTACCACTACTAATATTACCCATTGAACACAGCATTTCAAACAACTCTGGATCTTTTGCTGTATTGTTCCTCCTTTTAAAAATAAAATCTCCTTTAATCTACTTATAAGCTCACTGAATTGTACTTCTCTCGCTTTATTCTCCTCTTCGTTTAAAATATCTTCTCCATCCATCGCATCGACTTGAACCGGTTGCACCGACATTTCCTCTTCAACAGGTTTCTTCGATTGTTTTTGTTTCTGAGGTTTTGACATATCTTTCTTAGCACTCTCATGATAACTGTCCATCCACGTCGCCTGTGTTGTTGCTTCTGTACCAGGTTGTTGTACACATGCCGAAAAAGACAATTTCTCTGTCTGTGCAGTCGCCACACCCTTTGATCCTGTTACTGTGACGACCTGTTCAGCTGGTTTTATATCCTTAACTGGGACATAAATTGTCAATGCGCGTCGGTATGTGCAATTAAATTCAGCCATTATCTCCCTCAACCTCTTCTCCTTTAAGAATGCCGGACAGGATCGCACTAAAGCCATGTGTTGACCATTACAGTTGGTGCATTTAAATGAAGTGGTGTCACAGTTATCGTGCTTCCCGCTACATTTTGGGCAAATGATTTTAGTCGACGAACATCTTTGTGCCGTATGTCCCAGCTTCCAGCAACGTGAGCATTGGGTCACTGGAAATATGTACTGCTCAACTGGTATACGTAACCCATCTACGTATATATATGCTGGACGAAATGAACCCTTGAAGCAAAGGCGTACAGACTCACTGGGCTTCCAACCTTCACCCTCTGAGTTTCTGCGCATGAGTCTATGGACGGACACAAGTTGTGCAGGTTCCGCACATTCAATACGCTCCAACATTTCCTTTTCGGTCAGATCTATGTCCACGTCTCTAATAACACCGTAAGACAAATTCACTTCCATAGCCTTTTGAATTCTCCAACCGCCATCAGTTACCTCCTTGCACTTTTCAAGTAAAACCACATTTTCCTCATTTCTCATAACCACTCGGATTTTGTATGGATTAATATACTTTATCTTGTCAATATTTAGGATGCCTTCTTTTTTAAATATTTTGGCCAGTGCGAACTGTTTCGGCATTTTTTTGTCATTAGATGAAATGTAAACTTCAACTTTATCCTCTTTATGCTTCTTGCCTTTGTTTCCACCAACCTCCGTGCACCCCTCCTCATCTTCAACATGTCTGTCTCTCTTATTTGGTCTTCGCTCTTCATAACTTTCGCACGATTCCTGTAAATTCTCCAGTAAATATTGTTCCTCTTCCTTCATTTCTTGTTCATAGAAAACACACGGTTCACTCATCCCTTCGACTGTATTTGTTATCTCTTGATCGGTAGTAATCTCATCCATTATTGTTGTCGCGCCGACCGGTGACCGCAGGTAAAACCTATCGGTACACGCGGACGGCCGCTCGCCGTCTTGTCGAGCTTTGCGCAGTGAACGACTCGACGTAAACAAACTAATTAGCTAATGTACGCGATCTCCTCGTACGAATGCCGATACGAGACTGGAGCGATGATCCTGAAATTTTGCAATCAACTCGTCCCAAACGGGCCGAGGGCATGTGGGACGAGTTGCTGAATTACTCACGTTGTTAGGCGTAAAAAGTTTGTCAACCGGACTTACCAAGGGGTATCGTATTACCCACTACTAAATGGGTTGTGGAGGTCAGATAGACAGTCGCTCCATGTAAAATACTGGTGTTCAGCTGCATCCGGTTAGACTGGAAGCCGACCCCAACATAGTTGGGAAAAGGCTAGGTAGATGATGATGAAACGTCGTCAGCGTACAGAAACGAGCATAGCCGGATGGATCATTCCGAAAAAAAGGACTGTTCCCGAGGAAATCAACAATAGCGTTCTTTTGATAATAGATGACGCCACGTGACTTACGAGTCATCCTAAATTTATTGTGAAATGCTTATTTAACGCGAGTGTTTAATAACCGCTGGTATCGCGGTACCTTCAGTTTCGGTAAACGAATTTGTGAAGTCAAGAAAATTTTGCCTCACCTTCTTGATGACGAAACCTCTAAGCTATTGCTTATCATCGAATCATCGAATTTCGGTGATGGCATCAAATTTTTACTCCATAGACACAGGCACAGGTGACCTCGGTTTTACCTCACACTCACGGTCCGATGGGACGGCACTCCGGCACTACCGGAGAGACATTACAGAATCTTTAAACAGAATCTAATAAAAGCTACATGCTGAAAGAAAGAAAGCAATTTGTTGGGATTTACATGACACTAACAATAAACAGTATGCTGTGATACAAACGCATATAATAACACAATGGAAAACTACTGGGCAGTCTTTGGGAACTGCAGATTGAATCGATAGAATCAATTCAAAATGAACTTTATCTTAATTGCACAATGTTGATTTTGACTAACCGTTCAATGAAAGCGTTAGGCGATGCGAGTTCCACGAATTTTGTTCACCCAAAAAGTGCTCAACGCGCCAGAAGAAGTTTTTACTTAAAAAAACTTTTTTACAAAAAATAAAACCGACTTCAGAGAAAACAAAAAAGTGAAAAATAACTTCTAAAAAAACGCTTCAGAAGTCGGTGACCTTTGTTTGATTGATTTAGTTTTTTTGTCACCGACTTCTGAAGCGTTTTTTCTGAAGTTATTTTTCACTTTTTTGGTTTCTCTGAAGTCGGTTTTATTTTTTGTAAAAAAGTTTTTATTTTTCAGTTTTTAGTGGTTAACATGTGCTTACCCCTTCACTGCCTACCGGCGTAAACAATAGACAAATATGAGATTTCAGCAATTCCAGTACATTTGCTATCATTTATTGAGGTGTTCCGTTGCCTATCTCCGAAGTTCTTCATCAGATCTTCATCAAGTTGAAATAGGATCACTTCGAGAAAGTACACTTCCTAAAACTACCCAAATCCCTTCTAGTGTGCCTATAAAATGTGAAGAGTTCTCTCTATTTCTCCAAGATTCCATCATCAGATCCTGATTTGATGATTATGGGACAACTTGAGAAGTATAGCCTTTCAAACAATTAAAAAAAAAACAAAATCGGTCCAGCCATCTTAGAGTAATCGGGGAACATTGAATTGAGAACCTCCTTATTTTTGAAGTCGGTTAATAACGACGTTATGGTAGGTGACTCAAATATCCGGAGAGCCTATATAAGATTCGGCCGAGTGTCGTTAATTTGCTCATAAGAATTTAAGAGTTCCGTTCCTTTGTCATGGATCCCATAATCAGAAGTAATCAGAACCTAACCAAATTCTCATCAAAGTACCCTTGAAGTACATCCTTTCCAATACAATAAAAAAAAAACAATACATGTCACGGTAATAGGGCTTATCCCCAATAAATGGAACTTAACACACCTAACTGTCGAAATCTGGGTGTATTATACACTTCTAAGTACCCCCACAAAGCCAACAGGCGTGATGTTACGTCATGATATTGTATAAACAATAAACAACCAACCGTTTGCAGCAATCACTGCAGCTTTGCCGTGTATTTTTGAAGAGTTCCATTTATATCTCCGAAGATCAGCATCAGATCTTCAGAAAATTAAAATGGGACCACACGAGAAGCACCAGCTTTCAATTAAAAAAGAACCATCAAAATCGGTTAACCCAGTCGAAAGTTCTGAGGTAACAAACACTGTCGAAATCTGGGTGTATTGTACACATCTGCGTACCCCCTCAGAGCATACAGGCGTTATGTTACGTCATGATATAGTATAAACAATGAACCTACAAGCGATTGCAGCAATCACTGCAGATTTGCTGTGTATTTTTGAAGAGTTCCATTGTATATCTCCGAAGATCAGCATCAGGTCTTCAGCAAATTATAATGGGACCACAAGGAAAGCACCAGCTTTCAAACAAAAAAAGAACCATCAAAATCGGTTAACCCAGTCGAAGGTTCTGAGGTAACAAACACAAAAAATAATAATAATAATAATACAGACGAATTGAGAACCTCCTCTTTTTAGAAGTCGGTTAGAACAGAATAGAATTCATTTATTTGTAAGAATGTAGTTTTACATGGTATGATGTTAATATTTTTTTAAGTTCTATACACTCTACCACAACCTTTGGTGTACAAATATTAAATAATTAAATAATACAATGTCATTCTTATAACTAAGTACATGTCAACAATAAGTCCAGCATGAATTACATAATACAATTATAAATAGATTTAACCAAATGTCCCAATATCCAAATTAAGTACATGTCATCTTGAATTTCTACAATATTCCATATATTCGCCGATGTCGTAAAAACAATTATCTAATAACCAATTTGTCAGCTTTTTCTTGAACATGGGGAAGGGAAATTCCTTAAATGAGTTAGGTAACTTGTTATACACCTGAATGGCATTTACATAGACGTTTCTTCTAAAAATTTGCAATCTACATTGAGGTACATTTAGTTCATGTTTGTATTTATTTCTAACAGAAGCCTGAAAATGACTTATGTCTTTTGTGACACAAAGTAAAAATGCCGTTCGTCCCCTCGCTCTGAAACAATAGGAAAACTCCCACCGAATCTAAATTGATCGTACTAATCAAATATAATCTATAAATGCTCATAATTCGATCTATATCACAGTTGGGCAGTTACCACGCATTGGTGTAATGTCTCGGAAACAATGACCGGTCTTTCATTGTTGTTACAGAGCGATCTTAGGGATTGTTTAGGCTTACGAGAGTATGTCTATCAGTATACGGTCGAGCACTGGCTGCTAGATGGCAGTCGCTGGCCTCATGACGCAATGATAATGCTTTGGGGTACCGAAGTATTAAAGCTACTTTGATATACAATTTCAAATAAAATTCGACTTAAACTTGCTTTATAGGGAGTAAAGGTTTTCGCAATAGATAAAACACAGCCTTTTTTCGTTTTAGAAATAATAATAGAGCCTCTGCCGATTACAAGTCACTCCTTTATCTTCCCTCTGTGTGTCTTTAAAATTGTCTACTAAGTACTAGTACCATGACTGGGTCAGTAACTTTATCAACCGAACAAAACGTAGCTTCATGCAATATTGTTGTCAAGATTATTTAAATAAAAATGACTTGCCCGGACACGGATCGGCCCGAGAACCCATTTTCCCAGAGACAGTGGGATGAGCCGCTCTGCAGGTTGGTACGGAATAACTTATTAATACGTCTACCAATACTGCTGAGCGTGCCCGCCTGCTGGCTTTGGGTGAATGGGAGTCGGGCCTCTGGCTTCTCTGGCATTAATGATCTCACCCGTCGTGCTCTTGCCACCGCCGGAGTGCCAGATGTATTAGATACCTATTGGCTTGACACGCATCGATGGCAAGAGACCAGTTGATATGACCATAATGCCATGGAAGTTGGGTACGCCTCGGTGTGGGACGCAACTTGCGTCGACACCTCCCTAGCACGGTGTACTGCGCTGGGGCGGCTGCTGCAGGTGCTGAAAACCTCAAACGGCGCAAATACAATAATTTAATTGGTATTATGTGTTTGAGCCGTTTGGGGTCATGGGGCCTGAATGCCCACCTAGTATTTCGGGAAATCGCCAAACGGTTGGTCGACTCTTTACGTGACCAGAGGGCGGGCCTCTTTTTGGGCCAAAGAATCAGCATTGCCATCCGACGTGGCAATGCTGCCAGCCTTCTGGGCACTTTTCCTGTTGGCAGTGATATGGACGAATTTTTCGATGCCCTGTAACCCTTTTTGATACTATGTACATATTTTTATTTCTATAATAGAGTTAGTGTGTTTAAATTGTAAATATTTAAATAATAATAAATCATATTGTAGAATAACAAATTCAATTCATTTTCATAGTGGGTGGCTGCTACTGTGAGTCCAATAATAGAAGGTATTTTCGTAACTCTACCTGCCTACTGGCCTAGTTACTCGACCAATGTAAACGCAGCACCGCGATCTAATGAGCGATAAAACTGTGTTTATCCTTATGTTTCTGTATTTTTCTTTGCAACTTTTATAGGTCGAGATAAAAACAAGATTATAGTTGTGAACTTAATAACGGTTGTTTTTCTGATTTGTGTAACTTGCTTGTTCTTTGTATCTGTTGAGCACTGTTAAGCCTTTTCTATGCTGTCTAGGTTTTATCTATTTCTCTTTTATCATAATGTGGAAAGTCATAACAATTATTATTATTCTATTTTATTAACTTCATTTCTCTTCATAGGTCTTTTGATATTTTGTACCTTTAAAGTCATTATTATTAATTTGTAAACTTGAACTCCTTTGTAAACCTGTCACGGTCGTTACAACCCTTACGAAGTAAGAAGGATTTAACAGTACTTAAATCAATCCTGCAAATTGAAAAAAGTTGCTTTCGTGTCTGTCTAAGTTGAAAAAAAGCTGCTGAGTTGTTCTTCTAAAATTCAACAGATTTTGATGCGGTTGTCATCATGATTTCGTTAAGTTTTATTTTTATAAGCTAAATGCTTGCGGCTGGCCGCAACTCGCCTGATATAACGATGACTTAATCTATACATATAATAAAATCGTTAAGACCAAAAAATCTGTACATTGAAGATTAAAAAAAAAAAAATCGCCCAGGGTGACTTAAAATAAGTAACTGAACATATTAAAACCATTTTTAAAATTTTTGTTTGTTTGTTTGTTTGTTTGAACGCGCATCACGTAAAAACTGCTGGACGGATTTTGATGAAAACTTCACTAATCTATTTAAATAAACTCAGAATAACATTTAGGCTATAGAAATTATGGAAAATTTTGGAAAAAGGGGGTGAAAAGGGGGGGTAAAGTTTGTATGAAAAAACATTTTTAGATTGTTCTAGAACCATGAAACTCAGAGTAAATACTTATTATTAAAAATAAAGAAATACTTGTTTCAGCATTTTTTTTAAATTTCAACCAGAGACGTAAAAAAGAGGGTTTTGTGTTTAAAATTAATAAACTTCAAACACCTATAGAACAAAATCCAATGAAGTATAAACCTTTAAAAGTTGCTCTAAATACTTCAAATCTAATACAGGTAAATACAATTTCTCAATTTTCTTGAAATTTGATTTTTGAAGTGAATACGCCCAAAATAGCGGAACTCAAGAAAATCGGCTTTCCTCGGTATAAGTAGTTGGTAATACAGGGTGGAAACGGTAAACGGGGCAGTAAGGGGAACTGCAGCTACACGAAAAAGGTCTTAGAAACAATCCATAATTTTTTCGCTAAATGTTGATCCCCATTCACAGATTTTATTAAAAAATAAAGTGCAGTTAGCAAGAAAATTGCCATTTTACATAAAACAATTTTTTTGATGCCAATAATGATAAACCTTAACCGTTGCAGCTACATGAAAATGGTCTTAGGAAACCATCCGTAATTTTTCGTGATATTTTGATCTCCATTCACAGATTAAAAAAAAGTACAGTTAGCAGCTATTGCTATTGTTTGCTATTTTACACAAAACATTTTTTGATGCCAATCGATCCTGTTTTTAATACTCAACGGTTAAGGAAGCTCCCCTTTCTGCCCGGTTAATCGTTTCCACCCTGTATTGACAAATAAAATAATACTACGAAGAAAATGTAGACTACACGAATGTACATCAGACATAAAGCCCGAAAAGTTACAAATACAAACGAGTTCAAATCCTACTATCTACAAATAATAAAAATGCTTTGTCCTGAAGGACTGTGATGGATCAACGCACAGCCTTTACCGCAGATTGTAGAAACCTGAAGCTTGGAGGGTGTATTTTTTGTATAATAATTTCAGAAAATCATTTCTTATCGTATGCCTATAGTACGATAAGAAAGGATTTTCTGAAATTATACCCGTAAGGGGGTGAAAAGGTGGAGGCCAAAGTTTGTATGGGAAAATGTGATTCCTTGGTCCAATCTACTTCAAATTTTGCCATCAACAATATTAACAGAATTGATGGACGCGTTTCGTATTGCACGTAAATTGATTTCAATGCATATCTTAGGAGATACACCGTTTTAAATAACTCAGCAGCAAAATAATGATCATGTACCGGGCGCGCATTTTCATTATGCGGAAGGATGTGTATGATGTGCTCTTCGAAAATTGTATTATAGGTGCTTACGACCCAATCTCTGTAACCCTCACTTTCACTTATGTGACGCAGACGAAGTTGCGCGGGTCAGCTAGTCTATAATAAAACAAAACTAGAGCCTCGGTGGCAAATCGCTACTTTTTTATACCTATACGAATCAATCACTTAGCAATGCGCAGTGATGGAAGGCGGATTTAAACTGTGACCAAGAGGCGTCCAAGGAATGAAGTAAAGTCTTTTTTAAACTTTCACGATCAGAACACATCATAAAACATATAAAAACGGGTATTTATCGCGTATTTACCTTTTTTATTTCACTAAGTGTACTCGTCAAGTGAAATCACCTCAGTATACGGACACGGTTAGTGTAGTGTGCTGTCCTAGTGTGAACCGGCCCTAATTAACATTTATGAAGATTAAGTGAGGGTAGTTGAATAAACACCTTCACTTTGCTGTGGCGGTACCTCCAACACTTCAGTCTCCCCGCGACCACGGCTGGTGCAATCCGGTCGAAACGTCGGGCTTAAATTAAAGGTAAATTCGCGATAAATACCCGTTTTTATATGTTTTATGATGAAGTAAAGTGTTGATCGTCCGGCGGCGAAATGGGCAGACGACATTGTTGCTTTTGCGGGTGAAACGTGTATGAAGCTGGCGCAGAAACACGACGATGGGCACGAATATACAGGGTGTAAACAACCTCATCACGAAGCCGTCAACCAAGCATTCTGTACATCAAACTAAGTAACTTTACGCAAAAAATATTGCTTGGAAACAACTTTTTTTTGGGGTGAAAAATCATGTTTTGTGGTAGAACTCAATGTAACGCACTTAAAACATTGTGCTGGTGTATGGATTGAATAGTAGTGGGTTTGTAGAGGTGTTTTTAGTAAAAATCTTACAATGTAAACTTGTATTAAAAAAAAACTTGTTAAAATGTTGGAACTTTGACCTCCAATTTCTCCGTAACTAGAAGGTTCCCAGGTATGGTGTAGAACAAAAATCGGAGAGAACAAGTGCCTTTCGGCTTCGTTAAGATGAGTTTTACAACCTTTAGATATCCAGCCAAAGTCCTTGCTCCTACACAAACACATGCTCCTACCGGAATTCGAACCCAGGACCATAAGAACGTAAGGCAGCCTCACTACCACTATGCTAATCGGGTCGTAATAGTTTCGAACCTAGGGTTAGGTTTATGTGCGTAAAAGGTAATTAAGATATCAAATTCAGTAACCAATGAAAATATCTGTATGCCGCGGGGGATATAATCCTGAACCATGCAATATTTAATTAACAACTTTGTACCTACCATATCCTGCCAATAAATGTCTATATTTTTGAAAAATGCTCCTTAAATCCAAGATCACAAACTCTTCATAACGTTTGTATAGATTTTCAAGTTCATTCACCTAAGATTTACAGCAACAAAATACAATGTAACATTTCAAATGCACATTTATACACAATACGGTACATATCTATGCTAATTTAGTCCCACATAAATATCTAACTGAACAATTGAGTGCAGAGAACGCTAATCCTGCTCGGAGCCCGGGTATGTATACCCGAGTCAGGTAGCTTCAATTTGCACCAATATGCACCTGTAACCGGGTATAGAGTAGTGTGCGGGAACAGAGACTTCTAATGTCTTCATTTCATTAAAGTTACTTTTTGATTACATATGGGACCGAAACTTGGTCGCTCACAATGGGCCTTAAAGTCACCCAAAGGGCAATGGCGAGGGCTATGCTCGGAGTTTCCTTGCGTGATTGAATCATAAATGAAGACATCCACAAGAGAACCAAGGTCACTGACGTAGCCCGAAGAATTGCCAAACTTAAGTGGCAGTGGGCAGGGCACACCCCCACCGGGGGTGGGTCATCCTTTCTACGAGCAATGTGCCTATGTCCAGCAGTGGACGTCTTTCGGCTGAAATTATGATGATGATGATTATTAATGTAGTGTTTGGTGAAATTGAAATCAAAATGTATTTTTAATCTTTCATCTTTATTTAGTACCATATACTTAATATCCGATGCTCTGCGCATCCGTATTGACACACACAGTGTTGTCACTACATCATTTTGTATTCCCTCATTCAATCAGTGTGACCACTAACACCCGTATGCAGAGTCCTCGACTTGACTCAAAACCGTCTTGACACGCCTACTTTCCACCCCATTCGAGATATTGACAGCTAAAGTTTGTTTATAATTTGACATATCCGCCCACTTTTCTGTCAAATTCAACGTACAGTAGTACAAGAATCTTTTGACACTTGAATGAAGCCAACAGGGGGGCGCTGATGGTTAACCTTTTGTTAATTGTTTTGTAAGAAATATTTTGAAAAGAAAGAGATGGCTGCATTAGTTTTGATGTTTGCCCCGCGCCAGAAGATTCTTGAAATCGAGAAACTTACGTTGTGGGTGATATATGTACCTACTGAAATTCAAGTTTGACGTGTGTATAATTATTTTCTTGAGATTGTCTAGAAATGGCGAAAGTAAGATGAATTTTGAGGAGTATGTCGATTATGCGAACGATACGTCATATAATTATTTATCGGGACGATATTTACGCGATGCCGATAACCAAAGAGATTAAATACTATAATTTAATGTCTTTGCCGATAACCCATTTGACTTTTACAACAACGAACAGTTCCAAAGACGATTTCGGTTTCAGAAGGAAACCGTGCAGATTTTTTTTTTACCCTTGGTATTTGAAAGTGCTAGCGTAGTTCTGATCGTGGACTATCAATTCCGACAACAATTCAGCTACTGCATACTGATCGGGGACAGCGGCTATGCCCAAACATCGTGTATGTTCACGCATATGCTTCATCCACAGACTCCAGCTGAGTTACAATACAATAGGGCTCACATAAAAACAAGAAACGTAATTGAGCGATTCAAAGGGGTCTGGAAAAGGCGATTTGCATGTCTCAGTAGAAAATTACAAAACAAATTACCAAACACCTTGAATATCATTAGTGCCTGTGCCATACTCCACAATATTTCTATCATGGTAAATGGAGACATGCGGACGCCAGAACCCAGAGTGGTCCTACATAATTCTGCTGCCGTTATCCGAATGCAATTAGGCTCGGCGCAGTATGTTTCCATTTTTTTTATCCTATTTCTTTTGACAGAGTACATCCATCGTTTCTTTGGTCTTCCCCTACTCTTATAATAAATATTCGTAATCAAATCTTTCTTCACAACATGTTCCTCATTCAGCCGCATCACGAACTCATACCATTACAACCATAGACTTACCACAACTTTTCAGACGTCTTCCTCTTTGTATTACTTTGTTATTCCATCCATTCACATGACACTACACATCCTTTCATTTTGTTTTGTAGCCAAACATTGTGATCCGATGACCTGGTAAAGGTTACGGGAATCCGTTGGATGCGAGTCGCACGGCACCGGTCAATGTGGCAACACTTGGGGGAGGCCTATGTCCGGGGGAGGCCTATGTCCGGCGGTGGACGTCTTTCCTTTCGGCTGGAATGATGATGATGATTTTGATCCGTACAAGACAGCAGGTCTTACCATTTATTTGCCTAACCGTGGTGCCTTGATTTTCTTTGAAATCGTTCTCTTCACACTATGGAAAACTTTAAAAATCACATTATTTTCGTATGCAGAAACTGTTCGAAAGATTAATAATGTCTATGGGTACTGTCATAACGGATTGGTCGAAGAAAGCAATGTTTAACAAAATTGGAAAGCCATGGGAGAGGCCTTTGCCCAGCTGTGGGACATAGCGGGCTGATATAAAGTAAAATAGGGAAGCTATCACCAACCCGTCTTGAGCAAGTTTGATGATCAATGCTCGTGCCTTCTCAGTATGAGAAGAGGCTATTGCCCAGCAGTGGGACAGTAATAGGCTGGTATTATTTTTGTAAAAGAAAACATGGTTAATTTTTGGTTCCAACGTTCTCGTTCTGAAAACTTTTACCTGCAGCCTGTGCAATGGACGGCCGGAGACCATAGTTGCTAATACCTATTTTCCGTCGCGTTTAATTTCAAAGCTACCTAGTATGTAGGAGGAATTAGTAATTCATGATTATTACTAAGAATTGCAAGCACTTGCTCGGTGGGTATTTGGAAATGTTCATTGTCGTGGAATTGTATGAGTTAGTTATCAAGATCGCGTAAATAATATAGTCGTGACAAATAATCATAATATGGAGTATCGTACACATAAAAGATGAATACAAGCTTAATTCATTTGGTATTTCTAAAGCATGAGAATGAAAACATCGTGAGGAAACCGGCATGTCCTAGAACCAAAAATTCGAACACATGGGAGCATTAATAGGTTGATGATGATGATGGTGATGAAAATGTTAACGCAGCATTTTGAATCTCAGAGAACAAGAGCGAGCTTGCATAGGTAGCTCGTGAATTCGTGATGTTTGGGAACTAATATTGGTTTATTTTTGAAATTTAGCAAGTTGTATGAGAAACCAATGCGGTACATAAGTTGCTTACCGAACATCAATTATTTTAAATAGTTTTTGGCTAAGGTTGTTTTGTTTTTTTATTTAGCCCCCAACCTACATCTTTAGTATATTTGTGTTGCGGTATTATACATATACTCGTAACTCGTTAATATAGTACATTCCTTGATGAGTTTAAGAAACTTTTTTTTTTTTTTTTTTAATCTACTGAACGGATTTTGATGAAATTTTGCACAAAGATAGTTTATAACCTGGATTAAAACACAGGATACTTTTTATCCCGGTAGTAAGACCTCATGGGACAATAATCAAACTTCACGCGGGCGAAGCCGCTGGCAGAAGCTAGTAATAATATAATCAGATCGAATACTTCTAAGCTGCTCGGTTCATCGTTCATCGTCGAAGCAAGTTATGGCAAGAGAGGTTCCCACCACCTTACAAATTGAAGCCCCAAGAACACAACCTGGCTACGGGCAGACATTTTTTTTTGTTTCGCATGGGAAATCAAAGAAAACCCATCCCTGTTCCTTCCTCGCCCTTTACCTACAGTGACCTGCAGTGGCCTATTTGGAAAGCTCTGAATCGATTGCGTACACAAGTAGGCCGCTGCAAAACATATTTGGCAAAATGGAGTATTATTGGTTCCTCCAATACCGAGTGCAAGTGCGGCGGTCCGAACCAAACTATGCCGGGGCTATCTGCTGAAGTGTCCAAGGTGTTCGTTTACCTGCACTTGTTACGACCTGAATAGCGCCTCTGCCACTGCAATAAACGTGGCCACCTACTGGGGCCAAACTATGTGCGTGTGGATTGAGGGCCACTTTGTTAAAATTCTTTGAAAAAGTGCTTAGGATTTAGAAACATTCCCAAAGAATTGTGAAAGTTGGAATGCCATTTTGTAAAAGTCAATTAAGGGTGTTATGGACTGCAAAGTTAGTATAGAAGTACATCGATACGACAAGCAGAAGAAGGTTCATCTTCCGACTGAATTCTTTGCTCAACTCTGGACGACCGGAACTTGCTAATAGAGCAAACTGGCGAAGAAAAGCTCAGAAGCTGTGAGCTCATAAAGCACAGCTGGGTTGGAGAGACCACCATGAAGCCGCGACGGATTGGAGGCAGCAGGGTACAATTTATTAAAAATTGCGGTTTCAAGGGTGCAAAAATGCAAAATCTTGTACTTCGTTGGATTTTACCCCTATTTTTCTAAATAAGTATGTATGTATGCTCCAGTTTTTTATGTTGATAATTGTGTGATGTTTATATTTATATTTTTGCTGTTTCGTAGGTCCACTAGTCATAAACTGCACAGTGTGAGGTTATGGGTTCGATTCCCAGGCCATGCAGTGTTGTTGGGTTTTACTAATTCATAGACTGGATCTAATGTTACGTAGGACTAAATGAAAATGAAAAATCATTTTCTTTGTTTTTCTATGTCTTTAAATGTGTTATGTTGATATTTTACTTATTTGTTATACATACGTGATACTACTTTTATAATAAAAATCAATTGGCTTGCATAATGTGTAATAATTTATTTTTAATTTTTTTCGGCGTCCTCCCTTGCAACCTCACTGAATTGAAGCAACTGCGCGGCACTTAAACGTCCTCTGCTGCCTTTAATAGCCACTTCCTCTCCTGCATTTTCATCTGGCGCAGTTCTTCCTCTCTTTCTTGAATCCGCTTTAAGTTTTTCACTTTTAGCAAATGTGATTCTTGATCTCGTTCCTCATTCCCTTTTAAATTTTTTGGCCGTGCCTCAAACTCCATGCCCTCGGACTCACAGCCTACATGTTATTTGGTACTTACGCGGTACTTGCGCGTATTATTTATGGAGTTATATTCTTGGGTCAGGCGAACCCAAGCATTTTTTTTGCTGATGGGCTGCCCGTCCACGTCGTACATAAATGGAGCTTGTACTTGCGCACAAGTTCCAGTAAGCAGGATTTTTCTCCGGAGGTAAAGCAAACCTTGAGGCCATTTTAAATTCTTGAGAATGATTCTTGAATGATGAAAAAATATTTATTTGAAAGTTTATCCGGCGGTTTTATGATTTTGTTCTTTGACAGATGATGTCAACCAAGAGCATTCGATCGAACATCAATTTATGACATCTCTAGCATTGTGACGTATTCTATTAAAACATTTTTAGCATATAAAGCAGCTTGCAACCTTCATGCAACATACTTATTTTGAGTTTGATATGGGCAGCATGTTTTGCAGGTAGATTAAGGTGAGTACTCATATGAGCATTTCAACGTACTGTAATGTTTTTACGAAAGCTTGGCACGGTGTTCAACGTATTTGCTTGTAACATTCCTTTGGTTTCCGTCAAGAATGTGTGATGTAACATTGGTTGATAATTTTAGGAATAATGATAAAACTACAAGTTTGCGATTGAAAAGATGTAAAAGGACAATAAAATAAAAGAATTGGTTTAGACATCTTGATAGAACGAGTAAAAGGCGACTAAAAAAAACCGAAAGAGAACGTAGGAGCACATACTTTATTGGTACCTAAAGGTTTCTTAAAAAAAGTCAGGTGGCAGTGCTCGAGTCCTGCGTGCGTGTCGCCGCGTGTTCCCAGATATATGAACGTGAATGAAGCAAAAGTAGTACCTAAATCAAGTTTTAACAAAGTGTTAAGCAGCTTGGTGTCTTCACGACTTGTTGAAAATACATGTTTTAGCTAGTCTGTACTCACCCTATGAACATAATTTTGTAGGCGTGTCGGAGGCGGTGGCCTGCAGTGGTTTCCTTGTTACCATGGCAACAAAGACCGTTTCAAGCAAAAAAATGGTCTTAAGCAAGTTTTTGGAATACGGGTGTAACTCATCTTAAATTCCCACATATATGTAGGTATATCTATAGTTCATATATCTACACTAATATTATAAAGAGGAAAACTTTGTTTGTTTGGTTGTAATGAATAGGCTTAAAAACTACTGGACCGTTTTTAAAAATTCTTTCACCATTCGAAAGCTACACTATCCACGAGTAACATAGGCTACATTTTATCCCCGTACTCCCACGGGAACGGGAACTACGCTGGTGAAACCGAGTGACGAAAGATTTGTGTGTTGTTTGTTGTATTTTTGTATGTAACGAATAAACTTAAAAACTACTGATCAGACTAAAAAAATCTTTCAGCAATGGATAGCTACATTATCAGTGAGTAACATAGGCTATATTTTATCCCCTTACTTAGGGTTGCCAGGTCGTCAAACCTAATAGCCGGACAGACCAGCCAGCTTGGCCGGACATTTGGGTAAAAAGGCCGGACACGCCACATTATTGAGGTTTTGCGTTTTTTGGAACGACACAAAAACTTGTACGCAAAATCAAGCGTTTTTTATTACTACCATAAATATTGTAAATTCTAATGCAATATATAAATAAAATGGAATTTTCCCGAATTTTCGAAAATCTGTCTAGTGCTAGATTTGTTTCTTTTAAAAAATAAAGAAATGTTTCCTTTAAGTAAAATTTGCTATCTCCAGTATTTAGAGTAATTTTCCTCCAGGTGGCAATGCAAAATTCCGCCCCGTATACAAGGTGTTGTTTTGCATCTTGGTCAAATTCAAGGGTGTGCTACAGACCATCAAACTGAACAACTTTCTCCATGGGACCACCATCGTAATTGTAAAAAAATAATCAGCTGTCTCATACATTTGGTTGAGTAGGTATTGGAATTTTGTATGAGACAGCTGATTATTTTTTCGCGATTACGATGGTGATCCCATGGAGAAAGTTGTTCAGTTTGATGGTCTGTAGCACACCCTTGAATTTGACCAAGATGCAAAACAACACCTTGTATAATGTTTCCACTGCTGGGACACGACCTCCTCTCAGTGAGAGGGATTTGCATTCTGGACATTGGAAATAAATACAGAATATGAAAATAAATAGAACAAAATCGTTCAATATTTCAACATGTCATATAAAATGACGAACCGTATTCAGGAATATAATATAAGTACGGAAAATATTGTAGGTCCCAGTGTATCGGTCCGTAAATCTAGGCACGTAGACTTTTCCAATCAGATTTTCTGAATTCTTTTTCATACAGCTCAGCTATGAAAAAAATCTAGTATCTTATTCTATATTTTGACGTTGTGAATGTGAAGGTAGAGGTATATTCTTTCAAAAATGTTTTAAACATGACACCACAAATAAGTATAAAATTGTATTTAACTATTTGTATATAATTACATTCATTGATTACTGTAAGATCAATCAGTCGTGCAGCATTGTATTAATTAGTACTAACCGGGGTTTGGCGGTCAGATAGGCAGTCGCTCCAAATAAAATACTGGTACTCAGCTGCATCAGGGTCTTTTTTTTTGCACGGAACCCTTATTCTTTTTCTGTATTGAAAGTAACCTATGTTATTCTTTATAACATCTATCTATCTGCCATTAAAGTCCTGTCAAAACGGTCAAGCCGATTCGGAGATCAGCCGGAACAAATAGACAGGTGAAGAAATAATTTAAAAAGTGTTTTTTTTTTTGTTATAAGTACTGTATATACTTTCATATGCATTCAGTAAAAAGCTGTTATTTTGAAAGTACAAATAGACTTCAATTTGATTTATTTTTCTAGAAGTTTGTTGACCTCCACAACCTTGTATTAACAGGGTTGTGGAGGTCAGATAGGCAGTCGCTCCATGTAAAATACTGGTATTCAGCTGCATCCGGTTAGACTGGAAGTCGACCCCAACATAGTTAGGAAAAGGCTTGGCAGATGATGATGTCTAGAAGTTTATTGATGTTGCAGCCTCTGTTTAATATAATCACGTCGCTACTCTGTGCGTACGTGCCCAAGTCTATCCGGAATAAGCATACGATTTTCTGCAGCGCCTCTTCTAATAAAAATATGGCTCGGATTCAATCGGCCCGAGATGTGGGCGTGGGCTAAATTATAATCAGCTCCGTTATTGAGAAGGAAGTCATTCCATAGGTAATCTCTGCTTTGTTTGTGTAATGGGTAAAATATTGGTATTTTTGAGGTAAAAATATACATGTCGGATGGAATACTGATTTGTTGTGGGCGGATGGTGGAAGTTGGAAGTTGTTCTTTTTCTAAGTTACGCATGAAAGGATTAATTTTAGAGTTAAGTTTAGACTTTAGAGTAATGTTTTATGCAGATTCGTGACAGATGTGAGTGGCAACGCCGGGAGAGACACCCTAACCTAAAAGTCATGGTACTGTATACAGTGTGTGTTTAAAATTGTGTGAAATTAAAATTGTATTTACAACCAATTAAACAGAGATTTTCTATGAGAACTTTTGCAACTAACAAAGCTTTGACTATTTCGTATTCTGTTCGGAGCTATGGAACTAAATAATTCACTAGTTGGACACCGAAGTTAAGATTTTATTTACAACCAATTAAGAGTTTACGGGCAACTAATAGCCATAGATATCTACTATTGGATAGAGCTTTGCAAAGAGGCCTTTTGCTACTAGCACTATTTTGCCTGGTTCGTAGTCTGTTCGGAATTATTTACCAAAATGTGTGTCTAATAATTGGGCAGACAAGTTACGATTTTCTAGGTACCCAGTAGCAATAAGCTATACACCATACAAAAAAGCTTTCAATAAGAACATTAACTACTGTTGAACTTTTGCTAATTCCTAGTCTGTTTGGTTTTATTGATAGAACTACGTAGTTGACTGGATACCGAAAAGTACCTCCTTTCTTTCCTCCGTGCCTCTGAAAACACGTTAAGCCGTTGGTCTCGGTTGTCATTTGTAAATCTTTGATAGTCGTTCCACGTAGTCAGTGGCCAAAAAAGTTTGACAACCAGTCTTACCAAGGGGTATCGGTATTACCCAGTACTAACTGGGTTGTGGAGTTTAGATAGGCAGTCGCTCCATGTAAAATACAGGTATTCAGCTGCCAAGCAACTGGTTGGACTGGAAGCCGACCCTAACATAGTTGGGAAAAGTCTAGGAAGATGATAATGATGTATGTATTTAATTTATTATAGCACATTGTTCACAAAAAAGACGTGAAATTCTCTACGGGATTGAAATCCTGGCTCTTCATATGGATTTGATTGTACGCCATCTTGTATCCCCACACACGCATAGCTTCTCTGCAGCTCATCTGAAATGTGAGGAATGCGGCAACGATGTACGGTCGAACAAGCTATTTGGTTTACAGTTTAACCCACAAATTACATTGTAAAATGTAAGCCAAATAGCTTGTTCGACCGTACGTACTGGTATTCCCACGTTTCACCAGTCATGTTTAATTTTAACTAGCTGCTAGCTTTGCCTGCGTATAAATTATGTAGTAAAACCTTCCTTGAGAACCACTCTATCTATTGGTAAAAACAGCATGAAAATCGGTGCAGTAGGTTTTGAGTTTATCGCGAACAGATAGACCGACACGTCGGAGATTTTTTGTTTTGAATATGTAGTCGAGTCACCAGTGTGTCGCCAGTGTGTCGTCAGCTGTGTTAACCTGGTGGAAATCCAGGTTCAATCGCTACTACTGAGGGATTTTTGATAGAAAAACCTAATGAAACGTTTGCTCTACCTGGGAATCGAACCCAAGACATCATGCTTGCTCAGCAGTCGTAGTTACGCCAACTAGACGAACGTGGCAGTTTTTATGAAAACCATATTTCTGACAAGGATACCCAGCAAGCTCAAACAATAGGGTAGACGACAAAAAAATCTAATTAGTCCGTCAGTTAGATTATCAAAAAATATTTGCCCCGTATTTTTCTTTTGTTACGTAAACCAAAATAATAATTGACGAAGATACAACGCTTATAAAATTCTCAATACGTCATATATATGTCACCGTAAAATTGTCAAATACGTGATATTACAATATAACGTGTATCTCTCTAGCGATATTGTAAAGTCTCGAATTATTGTCAACTGAACATACGGAAGTATCTCTTGCCCCCATAAACGGGACTTGGGGCACCCCCCCGTTAGGTTAGTTAGGTTCCTTTAAACCCTGCACTCGGAAATAGGGGGCCCGCGAAGCGGGGCTCCGTCGACTATGTTGTGTTCGTTGGTATATTGAATCAAAGACACCGTTGCGTTGGGAAGACTTGGTTTATTACAGGTTACATAGTAGGAGTATCACAGACGGGGTTTCCAGTCAGACAGCCATTAGGCAAGTGAAGACAACCAGAGACAAGACAGATAATGCATAGTGATGTGTATAATAATAACATACTAAATAGTGATGTTACAACATCCCCCTTGTTGAGTTTAACTTTAACCCCTGACAAACAATTATAAAGAAGTACTATGCTAAACAACTTAACTTATAAATGACAACATGTTTTGTGATACTTAAAACTACGTTAACACTAGACAATATTCATAATAATACTAAGACTAACATTTGACCTTAACTTTATTCATAATTCTAAGTTAATCAATTTCTTCAATTAACCTTCTTGTTGGTCTTACAATACGACCTGACCTTGTTGTCACTTCTGAGGATTTTTGAGAAGAGGATTCTTGAGGCCTAGACTCCTGTCTGTCACCTTCCTCTCTCCCCTGTGACGAGTTGGATTGCATAGGAGGGTTTGTGAAGTTATTAGAATACTTATGTCTTAAGTGTATTCTATTTCTCCTATACCTAACACCATGGACATCCTCAACAACATATGACCTATTGTTCATCATTCTTTGTTTGACAATAGCTTGCTCCCAGTTACTTTTGGGATTTCTTTTAAAATAGACATGGTCATTATAATGTAACATTGACAAAGACTTTGTATTTCTATCATAATACTTAGATTTGTTACTATTATTTTTCCTGACTGACTCTTTGTAATCCTGAAACGTTACAACTTTTGGTTTCAATTTTTTATATGACACTGGAATGTTATCTCTTAAGTTTCTAGACATTAGCAATTGTGCTGGTGATGCTAAATTGTTTTTTGACGTATTTCTGTACTGTAATAAAGCTATATATGGATCGGTTTTGTTTTCTTTACATTTCCTTAGCATATTCTTTATTATCTTGACAGAAGATTCAGCCTGTCCGTTCGACTGTGAATGATATGGGCTAGTAACTACATGTTCTATGTCCCATTCTTGTAAAAAGTTTTTAAACTCTATTGACTGGAACGGAGGACCACCATCGGATACCAATGACAATGGTATTCCATGACGTGCAAAAATTGATTTCAAATGAGTAATTACATTTTGAGATGTACTGTTTTTATTTAATAATGCAATCTCTATGTATTTTGAGTAATAATCTGTGACTATTAAATAAACTAAATTATCAAAATGCATTAAATCAATACCGACTTGTTGCCATGGATATTTACATATTACAAAGTTTTGTAGTGGTTCCTTTTGGTTACATGGCTTGAACTTTGCACATATAAAACATTGTTCTACTAAATTCTTGATACTACTAGACATATTTGGCCAATACAAAGATTCTTTAGCTAAAGTTAAGCATTTATTTATACCTTGGTGACCTTTGTGAATTTTTTCTAACATTTCACTATACATAGACTGTGGTACTATTAATTTTGAACCTTTGAATACTAAATCTTTAATGACATGGATTTCTCCTTGAATGTTCCAAAATGGTTTTACCAGTGGACTGACATTATTTTTGTTTTTTGGCCAACCTTCATAATAATACTTGATCAATAATTGCAAGGATTCTTGAGGCCTAGACTCCTGTCTGTCACCTGCTTCAGGCTTGAGTTTAAGATGACAGACTGGAGGTAGACACCCAAGACCCTGAAAAACATCATTATATTGTGTAAGAATTTGTTTACAAAAATTTTGTTTTGTTACTGAAAATACACGTTTTATTATACCAAACTTTTCACAAGTTGGTAGACCAAGAACATTTGGACAATCTAAGTTTGCTACTATAAACATTATAGATTCAACAACATTATTGTTGTTTATACTCAAATTACAATTTAAGTTTACTTTGCCTAAAATTGGAATGGCTTTTCCACCAAATCCTGTGACATTTATTTGGCATTTGACAAGCAATACTTTTGACAGATTGTTTTGACGTTTAATGTTATTGTATGTTTGTTTTGACATAATGTTGACATCTGCACCTGAGTCTATGATGCATTTGATTTGTTTATTACCTACTGACAAGTTAATTTCCCAAGACTGTTTAGAATGACTACTTTCCAAAGTGTTGACTTTATTTTGATTCTGACTGTTTGTATGTGACTGTGAATACTGATACCCGTCCCTGTGATGATGATATTGTATTTTGTTTTGAGATCCCTCAGACTTGTGACCATTTTCATCTTTGAGATGTAAATGCAGACTCGGATATTTTTTATTTTGACTGTTTGATTGGGGAGTGAATCTCTCAGACGTGTGACTGCTCTCATCACTGAGATGTGGTTTTTCTTTATCGCATCTCTCAGACATATCACCGTTTTCATCACAGAGATTATGTGAATAGGGACGTTGACTTTGGGATTGGATGAATCTCTCAGACTTGTGACTGCTTTCATCACCGAGATATTGATTATTTTTATCACATCTCTCAGACATATCACAATTTTCATCACAGAGATGATGTGAATAGGGACGTTGACTTTGGGACTTTTGACTAATGGAGTCTACACGAGATCTCTCAGACTTGTCACTGTTCTCATCATTGGGATACGGTGACTGCCTCGTCTGTGATGCCCCTACTATGTATGCCTGTGTGGTGTGTCTGTTTGACTGACTGCTATGTAAATGACTGTTATGACTTTGACTCGACTTTGATTGACTGTGTCTTTTATGTTTTTGACTTGACTTTAATTGACTGTTCAACATTCCAACAAAATATTCTTGACTACTATCTGAATTAAACGATTGCAACTGACTGACTTTTTTATTTTTAAAGCAATATTTAGCAAAATGACCAAAAGATTTACATGACCTGCATTGCATGCCTTTAGCTGGGCACTTGTAGCGATGTGACTGTCCACAGCGGCTGCATGTCTTCGAGTTGCTGGTGTGGTCGCTGCTTGGAGCGGGACCACGACTGCTCGAAGCTGACTGGCGTTTGCTCGAAGCTGACTTGCGACTGGAAGCTCGCTGTCGGCCTTCACCTCGACCACGGCTCCTTCGACTGAGATGCATGACGTTTTCACTGGCGACGGCGCTTCCTTTGATGATTTTCTCGGCATCTTGCTGCGCGACTATGAGTGTCATCGCCAGCTCTTGCATTCTCTGATAAGTCAAATCAGGTTCTTGCAATAATCTCTGACGTACATGTGACAAGTCAATGTTGAGGTTTGCAATAAAAATATCTTTGATGAGCGATTCCCTGAGCGTGCCAAACTCACATTCATTGCTTTTTATTTCCAAATCCGTGAGGAAGTCAAGGATGTTTTCCGATTTCTCTTGCTTCCGTGTGAAGAATAGGTATCTGCACATCGTCACATTTCTCCTCGGCTCGAAAAAATTGTCGTATTTGGACTTGACCTCGTTGAGTGTGCTCGCATCAATTTGCAGGTTGAACGTGTTAAATATATTGAGACCACGTTCTCCGATTAAGTGTAGAAGAATTGCTATTTTCCGTTTTTCGGTTGACTTGTCCAGGCCTGTGGCTAACAAATATAGGTCTAATTGTTGCCACCATTTCTTCCACGCCTCCGCATTATTGTTGGCTGGATCCGACGAGATGTGGAGTTGTTTCAGACTCGTGCGCAGACCTGTTGTGTCGGCGCCATCTTCGTCGCCACCGCGTGCGCTGCCAGGATTCGGCATTTTTACGTGCGTTCTTCCGTTTTCTTTTTAAATGACCCACTTCGACACCATGTTGTGTTCGTTGGTATATTGAATCAAAGACACCGTTGCGTTGGGAAGACTTGGTTTATTACAGGTTACATAGTAGGAGTATCACAGACGGGGTTTCCAGTCAGACAGCCATTAGGCAAGTGAAGACAACCAGAGACAAGACAGATAATGCATAGTGATGTGTATAATAATAACATACTAAATAGTGATGTTACAACAGACTACGCTTTTTAGGGGAATATGAAGTGTTTTAAGGTTAGGTTATATTAATCGATATTTCTCAGGAATGGTACAGTATCTTTTCATGAGACTGGTACCATTGGGCAAGGGGGATCCCTCCTTCTCTCCACACCGCGTGAGTTGACTACCATCGCATGCATTTCACGAAAAATAATGCGTTTTATTGTAAGCAGTATGTTCATTTGACAATAATTCGAGACTTTACAATATCGCTAGTGATATTACAATATAACGTATTTGACAATTTTACGGTGACATATACGCCTTGGTATAATTTTTAGCGAGTTTTGACGTCACGAGCCCCCACTCCCGAATTTTGATAGTCAATATTCATTGATGACGAAAACAAAAAATACGTGTCCATTATTTTCCAATATTCTAACTGACGGATTAGATAGGTTTGTATTTTTTTACACTGTCATTAATTGCTAAGTACCTGTATCTCATTAACTTTATTAAAGCTCAGCAAACTCTTCCATTTGAATGGCACATTCCGGGAGACTCTGGAGGTAGCATAGGCACCAGCTCTCTCAATGTTTGTGTGCGATTGCAGAAACTCATCAAATCCCTGCGTTCTTTTAACGTTTAGGAAGTTTAGAATTCGATCAGATGTTTTATTAGGCTGTAGAGCTAATTCTTCAAACCGGATTACCCTGAAATTTAATTTAATGAAGGGTGTAAAAAGACTCTTGTGTTTTGGTCTCTAGACCACCTGGATACGGAGAGAGATATTGGGGGTCAAAGTTTAAATTTTTTCCTAATTTTTTTTTAATATCTGTTTTTAATGAAAAATTCTTACTTTTATCACGACCTCGTACTATTTAATCCATCCATCAGCACGATGTTATAGGTGCGTTACATTGAGTCCTACCGAAAAACGAGATTTTTCAACAGAAAAAAGAAGTCATTTCCCAGCAAAAAGTTTTGCGTATAGAGTTACTTAGTTTGATGTAACGAATGATTGTTTGACGGATTCGTGATGAGTCTGTTTACAATTTGTATAAGCAGTTACCACATAAGATGGGTATAAGAGTAGAGGAAGACCAAAGAAACGATGGTTGGACTGTATAAGTAGTTACCACATAAGATGGGTATATATATTTTTATAGGACTGTATAAAAAATGACATGGCAAGAAAAGAGGTATCTGATGAGACGACGAGCAATAGAGAAGCATGGAAGAAAACGCTATGCTACGCCGACCCAAATTGAATTGGTTTAAGGGCAAGAAAATGATGATAGTAAGCAGTTACCACATTTTAAAAGGACCTTGTGCTTCTGCCTGTCGGAAATGGTGACGCCAGTGCTTGGAGGACCAACTATTCTGATACATGCATTTATAAACGTCATACGAACTAGACCCACTGAGAGGGCCCGTCGCTAGTAACAAGGGCTGCATTAATATCAAGTACCCTCCGTGATTTAGAAAACCCGTTTAACCGTTCATCTTGGCTGTCATTTAGTTGTAGACCTTTGGCAGTCGTAAGTGTATTCAAAAACCCGAAACAATCAGTCTTACCAAAAGGTAAGAGGTAAGTAACGTGAGTTGAGGAGGTCAGACAGCCTTCACACAGTCGCTCCATATAAAATTTTCGTTTTCAGCTGCGTCCGGTTAAGCTGGAAGCCGTTCAGCCTGTCCTCTCCAACTTTTATCTACTTACTGCTGGGGATTTGCACGAAGCAGAACTGTGGACGCTCACCGGTACAACAGTCTACTTTACAGATCTACAGCGGGGTAGTTGGTGCCAATAACCAATGATACCTAGGCACAACTTCTCTAAAAACAAACCACTTTATTTCAGGCTTGAAATTTCAATAAAATCAAAAACAAAAATCATGTTTTATAGTTAACAAATAAAAACTTATTTTTGTTGCTTTGAAATCATTAATAGCCTATACAGGGTGTAGGTAAACGGAATCTTCACGAAGTTGTCAACCAAGCATTCAGTACATCATCATCATCATCAGCAGTTCCCACTGCTGGGACACAGGCCTCCTGCCTATGAGAGGGAATGGGCTATAATCCACCACGCAGGCCCAGTGCGGATTGGTTTTGAGAGCAGTGGTGATGAAATAAATTACACAAAGTAATGCGCCCGCTTGGGTCCGAACCCACGACTTAAGTCAGGGCCCCACCACTAAACCACCGCCGCTCTCTGGTTTAATAAATAGGTCATAAATGACATACATTAGTCTATCCGGATACTGCGGCAGCAATCTTTTTGCTGCCACATAGTCACTGACCATGTCAGCGCAGAGCTTGGAGGGGTCCAAGCAGTCTGGAGATTTAACACAAAAATTTTCGTGCCCCCGCGACTGCATGACTCCACGAGGGTCACGCACTAACAGTATCACCTTTACGTTGAGCCTGTAAAAAAAATATGTCATTGGCAAAAAGATTGTATTTCTTCAAAGTAAAAAATATTGATATCTTTTTAAAATGTTGTGATAAAGAAGTCTTTATTATTATTATAAAGTATTTTTATAAATGCCAGTTAAGATCGCAATAGCGGTCATTGACCCACATTTATTAAAGTTCATAACTTTGAAATCCAAAAATAAGCCTTGGTCAAGTCTTGAATCGTCATCTTTCGTGATCTTCAACATTTTTTCTAATGAAAAACGATACATGCTTCATTTGTTTTGATTCGCACGAAGAGATAATAAGGAAAGGGCAATGACCTCTATTGCCATCTTAACTGGCACTTACTAATAGATACCAGTGAAAATTTTTATTTGAAGTTACTCACTCTTTATCTTTCATTATTTCCTGGACGGGTCGTAACCTTAGTCGTTCTAGTTTCACATTTTGGAAAGGAAAAAGCCTACATAACCTGGAAGTGACCTCAACATCATAACAAAGGTCAACGTGACCCTTGTAATTGCAGTACTGCCACAGACTCCACAGTGTGGTGTTACGGTTAATACTACCAAAATATTTTTCTTTGTTTTTTAAGTAACTTTCTAAACCTTTATAATTGCATTTTAGAATACGTTTAACAAGGCTTATGGCTTCACTCGCTTCTTTCGGTGTCCTAAATTGTTTGGTTCCATACATATACAAGGGCTCGTTGAGAAAGTAAGTACTTGGACGCATATGATTTATCAAATCGGCTGTAAATGTAGATCCTGACCTCCATGTTGATACAGCTATACTAATCAGAGGCATTCCTCCGGTTTCTATGACGGAATTTTCTAAACCACGAAATCCCCATTGCCACAATGTATAGTTGTATGATTTGATTTTAAATCGCGCTTTGTTGATTAGTTTTGTAATGGTTGAGGAACTGTGGATTTCATCTTGTAGTGAAGAGAGGCTATTATCTTTGAGATCTGAGACACCAAAGAAATGTCTTTCATTTGTTAATTTAGGTATATTTTCCATTTTTATTGGAACTTCGGTATCGTCGTCTAGTACAAAAGAAATTTGTTTTATTCTCTCATTTCCATTCTCAACATTTAATTCAATCTCTCCATTCCTCTGGACCCTGATTGGTGCGAGATAGTAGGAGTTGCCAGTATATCGAATCTTAATATCAAAAATAAGCAGAATACTGGCAACAATTAGGAGACCGATGGTGTATTCCTTAAGTCGTCGCATCGTCTGTAAACAAGGACATTTTATACTATAATATGGTAGAATAATTTGTCCGTCAGCTATATCAACAAATATTTTGTTTTTGTAAATCAATGAATATTGACAAAGATAGACACATCAAAACTCAAGAGTGGGGGGCTCGATCATGACGTCAGAATTCGCTAAAAATTATACCAAGGCGTGACGTATTGGGAATTTTAAAAGCGTCGTATCTTCGACAGTTTAGGTTTACGTAACAAAAGAAAAAATACGGGTCAAATATTTTTTTTTAATCTACCTGACGGACTAATTAGATTTTATTTTGTCGTCTACCCTATTCACAAGTTAATAGGCCCCAAACTCAGCCCTAATGAATGCATGGGCAATGAATCATGCCCAAATGAATAGCACATCACTGGAATGGCCCCAAGTGCCCGGCAGCCCGTCTACCCGACTCCGGCAGCGATCGGGGCTATGGCGTGGCAAGAGGTGCGAAGAATCTCCGGTTGGGATCCGGTTGCCAATACCAGCGACTGAACCTGACAACATACAACACACGCACACTCCGGACCGACGAGAAGATGGCGGAACTCGAAGAAGAATTGAGCAGGCTGCGATGGAGTATTGTGGGGTTATCTGAAGTCCCAAGAGAGGGGGAGGACACGGTAATCCTGAAATCTGGCATCCTACTCTATTTCCGAGAGGGTGGCCGGCAGTCCCAGGGTGGTGTTGGGTTTATCGTCCATAAGTCCCTTGTGAACAACGTGGTGAAGACCGAGAGTGTGTCGACCAGGGTGGCGTACCTTATAGTCAGAGTATCCTCAAGATATTCACTTTTATTTAGACGGTCAATATCTGATGGCATTGTGCCTACTGTTTGGAAATCAGCTTTTATATCACCCCAACAAAAAAAGGGAACTAAAGACAAAATTGAAAATTATAGGCCAATCTCAAGCTTAAAGTATTGGAGCGCATAGTCTATAATCAGTTGTACAGCAGTGTGGAAAAATGGCTTGCAGCTTTCTGTATTATCTATGTTTGCAAGAATTCGCATACATTTCTTTTGTAGAATGAAAAGCCTATCTTTGTCTACACCACTTTGTTTTCCTTCGTTCAATCAAAGCATTTAACGCAATTGTAACCAACGAACACCCATCAATCGATTTGTTTGCAAGTAGCTTAGCGGCAATTAGTACTACCTTGTCTAAAACCTATGTTGTTTGTGATGAATTTTAATAGTTTCTTTTTTTCTTTATAAAGGGTGTAAAAAGACTCTTCACGAAGCCGAAAGGCACTTGTTCTCCCCATCATTGCGATCATTTTTTGTTCTACACCATACCTTCTAGTTACGGAGATATGGGGGGTCAAAGTTACAACTTTTTGACAAGTTTTTTTTGTAAAATTTTGACTTTAAACACCTCCACGACCCCCGTACTATTCAATCCATCCATCAGCACAATGTTTTAAGTGCGTTACATTGAGTTCTACTACAAAACATGATTTATTTAAACCTCAAAAAAAAAGTTGTTTCCCAGCAATATTTTTTGCGTAAAGTTACTTAGTTTGATGTACAGAATGCTTGGTTAACGGCTTTGTGATGAGGTGGTTTACACCCTGTATAAGTTACATTTTTGATAAGTGACTAGTAGTTTTATGATAAGACATGTATTATTATTAATTATGCTTAGATTTAAGTTTGTGCAACAATAGTTTAGTGCTAAATGTGGAGGCTTGTGAATGGCTTTTCGTAGACTGCCTTACTATATATGTTTGTATTGTTAGCTGTAAGCCACCCAAACACAATAAAATAAAATATTCCCTGAAGGTCATACAGGTCTACGCCCCGACCTCGGCACACCCCGTCGACAAAGTGGAGACCATGTATGAGGATATCTCTAAAGGCATGCATGGTTTCAAAACTCACTTCACCGTTGTCATCGAGGACTTCAACGCGAAACTGAAGAAACGAGACGGGGATGTGCTGCAGGTGGGGAAATTTGGAGTTGGCCGTCGGAATCACCGGGGTCACCAACTGGCTTTCCACTGTTGCACTGGAGGATGTCTTCAAGGTTCTGGACTGGAAAGGGCTAGGCATCAATATCAATAGCAAAAGCAGCGGCCGCCGAGTGCCATATCTCCTCTATTGTTGGAGAATCATCTGGGTTAGGTTAGAATAGTGACCATTGCGCGCGAAGGCGAGCGAGCGGAGCGAGCGTGCCGCGGCAGCGGCCGCCGAGTGCCATATCCCCCTCTATTGTTGGTTAATCATCTGGGTTAGGTTAGGTTAGAACAGTGACCATTAGCGCGCGAAGACGAGCGAGCGTGCCGCGGCAGCGGCCGCCGAGTGCCACATCTCCTCTATTGTTGGAGCATCATCTGGGTTAGGTTAGGTTAGGTTAGAACAGTGACCATTAGTGCGCATTACTTATTAATTACAGAATTTTGGCTGAAAATGAGAAAATATGAAAATTAGGTCAAATGAAAGTTAGCTCAACTGAACGTTATATTAAAACAGCATTATACAAGTTGAAAATTATTTTAAATAAACGTTATACTAAATGATATTAGAGTATAAGAACTGTTTTAGACTTTCACGGTTTTTCACTACACTTAAAGTACTTACGGGATTATATCCGTGATTTTCTTTCTTCTTCTTTTTTTTCGTGTGTTCTTTCTTTAAGTGTAGAGTATAAGAAGTTTATATTACATGTAACATTAGATCACATGAAGTTAGGTTATTTGTTTTTATAGCATATGAAAATTATATGATGTGAACGTTATTTCAAGTGAAAATATACTATCTGTTTTATAGCATATATTACACACCCCTAGGTGGACAGATGATCTGGGAATCCGCTGGATGCGAATCGCACGAGACCGGTCAATGTGGCGACACTTATGGGAGGCCTACGTCCAGCAGTAGACGTCTTTCGGCTGAAATGAGGTAGATACATGAGACACATAGGCTTACTTAAATAATGCTGTGAAGATTATTAAGTAAGTAATTAGTTAGATACATAATTAAGATGAGGCTCATGCTAAAATAAAAATTATTAATTATTAATCTTACAAAACTGTGATTTTTAATGTTTAGTTCCTGCTTCAAAGAGGCTTTATGTATCTATTTTAAAGATACATAAAGCCTCTGATGCTAACAAGGTTCATAATTAACAATAAATAATTTTTAATTACAAACCTTGTTTAATGATTAAAATACAATCCTGGTACCTAATTTTATTTAAGGACATGTCTTTATTTACATTGAAAGAAATATAGTTCTACCCCGAATGAAAGAAACCGTGTATATTTTTAATATCCATGGGTGGCGATTTTAGGATGTTTAACACATCCGTTTGAAAACAATAACATAATTCTACGTTTTCATAAAACATTGTTTTTAAATTCTATTTTATAAACTACTAAAGAAATGATCATCATCAATGAACATAACTTTTTTGTAGTACTTAACACCGCATTTTTTTTAAATTGTCTTCCTCAACTCTGCTCAAGATTTTGAGGCTTTTGTTGAAACTTGAATTCGTCAAAACGACACAATTGTTATGAAGATGAAGAAAATGCACATGACCATCTATGTTTTTTTTAAGAATAACAACTAACCTCGCCAACATGATCAAATTTAAATTATTAATTTAAAAAAGTGTTAACATGTAACTTGATTTGATTTTTATGAAATCGCATAGATGGCGCTGCTTTAAAATTGTCTTTATTTATACTACTAACATTCATTAAACTGTCTTTCTCTGCCCAAGTTACTTAAATGGTGTAGTTTTAATAGTGTAAAGCTAGATAATAGCATGGGTTACTCAAAAACAACATTTAAATATGCGTCGTTAGATTACACGCTGTCACAGAATGCGTAAGAAAAATAAAGATTCACAGCTCCTCCCCCGTAGGTGATAGCGTGATAATATGTAGCCTATATGTTGACCCGACCTCTTAGTAATATTCATGCAAAATTTGAAGTAAATCCATGTAGTACTTTTTGAGTTTATCCCGGACATACATACAGACAAACAAACAAAAATTCTAAAAACTATATTTTTGGCTTCGATATCGATTGTAGATCACGCCCCAAGTATTCTTTTAAAAAAATATTCGATGTACAGTTTTGACTTTCCTACGATTTATTATATGTATAGATTTTCTTCTTTCCTGCGTATAAAAGTATACATACATACTACATAAGGTATCATAGACATGTCTGACATGCTTTTATTTTAATGTCAGCGCGGCGTAGAAACAGTCATGTATCAGTTTTTCTAAGAAAATATAAAAAAAGAAAATATATATAAATACCATTATAAACTTCCTACGCTAATAAAACATTAAAGAAAAAAAATATAATTGTACACATAATTATTTCTAGAGCGGTTTGAACATAAATAACGCTGTCCTGTAAACCTCGGTTTTTGACATGTCTTTATTATAAATATACGTAGGGACCGTCGAAATAATTATGTCATCCGCCTTTTTTTGGCGGCGCGCGGCGGCCATCTTGGACTGATTTTTATCGAACAGGTAGCTAAGAACACTCCCGACTAATTCAACTTTCAAACAAAAGAAACAAAATCATAATGGGTTCATCCATTTGGGTGCCACGATGCCACAGACAGACACACACACACACAGACACGTCAAACTTATAACACCCCGTCGTTTTTGCGTCGGGGGTTAATAATACGGAACCCTGTTGTTCGTGTCTGCTGTAGAAACAATCTGCTCAAACGAAATGCCAGTGTGGAGCCATCTCAACATGTCTCATCTGCATTACTTGCCTGGAGATTGACAGAGCTGGTGGCGTACCATGACGTCTTAAAGCAAGATTGTTTTAATCTTATTCCAGAGTGAGAAAGAGATGGCGCTAGACGTTCTCTATAGCTCCGTCTCTTTCCCACTCTGGAATAAGATTAAAACAATCTTGCTTTATGACGTCATGGTTACCCCCCAGGTCCACGTAAAACTCCTTCCGGCCGTCTTCGGTCACGACGGCCAATCTCACTGGAAATCAACCATCGACGCGGGAAACATTACAGTGCATGGTGTGTTCCTTGTGTTTCGCAAGATGAGTAAATGAATATACGGACAGAGAGTTCACTTGTTGTTTTATTTCATTATCCACTAGTTATACAATTTTTTTATTTTTTTTTATTAGCCTGTATTGTCCCACTGTTGGGCAAAGGCCTTATACAATAACCTTGATTATTACATAGGTACTATTATAGTCATTTCACTACACTGTCTGACTCGGGTGGGTTTCACTGCGTGACTGCCCGCTTGTCGATATCGCCTGTAAATTTCCTATTATTACTTTGCAATTGATGACGCTGTGCGGCCCCTACAGTGCACAAGTGTGTGCGCAAACACAGGTGCACTTTCTCGTCCTATACTCGCATAGTCCGATTGGACAGCAATTCGACACGACCGGAGAGAGATCAGAGGCCCTACTCTGTAACGTTTCGAACGTATATTCGGATCCATCCGTCTCTCTCACTCGCACTCGTCTGCAGACGTGCGCGATAGAGACGGATAGATCCGAATAAAGGGACGAAGCGTTAGGGAGTAGGGCGTCAGGCGCAGGACCAACGGCTAAACGTGCTCTCCAAGGTACGGACGAAACTCGATACGCAGTGAGCAGTGATGATCACCTATCCACGGACCAATTTCGAAGACCATGATTATAGAACCGTGGGGTGTGAGAATATTGATTTTCCTAAAAGTATTTATTTATACACTGTGCTAAGTCACATCTACAACATGCGATTTAATAGAAGTACCATCATTTAGTATAATATCCATTCTATAAAACTTATACATATAAGTTATTATAACTTGTACAAATATTTTTCATGGAAAGTAACTCCACGCCATAAACAGAACAAATAATATATTTTCAAAACAGTTGTATTTAAACATAGCGTTCTTTCTGAGGCTATAATTATTATCATTCTAAAATTAAAACTTTTGCATAGGCATCTCTCTGTTAATTTTTTTATTTTTTTAGGGCCACTTGGATGTTGTATTTATTATTCTTATTACACCAAAAAACGGTAACCATTTTATTGTAGTTTAAAACGAAATATTACACATACGATTGTGGAGGCAGAGATAACTACTCGTATATCGCATGCATTTCACAATTTTACGGTTTCACTTCGACTGATTATAATCTACAGAAAATAGTGCGTTATATTGTAAGCAGTGTGTTCAGTTGACAATATTTCGACATTTTCTCGCTAGATAGATTACAATCTAACTGTTTTTACAATTTTACATACACAACTCCAGTACTCCCCCTATACACCACGAATGTCGAAACCTGTAATTAGTGCAGAGAAAACGATGAATACGGAAGCGACTCCAATTCCAAGTCATACACAAATAAAACCACCTTTGTCGCGTAATACTTTTGTGCACGCAGGGTCGCCAATGTCACAAACGGACTCTGGTTCAGGACAGTCAAAACAGCGAATAAGCCAGCTGGAAATGAAATCCCGAACGACTTTGGCAGACGAAGTTCAGGCTCCTGGCGAATGGAAAAACGGAAATACAACGGAAGAATGGAAAGTAGGTATTAGGTAGTTCAGAAGAAAAGGTATCAGAAGGTAAAACAGAAACGTGGGAAGATAAAGTGACGCAGCCGTCACTGATACCGTTGTTTATCAACGTTGACAAGTTTACTACCCACCAAATTAAATCAAAGCATTTTTTTGCGTGAATATCGGTAGGTAGGTACATGAGGTAATAATACATACAAAGTTCTGTATGCCATATCCTACAATAATAGGTGTGCAAATATCTATTACAGTAAAAAATAATAAATGTTACATTCATCATCATCATCAGGCTATTAATGTTCCCACTGCTGGGACACAGGCCTCCTCTCTATTAGAGGGAATGGGCTATAATCCACCACGCGGGCCCAGTGTGGATATAATAGAATAGAATAATCATTTATTCGTTAATGGACAACAGCAACACAATGGAGCAGCACATAGAGATACATTATAAGAACAAACAGCTTAACAATTAATTAAAACAGCTCAACTGCGCTGAGCATGCCCAAAACGAAAGGGTAACCAACGCATATGCTGGATGTAAAACACTCAGCGCTGGTTTTCAGTAGGCCCCCCGCAGTGACACACGGATGAGAGTAGTAGGTAGGGATTGGTAGATGTCACATGTCTTCGAATTTTGTAGTTCTAGGATATGCCGGTTTCCTCACGATGTTTTCCTTCACCGTTTTGAGAGCAGTTGTGATTGAATAAATTACTCAAAGTAATGTTACATTAATCGTTGCATATTTAACCATAGCAAATATTAATAATATGTTAATGGTACTGGTACCATTAAATAGTACATTATAATAACAGTGATCATCACGAAAGTCTGGCAATTGAAGGACGCCGCTGTTTACCTTCCATGAAAAAAATAACACCGTATATTTCCTTACCCTTGATATTTCTCACCCCTATAACTTTTTCCTACACATACCAGCTATCCTATATCCTAAGCAAAACCTATACATATACAGGTGTATGGGCAGGTGCCCACATAGAAGCGAAGTTACCGAATCGCACCTACCCGATCCAAATAGATTGAACTGGAAAATATCCAATGCAAATATACTCCAGTATTCTTTATACATAAGAATGGATGCGGCATTATGAATTGAACCGGTTCTGGAATTTGTAGGTTATGGTACTTACCTGCTGCACTTAGCTGTTTGAAATACCTATTCACTAGCCTTTTTTTCGGATGGGAAATCATCAAATGACTCCTCCCGCTCTGGACAGAGCAGGAGGCAGTGTCAAACTTTTGCTGACTAAAACCAATCCATGTTCTTTCTTCTCATAGGTCACCGTCCACAGGCCCGCGCCTACGGTGGCCGCGGGCCACCACGCGACCCCCGAAGCCCGCGTGGAGCGTCTCCCGCGGCGGCAGGGACAAGATGTTATGCTCCCATGACATGACTGCTTTGCAGTAGGTGGTGACGGCTTCCCATTCCCGCTCGTTCCGGACCATAGATTAAACCAGGGTCGGACGCGAGAGGTCGCTGTTGCCTGCACCTATTTACTTGACTATCAGCATTTTCGTGTCGTTTGCTATTTTTTCACTTTAATGCTTTACATGTAACTCAACTCAACTCAACTCAACTCAAAGCATTTATTTCAATTAGACCATTACGGCACTTTTGAATGTCAGAAATACAAAGAAAAATCAAAGCTACAGTCACAGTCACAAGGCATAATAACTTGAGAAAGTACTGTAGTTGCCCATTCCCTAGCGTAGATCTCTATGGAGAAGAACGGGCAAGAAACTCCATGGACACTCTTTTAAATCAAAATATTGTTACAAAATCTTGGTTACATCATTCATGTTGGATTAAACATATATGTGGGAACGATGTACAAAGACGTGCACATTAAGAGCGTCCAGAGAAAAGATTAAATCAACATCATAAAAATAAAGTAATTAAAATTAACCGTGGCAGCTAAGAGATGACCAGTCTCAACTGACAGCGCCCGTTCACGAACATGACGCATGTATCAGCACCATTCAGCTCAACCATATTGAAGGGAACTAAATGACCCGACACACCCGCCACCATCACCGAGACATTTGAGTGAGCATGACATTCTCTCAGCCGCCAAGGCTTATTCAAGTCAAAAAAAAATAAAATAACTAGATGTAAATGGTGGCTTTACAGTGCATAGTACTCACACATGCGCTATGAAGTTATATAATACTAATATATGGAATCTATACAATGCAAGGATCTTTTTTACAATCTTCTGCAGCTTCCACAATAACTAAACTGGGAATCAATTGGTTTGCCCCTATGGTTGTGGAGCAGGACCAGCATTGAGCCAAGCATTTTTATCAGCAATGTAATCCCCCAACTTATAATATGCTTGCCTACATAGTGTGCGTTTTATACAAGATTTAAACTTTGTCTCATTCAGTTGAAGAATGTGGGGAGGGATTTTATTGTAACATTTTAAACAGTACCCCATGAAAGTTGAATCTACTTTAGCAAGCCTGAAACCTGGCTGAACTAGTTGATCCCTATTTCTAGTACTATAGTGATGTCTGTCACCTCTTTTACTGAATAGGATTACGCCTTCAATTACTAAGCATTTATGATTTTTCAGCATTTATAAAGTACATAATATATAATGCTGTAAACTTAAAATCTTGATGGAAAAATCTGAAAAAGTTCTACACACAAATAGGCAAATCAAAGCGCAAACCTTGTCTAGTTTAACTGTACTGGGAATGATATAATAAGACTGAAATAATACTGAAACTTAGAGATTTATAAAGTAGACATACATCCTACGTGTAATACCAAAGCTGGTGTAGCTTCAAAACTCTGTCCCACCTAGACGAAGTGGCATCAAGAAAGGTGTTCTACTTGAAAATCTCCTTAGACGAGACACTTCGAGCTCTCTGAAAACTAAAACTAAATAATTTATCATCGCACCGTTTTCCTCGTTTCGTAGCTCCGAAGTAATTGCGAGCTAGCGCCCTGGACGTAGAGAAAGGGGTAAAATTTGAGTCACGCGCCAACTAAACGTAGGGAGTCCTCATAAATATTGTAATCAGACGAACGCACTGTACCTTTCCACTGAAATTTATTTAAATTCACCCTCTTACGTATTCCTCAGTTTTTATAGAACCTATGCTAAGTATTCTTTCTTATGGATAATCGTAAGATTGAGGGCGGTTTCTTAAAAGATTTCTTTCAATACGATTGTATATTACAGTCGCAAGGCCCTGCCTTTTTGTCCAATTGTTGGGGAAGTGTCTCTTCTATTTTTAAGAAGAAACGTGAACTCATCACCACTTCAGAGGGCTTTCACATTTTTTTTTGTATTTGAGTGTTTTAAACAGTCTACGACAAGAGAAAATGTGATATTTATTTTGAGCACTCGATAACTACCTAAATAATTAAACTTTCTCGGGCATATTTTTTTTAATTTTGTGGCCTTAACCATAATCACACATCTAAATTCTCATGTCTGATGTGTGATTATAGTTTAGGTATGGCCGAAAAAGGTTGTGCTATTTGTATTAACCACTGTTCTCAAAACGGTGAAGGAAAACATCGGCATGTCCTAGAATATTCGAAGCCATGTGACGTCTACCAATTCGCACTGGACCCGCGCGGTGGATTCCCCATTCCCTCTCATAGACGCCTGTGTCCCAGCAGTGGGAACATTAATAGACTGACAATGACGAAGATGAATCATTAAATCGTCAATACAACCCTCTAAGTTAATTTAATCCCATTGAATGATGTTTTCATGAAATAGTCGTCCCTGTAATGGTAGGAAGGACACCTGACCCCGTATTCACAACGCTACTATTCGATTTCGATTCGGGAAGTCGTATGTCTATCTCGCTCGTTATCGTTATGCCGAAAAAGGATAGACATACGACTAGTCGAATCAAAATTCATTACTAGCGTTTGTGAATACAGGGGCTGATGCGGAGACCTCAGATCGCCAGCTAGACGGGCCAACGACCTTGAAAAGGTGCCTGGGATAGATTGGATGCAAAAGTCGGCGGATAGGGTCTTATGGTGTAGCTTGGGAGAGGTCTATGTCCAGCTGTGGAGTGGAGTGCCTGGGCAAGCACAAAGAGGCAAGCCAAGCTTATGGGCTTTTATGATAGGTACCGCCACTGCATTGAATAGGGTAATTCCTACTAATATTATAAATGCGAAAGGTTGTGAGTATGGATGGATGTTTGTTACTCTTTCACGCAAAAACTACTGAACGGATTTGAATCAAATTTAGCACACTTTTTATCCCGGTACTAAGATCCCATGCGTCAATTTAAAACTAGTGATACCATAAAACAATAATTCCAAAACACCAATCTCTAAAAAAAAGTTAATTTGGGCCTAAAAACCCGATTTATTTTCAATTAATTGTCAAATAAGAGTTTTAGTTGCTTTGAAATCAATAAATAGTTGAATTATTGAGTTGACCAAATTGTGACGTCACAGCGTGTTATTGCCATAGAAAATCTATGAGAGAATACGCGTTTTGGCAGCTCTTAAAAAGCATGTCATTTTATTGGTGTGTCATCTGATTTATTATCTACCTGAATCATGATTCTGCAAGAGGCACGTTATTCGTCTCCATAATTCCAGCTCCTGGTACCATTTAATTAACAAAATTAAACGTGTCTCCTCATAAATCCGCATCCTACACGAACACGCACTTAACATTTAAAATGTACGACAGTATTAGGTAGGTACTGAAAATATGTCTAATTTAAATAGTAACGTCGTTTGTGCTAGTTTCCATAGTTTATATCAAGTGTTAGACTAAGGTGTGACTACATGGAGCTAACACGATGCATCCGTGCTATGGTATTGTACGTAATAATTATGATAAAACGCATCAAAACTCGGGAGTCAGAACGCACTAAATATTATATATTATTTATATTATATACCAAGGCGTGACGTCTAAAGGATTTTAAAAGCGTTCAATTCAATTCAATTTTATTCAAGAACAATTTACATTGTGTTTGAAATCTTAATCTAAAAATAAATGAATAACAAAATATACGTTAGTTCAGATTATAAAACTTACACAAAATTATAGAAAATACTACAAAAATCAAAAACAATACAAAGAAATCAATACAAATGTCTCAATCAAAATGACGGGATTGTAATTTACACAAAGGATCACATTCAATGTACGGTTGAAGAACCAGATACAGAGGGTGCTAATTTCCTCTTATTAAAGGTAGGCACAAACATATGTATACTAGCAGCCTATAGGTCTCCCTCAATCTACCGTATTGATGGCTTTCTAAACTCACTTGAAAACGTTATTAGTAAAATAAAAAGAAAAACGATTATTCTCACTGGAGACATGAATATAGACATAAAAGCGAACAACTCAGACAGAAATAGTGCATCCTACCTCAACCTAACCGCAGAACTGGGCCTCCTGCCTGGTCATACATACCCAACAAGACTACACAACTGTCTTGATCACCTCATGATAAATGCCTCAAATGATTCGACCGTGGTGGTGATGGATTCCACTGTAACCGACCACGCCTCTGTACTATTATGCTTAAATAAGGAGCCATGTAAAACTAATAAGATTAAATCAACTACAAAATTAAATATCGAAGCTACGGTTGAACACTTAAAAAATACCGATTTCTCATTTATAACAAAAGACGCCGATGCAAATGAGGCGACTACACTTTTTGTAGATTGTTTGATGACTGCAATTTCTCTACACACAAAAGTTATTACTGTGCCCAACCGTAAGTTAATCATCAAGCCTTGGATAACTCCAGGCTTATTACGGTGCATTAGACATAGGCATAATCTTCATAAAGATGTTTTAAAAAACCCAACAAATACCACACTGGAGATTTCTTATAAACGATACCGTAACCACTGCAATCTACTACTTAGAAAGTTGAGAACACATCATGAAAAATCTGCTTTAAAATCTTCACAAACAAGCAAGGAAACATGGAGCATAATCAAATCCATTACAAACCAAAATGAAAAAAAAACAGTAGCGACTGAATTACTGCCTGTTACAAAGGATGCATCGAAAGAAATTGAGACCATAAATAAGTATTTTTCTGGTATAGGTAAAGAACTTGCTGATACTATCACCCAAAACCGAAGATCCCAACCCGCACCATATAAATTCAACTCACTGCCAACACATAATTCGATTGTTTTACTCTCCCCTGACGAGGCGGAAGTCGAATCTGTAGTTAACAATCTAAAAACAGACTGCGCTGCAGGGTGGGACTCTATCTCAGCAATGTTACTTAAAGCGGGCAAAGCAATTTTTATACCCCAGATCACCAAACTCATTGGGATCTGCTTTGAGCAGGGAGTCTTCCCCAATGTCTTTAAGAAATCTCTTATCACGCCAGTTCACAAGGGTGGGAACCGTGACGAAGTCAAGAATTACAGACCCATATCAGTCTTACCGACACTGTCAAAAATACTCGAAAAGATATTGAATACTAGACTCGTTAGTTTTTTAGATAAAAACAATATACTTTCTGAAGGTCAGTTCGGTTTTAGGTCTGGGAAAAGCACAGAAGAGGCGGTTGGTCAACTAGTTAATCACGTTGTTGCAAAGGTCGATGCTAAACAGAAATGCATAGGAGTTTTTCTCGACCTGGCGAAGGCCTTTGACACCGTCTCTATTCCCACTCTTGTGGCTAAACTAGACCACATAGGAATCCGGGGAGAAGCTCTCAGCATATTCTCGGAGTTTCTGAGCGATAGGACACAAAGGGTAAAGATAGGTGGAATCGTCAGTAGCGAAGAAAACGTTACGTGCGGTGTGCCGCAGGGCAGTGCCCTCTCCCCGAGTCTCTTCCTGGTATATGTAAACGATCTGTGTCAGCAACAACTTTTTAAAGGTAGAATATTTAGCTACGCTGATGACACCGCGCTCATATTTCACGGAGAGACTTGGGAGGAGGCGCAGCGTGTGGCTGAGCTGGGACTCTGTAAAGTCAGTAACTGGCTGGAAGAAAACCTACTTACCCTTAACATTGCCAAAACTTCATACCTGCAGTTCAGGTTTGCCAATACCGCGCCAGTGGCAGTAACCCTTAAGGTACATTCCTGCGATTTTCCTGGAAATGGGCTCCAGTGCTCATGCCTCACTATATCACAAACAACAAACATGAAATACTTAGGTGTGGTACTGGACGAAAAATTGAGTTGGCGGCCCCAAGTCGAATTAACTGCCTCTAGAGTGAGGAAACTTATTTGGGCATTTAAGAAACTTCGACTTGTGGCTGATTTTGATCTTCTTCGCACTCTATACTTCTCTTTAGCCCAATCCATTATTGGTTACTGTATTACGGTGTGGGGAGAGGAGCCTGTAAAACAATTATGATCCGCCTTGAAAGAGCCCAAAGATCATTGCTCAAAGTCATGACCTTCAAACCATACCGCTTCCCGACTGTAACTTTATACAAAAATTGCACAGTGCTTACAGTAAGACAGCTATATGTTCTCAACACCACATTGAAGCAACACATAATCACACCTATAAACAACAGTTACAAAAGTAAACGAACAGTCACTAATGTTTGTAAATATGTGAAATGTAAGACTGCCTCAGCTAGAAGGCAACATCTTTTTCTTGCTACGCATATCTATAATAAGATAAACAAGGCCCTAATTATTAACCCATTTCCTAAAAATGAAATTAAAAAGAAAATAAACACCTTTCTACAAACACTAGATTACATACATACAGAAAACTTAATAACATAAACCCGGCAATTACCATTATTAACATGCACGATAAATATATAAATACCACGACACACCCGACACTCACACACACGCATACATACAGACCCACGCACACACACACACAAACACACACACACACACAAACACACACACACACAAACACACACACACACTTACATACAGACCCACACACAAACCCATATGTCACAAGCAGATATAGTATAATGTAAAATTGTTTAAATCTTATTGCATAATTTCTGTGTAAAATTACTGGGAGAAGACACTGATTCCTGTAACACAGGTTACAACCTAGCGCAGGAGTCAGGGTTTCCATATAATAATGTAACATACTTTTATGTCAATAAAGATTATTATTATTATTATTATTAATACCAATAAAAATTCAAAAACATTACGCCTACATGAATAAAAAAACAACAATATAACAATATTATTACCCAGTTTCACATAAACTGATATCTATAAAATTAAGAAGTGGATAATTATGTCATCGTGTATCGAATACAGACATTTCTCCACGTCTTGACTTAAATGAGCTTTTATAAATTTTAGTTTTTAAGTCCAATGGCAACCTGTTAAACATCCGCACTGCTTGATATTGAGCACTATGTTGGACAATATTAAGTTGGGGTAACATAAATATCACGTGTATTAACCCCGACGGGTTTGGCATAGGTTTTACGTACTACAGCCACAATAGAATAGACAAAAAAAAAGTCCAATTCGTCCGACAGTTAGATTATCAAAAAACATTTGCCCCGTATTTCTTCTTTTGTTATGTAAACCAAAATTGACGAAGATACGACGCTTTTAAAAATCACAATACGTCACGCCTTGGTAGGTATAATTTTTAGTGCGTTCTAACGTCACGAGTCCCTACTTCTGAGTTTTGATGCGATTCATCTTAGTCAATATTCATTGATTTACAAAAACAAAAAATACGCGTCCATTACTTTCCAATAGTCTAACTGACGTTTACGTAACAAAAGAAAAAATACGGCTCAAATACTTTTTGAGAAACTTTATCAGACGGAATTCGTTTTCTTTGTCGGCTACTCGTATAATAGTTACAGCAAAACTGCAAAAAAAAAGTCTACCTTTCCAGATTTAAATACCTTCAGAGTTAGCCAGCAGCATCCTATCCACATCCTAAGTCTGTCTTCTCAGAAACATTGTTCGGGAGAGTTCCCACACACACATATTTATTGTATTTCAAACGTGTTTCGCGTAGTTTTCGAGATTCACGCAACTTCACGCAAGTAGATAATTTAAGTACAAGGTTTGTGAAATGCTATAACGTAGGTATTGCTTTGTTATTTTATAAGATATTTAAACATAATCTATTTGTTTGAGTATTTCTACGAATTGAAGCTTGAAGCGCGTACTAGTAGTTCTAGGATTGTTTGCACTTACTACTTACCTAGATACTTCTGATAAGAAATACTTCTAAGTTATCAAACATTCATCACCTGCCTAGCCTTGTCCCAACTATGTTGGGGTCGGCTTCCAGTCTAACCGGATGCAGCTGAAAACCAGTATTTTACATGGAGCGACTGCCTATCTGACCTCAACAACCCATTTAGTACTGGGTAATACGATACCCCTTGGTAAGACTGGTTGTCAGACTTTTTGTGTCTGTATAGTGTCTCTTTGTTATAACTATTGAAATAACAGCTTGAGTCCTTGCTATAAAAATATAATTATACGGTACTAACAACAAAAACACTTTTTTATCTGTCTGTTGGTTCCGGTTAATCTCCAAAACGGCTGGACCGATTTTGACAGGACTTTTATTGGCAGAAGCTGATGTTAAACGATCTACCAGACTCACTTTTATTTTAGAAAAATGATTAGTGCTTCGAGAAAAAAAAAATGTAAGTATTTTATTGGTTTCTGTAAAGCAATGAACATTGACAAAGATTGGGGACTCGTGACGTCAGAACGCACTAAAAATTATACAACGGCGTGACGTATTGATAATTTTAAAAGCGTCGCATCTTCGTCAATTTTGGTTTACGCAACAAGTAGTTTTCAATAATCAAATTGACGAACTAATTAGATTTTTTCAGTTTACAAGCCTATTGTTAACAAGATCTGATTATAAAGAGGAGGTAACGCGAACGAAGGTCACGAACAACAGGTAGTACCTAGTGTATCTACCCTAAAAATATAAAAAAAAAACAGGAGAAGTGGCAAAGCGGCGTGTCGGTGTCCGCGCGACTGGCAAAAGAGGCCCAGTCATAAGCAAATGGCTATACTATTTTTCAATAAATACATTGCTCCTCAACCACTACCTAAGTTTATCGCTAAGTGACTGGACAAGCAATGTAAAAATCACCAAACCATAGTTCAATAAGCGGATGCATCGCGTAGTGCGGCCGCTGCTTCTTACGACAAGTTCGTGATGTGCCGATGTTTTTGTGTGGGTAAGTTGTGCATGGCAAATACACGATGTGTTTGATGGCATAAGGTTTATAATTATGTAGGTACTACGTTCTGTTTTAAGAAATTCGGGTGTGTGCGCGACTGCGTATCTTTTGCTTTTCCTGAACTGCATGTGTGTGGTAGGGGCAAAGTGGAGACACAGGGTTTCGATACATTTTCGTCTAACGGGCATATCCCTTCTTTATTATATCTATAGTATCTACATAAGATGTCATTATTATAATAATAACTAGTCTTAACAGACAACATTTCTAGGGACTTTCTGAAGACATCCGCAAGAAAGGCAGGGCAAAGGTACATTGGTACATTACTTGCAGAACGGATGGATGGGACGAAAAGTTATGGAGTGGCGACCCCGAACCGGAAGACGATGCGTTGGAAGACCTCCCACTAGGTGGACCGATGACCTGGTGAAGGTTGCGGGAATCAGCTGGATGCGAGCCGCACGGGTCCGGTCAATGTGGCAACACTTGGGGGAGGCATTATGTCCAGCAATTGACGTCTTTCGGCTGAAATGAGGTTAGGAACAAAACTTGCGCACTGTGATAGTGTGTTGAACATACTAAATGTATATGTCACCGTGTAAAACCAGTTAGGTAGATTGTACCATATCTAGCAAGATTGTGACTCTCGAAAGATTGTCAACCGAACATACTGCTTACAATTTAACGCATTTATTAACTATCGAAGTGAAACCGTAAAATTGTGAAACACACCTCGCGCGCTGTGGAGGGGTAAATAAATAAAATAAAAAGGTAATGCACCATGTGCAGCAGTGGACGTCTTTCAGCTGAAATGATAAACGAAGGCCGACTCTTCACAGACAAAATTTCTAGGGACCCATCAAAAGCATTAGGTAACATTTTAGAAGAGACAATTCGAGACGTCTCGAATGTGCGCCACTGTACTGTACCTACTTAGGTACTTACATTATAATTCAGAATGTAATGGCGCAATGAAAACACTTTTCTACGTTAGTAGGTAAATCACATGGTAATCTTATTCAGAATGTCTAATGTACTTATGTACATTGTATTCAGAAAAAAAAGATAAATTTGGTTTTGTAAAAGTTACAATAAGAGTATCAAAAAAAATGTTGCCATAGGAACAAACTTCATTTGCTTGCCCTTATCCCTATTCATTTAGGGTCGGTGCAATATGTTTTCTTCTTTCATACTTTTCTATTTTTCGTCATCAGACACTTCTTTTCTTGCCACGTCATTCTTAACAAAGTCTATCCATGGTTTCTTTGGTCTTCCTGTACTCATACCCATCCACATTCATACTCAAAACTTTTTTCAGGACATTTTCCTCATTCCTCCGCATCACATACCCATTCTACGTCAACTGATTACCACACAACTTTTCAGCCACCGGCGCCGCTTTTTCAGACTTTCACTTATATACTTACTCATTTCTTTCTATATCCATTCTCGTAACAGGAGACATCCCCCTTAGCATAGTAAACCTTGTTTATACTATGCCTTTAGCATTCTCATCTCCGCGACATGCACGTGTAAATCTGACATAGGTCGGTGACCACCAGCACAATGCTAAAATAAATATTCCTTTGCCCGAAAAATATAAAATCTCATAATATTCCGCTAAAATAGGTACGCGGACCCTACTAGACAGTTCAATAGACCCCGAAGGGACTAACATGAAAGGGATTTATTCATATAATCACAAATTAATAGGTCACTCTACCAAATGTCGGTAAAGCAGTTAAAAGTGGCTTTGGAAATTGGGACGGCTTCGCATTAAAACCGTCATGGCGGTGGAGGTCAAAATTTCATTTTCCCTAATGAATAATATTCTCGCATTGCGGTCATATATCTCAGGATTCGTGAAATAATATCCACTTTGTGATCCGTTTGAACGAGCTAGTGGTTAGGCGAGTAGAGTGAAGGGAATGGCGTGGCGAGATAAAGGAATTAGTGTAGAATTAAATTAGTTCTTGGCTGATAGATAACTCATAAGTTTTAACTCAAATTGCTCTGACATTGAGTGGTTTTAGTTCAGATGTTTGGTTACTCTTCGACCCTAATTTTTGATGAATGAACCCCGTTTGACGACCTCTCTTACACAAAAGCTACTAAGAACTTTTGAAGGGTTCAAACTTGAGACGCGTTAGTTACTCAGAACTGAAAGTTTAATTGTTCAAACACGTACCGTACTATACATCGGCGGTTATAATAACTGTCCGAAAAATAAATTCTCAAAACATACCTACTTAAGTATGACCACCATAAAATTCTTGTGCCCACTTGCCAACAGTATTTTATATTGGGCGAGCACTAAGCTCATTCAAACAGGTCTAAAGTGAGACTAATGTTTCGTATCTTAATAGGAATCTTGGTCTCATAATGTCCAAGTCATCAGCGTTTTCCGAAAATATCCTTCTTAAAGACCATCACCCCAGTTTTTGCTGATTGCTTCATTTTTTTAATAACCTCTCTTCGTTTCTATTTGAATTGAGTCCCGTAATTGGGTGAAAACTGAGAACAGAATGGTAAGATGGAATTGGGGTGGTGTTTAGGGTCCCCATGTGAATTAACAAGATCAAACCTAATTAAAGATAAATTGGTTTCTTGGAGAAGGTATCGATAGGCCGTAAGGGGGATACCTAAGTACTTGTACCGAGAGCTCGAGGCAAGGTAATAAAAGCCACACATTTTTCACGTCATGTCGATAAAGGTTAAACAATGCTTGTAAGCAGATACTAGTCGATTCGCAGATCGGTGACCAGGACCACCCATTACAAAGGATGACTCACGCTAGATCGCGCCGGGTCCGAGCCGAGGGTCGACCGCGCAATTTTGTGTGGACACACTCAAGCAATCCGAACGAGCCGCTACCGAGCAACGAATAATAGATTGTGCTATGGCCGACACTCCGCTCGGACACAGCACGGTCTAGCGTAGGTCATCCGTAAATCTAATAAACGGGACCCATCTTATTACACTCCAGTTATCATTAGTAAATCAATCCTACACTACGTTTTAGTAGTCAGTAAGTGTAAAAATCTGACAGCCGTAGTCTTCCAGGGCAAGCACGTATCCAGAATTTTAGTTCGGGGACAAACATTGAAACAACCATGAGAACGGGGCATGGGCGCCGGCACAATTTTTCCCAGGGAATTCCATGAAAACAGCTCGAAATTTTTTGCACTCTAAATCGGATAATTATATTAGATTCAAGATTCAAGTAACTTGGCCGATCTATCTAGAAAAGCCCATCAATGAAAAAAAAGTAGGATTCGAAAAGCGAGCGCAGCGAGCTTGAACATTTTTGCATCCACCTCGAATTTGATAGGTTTACTTTTCTCCTAAGAAATACGCTATTCTGCCTATTTTTTTAAGCTTAATTTATCACAAAATATACACGCTCGTATATTTTGTGATAAATTAAGTCAATTTTGTTATTAGGGACACTCAGAAAGTAAATAGGAGCACGAGCGAGCGAAGCGAGCTCAAACATTTTTACTTTATGGTTCGAATGGTTGGTTTTTTCTATGTAGGTATTTTCTTTTCCGTTACGGCACCCTGCACCCTGTGGAACTGTGTAAAAAATCGTTGTAATCACTGTACTATAATTCACGTACTTAGCAGTGGTTATGATCCCGTTTAGTTTCTGTCAGATCTCGGGGGGGGGGGATAAATCCCAACTATCCCCCCCTCCCCTTGTATACGTGCCTGTTCCAGGGGTATCGTTTTTAGGGTTCCGTAGCCAAATGGCAAAAAACGGAACTCTTATGGATCCGTCATGTCTGTCCGTCCGTATGTCATTGCCACTTTTTTCCGAAACTATAAGAATTAGAATTATTATTATCATGAAACTTGGTAACTAAGTAGATGTATTCTGTGAACCGCATTAAGATTTTCACAAAAAAAAGAACAATAAATTTTTGGGGTTCCCCATAGAACTGAAACCCTGGCATGGGATAAACAAGGAAGGTAAAGTCGCACGCTTATTATTAAAGCGACCGAATTAAAAAAACAAGTTTTTTGGCAAATCGCAAAAAACGTTTTGCAATTAGGACTTCGGTTGTTTAGTTGGACATAAATGTTACAAGATGTTTGTTAGTTGCATAGTAATTTTTATTTTTTTTATGATACATTATGAACCACATATTTGTCTGAAACTTAAATTTCAATGGAGAAGACCGTTAGAAGCTAATTGTAGATGGCGCCACCATAGCTGGTCTCAATCTGACCAATGAGGTCAAGGTATTTTAAAATATGAAATGACATTCCTTGATTTTCAACCAATGACGATGCTTGGAACCAGCTATGCTAGCGCCATTAGTTCCACAGTGTGCCCCATTGAATAAATACTATTTATTTTGTTTATTGTAGACTGTCAAAATTGTTTTTGTAGTTTTAGGTCTATATAATACTAAGAAGCAGTAATGCTAAAATGATAAAGACCTAATTAGTTTTAAGTTGGTTTATTATTTAATTCAAATAGGTACTACTTGGCTGTATATGTAAGGTTTAAGTCTCATTATTACTAAAATTATAACACATTTTTGTAGTTACGGTTTTAAATGAAAAAATAGAGATCAACATTATGGAACAAGTTTGTATTAAAACTATCAAAAAATGAACAATGTTTTACTAAGGCACCTAAAACAATCAAAAAATGTTATTTTCATTTTCATCCTCACTACACGAATTAATGTCTAAGAATTTGATACTTAACTTTTATTCTGACTTTTAAGATTCCATTCTGTACAAATAAAAGATGACTCCGCCGTCTTCATCTTATATTTTTACAGAATGGAATCATAACAGTCAGAATTAAAGTAAATATTATTTAATTTGAACTTAGCTCTTGTTTTCCTGTGTATGCTACCTGGGCCTCGATTCTGCTATTACAATAGTGTCAGAGTATTCGATCATTGATTTCATAATGACCAAGTTCTGTTAAATTTTGACAAGTTTGTTAATTCTACTATCATAATGGCACCATTATGACTTCTCAATGAACAACCACTGACACTCCATTGAAAGAAATGTCATAGAATATTAATCTCGTACATGAAATCTGGCATGAATAAATGTTCGCATTTAGTAGTAGTTTTCGAAAACCATTTGTACTAAGGGTTTTATAATAATGACAATACGACAATGCCATTAAAACACAATTTTATTACGAGACCATTGACCGACCATTGTGAATTTAGCAGATTACGAACTTTAAGCAAAATGACAATGGGATGAGAATGGAATCGTGTTGGAGTGACGAATTTGTTGAAATAGCAGAATTAGGCCCCTGGACATCAGCACTTTGAGTTGGAATAATATTGGTGTCATTTTCGGGCTCTTTATCACTACAAATAGTCTGTTAACAACAAAAGGAGATTTAGTCAGTAAATTGCAGGGCCCTGTTTCATAAACGTGACAAATATGTCCGATTGCGACAGGTAAATAGTTGACAAAATAGTCAAGTGTCAATCGCGTTTCATAAAGGTCCACCACAATTGTCAGTTTTAAAATGTCAGTATTTATGAAAATTGTCAAGACTTTTTTGTCATGGTTATCGACATAATTGTCGTAAATTGCGACAAATATGTCACATTATTCATTTTATTTAAAATTATATATGGCAGTATGAGGGTAGCAATAAATGTTTGTCTTATATTATTATAATTTAGACTAGCATTCTAGGATTTGTTCGGTTTTATTTATTTATTCATGTACTTACACACAAAATACTACTTTGTTGGTTTTAGTACTTGCAACAAGTAAAATGGACACGAAAATAATAATTTTGGACCTACATGCTTTTCTATGTATAAATGTGGAGTCAACCACGTCAAAAGTAAAGTTTGCCCTTGTCCTAAATAGGTAGGTACTCGACGGCGCCGACGTATTGGTTGAACTAAATATGCTTCATCGCTGTTGCTACTATTGTCTGTCGATGTTAGCACCATTTCACTGGTAATACGTTAGTGAGAAGTAGCCGCTGACATTGGATGAGGTCGCCTGTCAGAAATTTCCGACAACTCCACAAATTTGTCAACTTGTAATTACAATTTTGTGTTTCATAAAACAAATATGTCAAGTTTTTCGCGACAAATTGTCACCTTTGAAAATTTTAATGAAACAGAAATATGTCAAAATGTCGCAAAAATTTGACATAATTGTAATTTTTCCACCACGACTTATTTGTCATAGGTAATGAAACGAAAAATTGACAAAATGTCGTATTATCACCTGTCACCTGTCGACTGTCATTGTCACTTAAATGAAACAGGGTCCTTGTAGATAAAGAAAGAGAACATAAAAACAATTCAATGATTTTTACATACCCGGACATCAACATTTTGATTAAGGAAATCTACCAGACTCTGATGGAAATTAAAACCACAAATAGCAACATAGAATCCTCTGTGTCTTTTCTGGCGGCACAAAATGAAGAACTAAAGTCCAAAATTGAGCGTCTCGAAGAACAATCCAAAAATGATAGGAACTGCATCACAATTTTAGAGGACAAAATAGAAGACCTGCAAAGAGGTAGCAGAAAGGCGAATTTCGAGATCAAAAATGTCCCAAAAATTGTTAAAGAATCCAAAGACGACCTGATAAAAATGACATTATGTTTATCCAATCAAGTAGGCTGTAATATCACAAAACAGGACATTAGTGACATATACCGAGTAAGAAACAAACGAACTAACACAAAAAATAGCCCTATTATAGTTGAGCTAAAGTCGACAATTCTTAAATCGGACCTATTGAAGTCAACTAAAACTTTTAATAGAAAACAAAAGGGAAAATTATGTGCGAAACATCTTGGTTTTAAAACCGATGAGAATACACCAATATCGGAACAGTTAACTACTAGAGGAGCCCGACTGCACTTTCTTGCACGTGACCTGGCAAAATCTAAGGAATATAAATACTGCTGGACAGCCTACGGGAAAGTGTATATCAAGAAGGATGATGATTCCCCTACTATTGTAATAAATTGTGAGTCACAGGTACATAACCTCCTACAGCTTAAATGACTAGATTTCATCTTGCAAGCGACCTACAGTTGTTATTCTATTTTATTTTATTTTATTTTCTCACTATATTTCACCTATTTTTTAAATTTTCGATGATTTTTTAAACTCTCAAAATTAATTAGAATTAAGTTAAATACTAAGTTAAAAAATAAGTCCTGCTTTGTTTACCAATTGCGCCCTAACACTCATTCTTCATCACTCAAACCCACATTCAATCCAGTTACCAAATTCATAAACTTTCACACCACTTATACCTCTACACATCCACAGACACACACACCCACCCTCACCCACACATGTAAAAATAATACGAATATGATTACGTTATCCTGCATTTATAAAACTTATCTAAATGGATAATACTCTACTCACTTTGAATGACATCGACAATTCCGAAATCGCTCAAGTGTTTGACTGTAATATTGCTGACTTTCCTAAGCATATAGCCCATAACTCTTCCGGCTTTGCCATTGTTTCACAGAATATTAGATCTGTCTACTCTAACTTTGATGATCTTCAATTAAATTTACTCAATCTTGGAACTGATATTGATCTGGTAATATTAACCGAATGTAGGTTAAATTCAAATAAACCAATACCTCAAATAATTAATTACGAGTCGTACCAAACTACAAATCATCTGAATAAGGCTGACGGAGTAGTCGCCTATATTAAAAGCACACACAGAAACAAAACACGAGAAGTTAAGTTAGCTCATGCGTCTTGCTTAGAGATTCATGTTGCGCCTGACATTATAGTTGTTGCGATTTATCGATCCCCTTCAACTGCAAACGCAGACCAATTTATTCACTCCTTAAACAACCACCTAACCACGCTTGCATCAACTAAAAACATAATAATCACTGGAGATATAAATATTAATTTGATATACGATGAAAATGAGCAGTCACAGGAACGTACAAACAGACTTAACTATCTCAATATGCTGGCAATGCATGGTCTACTTCCTGGCCACTCGCTTCCCACGAGAGCCAAAACCTGTCTTGACCATTTTATAATAAAACTCAAACCTGGTAACCAAACTGCAAGCATTGCAGTTATTCACACGACCATTACTGACCATTTCATGACTTTCTTAAAAATCTCAAACCATTCTAACTTTAAAAGATGCTCAAAAACTAAAACAGTATTTAATTCGGAGAAGGGGCTTGAGCTCCTCAAGGCCAGTAACCTACCGGACTTATTAAAACTAGATAACCCAAACACTCTCACTAATAACCTAATCGAAATACTACAAAATTGTATCACACTCAGTACAATTACTCTGAATATACCTTTGAAAAATAGAATCCTAAAACCATGGATGACAATTGGCTTATTGCGCTGTATTTTTAATAGAAATTGCATGCAAAAGAGACTTAGGCTTGACCCATACAACGAGGTGCTAAAAATCACATACAAAAGGTATCGTAATTACTGTTGTACCATTATTCGTAAACAAAAACGGAAACATGATAGAGATCAACTTTCTAAAGTGGACAGGAATCCTAAACAAACGTGGACTATCATTAACAATATAACACAACGCAAACCTAAAAAAACAAATAATTCAGAACTGCTAGAGATACTCTCTACCCCTCAAAGCTCTGTTGACAAGGTTAATGACTACTTCTGTAACATAGGCAAACTTCTTGCTGAAAACATCACAACTTCTCAGTCCTCAGCATTAAATAACTTCAACCCTAACTCGTCCTCGGCAGACAAGCCTTTACCCACATCTTTTGTTCTTCTCGACACAGACCCTGACGAAGTTCGAGCCATTCTAATGAGCTTGAAATCTGATAGCGCTCCCGGATGGGACAAAATACAAGTAAATTTTCTAAAATCAGCCCACGAACAAATTGTACCAATCATAACTCACTTAATTAATCTATGCTTCAAGCAGGGGCTTTTCCCGGACGCTTTGAAAGTAGCCCTTATAACCCCTGTGTACAAGTCTGGAGATAAGTCTGACCCGTCTAACTATAGACCAATTTCGGTCCTACCTGCTATTTCAAAAATCCTTGAGAAACTGATTAACTCACGCCTAATTAAATTCCTCTCAAAATATAAAATACTCTCGCCTTCTCAGTTTGGGTTTAGACAGGGAAAGTCTACTGAGGATGCAGTTCTGTCACTAACTTCTGCCCTGGTGGACGGTGTAGATGGTGGAGCTAAGTGTCTTGCTGTTTTTCTTGACCTCAAAAAGGCCTTTGACACAGTGTCAGTCCCCTTACTTTTACAGAGGCTTGAACACATTGGCATAAGGGGACCCACTCTTGAACTTTTTAAATCTTACCTCAACAATCGCAAACAAAAGGTTAAAATTGCGATGTACACCAGTACCGAGACAACGGTCACTTTCGGAGTCCCGCAGGGCAGTGTCCTTGGGCCGACCTTATTCCTCATCTACATTAATAACCTCTGTAACATGAGGATTGATGGTGGGCTCATTTTCTCATACGCCGATGATACTGCCATTGTCTTTACTGCTAAGACTTGGGATAATGTTTGTAGGTTGGCCGAGCGTGGCCTTGCGAAGATAGCAGCCTGGCTAAACCATAGTCCCCTCACTCTGAATGCCATAAAATCAAACTACATCTGCTTTACTAAGTATAATAACTCGCAACCATCTCAAGATTTCCAAATAAAAATCCATAACTGTCCCAACCCCCCCAACCCCGGCTGCTCTTGCTTAAAAATTGACAGGTTACAGCATACCAAATATTTAGGTGTTATGATTGACCAGCGCCTGTCCTGGCACATGCACACCGAGCTTATTATGAAAAGAGTTAGGAAGCTGATATGGACCTTTAAAACACTGCGACATGTGGCCTCAAAGCAACTTCTGAAGCAAGTATACATATCACTGGCCCAATCTATCCTTATGTACTGTCTGTCTTGCTGGGGAGGGACAAGTAAACAAAAATTTTTGGAACTTGAGAGGGCGCAGAGAACCTTACTTAAGGTCATGTTCTTTAAACCCTATAGATACCCCACCCACAGCCTCTACCAATTATCTGATGTTTTGTCTGTAAGAAAACTTTACTTGCTTCAACTTACACTTAAAAAACACGCATCCATCCCGTATGACCCCTCTAAACCAAAAAACAGAAGGAGCTACTTAGTCGCCCCAACTGTCAAGGTTAATTCTGCCTTCGCTAAAAGGCAATACTCAAGGCGATCATCTTCTCTGTACAACTTGCTGAATAAAGAATTACGTATATATTCCATGAAGCTCTGGGACTGTAAAAAAGTTGTAACCGATTGGCTTAAAACTAAAACCTACGATGATGTTGAGTGTATTGTATCTACTTTGCAATAACCAAATTAGGCACACTTGGGTTGTTACGCACATGGTTAGTGAAAGAAAGTTTGTTAAGCCTCTTTCGATCCCAAGACATTGTCGCAGGGCTAACCGACAACCTTCGTCTAGGCTTGAAGGCGTGTCCAGTTTATAAATAAATAAATAGACAAAATATTTATTGGGATAAGTGAAATAAGCATTGGTCATTATAACTCACACACCGCACAATCCTCACTAGTCACACTCACACCCACACTCACTCACACACCCACTCACTCACTCACTCATGATACACATACCACACGCGCGATCTGGCTATTCGCTACCCTCCTCCTCTGCATAACGTTCACTCATTTGCAGAGCTGTTTGTATATTCTAAAGTTACTTTTTTAGTTTGTTTAATTTTATTTTATTTTATTTGGTAGTTTTGGATTTTTATTTTTATAATTTTTGTAATTTTTTTGTTGTTTTTATTAGTCTTGCATGTTTACATTGTCTACATTTCAATTACATAAACTGCCAAGTGGAAGTGCGGAGTCTCTTAATACAAGCAATTTCTTGCTTAAAAGGTTATCTCCAATAAATTATGTATCAAAACGCCTACTGTAATTGAAATAAAGATTTTTATTATTTTTATTATTATTATAATAATATTATTTTCAATCTGAATTAAATCTAGAATTTTTCTTGATCGCAAAGTAGACGACGTCATTATAATAACAATGAAATTATAATTATAGGTCAACAAGTGAACCGTTCTATCTCGTTTTAAAGTGACTCAATCCATAATCACCTAGCACAATCATAACAAAATTACTTTTTTATTTTAGTAAAGCACAGACCAAATACTGAATGTAACTATATATACATTATCATTACTTGTAATAAACAGACCTAACACTGAATCCTACAGAACGTACAAATTAATTTACATTTTTTTTATTCAAAAAGAGACCTAATCATTAATGTGTTTTATAATCGTCGAAAAGTTTTAGTTTTAAACAGCAGTCTTAAAAGTTAATATGTAGTACAATAAACATATTTTTTTAATATGAAATAGACTCATTACGAATTGGGTCAAAATACAGTAAAAATAATCAGTAAAACTTACCTTCAATTTCACTGATAAACAATCCAAAATATTAATAGGTCACTTTTAAAACAAATAAACATTGAGACGGTTGAACGAATAATGTCTCCTATATTATAAGTTACTCTGTGGAATAATGAATGTCAGTGTTATGTCAAAAACCGTCTTCAAATCCATAAGTGTGAAAGAGACCGAAAGCTTGTAAGAGCAGTAGAACACTAACTTTTGAAGAGTTACTTAGAGTTTGTCACAGATGGCGTTGAAATAAAGATGACAGTATATCTAACTCATTTATGACAAATTTTGAGTTAGGTCACTTTAATACTAAGCAAGCGAAGTGTGCTTTTATACTTATTGTACTTTGAAACGATAGCTAAATGTCTGATACATAGACGGCCATTATTATGGACTAAGTATAGGTACATTTAATTTTCATCTTTGTTTCGACAGTTCAAAAGCGCCTGTAATGGCCTACTTGAAATAAATGCTTTGATTTTGATTTTGACTATAATTAGCGTTGCCATAACTTCTGGGAACCAATACGGGACGTTTTTTCTTCCGATACCCAAAACTCATAATCGTATAAAACACATTCAACACCGACACGGGGCTTTTCAACTACACCATACCTACATAACATAGCACGCATGTGTACCTTCCTACATAGCGAGAAGAAACAAACTAATGTATTTTCTAACAGATTCCCTTTGATCTCAAACTTATCAAAAATGTAAAATCATACTTTTTATTCAAAGTCTTAAGTCCGCCCGCGCCATTCACCTCTATTTTCGTATTTTGTCGAAATACGGGACAAATACGGGACAAGTAGTAATACGGGACGGGATGATCAAATACGGTGACAGTCCCGTATATACGGGACGTATGGCAACCCTAACTATAATAGGAAACATCTTGCGTCCGGAACCTTAAAAAATTCTCAACAACACCATCTTTGAAATAATAGCGCCAGTTTTTGTAGCTATGATTCCTTTGTTCTGAAATGGTCCTCAATATATGTGCATAGATGGCGTTTAACGCACATCGGATTTTTTTCAATAAATAATTTACTGAATTTTGTTTTTAGTCGAAGTACCCTTTTAATTATATGAATAAAAACTTATGAAAATAATTTCAAAATATTTATGGGCAGCCACGTTACCCCAATTTTTTATCTGTGGAAATCGGTAAAACAGTGAACACATGGTTTTTGTAACTACAATAAGTGACATCTATTGCATTTAAAACAAACAATTGACACCTTTACCAAAGAATTAGCTGCCAGAAATACCGATATGAAAACAAGATTTTCTATAAGTTGGATACTTTATTGAAAAGAATAAAGAAAGTTCTATACGTATACCATAATTTCTTAAAACTTCAAGTGGTATTTTATGTTGATTGGTACCATTCTTTGAATTTTTTTGTCCGCAACTGGTGACATCTATCGAGACAGTAACAAAGTTTTAGCTGTCACCTATCGGAAAATGTTGTCAACAGTGGATTTAGTTTACATTCCATCCGGGGCGCTCACAACCCAAACAATGAATACCAACATGGTGGCAATGTGCTACACAGTTTGAAAATGCAGGTCGTGTCATGCTTTGAAAAAAATCATTTTATACTCGAATTTGGTGGAAAATGTCGGACCCTAAACGTGCTACTCTTATAACAGTGGGTGCTGCTAAAAGTGCAAAGAATAATGTGAACAAAACAGTGAGATTAACTATAAATTTGGATGAAAGCAACGAAAGTAAATATCCGGAGCTGAATTACAAGGAACTAGTCATTGCAGAAGAGGTAAGTTATAACAGAAAATCATAGCAATTTACGCAACCATACTGGTTTTCCAGCTCTTTGTAGTGCAGGGCATCAGCTAAAAAAAATTCACAGCCTATAGATTGACAGGGCTTCGGCCACGGCCGGTTTGATGGGGTCCAGTTGAAATCGTTTTAGGATATTTTTTGCTTACGTTACACGGTTTTGTATTAGGTTTGTGACATGAATTTGCGTCCACGGGCTGCTCGAGAAGCTCAGATAGCGGTCGCCATGTTTGCAACAATCATAGAAGTTCGTTGTCGGCTTATAACATCATTTTACGAGAGCAATGTTTTGATCGCTAACACGTTATGATTAAAGTTGTTTTTGCTCCAATATGATTAATTTTTACATTGTTATGCCATCTAAATAACTTGTCTAATGAGTGCTGACGATAATGCATTGCGTACGATATCATTAGAGCACGCGAAAGTCTCGATTTCAATGACCTAGGATAACCTACCAATTTATTGTATACAGTATCCGGTTTATGCAAGGTACATTTTAGGTTACATTTTAAGATTTAATTATAATTAGTGTAAATGAAAGTATGAACATATGTTTGCAATTTGAGTGACATTTATGCTGCTTATGTATAGGTATCTAAAAAGGTGTTAATATGAGATAGAGGATGCGTGTAGGGTACAGGTATACTACGTTACGTATCGTTGTACTGTTCTAACGCTTTAATAGGGTAATGGGATTAATTTTAACCGATAGAAAGGGTTATTTATTATGTATTGAACGCGTATATAGAGTTTGGTTATGTATTTGTTTGCAAACTTGATCTGCGGTGTTGCCAAGTGAGTTTCGCTTGCAAAATGCATCCGTTGGCAGATTGTTTCACGACCTTTTGCTTCTTTGTGAGCTTTTATTATTTTCGTATGCCTAGTCTCGATCGATAACCGTTTTTAGAGTATATAACGTGCATAGGTTATGTACTGCAGGCGGCTTATATACGTTTGCGCGTGTGAGTGTGTGTAAAGATAGTATTTTTATATGAATGTGTTGTAGATTTTGGAATGTTTTTTTTTTATTATTGGATTTTCATTGCGTGTGGGACGTACTGTAGACATATTAAACATTTTTTTTTTGCGCTGCGGGATTGTTATTTTTAGTCGGCGGTAAGTTCTGTCATTTTATGAAACAGGTTTGATTCGACTTGTGGATATTGTAGGTATTTTTTTATTAGAGCGCGTGCAGTTTGTCTCGCGCGCTTTTTATCAACTAAGGCGCGCTTTTATCGCCGTTATGTCAGTGCAATACAGTCTATTATTGAGTAACTATTGATTAATGACAGATGGTTGTTATTCTGTTTTGGTATAAACACTTTAGAATGTTGTGTGTAAATGCAGGTAGGTATTGCGAATTCGTTGATTTTATTAAAACTAACGGATTTTTGTGAGTTTATGGATGGTTGTCGATAGTACCTAGTTACTTTTGTGGTCAATAAAATTGACTGATTGATGATAATAAGTTTGATCATTTCAAACAACATTAGAGGCAGTTTTGTAATAATTATATTTGCACATCTAAAATAAGTATCTATCATACATGAAGGTGTCTGCCTAGATAATTTACATCATAATGACGTACCTAATTTTTGCGACGATAACACATGATTATTTAGATGAATTTTTCGTTTACGTAGTGTATTTCAAAGTTGTTATCAATTTTCACCTTTGCGGAGTGCGTTTTTAACTAATGTCATTGTCATGGCCATTCATAACTCTTTCAAATTAAATTGCCATTCATTATCTTGGACAAGGCTGTATTAATTACTGTAAATACCTAAGAAGAATAAACTTAGTTATGTATACTTACTTAACAGATTTTTCAAAAGGTCCTAAATAGCAATAGATTTGAAACTCTCATGTGAAGTTTATTGTGTATAATAATTAGGTACTTATGTATCGGTTTCTTGTAAGTGCTTTGTCTTGTATTCTATAAACTGTTCGAATTGTATAATTAACTATTAAAACCACACTTTCACTTTCTCCACATTGATCTATTAGATAAAGCCAATGACCAACTTAATTGGTGCAATGTTTGATTACCTACTTCACGAATGTTGGCTGTCTAACATTGGTCTGAAATATATCCTGTTGTTAAACCTAAATGCAAAAACTATAGACAAACTACTTTGTGCACAAATATTGGCTATCAAAATGTGTCCGTAAGCAAAACCATCAGTTTTCTCAGCAAAAATAGACCTAAGTAACCGTTTTGATCATATCTTTGCAGTGACTGACTACCTAGTAAAATAATAATAAATAAAATAATAAGCCTTTTATTCCTGATCTCAATAAAAGTGTACCCACTTTTTAACATTAGATACTTACTCAGACTGTACCTAGGTAATACAGTAAAAATTTTATCAGATAGTCCATGTGGTAATTCTTAAGGGTGTGGTCATTCACAGCCTGACTTCTTCTTTCTTCTTCTTGATGAAAACCAGTCCTATATAAATTTCACTATCTACATGACCCAAACATATGGGACGGCAAATTCTTTCTTCGGGATTACGATGTTGGTCCCATACAGAGAGAAAGTTTGATGATCTGCATACCTTTAAATAGGTTGGAGTAATCGGCCACCATGGCTCACGCACAATGGTCGACTTCAAGGACTAAGTGTGGGAACAAAACCCCATGATAGATAGATACCTTTAAATATGACCACATCTTGTTTAGGGTCCCATACACTAAGGATAACCAATGCAACCCGATTACTAAGCCCTCGCTGTCTATCCGTTCGACTGTCTGTCTGTTACTGGGCTGGGCTGTGTCTCACAATCTGTATTAGGTAGACAGTTGAAAGTTTAACAGAAATTAATGTAGGTATTTATTTCTGTTGCTGCTATAACAAAAAAATAAAAAATAAAGGTGGCTAATACAATGCTACGGAATAACGGAACCCTTCGTGCCCAAGTCCGACTTGTACTTGGCTGTTTTTTTAACATGCTGTCTAAATATTTGACTGCTTGTTAATATCATGCACCAATTAATCAGACAAATAATCAAATCACTAACACGTGACAAGATAAGAACAATAATCTTACTTGTACTTTCAATTCTCAAATAAATAGACCAAGGTGAAATCTTATGCAAATTTCGACCAATCAGAATATGCTGATGGCCATCACAAACATTCCTATTAGCTGACAATCATGTGACATCCATTGTTGTTTTAAATTTCTATAAAAATACATAATACAGAGAATTTTGCATAGAATTCAGGTTTAGACTTGCAAATTATGATGATTTATTTTATTAGATTTTGGTTTATCAATTGTTATCAGTATTTATGTAAGTAGGTAGTGCACAAGAACATAGGTGTGAAATGTTATTGTTTGTTGATTGATTCTACAAGAATACCATAGATTAGGAGTTTTATAGCAAAGTATGGAATGACACCCACCACTGCTTGTCTCTGCATCACCTAAAATTTGACTGGTAGAAAATGCCAATGGCATTAAGTCTCTGTACTTTGTGCTTGAAGTGCTAAATAAAGGAATAGGTACAGCAACTTTCAATTTCACATCCACCATTTTTAATTTAAAAGAAAATTTAAATGTTTTAATCATAACTTATTTGGATAGCCCCTATAGATTGATGTAAAAAAAGTACATGATTTATTTATCATGTTTGTTAGAGAGATTTGATTCACATGATTGACCCTATCGATTCATGTCGAAAAGGTACAGAATTCCACACTTATATCAAAGTAGAACTATTAAATTACCAATGTAATGCAATGATAATCTATCCTGAATTTGGTATTATTAGAAACAGTTCTACCATACAATTAATTAATTCTCAACCTAGATAAATCAGTTCTAATAATAATGTAATGAATTATTGAAACCACCTTTTGTGGGATATTCACACGTAATACATATATACCAGTATTGGTACAAACTGTTTTAAATACTAGATTATGCAGCTGTACCAGCAGGTACCAATATATAATAATAGCCACGGACTTAACCCTTTATTTATCACAATGACAAATTCAGAGTTACGATAATGAACCTTATGAGCTTCCTCCACCCATAAAATTCATATCAGTATCGGCAAACGAAGGAATGCTCGATAATTTATATTCAAATTTTAACAAAATATTTTTGGCACCATTCTTATCCCTGTGAGTACCTTTACGACATACACTGCAGTATACGTAACGGTATGGTGATTTCGAAACGTGCAACTTTTGTTGAATTTTTTTCTCATAACATTTTCTACAATTTTTAGTTGTAAAAGCTTCATTTATTATATATAATGATAAATTTTTCCGTTGTTTTATAATTTTCAAAATGTCATTATGTCTAAATTTTCTGTGACCCTTGAATGTTCCTTTGTTCATAAAATCAAAACCGGCTCCGTAAACAACTAACGTATCTGGTTCTTTTCCAAAATATTCATCCACAATTTTATGATTTGTTTTTTGATCATTTATATATTTATCAAACTTTAATCTTTGTAATCTTCTCTGCTCGTATATTTTCTGTTTTTCATCTAACCATTTTAGTTGAAATTTAGTATAATCTTCTACATTTGAATTTTTACAACTAATTATAAAACCCAATTCTTTTTCTAAAGATCATTTCTTATCTTCAAATCAACATCTTTTGTAAATTTCAATCTCTTCTTTTCCCTTTGATGTTCCTTTGTTTCACAAACAACTCTTCCCTTTTTCAAAGTTTTATATTCAAAAGTATCATTAGATGAATTTCTATTGCATGTTACAATTGGTGTTTTGGCTCCAGGATCAACTGCAATTATTTTATTGTACTTTTTGTACAATTGGTTTTCATTTTCATTTAAAGTTTCCTCTTTCTTTAAACGTTTAGCTTTATGTTTATCCTTTTTTACAACCAATCTATTCATGGATAATGAAACACAAACACCATCTGTATTAAAACTCCAACCAAAATTTTTGGGTAATGAAAAATACCGTCTCCAGTATTTTTTTGGGTCACTTTCTGAAAATTTAACCCAAGTAGATGGTGTGTTTTCTGCATCGACTCTGCGTAAAAGTTCATGTAAGCATCTAGAATCATAGGTAATGTGTTTCAATCCATGTTTATAAATTGGGAAAACATTGAAAGATTTATTATTATTTTCATACAATTCATGTTGAATTTGTACAAATAGAGGAATATGTTTCCAAAAGTTTTGTTTCATTTCCTTTTCTGAAATTTTATTTACTTCAAACCATTTTCCAATTTCAGTATCGCTGTATGTATTTTTATAAAAAGCATTGAATGTGGAATCATGTATTTGTGATTTTGTCAGTTTTTCAGAAAACTTATGATACATGTATTTCTTTAGACGTTTGAATGCGTGAAGATTTACATTATTCTCTAAAATTGTCTTGTATTGATTTGCAATTAATGTTAGATTGGATGTTCTCAAAGTTCCATTGTATGTTGTATTTTTATTTAAAATTTTATACTTTTCAATAATGTTGAGAGGGTCTTGTAATTTGTGATTTTTTCGTTTGAGTATATAATATGTAAACTGTAGTGGATCAAAATTGGGAAACAATTGTTGAAAATCTTCATGATTATAATAATTTTTAAAGAAATGGTTAACCAAGTACGACAATTCTATACTCAATCTAGACAATTCTTTTACATCTGACCTTATAGTTTTCAACAATTTTTCTTTCTTTTCAGACAGATGACATATAAAAGAACACAACCCCTTTTTGATACAATATACTGATATTTCTTGATCTTCTTCAAGTTCTGCTTCTCTTATTCTTCTTTTTCGTTTTAAACATTTGGAACCCGAAGATCGAGCATGGTCATCTTTTCCGCAAGACGGACAAGGCATCTTTTAAATGCCTCATTAATATTCTTACAACCTATAAGAAATTTAGTAAGTTATGCTATTATATTGGACAGCTTTATCACCATGGAAAATACTCTACTTTTCGTACCATTTGCGAAAAAAATATTTAAAGAAAACAAAAACGCGGCAAATTCGTAGACTAATATTTTTTGTCGGAAAAGCAAAGGCATCAAACTCACGGCCTCGTCGGCTTTCGTAATTTTATTCAACAATTGAATGTCACTTTGAGCAAGTACGAAAAATATATTTATTCAATAAGGTTTATTATAGTGAGGATAAATATATATATTATGCTACACATTACCAATTAAAGGGTTAACGTTGATGCTAATTGATTTGTTTTCCAGGCCAAATTATTCAGCTGATATAAAATCACCTAGTTCGTCACTAGAGCAAAATAATTTAGAAATCAACAATTAGTTGGACATAAACTGTAACTTCTAAATTATTTTTACTCAAATCAAATCAAATTTATTTATTTTGTGAACATAGGTAAAAATATGTGTCTAGACTTTCAAAAAACAAAATAATAATGAAAATTATAAACGGAGATAAATGACAAGCAACCAATCTTCTTCTTCTTCTTCATGTCATCTTTGATCATTAAATCTTTTAATTTTTTTTTTTTTTTTTTTTTTTTTTCAAAATTTTAAAAATTAAAAAAAAACTAAATCTAACTTAAAAGTAATTTTGTATTGTAATTTTATTTTGTTGTTTGTTTGGAAATATCTAGCATTAGTCCGTTCGCATGTATTATAATAATATCCTACACTCGAGAGCAATGAATCCGGGTCACTTAAAGAATCCTAAAAATCTCGGAAACTAAAAATGCTAGGTTAATGCAATAAATTGTATTTAATAGACAATGTAATACTCCTTAAATGAAGGTATTAAAATTTCTTAGTTATTGTAAAGTTATATCATAAAAAAATCAAATTTGAAAAAGGGCCACTTTCGAAGATGGAACTACGAAATTACAGCATTTGGTTTTGCTTTTGTTTGTAATCTGTCATTTATGTGGGTACATAAACCATGTTGATAGTGCTCTATATTCATTATTCAAGCTGAAATTATGTCGCTTACGCCTGAAGAATGCACCAGAATACTTACAATGCTGGAAACCGGCCGGAGTCAGCGCGATACAGCCAGGACTGTCGGTGTGTCGCTGTCAACAGTACAAAGAGTTCTCCGACGTTACGAAGAAACTGGTTCTAACCTACGCAGACCAGGAACGGGCAGAACCAGGTGTACCACAGCACGAGAAGACCGATACTTGGTGAACACCATGCTTCGAAATCGCTTTCTCACAGGAACTGAACTCACAAATCAGTTTCGACGCCTCGGAGGAAGTAACCCAAGTGCATGGACAGTAAGACGTCGGCTTGCTGAATCTAACTTAAAACCCCTTAGACCTGCAAACGGCCCTAAACTGGAGCGTGGGCATCGTATTTCAAGACTAAGATATGCCCAGAGCCACGTAAATTGGAGTATTGAAGATTGGTCAAAAGTTATGTTCTCCGACGAATCAAAATTTATGCTCTACAAGCACGATGGAAGACACAGAGTGTATCGAAGACCAGGGGAAAGATTCAAGCAAGCATGCATCGAAGAAAAAGTAGCCTACGGTGGTGGGTCTGTACTTGTGTGGGCCGGAATTTCTTCTGAAAGTCGCACAGAGCTGGTGATCATAGAAAACGGCTCTTTAACTAGCGTAAGATATGTGGAAGAAATCATCAATGATCACGTTGGTCCATTTATGGTCAATTTAGGTGAGGATGCTATATTTATGCATGACAATGCCCGACCTCATACAGGTAGGATTGTGAATGACTATCTTCAAGAGATGAACATTACTCGTATGGAGTGGCCAGCGCGCAGCCCGGATATCAACCCGATCGAGCATGCTTGGGACGAGCTAGGCAGATGCGTAAAACAACGAAACCCTCCCCCAATCACGCTTCGTGAGCTCAAAATTGCTCTCACAGAGGAATGGGAGAATATTCCCCAAAATCGTATAAGGAACTTGGTGTACAGCATGCCAAACCGCGTAAACGCAGTAATGGAAGCACGAGGAGGCAATACGAAGTATTAAAATTCAAGAAAATCGTAATAAAGTTCAAAAATTTCATGTTTCCTATTTTTGTTTTAAGGAGAGATCAGCAGTTTTTTTCTTTATGGAATTTTGTGTTAATAAAATGTATGGTGACTCATATTTTTTTTACTTTCATTTAAGGAGTATTACATTGTCTATTAAATACAATTTATTGCATTAAGCTATCATTTTTAGTTTCCGAGATTTTTAACATTCTTTAAGTGACCCGGATTCATTGCTCTCGAGTGTAGTTAAACAGGGAAACCTATAATTGGCCATAGTCACTGTCACATGCACATGCACATACATGTTGGTTAATTAAATTTAAAAAAAAAAAATCTTAAAATGGTCTTTGTAACCATTACCATAAAGTCCATTTTAAGCATTTTTAATTTTCGTGATTCATTTTATTGAACAAATTTTTAAATTCTTAAAATGGACTTTCTCGTAATGAAAACAAAGACCATTTTAAGAATTTAAATTTTTTAACGTGATTCATTTGCGATTCTGCTAAAGCGGCCATTTTAGACCCTCTGGAATGCAATTAGCTACCTGTATAGATAATTATGCTCTGTTGTCCACAATAAATACACATTTAGAAGTTACAGTTAGTATCGATAATCTCCAACTAGTCAGAACATACTTTTATCAGGATTATTTGTTTATGAAGGAAAGATAATACCATAATACATATTCCCTTGTTAGTTTAATGATTGCAATCCCTTTACAAATCTTTATAGGTTTTTATCCGACTGATCCAGAAAGAGTGTATGTTATGTCTGTTCCATTATAACCCCTTAACTCCTAAACGAATGAACCATAGGATAAAGTAAACGTCGTTCGTTTTTGTCTAAAAACAAAAAAAAATGGCGACTTTAGGGCGCCGTATTGCGGAGTTGGATTTTTTCATTTTCACATCAATTAGGTATCACCGATTCTAGATTTGTGCACGGTTGAAGGCAATAGGCTCGCCCCTATTAGGTACCTATTAGGGACTTAACATAACTGGCGAAATTAAGGTGATGTAAAGTTTATGTTATGATTCCCACACTCATTAACTACCTAGGAATGATAATATTCTGCTGCATCTATGAATCTATAATAATCTGCGATTCCCACGTCATTTACTCTGCACATTACAATTTGTATGTATGTGTCGGCAGTCATCATAAATGACTGGGCTCTTGACCTACTAACTTGTAACTGTATTATTCTACATGTACTTAGTTTGTACCTATATGATCAATAGGTGCTGGGTACTACTAGTATTACTTTGTACATGGCTAATAGGCTAGTTTCCACCATCATTAAATTACCAATCTAATTAGTCCGTCAGTTAGAGTATTGGAAAGTAATGGACACGTATTTTTTGTTTTTGTAAATCAATGAATACTGACAAAGATAAAACGTATCAAAACTCAGGAGTGGGGGCTCATGACGTCACAACGCACTAAAAACTATTGCACGGCGTGACGTATTGCGAATTTTAAAAGCGTCGTATCTTCGTCAATTTTGGTTTAAGTAACAAAAGAAAAAATACGTGTCAAATATTTTTTAATAATCTTACTGACGGACTAATTAGTTTTTTTAGGACACAAGCCTATTCAAATCTCTGATAATTACTGTTGATAATTAAGTAAGTTGATTATTTATTTATTTATAACAGCTTAAACTATCATTACAAGGTTTCCTATATACTTACAAATTAGAAAAATTAAAACTAACAACATTACTACATCATTAAAAACATAGCTTAACCTTCATGACCAAACAACATATAATTTATCGTTGAAATGGCGCACTTGATTCCTGTTCTAACAATCTACGTTTTCATGTTTCAGAGAAAGAAGAGAGTAGAGAGAGAGAATGGCAAGACGGCAGGGTTGGACCCTTTCTCGGAGAACAATGATGATGTACTGCGCGTGGCCAGGCAGTTTGAGCAGAAATACGTAAGTTTAATCCTCCTATACAAAGACTCGCTTTGCATCCTGTTCAAATTCAAGAAGGTATGTACTCGAATGATTCTCGAACCGAATCGATGATAAATTGGGTAGGTTTCTTTTTTACGGAAATCGGGAAGTTTAAATCACCTGTATTAAAACACAGTCTGTCTGTAACTGTCCGTATAACTGCGCCTTCACACACAAATAAACGCACATAGACATGTCGCGCGATGAGTCATTCTATTTTTACATTTGTTTTATTCTGAAATACTGTCAAATTTAAACATTAAAAAATAGCAGATTTATTAATTATTTGACCGGGTATCGTAATTTATTTTAATTATTATGTATTTTGTGACAAGCTCATGAATTTTAATTAGGATGCAGAACTATGTTATTGTACACATCAAAAACTAAAGAGGACATTACATCAAGATAGAAAAGCACAATGGCTTACTGCTTATTTCATAAGAAATTTCTTCCAGCAGACCTGTGAAGTCTTAAAGAAAAATAAATCTGTATAAAATGTAAACACTTCTCTCGATTTTTATAATGTAGGTAGGTAGATAACATGAAGTTCAAATATGTTTGACCCAAAATTCTGATCTTCACTAGCTGATACAGTCAACAGGTCAGTTTTAATTATTGTAATCATCATGCTTGATCTAGTAACTTAGTGATTTTCGATATAGTAAACCAAATTACTCGCAAAATGGTTAAGGAAAACTGAACCAGAATGTCATAGAACAAAAAATATAGTTGTGACATCCAACAATTAGTAATGGGCCCACATCCCACAAAAAAGCCTGTCTTTCAGCAGTGAGCATGCTATAAGCTGATTTTACTCATCAATACAAATCATGTTTGAATGGACACAACACAATCAGTGTTGTGTCCACCTAAAAAAAAAAAAGATTTATTTAAAATATTTTGTTTTAGCATTTAAGTTTGTAACAAATGTTATCCTTACTTAAATGCATATTAAACAACCTACTTGGTTCCTTTTTCCTTGTAAATTCCCTCATTTCGACTAGACCATAGGTATTAAAATGATTCAACAATTATTTGTAATTTTTAATGATGATTTAGTGCTTTGATATTGTTTGAATCATGTAACAGGCAAAGCTGTTGTCTTTAACTCTTTAATGAATACAGAAAATATAATAAAAACTAAAAAAGAAAGCATTTAAAATTTAATAAAAGTTGAAAGCGGGCTATCTAGAACCATTTGAATATAAAATTATGAAAACAAAATGGGCCCGGCCTGCTGAATATGCTGGTATGAATTCTACTTATGCTGCAATTGTACCGAATTTACCGCCCAAACGGGTTCGGTACATCTGAATGACAGCCAATTTAGACCAGCTTGGCGAGTATTGGCTCCCCCCCCCTCCCGTCCCTCCCTCGACGCGACTGACCCCCTCCCGCCTACTTCTTATCTCTTTCTTATATGCCTCGTCGAGTGTACCACCCTGGGACGGAACAGAACAGAACAAAGACTTCATAAGAACAGTTCATGCTGAGGGTAGCATGAACGGTTCTTATGAACTTGAAGTTCATCACGCATGATACTTTGCTGGTTACGTTACAATATTTCTTTAGAAATCTGTAGGGTCATTTATAATAAAAAAGCACAATAACACCAAATGAATAATATAATTAGAATAAGTATGAAAAAATTAAAACTATAACAATTAAAGAAGTCTTAAATAATTAAAGTTGATTAAAAACTAGTTAACATGATATTGAATTAGGATTAGCTTAACTTATTCTATGATATTGCAGGGCGGCAAGAGCACATACGGCCGTAAGGGGAGGTCGAAGCATGATGACTTCGCAGACATTGGTGCTGGGTACGATGAAAATGACTCCTTCATCGACAACACACATGGGGTAAGTCATTTACTGTAATTTTTATTATTTTCATAAAAGTTAAAAAATAAAATAAGAATCCTTCATACACAATTGTATAGCTTTTTAACGGACACAATATTTTGCTGGGCTAAATAAGTAGGAGTTCGTGGCTAAATAATAACAGCCGCTCGGGTCGATCTTTAGGTTAAGCCTGTTTGTCTAGGTTGGTCTGTGGATCGGTGATCACCCTTACATACCGAGTTTCCTCCGTGCTTCGGAAAGCAAGTTAAGCTATTGGTCCCGGCTGTCATTTGTAGATCTTTGACAGTCCTTAGGCCTCTGCCTCGAATCTTGCGGGCAGCGAGGCGGTGGCGGCGGCGGCGCGGGAGCGGGGCGGGCATCGCAGACCCGTTTTCGAAACTAGCGGGCAGATCGCGCGTCACTATAGCCGCCTAGTGTTGTTTTCGTGATTGTGTCGTCGAGATATTTGTTTCTATTCGCGAAAAAAATGTCTGAACAATGGTGGCAACATCTTTTTGATTCAAATTTATTCCTAACGCTCGATTTATTGTGGGCAAAAGAAGAAGTAAATCCCTACTATAAAGCAAGGAAAATAAAATGCAAGTTTTATCAAAATTATGAAGAACAGAGACAATGTCCCGACAAATTCTACGACTACAACAGAATCAGTGAATCAGAATTCAGTTCGTTTTTAATTTCTTCCCATAACTGGTTAATTACTCTTCTGTTTTTATGGTTCACATCTTTGCTGTTCCATATCGGTGTCCTCTCAAACATTTCGACACGTCACAAAAATAAATTGCACAACACTGCAACGCAGACGCGCGGGCGGTCACCGCTTGGCTAAAGTACACCGCTCGCTGCCCGCCGCCGCCGCCCCGCTGCCGCGCTGCTATTTCGAGGGCCGGTCCATTTGATTATACGCATAAGATCATGCCGCTCCCGCGCCGCCACCGCCGCCACCGCCGCCGCCCCGCTGCCTGCAAGATTCGAGGCAGAGGCCTTACAGGCCACTGACTAGGCCGAAAAGTCTGGTTGTCAGACTTTTTCGGCCTACCAAGCCTTACCAAGTGGTATCGTATTACCCAGTACTAACTGGGTTGTGGTGAACAGATAGGCAGTCAGTCCTTGTAAAATACTGGTATTCAGCTGCATCCGGTTAGACTGGAAGCCGACAAGGCAGGCAGATGATTACAATGTGTTGCTGGGGTGTTTGTTCTGCTACTTTTTCCCTCAGCTAAAACAAAATTGGGGAAGGGCCGGACTTTGTGGGGCATTTTTTTATTATTGTTGTTCAAAGAGCGCTGCTTTACTTCAGCCTAATTTAAATAAATGACTTAAATTGTGTCTCTCTCGGCGGCTCATCATCATCATCATCATCATTCGCCTGCCCTTATCACAATTTATTTGGCGTCTGCGCAGTATGCTTTCTTTTTCCATACTTCTCTGTAAAGGTGGACGCACACCTATCCGCGCCGAAGGAATCGACCGCGCCGAAAGAATCGAATTTTAGAATTACTTGTATGAAATCCTACTAAACCTCGCACACTTATCGGCGTCGAATCGAACGAATAGATGACGTCATACGTATGAGAAAAAATTCTTTCGGCGCGGTCGATTCCTTCGTCGCGGATAAGTGTGCGTCCACCTTAACTCGTGCCATAGGTGAACCTGGTGAACACAAATGTGGAACGTCTGCTTTTTTCGCGATTTCCGGTTTGTTTCTCGTGGAGTGGCGACCGCGAACCTGAAGACGTTGCGCTAGAAGGCCTCCCACTAAGTGGACCGATGACCTGGTGAAGGTTGCGGGGATCCGCTGAATGCGAGTCGCACGGGATCGGTCAATGTGACGACACTTGGGGGAGGCCTATGTCCAGCAGTGGACGTCTTTCGGCTGAAATGATGATGGTGATGATTAATACCAAAAGATTGTATCTGAAGGTTTTATTTAGTTGATTTACCTTCTAAACAAACTGCTAATGAACCTATAATTGTATAGTTCCAGAATGACATTCAAAAATAGTCAACCAACCGCCCTGGAAACAAAACAATTTTAAACGTAAAAAAAATAAATGAAAACAAAATTCATACAACTTTTATCACCTCACATTCAAAGGTGTATTTTAAAGCAGCGGCAATTAAGTGCTAAGCCATACTGTTCTATCTGGGTCACACGGTATTTTAGAATAGGGACTGTCGTGCGAACACAATCGAATGTTTTGTAGAAGAATGTCCGTTTTAGCATTAGGTCAGTTACGAGTTAACGACACAGTTCGGAAATAGACGTCTAGGATCGATACTAATCTAGGGCTCTACCATATTTTCTGCCACGGCTGTATAATGGTAGCGATCTTGACTGCTAAGCGGGGTCCTGACTTCAGGATTGGACTCAGGACCCCGGATTAGATCGGGTAAACGGTTAAAAAACTATTAATAGATGAACTAAATATATATTTATGTCATTAGACTCTCTACTATAATAATTATGGAACTTTAGTTTTTTTCTTCTTTTAGCTATTATAACATGATAGGCGATGATTTGGCATGATTCGTATCGTATACTTTGTGGACCACTAACAGGCATAATCATCATCTGCTTAGCCTTTTTCCAACTACGTTGGGGTCGGCTTCCAGTCTAACCGGATGCAGCTGAATACCAGTATTTTACATGGAGCGACTGCCTATATGACCTCCACAACTCAGTTAACACTTGGTAATACGATACCACTTGGTAAGACTGGTTGTCAGACTTTTTGGGCCACTGACTACCTGTAACGACTGTCAAAGTTGGACAAATGACAGCGGGGATCAACAGCTTAAAGTGCTTTCCAAGGCACGGAGGGAACTCGGTATGTAAGGATGGTCACCCATCCACAGACCAACCTAGGCAAGCACGGCTTAACCTAAGGATCCCCCCGAGCGGCTTTTATTATTTTGAATCGCGAATTATAGGTATTGTTAGATGAGCTATCTAACAATAATTCGCGATTATTCTGAAGCTGTCCATACAAATGTCGCTTAGATTTTGTGGTGCCGATTTATCTAAACCCCGTTTTATTATTTCAGTATGATGAGATGATCCCGCCAGAATGCGACACTTTGCACGGCGGCTTCTACATCAACTGTGGCTCGTTGGAGTTCAAGAACGTATCCAACAACCAGTCGGCGACATCCGACGCGGAGCCCGGCGGCAGTCGCAGGAATAAGGTGAGTTTGGAGACGTATAATGAAGTTCGGGTTTGAATCCCAGGACTGGGTTTTTGTTTTTTTAGTCTATACTGTCCCACTCCGGGCTAAGGCCTCCCCTAATGGGTTAGTTTCCACCATCAATAAATTAAAAATCTATTTAGTCCGTCAGTTAGAGTATTGGAAAATGATTGACACGTATTATTTGTTTTTGTAAATCAATGAATATTGACAAAGGTAAAACGCATCATAACTCGGGAGTGGGAGCTCGTGACGTCACAACGCACTAAAAATTATACCACGGCGTGATGTATTGAGAATTTTAAAAGCGTCGTATCTTCGTCAATTTTAGTTAACGTAACAAAAGAAATGATACATGTGGACCCGAATGGCGTAGTGGTAGTGACGCTGCCTTACGTTCTTAGGGTCCTGGGTTCGCATCCCGGTAGGAGCAAATGTTTGTGTGATGAGCATTGACATTTGTTTCCGAGTCATGGATGTTTATACTCGTATGTATAATAAGTATGTATTTACAAACAAAAAGTATATATGTAGTATATCAACTATTTAGTGTCCACGACACAAGCTTTGCTTAGTGTGGCACTAGGTGGCGCTGTGTGTTAATCCAGCGATATTTATTATTTTATTATGTCCAAATTTTTTGGAAATTTGTCTGACTGACCAATTAGAAATTTTCAAACCAAACCTCTTCCCAAATAGAGCAGTAATGAGCTTTGATCACCATGCTCAATCACGGGTGATTTCAGACTTCAAGTTTGTGATGTCACCAGTAAACTTAGAAACATAGAAATTGAAAAAGTCCAAACACCAATGAAAAACTTTGACTGTTACAGCGGCGTATATCGTCAAGCGAGAGCAGCGAGGATGATTCTTCGGACGGCAGCTCTTCAGAGTCGAGTCAGGACGAGAAGGAACCCAAGGCCATGGCTAACGGAGACGTGGATCTGCACAAGACTGAACACCGGAAGAAGGTAAGCAGACATAGTTCCTATTAGTTAAATAAATATAAATCCCCCAGGGGTCCACGGGAGACCTGGGGTCTATGATGGCGTGAAAAGAAATGGGGGTTCAGAAGTTACCATGTAACTGGGGGTCCACGGAAATGGTTTCGATACTAAAGAACAAAATTGTTGGCTTGGCTTTATCTTTCAATGTAGACAAATAACAACCTACACGAAAAAGTAAAAAAAAACAAATGTTCTGGTTGTGAGAAGTTATATTTCGATGAAAATTGTCGTATTGAGAAAAAAGCATCTCGAAGCTATAAGATTATTATTTTCAGCCAAAAAATCTTAGGAGCTATGCAATCCAATCCAATCCTAACAGATAGCGAGAAAAAATAATATTGCGTTGCTTTTCTTTTTTGGTCCACATGCTTGAAAAAAACGTGTGTTTCGGTGCACCCCCCGCGGGTGCACCGAAACCAGAAAATGATGAAAACACCGCAAAAGTTAAAAACGACGTAGGAAACGACTTTTATCCATTAAAATATTGATAGCACACTTCATAAGCATGACGGGATTTCCTCAACAAAAGGCGTTGACTTTGTTAAAATAATATGTACATATTGTACAATGAAATGATTAAAATTATTCACTTTCCTATTCAGATAAGATAATTATATGACTTGTTTCCTTTTAACAGAAAAACAAAAAGATTGATAAGAAGAAAGCTAAGAAGGTCCGGCGCACTGACTCATCAGCGGCCACGTCTGGGAAACAAACTTCTGATGGTATGTTATCAGTACACTTATCTTATCTCAGTCCACTGACTGCTGGACAAAGGCCTCTTCTGAGTTTAATCCATTTAACTTGTCGTCAAAGACGATCCATCTGATTCTGTAATCTCAGTTGCGTTACCAACATGACAAATCTGTAAAACCCGCTAATTGCGAGTCGAGTTGCGCTTGCGCATAAAGGGGGGTCCGTAGCATCGTAGTAGCTGTTATAACAGAAATACACATTCTTTGAAAATTTCAACTGTATTTTTTAACTTTTATTATTCAAAAATACACTGTTTACATTTATTTTACAACACGTAAACATACCACACAAACAATACCAGTTTACCAGTGGTATGCCAGACAAGGCAACTTGTTGCCACAACATGAATTAATTACTCAGTAGGTGCATACAGTATCTATTATGAATCATGAGATAGACCTTGCTGACAGATAGACGGGCAGTAATATAGTCCCATTGTAAACCCTTCGTGTATGGGACCCTAATTATAACACCTGTACCTTTCAAACACACACAACATACAGCAAAGGCCTTTTTCAGACAAGCTTCTTCATAACATAGAGCTTTACCATACAGGTGTGCCATCGGCTCGTTTGTCGTCAAATAACAAATAAGACGGCCTGCCCAATTTCTGCTTCAGTTTGTTTACTCTGCAAGTGTTACTAAACTAATTCAAATTCATTTATTTTGGGACAACTAGATCGAAGGGTTAGTTAAACAAAAACTTAGAAACTAGATAATAGATCTGATAGATCTACTTAATTATAAAAATACCCCTGTGCTGAGACACCTCGCCCCGTCAAGATAACCAATAGGGAAATACCTCCCTATAGAAATTACAAGCTGAACGAAATTACATGTGATAGTCACATCCTGGTTTTGCGAAAATCATGTGTCGTGAGCATTCCTAATGCCGAAACCGTTGCTCATCTCGTAAACGAGAAGTCTCCCCAACACAGGTGCACGAACATCTTCAGCTACAGTTTTAAATAATAATAACAGTACAGTGTAGTTATTTTCTAATACAGAGAAGGCAAAAGCAAGTGAGCTTTGATCACCCACTCTTACCGCCTTTTGCTCAAAGCTGACACTGACTTTCTTATACTTATAAGTCTAACCTGGACTCCTTACAATGTTATTCTTTTTTTTTTCTTAACCGAAATTGTCTCAATACTTCAACCCTTCCCTTCCACTCTTCTATCGCACAAGCATTTAGGTTGTCATGCCAGCTTTTTCTAGACCTCCTTCGATGACGACCGTCTTCTGGAACCCACTGCGTGATGACTAGCATTTCGGTCCTGATGCATTCTACAGACATACTTAAGGCCCGCCCAATCCTACTTCAACCGATACCCTAATAGCGCAGTGGTAGTGAGGCTGCCTTACATTCTTAGGATCCCGGGTTCGAATCCCGGTAGGAGCAAATGTTTATGTGATGGACATTTGTTTCCGTGTCATGGATGTTTAATAAGTATGTATTTAGAAACAAAAAGTATCTTGTAGTATATCAACTACCTAGTGTCCACGACACAAGCGTTGCTTAGTGTGGCACAAGATGGCGCTGTGTGTAATGTCCAGCGATATTTTATTTTATTTTAGAATTCGCAGTACCGGCGTACTGCGAATTCTATCGCTTAACTTAATACTGGGTTATGATGGACAAAATGCACAATAATGAAACGTGTTGTTTTTTCATCAGATAATGCTCACGGTGACGGCGAGAGTGCAGACTCCCGTACTTCCCAGTCAGACTCGCTCACGTCCAAACCGGCGCCCAGCTCGGAGAATGCCGTCACTTCTGATAGCTCCAGGTAACGTATTGTCTACTGCAGTAAGAGGGCAACTCTCTATCGGATCACGGCTTGAGCCGACATTTGTGGCATTTAGTTCAGTGCGCTGTCGATTCAAGTTGTCCGAACGAGCGAATGACGTCTTTGCTTTATTTTTTTTTTTACGGAAAGCTCTTACAGGCTCAAATCGTTAGTATTGTCAACCCAAATACGCCTTTTCAAATCCAAAGTCCACGAAATCCCCGAAAATAAGTAAAATAAAAAGAATGTTTTAACCCTTAAATTGGCAAATGAATTTATTTCTAAAACTTAATAATTTTTTGTTATTTCTTGGTACATTATGATCCCAGAGGACTGAAAAAAATTGTGAAAAAAATCAACTTATTACAGTTTTCGCGAAAATCTATGTACTCTGGGGAGTACATTGCCAACTACAGTGTAATGTATGTCTTCGTGTGTTTGTACTACGTGGAGCACGGTGCCAAGATATCAATTAAACACATTTTAGTTAATTTTTTGGATTATTAATCGTAATTGGGTGTGAAATTGGCGGAAACAGTTTATTTTGTTATTTTCTCCTACTACAAAACATAGACGCATAACGCCCTTCACGCAAAAGACTGTTTCTTCCCTCTTTGCAAACCTACAGCGTGATTCTGACTTCGAGCATTTTACCTGACACTGTCTACAGGCCGTTCAGAAATAGTTTTCTGAATTATTCTCCCCTTCATCTTCTCCATACTGCCACGTGATTTGGCGATTTTTCCAGCCAGACAGAGACCTTCAAATAAATCAATCCTAAACTCTAAGTAAATCCACGACCCCATATGCTCGGGAGAAGAAAAGAGGTTTATGACCGATGGCTTCTTTTTGATGGCTTGAAAAAATTGTTTTCCCTTTTTGCGTTTATAGAAACAAGCCTAGCTTTTGATGTGCTAGGAACTGGTGACTGCAGAAGTTCTACAGATAGAGTGGGTAATGATTGAATTGAATTCAATGTCGGTATAGAATGAAACCCTCTTGAAGAGTTGGTGTTAGTGATACATCATCAATGTTACAGTCAAATATATTGTTGTGGTCGTTTTCTAGAATGTTCAGTCTTTCAAGAGGATGAGGAAGAGCTGAGCTTTGGTGAAGATAGTGGAAGTGTGATTCGTCATCCGACCTAGAACGTCATAGGAACGTGCATTTTCATTCGTTATCATGGCTAAAATCTTATGCGATCGTGTCAGGTTCAAGCACTGCAGAAAAAGAAAAAGAAGATGCTAAACGGCATACAATCCATATCTCAACTGGTGTTATTTTATACCAAAATAAACAAAACAAAAACAGTTTGGATTTCTTTGTGTACTTGGCAATGTACTTCGTGTATACCTAAGTCTATTTTGCGTCCTTTACTACGTACTTGGCAACGGTATTCACGGAGTACACACAAACTTTCGAACTCATAAAATTGCGATTACGTAATTTACACAAAAATGTACGCACGAGTGATATTGTTTACAATGTCCTTAAGCAATGTAAAGCCTAATAACCACAAGTCCCATCCAAAAATGTATAATAAAATTTAAAAAGCTTGACCGTGACGCAGAGACATCAGACAGCTTCGAAGACATTTTGAATTTGACGGATAATTTTTGATTTCACTACTTCCAAATATTTTTTCTACCAAAATACACAATAATTGCAAGCTAAAAAATAACAATTATCGGTATTTTTATAAGATTACTACCATAGTCTATTTTGTCAAAGTGCATGTCTTTGGTGGAGTACACTGCCAATTTAAGGGTTAATTACACTTAAGTCGAGTGCAATTAGACAAAAAGGTGGAACAAAGTTTATAGGGGTCGGATTAACATTTTTTATCGAGTTCCTAGAGGTGTGTAGAAAAGTAAAAAACAAAAAACTTCGCCGCTATAATTCTCGTACCAGCATAATTTCTCCTGGAAAGCAGGTTTTATTTAGTAAGATTAACAAATACCGTCTCCGCAGGGACTTCGAAACTAAGATGGAAGTGAAGCTGCCGACGCAAGTGGTCCAGGTGTTGGAGGCGCTGGAACAGTTCGTGAGCAACCAACTCAAACTGAACCCCAACACGCCGCGCAAGCAACTCTTGGCGCAGACTGACGAGTACACTAACAGGTAAATATGAAAAGACTTTTGTATTGCTATGGGGATGAAGGCAGAATGATCATGCTATGATAACTTCGGATATATTTGATGAAGCTCTTAAGAGTTTTTAGTAGGGCCAGGATTTCTGGCAGAGAAGCTATGGGGTACCATAGGGTAGACAAATAAGTCCGTCAGTTGGATTATCAACAAGTATTTGACCCGTATTTTGTTACATTAACCAAAAATGGGGAAGATACGACGTTTTTAAAATTCCTAATATATCACGCCTTGTTATAATTTATAGTGAGTTCTGACGTCACGTGTCCCCACTTTTGATGCGTTTTATCTTTGTCAATATTCATTTATTTACAAAAACAAAAAGTACGAGTCCATTACTTTCCAATACTTTACCTGACGAACTAAATAGATTTGCATTTTTTTGATATTGTCGTGATGCCTACTAGCTTATACCAAATACAATATTATTTGTTGAGCGTGAGCCTTGTTTAAGTTTGTCACACCTTTTCGGCCCATCATGCACATTCAGGTCCCTTGAGGATTTAAACCACATAACAATTCAGAGGGGTCCTAGATAAGCGGCACAACGTTTCTGTATTTCATTTTACCGCTTTTTTTAACAAGATCGAAACATCCAATGCATTTTTGATTTTTTCATCCACATCATCGCTGGTTGAATGTTACTCGTAGTTTGTTCAAGCCCTATATAGCCAGGTCGCTATACACTATCTCAAATGTATGTATTCATAATGTAGCACAGTGAAACCTGGATAACTGGGACATTCAAGGGACCTGCAAATTGGTTTCACTTAAAGAGGTATTCCACTTATCCAGTGTCTCAAATATCCAGGAATAAATGTCGGGACATCAGCATGAGTTCCAGCTATGGAGATTTCTCACTTATCCAGGTCCCACTTACTTAAGTTTCACTGTATCAACTGTTTGGTGACCACGACACAAGCCTTGTTTAGTGTGGCACTAGATGGCGCTGTGTGTAATGTCCAGCGATATTTAAAGGGTTTGTCTGAGTAGTATTTGTTTTGGTTAGACTGGAGGTAGCGCTGGTAGGTGCGGGGTGCGAGGGACGCTGTGTGCGCGCCGCCTGGGCCCGCGCCGCGCGACTGCTCGCGACGTCGCGCGCCAAGCTGCTGCATCGTCACAAGGGACGCTCCGACACCCGTGTGCCCCTACCCACACATCATACACGTAACTATTCATTCTTATTCTTTATTGCACACAAAATAACAGATATAAAAATTAATAGCAATGTACAAAGACGAGCTTAACCCAGAGTTGGGTTTTCTTACAGCAAACCTAATTTTGAAAGCGAGATTTGCAGAAAAGGATACATTTATGTATGTGCATTGAAATTAAATCCTAAATTAATTCAACTTATAAATTAAACTACATAGTTACATATAATATAGTATACGTACGTAATACATATAGCTTAGATGTTACTAATCTTCTTTGATAGCGACCCATAGTGGTTTGACCCAGAAGTTAGCTACGCGTTTTGCGCTATTGTTAGCGTCCATCGATTTCCGTATCTTACAGACCCGACACGCGAGATACGATGTTAAGAACTCGATAATTTGTGAATGACACCACACTTCGTATTTAGAGTATTTTCCAAGTTTGGCCCCCAGGCTGGAACGGACCGGGGCTGCCTTCAGGCGGCTCCTGCCCAACCTTGGGGGGCCAAACGCCTCCTGCCGCAGGCTCTATGTGAGGGTCGTGCGGTCCATGGCCCTTTACGGGGCCCCAGTGTGGGCGCGTTCCTTGAGGCGGCGAGCCGCCCATTACCTGAACGCGCTCCAGAAAGTGGTGGCCGTGAAAATGGTCCGTGGGTACCGCACTCACTCCCGCGAGGCGGCGGGCCTGCTTGCCGGATTGCCGCCATGGGATCTGGAGGCGATAGTCCTCGCGCGCCTGCATGAATGGCGCGCGGAGGCACTACGCCGGGGGGAAACTCCGCTGCCGCGGCAAATTGCCGCTCAGCGGACAGACCTCCGGCGCGATCTCATGGCGACATGGAGAGAGCGACTGTCGCAACCCCGTGCAGGGCACGCCACGACCCTCTTTGAGGAGTGGCTGGAGAGGCGCCACGGCGTCCTCACCTTCCGCCTGACGCAGGTCCTCACCGGACACGGATGTTTCGGGAGGTTCCTGCATCGAATCTGGCGGGAGGAAACGCCCGGGTGTCTCCACTGCTCTGATCTCGCGGAGGACACGGTCTCACACACGGTCTCGGTCTGCCCTGCGTGGTGTCCTCGTAGCGGCGATCGGCGGCGGTGACCTCTCGCGTCCGGCCCTGTGTGTGTGGTTCAATCCATGGTCCGGTAAGAGACGGAATGGGAAGCCCTCACCACTTTCTGCGAAGCAGTCATGCTAGCGAAGGAGGTAGAAAAACGCGAGAAAAAGAAAACCTCTCACCCCAGGCGCCGCGAGAGACGCACCAGGCGTGCACGTAGGCGCGGCCTGTGGACGTGAGCTATGGGTTAGCTCGCCGTCCGTCCGACAACATGACGACAGGCGCCAGAGTGTGCCACGCACGCCTCAAAGAGATGTCAGCATAATATAAAAGGCCCGCAAGAGCCGAAGCCTGCCGGGGCTGCGGGACTGTTTGAAAAAGATATCCGTGACCCCAGAACTAAAAGGGCGAGGAAGAAACATGGACAGGTCCTAGTCAGTAAGCCTGACACTCCCTCCCGCTCCGCCCAGAGCGAGAGGAGTCATTTGTTGATTTCCCATCCGAAAATAAAGTGTGGTCATCGATTATTCGCCGTCTAATTCTTATTTCAAGCAAAATTTTGTCCAACTCCAGAAGTCGAAAGTAGCTGGTAGCTAACATAAAGTAACTAATTAAAATTTTCGTACGTTTTTTTTTTTTGCAATTTGCGGACCGGTGCTGGGTTGTGTGTTAATGAAGATGTCGTCCCCGATTGGGAGACGTGTGTAGTTACGTAGTTATAATCATCGGAATCATCAAAGCAACTCTCCAAGTTAATAAAGATCGAGGAACAAATTTTTCAAGTTTTATTCGTTAACCACGCGGTGCGGCAACAGTGCGGCGTCGATATCGCTGCGGTACCGACGCCACACTGTTGCCGTACCGCGCGCTTTGTATGAAAACAAACGTCCGTCCGACACGAAACGTCTAAAATGAAAGCGACTGTAGAAGCCGGAAATGACGACAACCGGTATGACATGGCTGCGACAGTCTCGGACGTTTGAACTTTCGTAGAAACTTGTAGAAGTTATTTTTTTCTTTGAGCGACAAGCAGACTTTTAATTGTTTCAGTGAGTTGATAGTACTGTACTTTATTGATTTCAGGGAAGATGTCTATTCCCTATTGCAAAGATTTTATAAACGCCTAAATCAAATACATAATCTTCCACAGAATCACCATCCACAACAATTGCTCAACCTACAACCGGCACTGCCACAGCCAACACTGCCCCAACTACAACGCTGACGTCATCTACAACGACAGCGACATCTAACAACAAACGCAAGATCGATGATGATCTGGAAGAGTTCGATCCCAATCAACTCACTCCGGACCAGAGAGAGGCTATGATTGTTGAAACTTTGCTCAGGTGAGTTTGTATACTAGTTTCTGCTTACGACTTCATCCAGGTCGAGTAAAGATCTGTTTAGATATTATTAGTGTAGTTAGGTTAGTGCCAAACTACTAGAGAAGCTCATCGCTAAATAAAAACAGCCGGATGAGTGACCACCCCTAGATACCGAGTTTCCTCCGTGCCTCGGAAAGCACGTTAAGCTGTTGATCCCGGCTGTCATTTGTCCATCTTTGACAGTCGTTACAGGTAGTCAGTGGCCCAAAAGTCTGATAACCAGTCTTACTAAGTGGTATTGTATTACCCAGTATTAACTGAGTTGTGGAGCTTAGATAGGCAGTTGCTCCATTTAAAATACTGGTATTCAGCTGCATCCGATAAGACTGGAAGCCCAGTTGTAAACGTCCCTTTGTGCCTATTGGCCTTGTTTCGTTCTGTCTCCTGCTGATATGGAGGGAAGTGGAAATTATTTTTTTTTTCCTACTCCTCCGCTATACTTTCTGATTAATTTCGATGCGGGATACAAGACAGTTAAATTCATTCTCTGGGACTTTGTCGAGCTTCATTGTCTCGGCGCTTTTCTGGTGGTCTCCACTGTTGATTCTGGCTTTCAGAAGTTACAGTTGTTTGGGCGTGTGTGGCAAAAAAAAAAAAAAAGACTGGAAGCCGACCCTCAATGTCTGTTTGTTCACTATACGCTCCTCAACTAGTAAACTTGTTTTTATGAAATTTTGCACAGTTCTACATACATGCGCCAGGGAATGGTTTAAAAAACGTAAAATAAGCAAGGCAAAGTATTTTTGGTGGGGGCATGCAACAAAAATACTTTGAAAACACTGAATTTTGTTGGTCCTGCAAGTCTTATTTGAAACTTCCGTTTTTTGTCAGGATAGGTATCGTTTATAAGTTAACAATGAGTCTTGTTTTACTGATCAAAAACACAATCCATTGGTTTCAGGTTAAAAGCACTGATAGATGAACGTAAGCCTGGCATGATAGCTAATTACAATGCCGAATGTGAAAGAGTACAAGAAGAGAGGTAAGTTCTTTCTAAAATAAAAAACCTTGGGGCTCTCTGTAAGGTAGATGTCATGTGGGCCTGTTATAGTTTATATTGCAGGCTGAAGAGGTGCTCGTGGCAAAAAATTAACAGACGCACGGGTCGATCTACAAGGTGAAGCAGTGCTTGCCAAAGTCGGTCTGTAGCCATTGTTACATACCGAGTTCGTTCTGTGCTCGGAAGCCATGTAAAGCCGTTGTTCGTCCTGGACAATATCTATGTCAATAACATGTTTGAAAGTTGTTACGAGTAGTTAGAACTTCAAAAGTATGTCCATCAGTCATGTGATGCTTAGCCTCAAACTAGTGTGTAATAATATGTTACAGGTAAAACTCTTATTCTGTCGAAGCCACTTTTGACTAATGTCAGGAAAAACTGCGTTTTCTGCATTAAGGGCGCGTTTGCATATCAGGCAAAATTATGCTGTTTTTCGGTACATTTTATAGCATAATAAAACAAAATTCAATATAACCAATAACTACATCGTATAGATTGGTTCTTCATCTTCAAATTAACGGTACTTTATTATTGAAAATTTTACTTTTTTACAATGTAAAATCGATCTTTCGTTGCCATTTTCCACAAATTTAACGATACCGGGTTGAGTTTAGGTACATTTTTTGTGCTATTGTTGTCATATTTGACTACTTTTAAAAATACTATATGTAGGCAAACATATTCAATGTTTAAAGTTAGTTTTTTTTTTTTATCTAAATGCTTTAAATAGTCGCAGAAAAAATGAAAACCGAAACTTATTTTTTCACATATTTTGCTATTCTAGATGAATCTTAATCGATTGCATTAAGGGTTATTTTATTTCTAATACCCGTCTTGATTTATTGCACAAGCACTTGGATTGAAACTTTAGTCCGAGCCAGTCTGTCGCAACTCGGAACAAATTTTTTATCTATGGACTTTACAAGCCAAATAATGGCGGATTTGCTATCACACTCCCTCAGTGGGGTTTCTCTTTCTTACAATATCCCGTCAAGTGTCAGCCATGTTGTTTGTTGTCAAAACTTCATTTCGCGCCGTGTGTTTGAATGTAAATGCGTGTTTGATTGTGGATTTTAATCGTTTTAAGTGTAATTTCACATCAAAATTAGTGAAGGGTCATCAGAAGTGAACTTTGAATTAAAATGCCACCAAAAAGACGGTTTATTACTTGTGAAATATGTGAAAATCGAGCAAGTCGTTCGAATAATGTTATAAGGATGTTTATGGCGAGATTTCCTTTAGATGAAGCCCGGTAAGTACTTAAATATGATACTTTGCAGCCTACTTTTAAGCTCTACGTTAAAGCAGGCTAGGAACAAGTAAAATTAATAAAATTATCTTATTTAAAATATGTGCTAGTGTTGTACTGCAACTGGTAAACATATCGATAACAACGACATTGTTTATCATTGAAAAAAAATAAGAAATATAATATTGCGTGAAAGATTAGGGGCACAATGTTTTACATATTTAAATTGCGTGCCTACATAAATGAGCAAGGAACGGTTGTGCAATTTTAAATTTAATTTTATTTAAAATTTCAGATGCAAATAGTGGGTCAAGTTTGTGGGCACAGAAGATTTAATAATTATATGTTCCCGTTGAAAAGTTGCATACATCTACGAGATCTACGCTAGGGAAAGGGCAACTCCAGTACTTTCACAGTTTTATGTCTTGTAACTGGGAGTGTTGCTAGATGTAACTTTCATCTTTGTTTCGACACTTCAAAAGTGCCTGTAAGTCCTGTAACTGACCTATTTGAAATAAATGCTTTGATTTTGTTTTTATTTGAAAAACATGTCATCACAAAATAATGATAAAAATTTAGAAAGAATCAGTTTTTATTTTCATTTCATTTGATTGTTTGATTTTCTTTTCGCTGATTATGTTATTTCATTTCGGTAATAAAATTTGAATTAAAGCAGCAAAAACAGTTTTTTTATTTTATTGCGGGTCCGCATTTAAGTCCAATCTTGTATTAGTACCAAATATCCCCCTCATCAATATTGGACTCATAAATGCGGATTCAATACCTAAACATTAAACATATTTAGTAGTAGCCTCAGTTTTTACGCTGCATATTTTATCGATATCGATAAAAAGCTATTTGGTAAGCACTATTTGGTTCATTAGGTTGGCACTCCTGCTTAAACGTAAGGATTATAATTATAATCTGTGCACCTGTTGTTTGACATCTTTGTGGTATCTGTTGGTGTTGGATGCCATGTAATGCGTTTCCAATGGAATGTATGGAAGTCCCGTCTCTTAAACGTAGTGATTATATACTCTGTGGTCCGAGCGCGGCCCCCGTCGAGAGTGGACATGTATCGCCTGTTTAGAGCGGCTCGAGTTGAAAAAGATCGCTGTAAAAACACAAAATATTCGACAAACCGAATTTGATACTTGACAAGGTACTCGTAAGATTTTCATTCTATTTCATTTTGCTATAAAAAAGTATGTAAGTAGGGTTTATATATGCCTAATCGTCCTGGACTCGATGGAGCGACCTGATGAAGGTGTACTTCGGTGACTGCTACTGGAACTCCTAGACGTGTTGGACTAGATGAGCCGAGTTTGGGCTTGTTTTGTTAGTTATGATGAGACCTTACCTCCGGACTTGATGGAGCGACCTGAAGGTGTACTTCGGTGACTGCTACTGGAACTACTAGACGTGTTGGACTAGATGAGCCGAGTTTGGGCTTGTTTTGTTAGTTATGATGAGACCTTACCTCCGGACTTGATGGAGTGACCTGAAGGTGTACTTCGGTGACTGCTACTGGAACTCCTAGACGTGTTGGACTAGATGAGCCGAGTTTGGGCTTGTTTTGTTAGTTATGATGAGACCTTACCTCCGGACTTGATGGAGCGACCTGAAGGTGTACTTCGGTGACTGCTACTGGAACTCCTAGACGCGTTGGACTAGATGAGCCGAGTTTGGGCTTGTTTTGTTAGTTATGATGAGACCTTACCTCCGGACTTGATGGAGCGACCTGAAGGTGTACTTCGGTGACTGCTACTGGAACTCCTAGACGCGTTGGACTAGATGAGCCGAGTTTGGGCTTGTTTTGTTAGTTATGATGAGACCTTACCTCCGGACTTGATGGAGCGACCTGAAGGTGTACTTCGGGGACTGCTACTGGAACTCCTAGACGTGTTGGACTAGATGAGCCGAGTTTGGGCTTGTTTTGTTAGTTATGATGAGACCTTACCTCCGGACTTGATGGAGCGACCTGAAGGTGTACTTCGGTGACTGTTACTGGAACTCCTAGACGTGTTGGACTAGATGAGCCGAGTTTGGGCTTGTTTTGTTAGTTATGATGAGACCTTACCTCCGGACTTGATGGAGCGACCTGAAGGTGTACTTCGGTGACTGCTACTGGAACTAGTAGACGTGTTGGACTAGATGAGCCTTGTTTGGGCTTGTTTTGTTAGTTATGATGAGACCTTACCTCCGGACTTGATGGAGCGACCTGAAGGTGTACTTCGGTGACTGCTACTGGAACTCCTAGACGTGTTGGACTAGATGAGCCGAGTTTGGGCTTGTTTTGTTAGTTATGATGAGACCTTACCTCCGGACTTGATGGAGCGACCTGAAGGTGTACTTCGGTGACTGCTACTGGAACTCCTAGACGTGTTGGACTAGATGAGCCGAGTTTGGGCTTGTTTTGTTAGTTATGATGAGACCTTACCTCCGGACTTGATGGAGCGACCTGAAGGTGTACTTCGGTGACTGCTACTGGAACTCCTAGACGTGTTGGACTAGATGAGCCAAGTTTGGGCTTGTTTTGTTAGTTATGATGAGACCTTACCTCCGGACTTGATGGAGCGACCTGAAGGTGTACTTCGGTGACTGCTACTGGAACTCCTAGACGTGTTGGACTAGATGAGCCGAGTTTGGGCTTGTTTTCTTAATTATGATGAGACCTTACCTCCGGACTTGATGGAGCGACCTGAAGGTGTACTTCGGTGACTGCTACTGGAACTCCTAGACGTGTTGGACTAGATGAGCCGAGTTTGGGCTTGTTTTGTTAGTTATGATGAGACCTTACCTCCGGATTTCATGGAGCGACCTGAAGGTGTACTTCGGGAACTGCTACTGGAACTCCTCGACGTGTTGGACCAGATGAGCCGAGTTGGGGCTTGTTTTATTAGTTATGATGAGACCGAACTTGATGGAGCGACCTGGAGGTGGTTGGTACTTTCGTGATTAACAACAACAAACAACAATCGGTATCAATTTTTTATTGTAAGAATATTTCGTTGGATATGTGAAGAATGTGCTCTTAGTTCCATATTTCTTGCCTGTCTTGGGTCAATCAATTCTGGGAGTTGACAGTTTTTATTATATTTTTTCTATGCACTGATACTTTATTTTGCCAGGACCTGTCCATATAGCAAACACACAAGTGTCTTGCCTAGTAACGCGCAGCTGTCGCCCCTAACACGACCCACTGACCGCACCTGTCCTCAAACTTGGTGAAACCATTTATGTTTTCTATATAACACGAATGTATTATTTGCCGTAGGCAACCAAAAATTAACTGTTTTAAATTCATTCTAAGTACTCGTTTGGTCACATCCTTCTGTATCACGAGTACTGCGACTACTTTCAGAAACTCTGTGAAAAAATAAGTAATGATAATAATATCCACCATCAAGTCCGGAGGTAAGGTCTCATCATAACTAACAACACGCACCCAAATTCGGCTCACCTAGTCCCAACATGTCGAGGAGTTCCAGTAGCAGTCCCCGAAGTACACCTTCAGGTCGCTCCATCAAGTCCGGAAGTAAGGTCACATCATAACTAACAAAACAAGTCCAAACTCGGCTCACCTAGTCCAAACGTCGAGGAGTTCCAGTAGCAGTTCCCGAAGTACACCTTCAGGTCGCTCCATCAAGTCCGGAGGTAAGGTCTCATCGTAACTAACAAAACAAGCCCGAACTCGGCTCACCTAGTCCAACACGTCTAAGAGTTCCAGTAGCAGTTCCCGAAGTACACCTTCAGGTCGCTCCATCAAGTCCGGAGGTAAGGTCTCATCATAACTAACAAAACGAACCCAAACTCGGCTCACTTAGTCCCAACATGTCGAGGAGTTCCAGTAGCAGTCCCCGAAGTACACTTTCAGGTCGCTCCATCAAGTCCGGAGGTAAGGTCACATCATAACTAACAAAACAAGTCCAAACTCGGCTCACCTAGTCCAAACGTCGAGGAGTTCCAGTAGCAGTTCCCAAAGTACACCTTCAGGTCGCTCCATCAAGTCCGGAGGTAAGGTCTCATCATAACTAACAAAACAAGCCCAAACTCGACTCACCTAGTCCAACACGTCTAGGAGTTCCAGTAGCAGTTCCCGAAGTACACCTTCAGGTCGCTCCATCAAGTGCCGAGGTAAGGTCTCATCATAACTAACAAAACAAGCCCAAACTCGGCTCACCTAGTCCAACACGTCTAGGAGTTCCAGTAGCAGTTCCCGAAGTACACCTTCAGGTCGCTCCATCAAGTCCGGAGGTAAGGTCTCATCATAACTAACAAAACAAGCCCAAACTCGGCTCATCTAGTCCAACACGTCTAGGAGTTCCAGTAGCAGTTCCCGAAGTACACCTTCAGGTCGCTCCATCAAGTCCGGAGGTAAGGTCTCATCATAACTAACAAAACAAGCTCAAACTCGGCTCACCTAGTCCAACACGTCGAGGAGTTCCAGTAGCAGTCACCGAAGTACACCTTCAGGTCGTTCCATCAAGTCCGAGGTAAAACGTAAAAATATAAAACGTAAATATTTATGTTGGTGCCATAATTTTATTCCAAATAAATACGTAAAAAAATGAATCTTTCTAAGTATCAAAATGAGTTCACTTGAATCAATCGAACCACTACATTGACACGAGTCAATACACACAAGTTTACTTTTCTCGGTAGCGAGAATAGTAGTCGTGCACTACACTTGTGTGTATGAGCCGTGTCAATGTAGTAGTTCGATTCTGTACCTATCAATTTTGCGAACGCGTCCTTAAAAATATGTTGTTTTAGAACGCCTGTGTTATAATAATCTAGTCCTAGAATTACATAATGGTTTTAAAAGGGTCAAAAAAAAAACCTTAACTCAATAAGTTTCTAAGGAAATGTAAGTTATTGTTAAAATAGTTTTGACTAGTTAAAAGTAGTTTTGACTGGTTTTCACCTGACATACTTCTTTGACATAAAGTTCAGTCCCTCACCACGAGGTAAGAATGAATTATTGATAAGTTTCCCCTAAAACAATTTCCAGAAAAAAGCTGCAACTCCTGTCAGTAACAGAAGGCGGTCCGCACGTAGAGAAGCGCCTCCCCAAGCGTCGGTTCCCGTGGTGCGTGCGCAGCCGAGGTCTGGTGGCGCGGGCGGCGAGGCTTGCGGGGGGTGCGGCCGCCGCCCTGCTGCAGCAGCGGGTACTGCCGCTCTTCCCGCAGGGCTTCGTGAGGATGCCCACTCTGCTGCGCCAGGCCGAGTGAGTCTACCGTACTGATAACGAATCTTTTCACTGCTAAAATAGCCCTAAAACTCCTACAAGATGGTGAAACGCCCAAGCTAAGTCGCTATTACTATTAGCTTGCGACATTACACTACTAGGCAAAAGCACCATCGCTCGCTTCTTTCGATTCAGGTTAAAATGAACCACTGGTCATTCTTTTTACCCAAAGTATCTTTGATGGAAAATACAACGACCCTAGAAGAAGTGAAGCGCTGCCTAGAGAAATAGAAAAATAGATTAACCAACCATCCAAATCCCTATTCACGTTCACTATTGATGCCAAATCATACTGATATTGTGCTGCATGATTAAATTACTGGTCCTGATTCTGTAAAAATGCTATGCCTCTTTGCACACATTAGATCATAACCAGGACTGACTGACTGGAGGAACGACTAATAGCAAATGAAAACAAACAAAAATCAAAATCATCTTTAATGAAGTCAACCACAGTGCACATAGACACACATCCAGAGAAGTCTATGTGTGTGGGGGCTCCACGTAATGGCTATTTCGCCCCCCAACTCTGAGCACACGGCAGACCTAGTCAGTCCCGTTATACACAAACTTAGCAACTTTTGAACAATGCCAGTCATTTTTGTATTAGAGCTGTGCCGCCAATGCAACAAAATTAAGAACGAAGATGACTGCCTACGCACACACCGCCTATTTTTTGTTTAGGTTTTAATATTACTTCACTAATCAAATCATATACTTGAATTTTCAGTTTAAATTAATACTACTAACACAACCCATCTCTTTAATTTCAGTTTGAACAAAGAAATCAAAGTATCGGATTTGAAGCGGCCGCGGCTTGGCTCAGCGTCCCAGCCGCCCCCTGCGCGCCCCGAGGCTGCCCCCGCCCCGGCCCCCGCCCCCCGTGCGGACCCCGCCCCCGCCCCCCGCGCGGACCCCGCCCCCGCCCCCCCGGCGCCCTTCACCGAGCCCATCACGTTCCCGAGCTCGCTCACCGTCACCACGACCTCCAAGCAGTCGCCAGATAAGACTGATGTAATAGAAGAACCGAAACCTTCAAGCTACAAATCGAATTCCGTCTTCGGCTCAATAATGAACTTCACCCTCAGCAAAGACCTAATTGTAGAAAAACCAGAAAAAAAAGACATTGATAAGAAAGAAGAATTATACATTCCCCCAAACAATATTGGCAGCATCACTATTACACCGGTCCCTAACAACCCCTCGAAAGTAGAAAAGAAACTCAATAACAATGTCCAAGCATTGACAGAAAAGGCATCTGGCTTCATTAGGGTTAAATCACCAGCAGCATTGAATGATATGGTGAAAAAAGACAAGGTTAAGAAGCCAGAAAGAGAGCCGAAGAGTCAAAAAGAGAAGAGAGTAGAGTCACCGCTACACATTGACACCAGTTACCAGCCCAGTAAAAAAGACCCCAGTCCCAAACTTAAAGATGAAATCCCTCAAAAACAAATTGAGAACATGAGAGTCGCTGAGAACAACATACCGAGACCTGCCTTAGTTCCTGTGCACCACTCCCCAACGTTTGCGAAACCAGACAAACGGCCACCTGAGGTCAAAAAGAAAAAGGATGTTGTCATCATCTCAGATGTCGACCCTTTGAGTGAGCAAGAACCACTCGCGGTGGATGACAGTAGCAGTGATGTTGAGTTAGTTGAGGACAATAGGACTGAGAAAAGTGAACCGAAACGTGATAAAAGTGATAGTGTGCCTTCCAAGGACCGTGTGAATGACACAGATAAAAAAGTGAATAATGTGAAGTGTAGGAAAGATAAGGAAGTGCGTAAGAGTGACAGTGAGGAGGCTACCAATGATGATATTGATACGCTCATGAGGAATCTAAGGGAGATGGAGGTAAGATCATTTTTATTTGTTCCATTGATTGATGCATGTGGTTTCCTTTTGCATCCTAATACATTAATATCTTTACCCATATTGTCTTATTTATAAATAACAAGTAATCTGTGTTTTTTTTTTATTTTAACTGCTTTGTTAGTTTTACTTATATTTTACATTCCATTTTCAAATTCTTGGCTCATGGAGGTACTGCAATTATTATAAAAACAACTATAGAGCATCATGAGCTGCCAAAATTCAGCACAGACCATATTCAGGCCACAACTGTTGCTGTCTCTGATAGAAATGGTGGTTTTAATGTGTCAGCCGTATACTGCCCTCCTAAGCATAGGATAACCAATGAACAATTCACTGATTACTTTAATAGTCTTGGCAGCCGCTTCATAGCTGGAGGAGATTGGAATTCAAAGCATCTTCACTGGGGTTCTAGGTTGGTGACCACTCGAGGAAGACAATTGAAAAAGAGTATTGATAAACAACTTCTTACTACTTTCTCCACTCCGGAACCGACACACTGGCCCACGGATCCAAATAGGCTACCAGATGTCTTGGATTTCTTTATCGCTAAGGGGATGTCGCGGATGTTCTTCGGGATTGACTCGTGTTTGGATGGCTCCTCTAATCACATCCCAGTAATCTTGACGGTTAGCACAACGATTCTGAACAGAGAGAAAAGACCCAATCTCTATAATAAATGAACCGACTGGGAGTCATTTCGGGACATTGTGACACAAGAATTACAGCTGCAAATAGCCCTGAAGACTGAGTCCGACGTTGATGAAGCTGTAAAGATCTTCACGACTACAATTCAGGGTGCTTGCTGGAGGTGCACCCCTGAAGGCCAAAACAAATCTCCTAGACAAAACGCGGTATCGACTGAAATTAAAAATCTTATACTAGAAAAGAGAAGACTTCGAAGGGTTTGGCACTGCAGTAGGCATCCCGCTGACAAGTCTGCCTTTAATAAATCTATAAAAACCTTAAAAGACGCGACAGCCAAAGAGCAGGAAATTGCAATGGAAACGTACATGGAATCGCTATCTGCGACCAGTTCCACCAATTACTCACTCTGGAGAGCTTGTCATAAAATCAGTCGTCCGGTCGAACCAAAACCTCCGATAAAACTCGAAAACAACAGATGGGCTAGATCTAAACAAGAGAAAGCAGATGCGTTTGGAGAATATCTAGCCAGGGTATTTACACCCAACGACCCTGACCCAGAAATCGATCAATCAGTAATAGAGAATGTATTGATCCAAGACTATCAGTTGGATCTCCCAATCAATCCCACTAGCTTGAGGGAAGTTATGAGGGTGATCAAGCACATGGAAGACAAAAAAGCGCCTGGCTTCGATATGATCGACAAAAAGGTGCTCATGGAATTACCAAGGAAGGCTATCATCTATCTTGTTATGATTTTCAATGGTATCTTAAGAACTGGTCACTACCCAAATTTGTGGAAGGTATCCCAGGTGATAATGGTGCAAAAACCGGGAAAGCCAAGCCATGAAATAACCTCCTATAGACCCATTAGCCTGCTACCGATAACTTCAAAGCTATTTGAAAAAGTTCTGCTAAAAAGACTTCACCCAGAGCTACTGAATAGATCCATAATACCAGATCACCAATTTGGGTTCAGAAGGGAGCATGGTACAGTGGAACAGGTCCACAGAGTGTGCAAAATCATTCGGGATGCACTTGAAAAGAAGGAGTACTGCTCATCAGTATTTCTGGATGTCCAGCAGGCATTTGATCGAGTATGGCATAAGGGCTTGCTATTTAAAATCAAATCACTTCTACCATACCCATACTTCGTTCTCATCAAATCATACTTAGCTGATAGAATCTTTCAAATAAAAGAAGATCAATGTACCTCTTCTTTCCACCCAATACTTGCTGGGGTGCCACAGGGCTCAGTTTTGGGCCCAGTCCTCTACACAATATTTACTCACGACCTACCTCAGAGCGATGAAGTAACGGTAGCCACGTTCGCAGATGATACAGCAATTCTGGCTCGTAGTCAATGCCCTAATGAAGCCTCAATGGTTCTCCAAAGAAGCCTAAACCAAATTGATAAGTGGCTGACGAAATGGAGAATAAATGTCAGTGCTCAAAAGTCAGTGCAAGTAACATTCACTCTGCGAAGAGAAGACTGCCCGCCGGTAACACTCCGAAATAACCAACTGACCCAAAACAACCACGCAAAATATCTGGGTATGCACTTGGACCGCCGCCTAACTTGGAGAAAACACATACAGACCAAAAGGGATGAAATAAACATCAAATTCAAACGACTGTATTGGATGCTTGGACGGAACTCCAAATTGTCTCTCGACAATAAACTCCTTATTTACAAGACAATCTTGAAACCCATATGGACCTATGGAGTTCAATTATGGGGCTCAGCCTGTGACTCCAGTATTAGCATCATGCAAAGATGTCAAAACTACATCCTCAAGCAAATATCCAACGCTCCGTGGTTTCTAAAAATTCCTGAAATCCACAACAATCTACAAATGAACACAGTGAAAGAGGAAATTAACAACACCAACCTCAAATACAAAACAAGGTTGAAGGATCACCCAAACCATTTAGCCCTACAACTAACGATTCCAGAGGCAATGCGAAGGCTGAAACGACGGCATATACTGGATAGCCATATCTAATTATAGAGAAATTCCTAATGGGGAATTAACTCTGATCGCCACTGATCCTACAACATATCTGCTCATAGTCTTTCGACTGATCGCATGATAAAGCAAAAAAAAAAAAAAAAATTCTTGGCTATTCTATATACCTGTTAAGTTCATTCAGTTTACGGTATTTCCGATATTGCATAGGAATTGGCGAGAATTGTGGACTAGTCGCCCCTTGCTAGATTTACAGCTAAGCTGAGCTAGGCCCCATCATGAACGACGAAGTCAAGACTGCAATCTTGCTCAGCCAGCTCATACCTACGCACAAGTAATGGGTTGACAGTCAAATGTTTGGGGTTGTAGCTTCCCAAAAAAAAACTTGGATCCCCAAAACTAAAACAGGCAAAAATGTATATGCAGTCCTTTCTGTGCGTAGAATATTGGTAAAAGTTCGACCTTGTATTGTTACAATTTTTTATTATTTAAACGCAGTACAGGCTTACCGCATCGAGCCGCAGCGCATCGCAAAGCAAATCAAAAAAACCCGGTGCTGGCCGTCACTATGTGAGGTAGCTTTTAAAAGACGGTACGATATTCCCATTTCCGTCATGTTATATCATTAACCCATCATTAATTTAGCTTACAAGATATTTTGTAGATTCAAATCACTCATTCTTCATTTTTATGTGCACCGTATTATTTGCTCACTTTTGTTCTACTATCCTTTACTCCTTAGCCTGATTTACATTGGTCAAGTGATAAGTCCAGTGGGTAAGGCATTAGTGTAAACTGATGAGACCACAGTTATATCTAGGTAATGCAAAAATACCTACTTCGCGTGCTCGGCTTAGGCATTTTATGCATAACCTTCACAGCAAGCAAATTAATTCTAGAAAGAACTGCAAAGAACTTAATTCTAGACATAAAACAACAAAAAGTAGTCTGTTTTGAATAATAACTTGTTTGTATATTATCTACATGGTCCTTTATGACTTCTAGTAGGTAGTCAAAGTCGTGACACTTTCGTTATTCAGGAATATACCTATTTGTGGGTGTGGATCAGTCACTGTCTGGGTTTTCGCCACTCGCCACTATACTTGTAGACGCTACTCAGCACTGTCCTTGAACATTGTGAATCGGGCCTTTTTCCATCTCAGCTTGTTCACACTTGTGGGATGTTGGACTGGAGAAAATTTTAGGATGATAGTTGTAGAAGATAAGGTGAAAGCGTCAGGGTAGCCCGCGAAATTCAAATTATCTTACGTTTTTTGCAATTTGCAGGCAAAAGCTAGGCTGTAAGGCGTATGTAGTTACAGAATTATAATCATCGAAATCATTAATACAAACCTCCAAGCTCAAAAAGTTTGAGGAATGAATTTTTCAACATCAAAGTCGGTCATCGACCTTTGTGAGCTTGGAAGGTTGTATTGATGAGTTCGATGATGAAAACCTAGCATTGGCATTGGCCTGCAAATTGCAAAAAAACATAAGAAAATTTGAATTTCGCGGGTAACCATGGAGCATACACCTTACATAAAAGATTATTAAGATCAGTCTCGTTGCTTGACTATTAATTTAATCTAGTCCAATATCTAGTGGGGTGTGAACAAGCTATTAGCTCCAAATAAAAATCTGTTATTAAACTTGTTATTCATGAAAACAGGTTGATAATCAGCACACTCCTTAACTATAAAACAGTAGTATCACTAACACTAACGTAATATTGATTGTTGCTTGTCTTCAGATTATTAACAAGGTAGGTAGAAGTTTTATTTTATAATGTTCGTAGCCATGTAGTGTGTAAGAAATGGATCATTTGTCTTGTTTTAGTGTGTTTAAATGATTTTCTGTAGTCTTGCCTACTTGCATGGGGGAAAAAGACGTGGGTTATATGTGTACAAGATGGCATCGGCAGTAAATGAAATTAGTTGTACCTGCGACAGTAAATGAAACTAGTTCATAGGAAACATTTTAAACTGTCAAAATAAATCCTAAGGATCAAAAATTGCAAACAAACTAATTCGCATAAAACTCTGAAACAAAATAGTACACCATATACAGGGTGTAAACCACCTCATCACAAAGTCGTCAACCAAGCATTCTGTACATCCAACTAAGTTATGCAAAAATTATTGCTGGGAAATGACTTTTTTTGTGGTGAAAAATCATGTTTTGTGGTAAAACTCAATGTAACACACTCAAAACATTGTGCTGATTGATGGTCGTGGAGGTGTTGAAATACAAGTTTTTACTGCATTTTTTTTTTAAATGCAATAAAAACTTGTATTTAAAAAAAAAATTGTCAAAAAGTTGGAACTTTGACCCCCAATGTATGTTAGAGAACAAAAAAATATCGGGCAGAACTAGTGCCTTAAGAGGTTTTTTACAACCTTTAAATTCAAATAAATTTTTGATATTTATACTATTAATATCGTAATATTAATATTTGATATTCTTTATATTCAATAAAATCTTTGATTTATGGTCGTATTGTCGTTGCCACCCTGCATATGTATGTAGATTTTATATGTATGATTTTGTGATTGTATGTTTATTTTGTAAATAATGCTAGTCAGTAGACATCCACCATAGGACTAATATAAGTTGCACGAAATGTTTCAGCATTCCCAAGAGCCCACAAAGTTCAACAGTAACTCTTACGGAGGAGTTATATCAAACGGTAATTATTATATTCAGATTTACATGCTTACATTATACAAGGAGTCGCTTTGCATCCTGATCAAATTAAAGGGTGTGCTACAGACCATGAAACTGAACAACTTTCTCTATGGGACCACCATCTTAATCGTAAATAGTAATACAAGTGGAGAAAGTTTGTTATTGTCGCTCAAGGCGGTATTAACCCACGAGCCGTATGCGAGTGTGTTTTTGAGACGAGAACTGCAACAACGTCCACGTGTATCAAACGACGGTTTTCAATACACTTTTGAAGAAATAAAATAAACGAATGTAAAATATTTGTGTCATGAATTATTACGAGACTATGATTTAATTTTTTTAGGTTGATGGTGAAGCAAAGGTATGAAGCCGTTATACAGCCTAATATAAAAATAGTTTTTTATATATTTTTTTATTTAGAACACACATAAATGTTAATTTGTTTATAAAAGAAAATATTAGTTTTAAAGAATCGTGTTTATCTATGATATTGAATTTATTAACACAATTTGAATATTCAAAAAATGTTAACGCCATTTTTTTTTTATTATGAATTTACCAGTTTGGACTAAGTATAGGTATAGTATGGTATCTGTGGCAATTTTGCTTTCCGCACATGTGTGGAAAAAACATGAAAAGCGCACGTGTGTAAAATACACTGCATTTTGAACCGATTCGTAGTGCGAAAAGAACCAGTTTTCGAGGAAGTGTAATGAAAAAAATATTCAGCTGGCTCATACATTTGGTCGAGTAGCTATTGGAATTTTATATGGGGCCATTGATTATTTTTTCGCGATTACGATGGTCCCATAGAGAAAGTTGTTCAGTTTGATGGTCTGTAGCACTCCCTTAAATTTGACCTAGATGCAAAGCGACAACTTGTTTATTAAGGTCAAATTTAATTACCCAGTGGAAATTGTACAGGTCTGGCGTGTATCGATATCTAAACACCATAACACAAAAAAGAACAATGACATACTTCAAGCAATTTCGCTACCTACAGTTACCACTAAAAAATGACCTATCAAATCATTTTGTTCGCGTGTTATCGTGTTGATTTATCGATACCCGTAATTAAATATGACCTTAAATTATTAGCTAATTATACGGGAGTTTGTTTGGTTCTATACAAATATTATACAGACATAATGTGCTTTTATATTTCTAATGGGATGGCAAAACATGTAGTTTGGTTTTTGGACTTTTTGGCAGTTATTTGGTTTCGGGTATTTTAGCCCAATTTAGCTTATGGCTTTAGTGGAAAGGCTATTTGTTAATTTATGACATTACCCTTTATTGGTTTGTGTACATATTAATAACTTTTTAAATTATTTCGGCCTAAATTAATATAAAAAAAAACATGATTTATTATTACAATGAGATGGCCAAGTTCTGTGCTTTAGACCTAAGCCTAACTACTCTCTTATGGCAGTAACAGAAATACAAATTAAACTCCGTTTAAGAAAACAGTAGTTTAACATTGACGTGGGTAACCTCTTGGTACAAAACAGTGGGTAAGCTAACATTGTATGTCAACTAGTGAAACACGAGAGGTCTTCCAGCCAACCTGCGTTCCCGAGGAGCGCTGTGTTCGGGGAGGCGCGGGACAGGGACAAGCTGTAAGTGCAGCTCGATCGATACCACAGAATACACAGGGAATGGAGTGTTCAAAGGGCCCTTCCCGGTCCGTCTTATCGTCAACGTGAGCATGGTCGGAAAGCTTGTTGTTTCATCCAGAGCCAGAACGGCGATGTTCTTTCCCCGCCCCGACCCCGCATGAATCGTCTTCCGCGCTCCTCATACCGACTAACGGGATAACATTGAATGATAAACGGTGTTCGAAAATTTCATAAAACTTGTTCCAGAAATTTGTTTTTGAATAATCCTTACAATTTTGTGAAATAAATATTTGTCATTTAGAATCTCCATTACATGTGCAAGGTTCCTATCAGAGGTTTTCTTTGCTTTTACAATGTAATGAGTACATTATGAACGGTTTGGCCGATTTACAGCAGATTTTTGGAGGTTTATACATACTAAATTTGTTTCTCCAAATTACTATTTTTTGCTTTGATAGAAATCTATATAGATATAGTGCACCAGATACCTATTAGTTCAAAAAATCAAAAGTATCAAGGGTTGACCTCGGTGATTTGGAAGCTAAATGAAAAAACACAGCGGATAAATCTGTGTACGCACTTACTACTAATACATAGAATGAAACTTAATATTTTTTGTTCCGTAATTTATGATGTATAAATCGCTATTATGCGAGATTTTTTGTTATCTGGCTAACGTCACTATAACATGGATGATGTTCGTCAACTACACACATTATATTGCAGTGGACTATTTGGCATTCTCTCTCAGTTAGGGAATAATACGCCACCATACAGTCCCACACGGTTAATGTAACGTTCTCTAATGCGAACAGTGGTGCGTATACCGTTCAACGAGGCTAGTACTCGCTCTATAAAAAATGGACAGAAACAACCTCACATTCTCAACGGGACCTAATGAATACTCCATTTACTTACTACTCTGTGTTCGACATTGCTTGTACTGCATCAAATTAGGTTGTAACGCGTTACTAAGCGTAAGATATTGATTTAAAAACAATTAATTTAACGGCCATTTTCAATAACTTACTAACAGGTAATGTAAAGTTGTTATCTGTGTCTGTTTGGCATTTAGCTTAGAAACAAAACGTCAGAGAAAAGCTTTCTTTGAATCAAGTGACTGATATGTGACACGGATCGAGACGGAATGGGAAGCTGTCACCTCCTTCTGCGAAGCAGTCATGCTAGCGAAGGAGGTGGCGGAACGTGAGAGGGAGAGAACCTCTCGCCCCAGGCGTGCACGTAGGCGCGGCCTGTGGACGGTGAACTATGGGTTAGCTCGCCGTCCGTCCGTCTTATGACGACAGGCGCCAGAGTGTTCCACTCGCGCCTCTAAAGATGTCAGCAGAAAGGAAGGAGTCCACAAGAGTCGAAGCCTGCCGGGGCTGCGGGACTGTTTGAAAGAGATACCGTGGCCCCGGAACATAAAGGGCGAGGAAGGAACATGGATGTGTTTTAGTCAGTAAAAGTCTGACACTCCCTCCCGCTCCGCCCAAAGAGGGAGAAGTCATTCGATGATTTCCCACGCAAAAAAAAAAAGGTATGCGACGCGGATAGGATATTTCAAGCTAACTTTGATTATAAAAACACCAATTGCTACGAGACGTAGGCGTATTAACTATCAGTTATACGTAAGTAAGTTATCGAAAACGGCCGTAATTGGTCTTGCATTGCTCGAAGGTTTGGGCCTGACTTCCATGCAAAATAAAGGAAACATTTTTGCCGTAATTTCGTTACAACCTTTTTGCCTCGACTTCATACCCTCTGCTTTGTTCCATGCTATCATTGTGGGTCGTTTAACATAATCTACGTTCATGTAATTAATCTAATGATAAATCATTCATGTACTAAATGTGGCTTATTCATATTGTTTAGATTTAATGAACGAAATGTTCTTTGAACTAAAACTGTCTACAACGGATTGTAGCTTCATGAAATCATTTAACAATAGTTAGCCACAATGCATTGTAAGTAAGACTACAAAACGATATTTGTGTCTTCCATTCATTCCATATAGTAAGAGAGCCGACGATACTAAACCTAGTTCGATAAGACTCCCAGATGATATAAATATAATCAATCACGTTATTAATGGGTGAACACCAAATGGCGATGCTGCAATGTAGAAAACCTGTGGCGCTATTTAAAGAAAAAACCGTTTTCTAGTATGATAAGACTCCCAAGTTTCGTAAAATTATTCGTACGTGACCGTGACACGCATATTCAATCAGTACAAATCGAAAGGAACCGGGTGATTGCTGACAAAACGCCGAATCTAGCTGCCCGGAGGGCGACTTTCAATCGCTGCAGCAACCACTTTCTCCGCCGTTTGGAAGATGCAACAGTGGTTTTTCTTACACAGAAATAATGATCTTTCAGATGAGCGTTGGTTTTTTCAGGAGACCGATCATACTAGATACCTAAAAATCGTTTTTTTTTTAATAGCACCGCCATGTTTTTTGCATTGCAGCATCGCCATATCGTGTTCCACCATCAATAACGAAGCTAATTGTATTTATTTATATTATCTGGGAATCTTATCGAACTAGGTTTAGTGTCGTCGGCTCTCTAACTAATAATACGTTACTAATACATAAGGTAGAAAGGACATCGTCGCTATTACGGTAACCACTTATACAGTACACCATTCTGAACCCCATATCAATTTTTTTTTTTAAACAGCTGTTCCATACGGACCTTGTACTATGTAATAACCACTTATTGATCCAAAAGCAAATTACTTAAGGCGATTAGACGAGCTAAATTAGCAACTCTATTTGTGGTGGTTCAAACTTCGTTTGAAATGCTGTTAGAATAAAGTTCTAATCAGCTTGCACTACAAAGTGGTTGTTACGTCAGTCACTGCGGGCCAAATAGCGCGAAATGAGTGGTTTCGATCGATTTACAAAAAAAACTATTGATTGGATTAAAAAACTAAAACACTATCATGCTAATATATTGCTTGTAGAATTATTTGCCAAAAAATCAGAATGATCGCATGCATATTAGTATGTTATTTTTTGTTTGAAAGATATTTTTAGAGATAAGTTCGTGATTTTTTTTTATCGAGACAAATTAATTGTATTATGTTTTCAAAACACTATCATGCTAGCATATATCCTGAAGAATATCATATATTTTTCTGGTCTTGTTTATAGCAGTGAATCATATACTTTTAGTAATTATAAAACTCGCGGTTAGCTCATGTAATCTCCTTAAGATTTATTATCTTTCATTATGTTGCTTGATCCGGTACATCGGGGCAGCAAAATACCTATACATTTAAGCCTGAATTCTTGTCGCGCTGACTTTCTGTCGCATACGAGTATACATTATGTGCTATATAGCAGTAGCGAAGGTACCATACAACCCGATTCCTACCGGATTTCCTTTGATATATGGCACGGTCAGTATTCTTTATATATAATATGATCACATAGAAGATATGTACTCACGACATGCAATCTGACAGCGTTGTTTTGTTTATCTTCCGTTTTGTTGTAATCTAAATGTTTATTATGCGTTGTATGTTTGTCTAAGGGCCGGTTTTTCAATCGCCAGTTAACTTTTATCCGACGAATAACTTTGACATTTTGACAGTTTTTGTATGGAAACTCTGCCAAGAAGTCAGATTTATTCTTTAGATAAAAGTTATCTAATGATTGAAAAATCAGCCCTTACTTGTATGTTATTTGACCATTTTGTTTTTGTGTGTTTTGTCCTCCTGGCGGGCTAATAAATGCTTTTTCTTTCTTTCTTTATCTATTCTGATATAATAAAGCGGAAAGATTTGTATTTTTGTATGGAACGAATAAACTTAAAAACTACTGGACCGATTTGAAAAATTCTTTCAGCAACATTATCAGCGAGTAACACAGGCTATATTTTATCCCCGTACTCCCACAGGAACGGGAACTACGCGGGTGAAACCGCGTGACGTCCGCTAGTTTTATTAAATTATTTCTAATTTTGTTTGCAAGTCATGTCCGTGCGATAATTAAAGATTTTTTTTCTTTCTTTCTCTCCGGCTTACTTCCATTTACCCTTCGCTACTGCTATATAGCACCATTCTGCGACGCTAGCGTCAGCGGCAACCGACACCCGTATTTTGTTCTCGCTGACGGCACGACCGACCGTCAGCGTGACGAGAATTCAAGCCTTAAGGGGCCGGCGGAGCATGCGTTTTTCATACAAACGTAATACCAAAATAATATGAAAATCAAATATATTCTTAAGATAGTGTGTATATATTTCGATTGTATTATAGAATATCTATGTTTCCAAATAAATATTTTGAAAGGACAATGATATAAAGACGAGATATGAGGAATTTAAAATTTCTATAGAAAAAGTATTTTTCTCATATCTCTTGTTTTAATCGGTGTAAATTCAAAATATGTGTTTGGGAACCTATATATTCTGTAATCCAATCAAAATTAATACACACTAACTTAAGAATATGTTTAATTTACAAATTATTTTGGTATTACGTTTGTATGAAATTCGCATGCTCCGCAGGCCTCTTAAGGTGAAAGCGTCAGGGCATCCCGCGAAATTCAAATTTTCTTACGTTTTTTGCAATTTCCAGGGCAGTGCCAAGTTATGTTAATAAACATATCGGTCGCGACTGTAAGCCGTATTAAGTTACAGAATTATAATCATCAATACAACCCTCGCAAGTTCATAAGAGTCGAAGAAGGACTTTGACCGTGAAAGATTCGTTCATCGACTCTGAATTTGAATTTCGCGGGCTACCTTGGAGCATCACCTTAAGGTTTTGCCGCCCCGCCTGTGCTGGTAAAATATTCGGGTCCTACACTGCTATCTGCTACACACGTAAACTGAAAAATAAATAATTTAATTTCAAATCAATGGAGTGTCTATAGAAGTTCATTTGTTTCAGTACAGAACGCACTTCTTTGAGCAACATGGACGGATGTAATGCCGTGACAGGTGAGATCATAACATTATTTTGTATTATTGTAGTTATAGTGACTTCTTTGTTTCTAATGGTAAAGTAATTTTAAAGAGAGTGTCGCCTATGTTTTTTTTTCTTCCTTTCTCAGTCTTCCATCACGCTATCATTTATTCCTTTATCTTTCATATTATTCCAATTTTGAATAAACTATGAATCAAATTACTTATTAATTAATGAAACTGAAAGAAAGTATGGGTACACATAATGTGTACCCATACTTTCTAGACTAGGAGTTATCAATCAATAAATAAATAAAACTCTACTGCGTAAGGTCGGACAATGTGTAATTGGATTTTTTCATAAGAAATTTCTACATTTCAAGCAACCACGAGTCTTGATTTGCCCGGTGGCTATGGGATGATTACTGGCGAAATCTGAGTTTTCTGTAGCGCCAAACCCTTGGCGTGTTACAGGCGTACTTTGTCTATTTCTAATAATTTTGAATGTCGTACAAAAACTGATATTATCAAAATGGGTGATTAAATAGGGTAGACGACGAAAAATATCTAATTAGTCCGTCGGTTACATTATCAGAAAATATTTGACCCGTACTTTTTTTTTGTTACGGAAACCAAAATTGACGAATATACGACGTTTTTTAAATTCTTAGTACGTCACGCCTTGGTATAATTTTAGTGAGTTCTGACGTCACGAGCCCCCCACTCCCGAGTTTTGATGCGTTTTATCTTGGTCAATATTCATTGATTTACAAAAACAAAAAATACGTGTCCATTATTTTTCAATACTCTAACTGACGGACTAGGTAAATAGATTTGTAGTTTTTTGATACTGTCGTTATGCCTATTATTTAATAAAAAATATATGTTTCTCATTTCAGGTTGACGCGAGCAACGCTGTTGAATCACAAGAATGTTGTAACAGTTACATGAAGATAGTATGTATATCACAGATGAACTAGCCACTACCGGATAACTCAATTTATACTGTACACGCTTTTATACAAGTCTATAGATCTATTTCTTGGTAGTATATAATAACTAGGTATTTTTAACACCTGCCTGCATAAGAGACAGGGGCTTAGCTACCGCTGTATCAATCGTATCAATGATACGAGCCCCCCAAGTAATGAGGAAAGAAATCACGAAATCTCACAACCCCAAATATTCTTGACATGATAAAAAATAAAATAAAAATATAACTTCACTAACTATCACAGTCCAGTCAGCTCGAATTGTCAGGATGCTCTTTGCAAAAGTCACTTGTTTGACATTCATGATTTTCTCCTCTTTTCGGGCTTCGCCGCACTCAACCCGCGGCAAAGGGGCCCCAAAACAAGTTGATACTGGGCCCTACTAGTACCTAGTTACGCCGCTGATACCAGACGCGATATTGTACATATTTTATTTTCTTTTATGACATAGATATCTGTCTGTTTTGGAATGGTAAAACCTTATGTACAATTGTCTGAATTTTGTCAATTGTAGGTAGTTGAACTAGAAAAAAAACGAAAATAATAAGCGCCTAGATCCATTCACAATATTACTGGCTATACTGACTCATCCATACTTAACCGTTGGTCAGTTTCTCAAGTCCAGACTTGAGAAATCTAGTTTGTCAATTGACCAACGGTAAATCAAATAATACCACATGTTTTGTTGGATTTTTGATGAAAATTCGACAAAATCTGTGGCACATCCTTCCTTGTTTTTGAGTTTAAAATGTTCATCATCAGTAGTTCCAAAGTGTACAAGAAACTTAAGTAGAAACGTTTCTACTGCATTCACTGCCTGTAAATGTCCAAAACTGTTGTAATGTTCCATATTTGTACAAAATTTAGCTTCGATTTTAAGTAAACAATAACATAAACATGTGCAATTTCAAAATATAAAATAATGAAAATAATTAGACTTTCTATTATAAATATTCTTGTTATTTTTTGTTAAAATTCTCACACCAAGTACGACAATTTCTAAATAATCAAGAAATAAGATCTATTAACTTGAATAAATACGCGTTAGAGTCTAAGCACGTTATTGTGTCGATAACAAATATATCGATCGGCAGACATGTCGATAATATCTGCATGTCGACATAATTGACCCTAGTGTTGCGCTTATAAAGAGAATTGTCGATATCGACATTTTTAAGCTTTATGTCGGGTCCAGAGAGTATTTTAATGTAACTATTTTCTTGTTTTGTCTAACTTTCTTATTCATTCGTGGTTTCCGTGTCCTAATACAAGCGATCGTCGCGAGTCTACGATATTCGCAGTTATTTATATGCTCCTTCCGGTTTCCGGGACAAATGTTGGCTTATATTAGCACACGGAGTATTTCATATTTATGTAACGAAGTTGTACAAGATAGTGTCCTATTTCTGTTAGGTATACTTCAATAGTGTTTTCCTTCGGGAAAATAACTCGATTTCGTATAATTTTTCTTTATTTTATGTGTTTATCTATTTTTAAACTCTACTATTATTATCTTGATACCTTCTTTATGAGAAGATATTATACTTTTCATTTTAATTCTGTTTTTATTAAATGATGTTTTTTATTCTATTATCTCTGGACCTACGTGCGTGACAATATTACAAGTTTAATTTTATAAATACACTAAGTTTGTATAAAAACACACGTATTTTGTATATTAAAGCTGTTAGTTTTACGATAAATGTTTTAAACACCGGCGAATAGTACTGCTCCACATAAAATTGTCGTTTGCCTGTTGAAATGATGTAGAAGGATAAATATTTTTTGTGAGCAACACTGCAAGCGAGTTTTGAGTCAATAGATTCAGGAAGAAAATCTGTTATTAAATATGAAAAAATATTAGGCTTAGAGGATTTGAAACCTGTTTTCATTGAGAAATCTAAATTATAGGTTGAGATTAAATAATCCAATGTGTAATGATAACGGTCACCGTTGGAACCAGAATGATCTAAATGACATTTTCACCAATACTGAAGTTATTTTACACTATGGCATAGAAAAATCATAATAGGCGATAGGACATAATAAAATCCAATTAGTCCGTCAGATAGATTGGTCAAATATTTTTACTTTTTTTTTCACGTAAACAAAAATTGAAGACGACGAAGATACCTACAGTGCGCCGAAAAATCGTGTGACGTCAGACTTCAGTACATTTTTCCGGATAATGACGTCACAAGCCGTCTTTGATGCGTTTTATCTTCGTAATTTTTTAATAATTTGATAAAACAAGAAACACGTATCCAATATTTTTCGATAATCTAACTGACGAACGAAAAGAATCATATTTTTTCCCTGTTACATATTGTTGTGCCCCAGATCACTGTGGTTCCAATATCGTTAACAAAGCATTACATTTAGGTATTGAAAACGGGCAGCGTGAGTAAAGCAAGTGTTAGTTGGCTACTAGATGATATTCCATGGCCTATTAATATGTAAAAACCTACTCTTAATCTAAATCATGAGTGTATTAAAAAATATTGATGAATTAAATATACTATTTGTTACTTTGAAGGTTACGTAGAAAGCTAGTAGTCAAGTTAATATGTAATAAAAAAGTGAATATTGTGGAGCAGTAGATAATATTTTTACACGAACTCAGATATTATGATAATTACATAGTTTTATTTACGTTTAAATAAAACGATTGAACAGTTCTTTTGTGATTGAGTGAGTTGCAAATCCTAAATTCCAAATTATGCCCAATGTAACAATTATGAATAAATATTTATAATGAATCTGACTTGGTTTTTATTTCAAAATAATGTCGTGGATTCGAAAAAGTTTCTGCGGTTGCGGAGAACCCCCAAGCCAGCTCCCGGGTCGCTGTAAATAAAATGTCCGTGATTACCGCCGGACCACCAACGCCAATCGCTTCCAAATTTGGTCAATAATTTGTACTCAATTGGTACCAATTAGTACTCGAACAACAAAATTGGTACCTTAGCAGTTTTCGAGAAAATCGACTTTGAAGGTGGTCCGGCGGTAGTCACGATCCCTTCAGCAGAACCACCATGAACGCCGAAAAAGGAGGCATTCTACAGCTATTCTCAGTATAAAAATAATTTGTACCCATAAATGTGATTCATTTCGTAAAAAAAAAACAGAACTGACGTGCGCTCGTTCAGCAGGACCGCAAATTTGAATGTTAATTCCAAGTTTCAGGCAGTTGTCGCTTTCCTCACACCTACATAGAAAATTTGTACCCAGGAAGATAAAATTAGTGCCCAAAATTCAAAATGCGTTCTTCAGTAGTTTACGAGATATAGGTACCTACCATGCCATTGGTGGGGTGGCGGTAGTCACGGGGTGTTAAATTTTCATTTCAAGATTTCCCTATTCACTGAACTTCTTATATTTGAGAAATAAAGAAAATTTCATAAAACTGAACCACGCGCTCCATAAAAGTCGAGTGTTAGTTGATTATCGATTAATTGTAATGACTGTAATGCCCATCTGTATCACCTACTACTACCTACACCTACCTACCTACTACTACCTACACCTACCTACCTACTACTACCTACCTACCACTACCTACCTACTACTACTACATTTTTTTTTTCATAAAAGCCGTCTGACAAAAACAAACACAACAAAAAAAGAATTAGTGAAATCGGTCCAGGCGTTGTTGAGTTACTTATGCGCTTACCAACACATTTTGCGATTCATTTTTATAATTTAGGTATAGATAGATGCGTGATAATTACATAAACTCATGTTTGATTTACCGTTTAGAGATCTGCTTCTGGAGAGAGGTGGGCTGGTTGGAGTAATCGGCCACCATGGCTCACGCACAATGGTCCACCTCAAGGACTAAACCACCATGATGATGATGATGATACCGTTTAGAGAAGTTTGACGAAAGCCAGTTAAAACAAAATACCTAAGTATTATTATTTCGATATTATTAATAAATATCGGTTGCGCACCTCTAGTGCAGAGGCGAGAAAATTAAAAAAGTCGTGCCGCTACGCCACTGTCGTCTTCAGGTGACAAGAAAGTACATCATGATTGACCATAGTGCTGTGATGGTATTGACTTGGTTTTATCGATTGTTGTTCTGAATTGTGGATTTAACGCCGAAACTGACACATATCATTATTATATCTGTCTTAAACCACAAAGCAAATAAAACTCCTGTATTATATTGTTTCGGTATAGACATTTTATTAAAAACAAACTCTAGGTTAAAAAATAAGTAGTTAGTGCTCTATCGATATAATTACGAAATCACTACTATTTTGTAGGTATTAAAGGATGAATTCATAGCTTGGCGCCGAGGGCACGCTTTTTCGTTTTTGACGTGGCGGTCAGAAGGTTAAAGTTACCATGACCTGTAAGAAATTGGGCTACACAGTGATCAACCTCCAGCCATGTCCTGGCCAGCCGCTCACGAACGGATGGTAACAACTGGTGGAGATGTCGGCCCTTGATGGAATTATCCCACCTACATCTGCAATTCTGTACTGTCCGCTTTGTTTAACTTCTCCCCTATTGTACGAGTACCTTCTCGGGTAACATATTTTCGAGCGATTTTATTGTATTGTATAACGGGCTGGTGTAGGTACGCAACTCCATGTCAAAGCGCGTATTTTGCGTACCTACAGGTGGGAAATTCACTCGATCCACCCTAACTCCCCGAAAAAGGCCATCAGCGCCTTGATGTTGCTGACAATCTCGCGGAGAATACCTGGGTTACTGAAGTACTTTTACCCTGTATGTTGGAACCACTGGGCAGTGCAGAAGCACGAGGGCTGCTGTTTAGTCTTCCTCCATGCAGCAGGCGCGGTCCGAAGGGGGGGGGGGGGTCACAGAGGACATGACCCCCCCCCCCCAAATCTAAGGTCAAATTGAAAAATCTCAAAATCTTGCCAAAATAATAAAAGTAAATTTCTAGCTATCCCCTAACAGCGATAAACATCTAGTAGTGTTTTTATGAACTACGTAACGTAGTTCATAAAAACACCACTTATAAATTAGTGTAGTGAGTGACCTCCTCCAAAATTTCAGGCTGCGACCGCGCCTGCCATGCAGGCATGGTAATGGCGGCTATAACTGTGCGCAGCTGTTTGAACAGCCGAAGCGCGCGTTTGGTGAAGCGGCCGTCGATAGTAGGAAGTGCTTCCTTGGCCTGCCTGCACTCGCCGCGGTCTAACCACAGCTTGTGGTCTTGTTCACTAGTTCGTTTCCTTTTGTCTTTTTTTGCCTTTTGTGTTCGTTTTTTAATGTTTTTTGTTGACGTTTTTTATAAAGCAGTTCCACACACCGCTAGAATATTCCTGAATATTTTTTTGTGTGTCTGTTAACAAGTAGAAAAACACCGCTCAGTCACTGTCAGGCTGATTTTGGCTACACAACGAAGCTATTCGAATTGAACTACAAGTGCGATATCTAAGCGAATAGTGAACAGTAGTGTATTTGTGACTAAGTTTTAATTGTTTTGTGATTAATAAAGTTATTTTGTTGTTTAATCGGTAGTTATTAATTTATCTCATACCCAGCTCGTAACAATATTATTGAGATTACCTACCAACCTGCATGGTTCAGGCGTCGATGATACTCGTGTATTAGTGTTGACTATGTGGTTGTTTAGTGCTAGCAGTACAGCCATGCTGTCTGAGAGTATACGAATTGGGTGGTCCACAACCTTCCTGGCAACAAATGGCAGATGCCGCCAGGGAAATATTATGCCCATGCATTCTGCCTGAAATACCGTGTTGTGGGCCCCCAAGGTTTGGCTATGTGGATGTTGACTGAGATCCTCTGGGTTCTGAGAAGACTCCAGCACCAGTGCCAGTACCTACCTATTTTAGATCTATCCGTGAAGATCCGTAGTTCCGCGGGGTTTTATCCCTTCCAGCGGTGATCCTCGTGGAGTAGGATTTTGTATTTCTTATATATCGAATACGAATTGTTTGGGTATCCGATCGTTTGTTGCTTTGGCTAGGGGGAACTCGTTATGGAATCCCTCCAGAACCGCGGTGTGCTGTATTTCCTTCTTACCCCAGAGTTGAGTGTTTTGAGGCGTACCTACAGCCGTCATCGTCGCTTTTTGCTGTATGAACAAATGAAGCGGTGGGAGCCCCAAGATGGCTTCGAGAGCTGCAGTCGGAGTGGTCCTCATGCAGCCTGTGGTCGCTATGCAGGCCAGCCTTTGCATGCGTTGCAGTTTGATGGAGGCTGTAGTTAGTTTGGTGCGGGGCCACCAGACCACTGCCCCATAAACGTGATCATAGGTCGGAAAACCGCGCAGTATGACCAAAGCATAATTTTAGAGTATAGGATAGGCCCCACTTCTTACAGGCTATCATTCTCCTGGATTGCCAAAAAGTAATGCTGGTCCTGTTTTTTTAGTGTCTAAGTGACTATATACTCCATTTTAACTTACTATCCAGGATGACTCCCAAATATTGGTCCTCGTCGATTAACTGCTGGGGTCTAATTCTGCTATTTTAATAAATTCGTCACTCCAACACGATTCCATTCTCATCCCATTGTCAATTTGCTTAAAGTTCGTAATCTGCTAAATTCACAATGGTCGGTCAATGACGTCTCGTAATAAAATTGTGTTTTAATGGTATTTTCGTATTGTCATTAGGTATTATTCATGCCAGATTTAATGTACGAGATTAATATTCTATAACATTTCTTTCAATGGAGTGTCAGTGGTTGTTCATTGAGAAGTCATAATGGCGCCATTATGATAGTAGAATTATAACAAACTTGTCAAAATTGACATAACTTGATCATTATGAAATCAATGATCGAATACTCTGACACTATTGTAATAGCAGAATCGAGGCCCTTTTTTTTTTTTTTTTTTTTTTTAGGATGGGAAATCAAAAAACCCATCCATGTTCCTTCCTCGCCCTTTACGTTCCGGGGCCGCGGTATCTAGGCCCTGGAGTTCTATATCGAAGAGTTTGGGTAGGCGATAACAGCCTAGTGTTCGTTTTTGGGTAAACATGACTAGGTACTTCAGATTCTCGTTTCCTGTGATCCAAGTGCCGGCTGTTACTTTAGCCCGAGGTATCATTGCCATACAACGTGACGATGCCGCCAATCACTTTTGGACGATTTTTTTGACGTATAAAGCGTCAGGTGTAAAAAACCTCTTAATGAAACCCAAAGGCATTTGTTCTCCCCGTCATTGCGATCATTTTTTTGTTTTACACCATACTTGGGAACCTTCTACTTTCGGAGATATTCAAAGTTCCAAATTGACAAGTTTTTTTTATTAAAGTTTTTAATGTTAGATTTTTCCTTTAACCCCCCACGACCCTCGCACTATTCGTGTTCAATCCATCCATCAGCAGAATGCCAGTGCAGTGCAGTGGGATCATTATAGGCTGATGATGATGATGATCAGCAGAATGTTTTGATTGCCACAATGAATTTCTACCGCAAAACATGATTTTTCTTCCCAAAAAAAAGTAGTTTCCCTGCAATAATTTTGGCGCAAAGTTACTTACTTAGTTTAAGGCTGATGCTCCAAGGTATCCCGCGAAATTCGAATTTTCTTAAAAAAGAATTTGAATTTCGCGGGCTACCCTGACGCTTGTACATGCTTTGTGACGGCTTCGTGATGATTCTGTTTACACCCTGTATTAGAGAATATAGTTTGTGCTTAATTTAGGTTATTTTGTCATTTTTATTTTCTGCAATAAGAAAATAATGTTTTAATAAAAATTAATAGAACATCGAAAAGTGAGCAATAATCTTTATAAAATAAGGATGTGTTACTGACTGCACGATTTTTCTGTATCTGTGGGAACGCCTGAAAATTACAAAATGTAAGGGAAACCCTAATTGTGTCATACAAACAAAACACATCTGTATGAATATTTTTTTATTAATTTCACAAAAGTATTCATTAAAAGCCACAGTTTGAAGGCTTTTAAGCTGTCAAAGCGATGACTGTATATAACATTATCTTCCATCGTTTATATTCAACAGTGAGCTAGAAAACAGGAATTCACAAGCTATCTAAATAACTACATAAACGTTTATTTTTATAGAAAATATTGACATATACTTCATCCGTTAAAAGGCCGTGAAGCTTGCATTGTCACAATGTATTGCGCGAAGAGAGCTATCAAATAGGAACGGCTGGGGGCCTACCACCTCTTCTCATAGCAGAATTACTTGAAACTTACTTCAGTGTGAGAGAGAGACGAAGCTATACAAGATGTATATCGCCATCTCTATCCCACACTGCTGGATCCGCGAAGGCACCGCCAAACGTCCCTTAATGAAAAACCCCGCCCTTAAATATTTATATATTTTTGTATAAATAATGACTTTCCACTTATTATTAGAGTGTGAATAACACTATCATTACGTATTACAGAACAGCTCAGTGTATCATTATATTTATATAATTAGTGTGAAGCGACACTGATTTTCTAATATTTGAAATATACTTTGAAGCTATTTTGTGATATTCTAAGTCGAATGCCTTAATCTATTGAGAGTAGATGACCTTTGAATACGCTTATAATGGCTGAAGGTCTTTCAAAGTCAGTGTTAAGTTCAAATGTTTGGATCATCGCTGACAAACAATTAAAAACTTATGACGTCATGAACTCGAGCATGTATTCAGAGGTCACCGTCCCCCTATTATATACTATTAAGTTACCTATATTTTGCCGCAGTGTTACAGACACAAAAACACTTTTAATTAATAATACATTTCGAGTAGCTTTGGAACTCATTTCACCTCCCATAGTTGGAACTACCGTTTTTATTAAGTTATTCTTCTGAGTTGACAAAAAATGAGTCGATTCAACTGTGGTAAGCCAAATTTAATTCAAAAATCTGTTTCATAGGTCCCAATTCCCTTTTTTCGTTACAACTCCCTTTATGAAAACTAATCTACGTAAGCCGCCAACGGCAACCCGTCAGCCATTTTGTTTATATTTTTATGCTTGTAAAATGGCCGAATTTAGGATTTGTTTAATCTAGTTTCAAAATACGAGCGGATTTGAATATTACGTATAAATATATAATATTAGTGAAAGCTCAACGTGTTTCGAACACCCTTGTAACAATGAGGTTAGCGATTTGAATGGGTTTTAAATTAATTTTGATTTGATGGAAATGTAACTCCATCACTCAATATTTAAAGTCTAGTTTCGAGAGTTATTGGACAAGTGAAGTTTTCCATTTTGATATTGGGAGTTTATTTAGTTATCTTTTAGACTGAACTAGTCGACTTTAAATTTGAGCCTCCAAAATGCGGGAATTAAAGGGATATTTTACGCCCAAAAAGCTTAAGATTATATAAATATTATAAATACACAATGAGGTGATCATACAAAAAATATTCATCTTTAGCAATCGAAATCCTCAATATCTTAAAGCTTAAGCAAAAATAAACTCTTTATTTATACTCGTAGGGTCCTCCTATATTCGTTATAATTATACTACGAACCAAAGTTTTTTTTTGGAAACCATTGATGCCTTACTGTCTAGGTACATACCGTGCTCAACACCAATACTTTCCATACACTCTGCCATTTTACATTCTATTATAGTCAGTATACGATTGACTATCCATAGCGTGCTGCTACCAGGTCAGCGCTGACCAGAAACTGTCCAAAACACTATCAATCCATTATCTACCTTAAATCTACTCCCATTAAGTTTACAATTATTTACAAAGAACTTCCAACATCCCAAACTAACCGTTTACGAGTCTTACATTTAATTTTACACAAAAATCTATGTTAACATCAATAGTGTTCTGTGACGATATTTTGTCACAGATAGAATATAAATAGCGTTAAATTTACAGAAGCTTAACATACCTACTGCTATGGACTAGTAATTTATAAGGTAACCTTCAAGAGACCAAACATTTGGTAAATCCTAATGGTAAATGGCAAACTGGATTGTCAAATTCGTGAACACTCAATTTGTCAACTCCAATTTGACAGCACATCAATTAATAATTAACCATCAGCCCTAAATATTTTTTTTGATATTCGGACATCAGCATTGATCTATTCTAAAACGTTAACTTAACAACTAGTTAGCTTTAACTAATGTTTAAAAGACACAATATTGTTCTATGTTGTTTTTAGGACAAACGTAGGTACCTATAGAAAACTGCGTATTTTTAACCATTAGCAAAAGTTTTTAATTACAATTAAAAGGTAACGACTAACATCAAATCAAATACAGGCTTTTTACAACTCGAGGTAATACATTTATATTATGTATTTAACAGATTTTAAGCAAAGAAGGGATTGGATTACATTAAGGCTTCACAATTGATATTTTTAATTTAATTAATGTTTTAGTAATACAGTCTGGTTAAGTATTTTGTTGAACTTATGGCGTAAAAGTCTAGAAATGGAAGAAGCTAGCTTGCCTAATTCTGCAATTAATTTCTGTCATTAAAATGTAACACCAACTAACATTATATTATAACTCTAACATTAATTAAATTAATGACATACTTCCATTCAATTCGTTATTTTCACTCCACATTTTATTATGTAGTTTTTATGATTCTTGCATGCCATGCAAGAGTTGACTTTTATTCTAAGACGCATAGGTCATTATCGCCATATTTCAATGTGGAGTTTACAATTTAGCACGTTTACAAACATTCTTATTTACAAGTTAATATTTTGAAAACAATGGAAAAAATAACAGGGTGTATAAAAAAATTTGGGGGCTTACCACCACCTTTTATAGCAGAATTATTTGAATCTTACTTCAGAGGGGGAAAGGGATGGAGCTATACAGAAGAGGCTCCATCTTTTTTGCACACTGAAGTAAGATTGAAATGGTGGTGATACAGTCACTCGTTAAATAACTGATTATATTTTCCTAACGTAAAAAATCATACCTGTGTATCGTTATATTGCTCGTTATAGTGTGTATTTATATATTTCCACTAAATATGACAGCCTATTAGCGTAAAAAAACTAATAGATATGTTCATTAATGCAGTCGAGTTTGTTTTATGAAATGTCAAATTCAAAGTCCTGAATGTCAAATCGAGATTCAGATTGTCAAAGTGTCATTTGACAAAGACTTTTTTGATGGTTTTCCGTTAATGTTAGTGTAAGCAAAACTATGATGGCTAGTTTTCTAGTCAAGATTATCAGTCAGCTTATTTAGTTTTGTATCGTTTTAACGAGTACTTTAAGTTTTTATTTTTCAAAAACCGTGATTAGGTATAGGTACTTTATGGCAACAATATGGCATTTCGCGCTCTTTTTCCTGTCATGGCGGACGGGTTGAACCAATCTCCATAAAACCACGTTCTCCTCACATCTGTCAATTTTACTATAGGTACTTAAATAGTTCCATCTCAAAACCTCCTATCAGAAGACCATAATTAGCAGAATACTTAACTCTCGGTTTCTGAAATACACCTACACACAAAAATCTGTTGACAAGTTGTCAACATCACGTCACGCGATTTGGATGACTAATCCTCGCTGTCGACACGAGTTTGCCAACAATTTCATGTTCTTTATTTGAAACCGAGAGTGAAATACAAACACCCAAGAATTGATTGACTGACTGTCAAATTCATGTCACGCAATTTGATCGGCTAATCACAGCCGTCAATACGAATTTGACGATCTGACAGCAACTTTTATGTTAATTATTGGTCTTGAGAAATCGAGTCTTCCCTCACCAACTCACCGATATCTTTATTGTGTTCAACTGTATCAATCGAAACACTTTATTTGTCTCTACAGTTGTTTTTATACACACTTTCTTTTCCAATTCACTTTAGACACTGGCAGAATGATCGACATTATCTTTTCTAGCCACATTTTTTAGGGTTCCGTAGCCAAATGGCAAAAAACGGAACCCTTATAGTTTCGCCATGTCTGTCTGTCTGTCTGTCCGCGGATAATCTCAGTGACCGTTAGCACCAGAAAGCTGAAATTTGGTACCAATATGTATATCAATCATGCCGACAAAGTGCAAAAATAAAAATTTAAAAAAACATTTTTATTAGGGTACCTCCCCCAGACGTAAAGTGGGGAGCGATTTTTTTTTAAATTTTGACCCTGACGTGTGATATATTGTTGGATAGGTATTTAAAAATGAATAGGGGTTTTCTAAAATCATTTTTTGATAATATTAATATTTTAGGAAATAATCGCTCCGAAAGTCAAAAACAATGTGTCCCCCCCCCTCTAACTTTTGAACCATAAGTTTAAAAAATATGAAAAAAATCACAGAAGTAGACCTTTATATGAACTGTCTAGGAAAATTATTTTCAACTTGATGAGTTGAATAGTTTTTGAGTTATATAGCACTTTTTCAAAAAAACGCAAATGATAACTTTGTTTTTCATACAAATACTATGAAAAACAAAGTTATTTTTGCTGACGAAAAATGTTGGTATTTTTAATGGTCTGGGAAGCTACGGAACCCTACAGTGAGCGTGGCCCGACACGCTCTTGGCCGGTTTTTTTTAAAGAATAAATCTGAGTGTTGCCATGCTAAAATTGTCATAGCATCTCCCTCGTATAGGGTCCTAGTTTCTATAAATTTCAGACATGGCCAATATTACTCAGTTAAAACGATACAGAAGCGGTGTATGATGACTTCACGTAATGGCGTCAAGCGGTAACGCTAGGGACTGTCGCTCTGCGTCGCCGCCGGGCCGCACTCCTCCGGCGGTAATGGATCGTCTGGGGAAGAAAAACCTGTGGTTGAACGATTGCTACCTAATGGAAGTTTCGGTTAGGTTATGTAAATTGTTGGGCCTGTGGACGGTGAGCTAAGGGCTAGCTCGCCGTCCGTCCGTCTTATGACGACAGATCGTGTCGACGGCGACACGATCTGTGCACTTCAAAGACATGTCAGCATAATGAAGGGTAGGCATTAAGGCCAAAGCCTGTCGGGGCTGCGGGACTGTTCGAAAGAGATACCGCGGCCCGGTACACAAAGGGCTAAGAAGGAACATGGATGGGTTTTATTTAGTAAAAGTGTGACACTTCCTTCCGCTCCGCCCAGTGCGCAGTCATTTGATGTTTTCTCATCCGAAAAAATAAAAAAAGGTTAAATCGTAGAAATGGCTGATGTTGGACCCTTACACTTGTTACTGTGTTTCAGAAGTTGCACTGTTTGGGAATAGTGTAACAAGTTTTTTTTACAATAAAAGCTGATGGTACCTTCAGAGTGCGGCTCGTTGAGTCCCGTTCAGGAGCCCCTGCGGCCGGTGAGCGAGCCCACCAGCGACTTGAGCGCCGCCCCCAGCGAGCCCCGCGCCCCCTCCGCCCCCGCGCCGCCCCCGCCCCCGCCCCCGCCGCCGCCCCCCAGCGCGCCCCCGCACCCGCCGTGCGCGTCCAGGCACTTCTGGTAGCGCAGCTGAAAATAACAAATAAAGAAGGTAACATGTGCGATGGGATAAAAGAAAGAAGTCGTTATGTGACTCTTTTCGGACGGGACTCGATACCGCGTCAAACAAATGGTTACATTATGAGCTCGAGCCAACTCCGTGTCGATTAGTGTGGCTAACAGGCACAGACTAAGGTCCATGTTCACCAAAAAGATGACGGTCTGATTATCTAAAGACAGCTGTTTAAAACACATTTTTGTATGGGAACATGTCACAGTGACAGCTGTTTTTAGAAAATCAAACCGTTATCTTTTCGGTGAACATGGACATAAGTGAAACAACTTTCTCTTCAGGGTGACTGGTAACAGTTGGGTGAGATTTCCCTAGAATCGAGTAAAGTAGCGTGCAATTGGAAAAACCTATGTCCTGTACTGCTGGACTGCTGGACTGCTGTAGGCAGATGATTATGAAGACGTGTGGTTACTCCTTTATTTTTCTTCTGGTGTATATCCAATCGGTAACTCTGCTTGCACGATAAAGGATTTGACGTACCAATGTAGCGATGTAGATACCGCAAAAGTTTGACAAAATCTGTTAGGAAGAAAAATAATGCTTTAGATACCTTGCAAGCCGCCTCGATGGTCTTGCAGAGTGCGCCGGAGGAGGGCTCTGCGTGGAAGGCGTGCGCTACGAACAGATCCTGCGCCGTGTGCACGATGAACGCGCAGCGCCGCACGTCGCGCCCGATACCCAGGAACGAGAGGTAACGGACGCGGCATTCCACGATGGGAGTTGTCTCCTGAAATGGTGGCGGAAATTGTTCATGTTGTTAGTGTTGCCGTACCTATAAACCCACCTAAGAAATATCAACTCCGCTAGATTAGTTTTAGCGAGACAGATGAAAAGGTTCATGTTTAACTTTGGGACTTGGACGCAGCAATAAATACACTAATTTTACTTTTTGTATCGGTAACATTTAAAAATCCCTTTTTATCTGTCTAGTAAGACTCGCAAAGTTGTTGGTTAAAGAAAATCTGGTCGGCGAAAGCAGAAAACCCAGCTGATCTAGTGTATTGGAGTATTTGAGGTTACCATCATTTTTGGCATCTGTAAAAGCTAAAGGCACCGCAGAAGCATCACAGAAATAGGTTTTCATCCCAGACACGCGTAATGTTTCATATCTCCTTTTTGTTTGTATTCCTAGATTCAATGCTGCAGTAAGTTTAAGTGTTAGACTTACCCCTTCATCAGTGATAGTGATCATAGAGGGCGCCACGGCGACGGCGACGGGGCGCCAGGCGGAGGAGGGGCGCGCGGCGGCGAGACGCTCGAGCGCGTCGTTGAGTACGCGCATGCCGGTCGCGCGCGACACCTCCGCGCTGCCGAGGTACAGCGCGCGCACTGTCTTGCGCGGCTCCTCCATCGGGGTGGGGAACGCGGCGCCTACTGGGGCAGGGGGGGCAGATTATACATCGTGGAATTAGAAACTAGTCTGGGGGCCTAGTACCACCTATTATAGCAGTCAAAATGCAGGAAAAGGCTGGCAGATGATGATATCGCCCGCGACTTTGTCAGAAAAAAATGTGATAGCTCAGGTAATTTGCATGATATCAATATAATTTATAGCCTATGTGACTCGGTGATAATATGGCTTTCTATCGGTGAAATAATTTTTGAAATCGGTCTAGTAGATTTTAAATTTATTCGTCGCATACAAGAACAAATCTTTCCTCTTTATAATAATAGTGTAATGTAATTATAGAAGTATACTATTAGAGGGTGGTGCAAGGTGCCCAGGTCAACGATTCCAAAAAGTAGTCAACACGCAAGTTGGTCAGCTCTAGTCTGTAGCATCTTTGATAGTACTATGTAATGTTAGCAAACCTCGTAAACTAATAATATTTGCCCAGTATCAGTGCGCAGTATTATATGCACGATCTGCGATGCATACATCGTTATTCTGATATGGTCTTTATAAGCAGGCCTAGCGGTTGCGTTGGGATTCTCGAAACCGCTTTAGCTTTTGAAAGAATACAATTACAGCTTAATTCACCAAGATCTACTTACCAGAAAGCGGTCTAGGCCGCCTAGTAGCCGGTAGGTCCGTGGGACGTGGCGGAGGCTGCAGGGACCTCTCGATCATGATGCGCTTGCAGATATCCCTCAACGCGTTGGCGATGCTGCGCGCCGGCGCCTCGCAACGGAACACGTGGCACATGTGCTTGCGTGTGGCGCGGTCACGAGCCACGTAAGCGAAGTCCCTGGATGGAAAAGTGAGGGTTCTAGAAGAACTGCAGTAGATTTGGGGGTAAGGAGGCGTGCAGATGATGGAAGTTTTACGTGTTTCAGTTTTGAGATTCAGTATGTTTGAGTGTGCTGAATCTTTACAGTGCTGATTGACACTGAAATTGCCCAGAAAATGACCATTGCATCAGCAGGACTGATATTTCCGCTAGCTGTTATATCAATGCTGATAGGTTTTGCCCAGAGAGTGTTACAATGGTTGCATCTGCTGGACTAATTCTTTGTTGCCAGATCGTTTGGACATTTTCTAGACATGTTCAAATCATACTACTGCCTTCCGATTAAGAACAGATGCATGAAGTCTTTTTGGGACTTATTGAAACTTAGGAAGTAATTTAAATGACCAATAAGTTATTTTACTTATTTTTGTAGACATAAACCAAAAATGAAGATAATTATGATACATGTAACAGCGTGAAATAACACCACCAAAGACGGTTTGATCATGTTGCGTGTATCGAAGTAAAGCCAAAATAGCACGTGAAACAAAGCTGAAGTATTTACAGAAATAACTAGAAAATTAACAAAACGAGGCTTCGGATAACGCCATAATGGATCCTGCCTACAAATTAAAACCTTTTGACACGGCTTCGAAGCTCTTCCAAATCTACTGAAGTAAACGCTAATAGAAACTAGAGACGCAAACGTTTTTAAAAACCAATTCACACACACACTTCTAAAAATATCTAGAAAACAAAAACCTATAATTTCGATTGTATTTACCTTTCACTATTCCGAGAATGCAGAGACAGAAAATTATCAGATTTAGTTGAATTTTTACGAGTTAGTGTATCAAGAGATTAGCATGGTTACTCACCGGCCGTTGTCTCTCCCCACACCCCAAACGCGTATGGTGTGGATCGGCTGTGTGTGCAGTGTGTTCAGGCTTTCTGGGTCGATCAGCTTTAGGGCGCCATCATCTAGGTCCATGAAGAGGTCCTTGCCCTTTAGAAAGGAGAAAATCCATAGTGATCAGTGCCTAAGCATGAGCAGATAGTTAAATCAAGAGTTGATTAGAGAACTGCTCCAAAAATTAAAGAGGTGAATCCAGTAAATAATTTCAGGTGGTACTGGGAGACTCCTTCATTCCCAGAATCTGAGTAAGATGCTTGACGTCTATCAGTTCCCATGATACCCGTTTAAAACCAAAACAAGCCATAGTTCATGACGTGATGAACAGCTTAGCCAGTCATAAAGGTGGGAGCACTGCACATAGCCGCAAATGCTAATAGTCCGACTCGATATCGAGGGACATCGTAAAAGCCTAAGTAAAACAAATTATGACTTTTCGCTTTTCATACATGGACCTCCAGATGTTTTTTTATCATAAGTGTTTTTAGCATTGACTTCGAAGAGATTATTTATATTTGATCAAAACTATTTGGAGAGTTCACGTAGGAGTTCCACGACCTGATCCCACCATCACACTTTTATCACCGGACTAACAGACGTACTGCGGCGTACCATCTGCACTTGGTGGCACTTTTCCTCCACTTTTATTATGCGCACATTGCGCTCTGCCTACATCTGTGATCCCACATTTAACCCGCCTGCCCTCAATGCCTGTTCAGCATGTTCTGGACGCGTTCGTTCCATCATAGACCTCATCCATCGCTTTCCATCAGGCGTGATCGCGGTCAAGGACAGGCTCATATTGTAATAAAAAAAGCTAAAAGTTCAGGTACTTATGAAAAATCGGAAGACACAACATTTAAAACCAGACAGTAACTCACATCACCCCAGCGGCCGACCTGATCCAACAGATCGTTGCGACCCAGACTCAGGTCCACGATGCACTTGTTGACGGCCCGGCTGGAGCGCTCGGGAGTCAGATCGGACTCGGCGATCTCCACCCAACCTAGAGAGCGGACAAAGAACCGGACGGCGCGCCCGTTGTCCGGTTCCGGACGGGCGGGGAAGCTACGGCGTCTGGGGAAGGTAAAAAGTGTTATTATGAACGTGTTAGTCTAAACGAAAATGGAAACTATTCGAGTTTCCATCTTGATTTTGAAGGAGGAATCATCATCATCATATCAGCCCGGAATCACCCACTGCTGGGTATAGGCCTCCTTCTTGTGCCTCCCTGATCCAGGTGTTTGTGTGTGAAGGGGGAATACGAGTCGCCAAATCAGGGCTGCAATTGTCCATCTCGCGCACGAATATGCAAGGAGTGTGTTTCATAACTAACCGAGTCGCACCTCAAGATAATTATGTCTTAACGACCACGATCGCTCTGTCGAGAGTGCAACGAAGGAGCCGCAAGTAAAAGACTAATGTTCAGGAGGTTTACAGAGAAAAAATCTGAGTACCTACCTAACGAAAGTGCGAAGAACACCATTTTTAAACATGTTCTTTTTGTCTATTTAAAACAGAAAGCCAGGCAACACTTGATTTCATTGCACCATTTTGAATCTACGTGCAATACTAACAGGTTTTAACACTTCTTTTTGTAATTGCACGTGAGCACTAAAGTGTGTCAGCGCTATGCAAAGTTAAACGTGAAGGGTTAAAGATCAGTACGATGGCATTTAGTAAGATTTTCTTAAGACCGATTGGTCAACAAGATAAAGGTAAGGTATAATAATATGTTTAGAGCAGGAGGAAACTCTCCATATTTTGGCTTAATCCTTTAGCAAAAATTCAAACGTTTGGTTGGGTTAACTATTGATATCTCAGTATATTAAAACATAAAAGGTCCCATTAAATAGATGCACAAATTTTAACACAGCGTTCAGTACGTCTAAACGCCAAGCAAAAAAACACTGAGATAACAAAGATATGGATGTGTTTATGCATTGGGTAACCAATATTTTTAGTGTATATTCGTTAGCTGATTTATTTTTCTTGTAAGTACCTAATGCGTTTTTCTTATTAGTTTTTTAATCATCGTCTTTTTGGTGGTCTGAATGATTCCTAAAAGTTTGTCCATCTGTTTTAATGGGACCTTATATAATGACATCTACAACCACAGGTAGTGTGCGAAATATGCCACGTTGGATGGCAATGCTGATTGTTTGGCCAACTAAGGCCCTTTGGTCATGAAAGAGTACATGCGTGCGAGTGTTCCCGAAATACTTCTATGGGTTCTGTGGACGCCAGATAATTTGGACTTGTAATAAAAACTAACTTACTTGTAAGACATCTCCTCTTTCCGTTTCCTCTCGGCCTCCTGCCCATCATGGTCCAGGGCTCCACTGGTGGTACTCCTCGTCACAGAGCTGTTCATCATACTGCCCTCATACTTGCTGACCTCGGACAGGTTCGAACAGTCCCTGACCATGGAGATCCTGGACTCCTTGGCTTCCACGGGGGGCATTTTAGGGATTTCTCTTTGGATGGTTCCACTTTTTATATGCCAGTAGTAGGGGCCGTCATTGTCTGGGGAAGATGGTGGATGATTAGTGTGGGGTAAGTTCAAAGATTGGTCACTAGACTGTAGCAGTTACTAATGGTGTTGCGGTTAGTCGCAAAAAAGTCAGCTTGAAAATAGTGTAAGAAACGTAGGGTGGATTTCCCAGTGAAATTAAACGAGATCAGAGGGTTTAGATGCACTCTTGACAGTTCTTCGTGGTTTAGAAGTTCTAGTCGCGTTAAATTTCATTGGTCAATTTCGCCTGTAGACAACTAGCAAGCTGTTTTATTACAAAACAAAAACACAATCGTAGATCAAGATTTTTAAGGTTGTCTATCGTTACTTTGTGTTAGAATTCCATGTAGACTGGTTACAAACATTCATGTCACCTATTTTAGGTGGATAGCTAACTGATCAGTCTATGCAATACAAAATGACGTTAAATACAAGTCATTAAGCAAGCATAATGATTGGGTGCTTCGTGGCTGTATAACTGCTCAGTGGTACCATGTGATAGCGTGTAGCTCTTTGCCTATTTGTCTCTTCTGTCTTTATGGCCATGCTGATGGATAGTCAAAGAGCTAAGTCATATTCATTAGCTTAGTGCTACAAGCAGTTAGTTTTCATGCCAAATTAAACACACCTTTAAAAAAAAATGGTTATCCTTAGTCATCAAATCAATCCCTCGTTTACCTACCTATCTACCCTCACTAAAACTAATTCTAATACTGCAAAATTAAAGAAACATACATGTCCTACGAGTACCTTCGTGTTTCTCCCATCCAGGGGGCAATTGGGGCTCCTTCTTGGGGCGCAACTTCACGGGTATCGCGTAAAGGTCGTCGTTGGGCCCCTCGGCCGAGTGTGGCACTGGGGCCGAGTGGCTCTTCTCTGAGTCCTCGCGATCAGCCCGCTCTTTCTCTGGAGGGGGTGACTCTTCGCCCCCATTTTGTGACGGTGTGATTAGACCACTCTTGTCACTGTGGAAGATGGAAAAATGTGGTTAGTAGATTTTGCCGACTTAGGCGAACATTAGGTCTGTGTATTTTTGTTGGTATTTCATGGTTGGTTATATTGTGAAAGATGTTCATATCATAGTTCATCCGTGACCATGGCGCTTGTAACAGTGCCGAAATATCGGAAACTCAAAACAAACAATAAACATGGTAAATATCCCGTTTTTAATTCTAATGTTTATGTTCATAATGACGAGATAAAAGGAAAGTGTTCGTACCACAGGTCGCATATACTCATCATTGTTTTTTTCTGTGTTCTGAAATCTGTTTCAAAGGCTCATGTGAAAACCGGGAATTTCCAGGTTATTTTTAACATCGTTCCTTTCCAGGAATGGTCTACTAACCCATTGCTCATATTATCCATAAAATAACGTCTTGATATAGTTTTATAAAACGCTACTCTAAACTAGTTCAAGTTTACGTTAATCTTATGCTAAGTTAACATTAACGTACTCTCATACTCACAACTGTACAAATTATGTATAACTTCTCCAAACCACATACAGCTATAATGTATATGTTCAAGTTCACAGTTGTGTTCATTAAAACATGTAATGCCGGGTCCACACATTGGCGGTTTAAGGTGGAAGCGCCAGAGTACAACGCGAAATTCAAATTTTCTTACGTTTTTTGCAATTTGCAGGTCAGTGTTAGGTCGTACGTAGATGAAAATATGATTCGCGGCTGCACCACGTACATACCTACGTACCTTGCAGCCGCGAATACAGAACAGAGTGCGTTCCAGAATTATAATCATCAATACAACCCTCCATGTTCATAAAGGTAGGAATGACTTTGACCTTGAAAAATTATATCAACATACATAGCACCGGCTTGCAAATTGCAAAAAAAGTAAGAAAATTTGGTTCTCGCTACCCACCTTAATAGAAACAGGAAGAATAAACCATCGAATAGTAACACTACAGTTAATAGACTTCAACTTGTATTTACCCAAAGGTTTTGATAGAAATGAAATAGGTTTCTTCTACGCTTTTGTTTTGTTGTTTTAGTTTGTATTTTGCCCAGTTGATACCGGACAAAATACAAACATGCTGAGAAACTCGTTGTCGAAAATCCCAATCACATTTTGCCCGACCCGATAATCCAACCCAGGACCATATTTTCAGCATTAGCGCAGGTAGACAATATTGAAGTTGATAATAAATCTACGTCATATCAAAAACTTAGATATCGATAAGTTTACGTAGCGTCGTACCAAAAACTCTAATTGTTAGTTTTCTATGCTAACGCGGAATGATTTAGTTGCGCTTAGATGGAAATGCTTAGAAATAGGTGCGCTCTGAGGAATACCTTAAATCAACTACTAATAGCAAATTAATAGCTTCGAACCAAAACAAAATAGATAAGCGGTTGTATTTATGAGACCTAATGACTATTATGGTCTCATTGGTATTAGGGGTTCATACGGACTATGTTTAAATAGGATTTTAATCAAGACAGTTACTGCTGGACTCTACTTAAAGCCTGGTTAACCGGGGGCATGTTTGCAGATTGAAAAAAGAATGAACGTCATATTATTATTCGTCTTGCGTTCACCGCAGTGTGGTCCCGCTATCACAAGCCTTCATGTCATATTCTCCATCGTAGAATAGTGTTCGGCTAATGTAGCACATTGTTTATGAGTTAATAAAAACAAAACAAAGCGGTTTACGTGACTGGCGTGAGTGCGTCACTGCCTTTATAACTTTATATGAATCACGGTGTGAGGGTGTGGTTACGGTGCTGAGGAAAGCGAGGAACGTAGTACTATCAGACCCAAGACGCCAGCAACAGAAGTATCTCGTTAAATTGCCCTACAGCCAAAAGAATACGTAAAACGGGGCTATTTGGGTTTTGGAGGCTATCTGGGACGACCCAGAATTTCGAACAAAAATATTGATAACTGTCGATTGGTGTTTGGTAGAAGTCATTTTACAAACTCTAGCAACACTTTGATTGGCTACTACTGAGAAATGACTGATGGAGAAACCCAATACCATTTCGGTATATATGGTACCAAATAGCCCCCAAAAACCCTAATTGCCCCGTTTAACTGCATACATGGCTATACCTACACAACTAGACGATTGTAATGCAAGATGTCAAAATGAACTGTAATTCCGTCTGAGCAACATAAAACATTATACAGCCTAATAACGTTTCCACTTCGGAGACACAACACACAAGCCTCCACTCTGTGAGAGGAAGTGAGCCAAAATCCACTACGCAGGCCAATTGTGGGATTCGCTTGGCAAAGGTATAGCAAATACCTACTGCCTTTTTCAATGGTTCGCCTGACAACAGTGAAAACTATTCCAATACGGCTGTTCTGTAAAGCGACTATGGCTTTAAACTAGCTGTGTACCAGCTTTGATGACCCCGCTTCCGCTACATCTTAACACCCAATCCTCTATCTGACGGCAAGGCCGCCGGCGCAGTCGCGAGAACGAACAATTACCTGATCATATTTACCGACCGCGCAACAACTATGTTTAACAAGAATTAGTGCTGTGTTTAATTCAACTACAAGCTACTGAGATGGTTTACTAGTTATATACAGAATGAAAATATATTATGAGGTTTTAGATTACCATCCAGATTCATGTGAGTCCAGTCGAGGAATCCTTAACCACTAAAGTGTTTAGGATTCCGACTCGACTCGACTGGACTCATTGATCTAGATTCTAGTGGTAAAAATCGCGACTGCTAACATGAAGTCCTGGGTTTGATTCCCAGGTGGGGCAATATGTTTATTGGGTTTTTTCCATCAGGAATTTCTCAAGAGTAGGTTTCTATATTTTCCCAGGAATTGATGGTTAATAGATTCTACCTATACCAACTTTATTGTTAATTGTAAATATAATCTAACATAAACCTATCACGGTTTTTGTAGCGTCTGCTTTACCTAATTTTTGTATTTATCTGTGGAGGCTTGTTATTAGCAATTTAAGTATATGTCACCGTAAAATTGTCAAATACGTTATATTGTAATATCTCTAGCGATATTGTAAAATCTCGAATTATTGTCAACTGAACATACGGAAGTATCTCTGCCCCCATAATCGGGACTTGGGGCACCCCCCCGTTAGGTTAGTTAGGTTCCTTCAAACCCTGCACTCCGAAATAGGGGCCCCGCGAAGCGGTGTTCCGTCGACTACGCTTTTTAGGGGAATATAAAGTGTTTTAAGGTTAGGTTATAATAATCGGTATTTCTCAAGAATGGTACAATATCTTTTCATGAGAGTTGTACCACTGGGCAAGGGGGACCCCTCCTTCCCTCCACACCACGTGAGTTGACTACCATCGCATGCATTTCACGAAAAATAATGCGTTTTGTTGTAAGCAGTATGTTCATTTGATAATATTTCGAGATTTTACAATATCGCTAGAGATATTACATAACGTATTTGACAATTTTACGGTGACATATGTATTTGTTATTACGATGTCATTAGTCTGTAAGCTTTCCTAAATTGTTAAAAATAAAATAAAATAAATAAATAATATAATAATATGTTAAACTCATGGGGCCGAAAAGTTCTGAAATGGTGACCGCGAACTGGAAGTCGTTGCGTTGGAAGGTTTCCCACTCGGTAGAAGTGACCTGACCTGGTGAAGGTTGCGCTGGATTCAAGTCGAACGGGACTGGTCGATATGGTGACACTTGGGGGAGGCCTATGTCCAGCAGTGGACGTCTTTGGCCGAAATGATGATGATAAATGTCAGGTTGTAGATGTTGGGGAAAAACAGCCAAGCTAATTTGGGCTGGCCATGTAGCACGAATGCAACCGGAGATGGTCACTCACTGGACACCTGATGGAGGAAATCGCCGCCGAGGTAGACCGCGACGCAGGTGATGTGACGATCTGATCTTGTTTGGGGGTCGTACACTGCCAGACACCGCTCAAGAAAGAGACGTTTGGAAGGAGGCCTTTGCCCAGAAGTGGGACACTTACAGTATCTACATCTTTTACCACTACCTCCGCCTTTCCCGCATTGTGCCAGTTATGTTTTGACTCTAGTATAATAGGGGGCGCACCTATTGCCATCAAAAGGGCACAAATTCAGACTCCGCTGCTACTGAGAAGTGAGAATTCCTGATAGAAAGATCAACAACAGTTTGCTCGACCCAAGCATCGAACTCAGGACCTAATGCTTAGCAGTCACGCTCCCAACCACTCGACCAACGTAGTTAAAATAACAAATACTTATATTGATAATAGTTACTTGTTACACTAGAGTGCAAAGTTGTTTTTTAACCGCGTGCTCTATTTTGATGACCGAGCAAGCGAAGGATTCATAAATACATAATATTAGAATCTTGAGAAATGAACAAATGCAAAAAAAAGAAATTGCTCATTATTATAACAGTTCGCACAGTCGCTAGAATCACTAATTTTAGGTTATTCACTTGTTTTCAAGTTTCTTGTTTTTAACCTCTATGGTTTTAACAATATGACGTGAAAGAAAATGGCGCGCGCAAGGCAAATAAAAAAAAACTACCCCAAGAAGGTTCCAAGTCTGAGTTTTTAACAAATCAAAAAAGTTTGTATGATAAATTCGGCACCGGAGAGAGGTAAATAGGTTTAATTATATTTTTAAAACCCAAACTACAACGATGTTCTAAATTCAAATTTACTTTATCCTCTAGAGGATAAAAACGGCTTCTGCACTCAGATATTGAAGAGCAAAAATACGCTTTCCGAGAAGGGGGGATGAAAAATAGTTTATGGCATTAGGATCATGAAAATATGAGGTATTTATACGAACCCAATAAAATAATATCTTCTTTTCCTTGCGAGCATTTTAAATTAACTTTAAAACGTCCTCAGTGAATCGCTTTAATTTGTCGAGCGTAAACCGTGTTTCAGACACAAACACAAAACACGGCCACTTCGTTAAACAATTAATTCAGAACTGTATACCTACTAGTACGTTTTTAGGGTCCCTTAGCAACAGAAGAAACCCTAATAATTTTATTTCCCCAACCTGACCCTTAAGCCCGAAGAATTGCCAAACTTAAGTAGCAGTGGGCAGGGCACATTGCTCGCAGAACGGATTGCCGATGGGGCCGAAAAGTTCTGAAGTGGCGACCGCGAACCGGAAGACATTGTGTTAGAAGGCCTCCCACTAGGTGGACCGATGACCTGGTGAAGGTTGCGAGGAACCTGGGGGACCGGTCAATATACACACTTGGACATGTGGACACTTGGAGGAGGTATACGTCCAGCAATAGACGTCTTTCAGCTGCAATGATGATGATAACCTGACCCTACTAACAGTTTACGGTCATGGTGGACAATCTTAACGGAGACTATAGTCTTCGATGCAGGAAATACATACATAGCACAATTAGTGTGAGCACTAACACAGATGTTCTCTCTGTCTTTCCATGGGACGGCCATCCGACGCAGCAAAGAGATATCTGGCGCAGGACCACATGCTTTCCGAAGCCGGTGCCGTCAACTTAAAAGTTCCAAAGAAAATTCACTAATTTGTAAACTAATTTATTGTAGAAAACAATGATTTTATACCTTTAGAACCATAACACGCAGTCCGACTCGTGCTTGGCAGATTTTTTCCGAATAATGACTATAATAAAAACGCAATTAATATCAAGTCGGAGTTAAGACGTAACATGCGATAATTACTAATTAACTTGAATCGGGTTTCGGCTGTTACCTACTGATGCAATCAGATAAAAACAACTTAACTGGAATCTGGAATAATGTTTTACATTTTCCTTAGTAATTATTTCTTATATGTTTATCCATCCGTCTATGACCACCGAAATAGTAAAAAGTAGGTTTAATCATAAATTATCTTCCCGAGTGTTATTGGGTTTTTCATCAGGAATTTCTCAATAGCAGCCACGGAGTCTGGGTCTGTGCCTGGCTGATGGCAACAGGATCGCCCCTAACATGGGACTTAAACATAACTGGCGTAATGTGGGATACTATTATTATTAGATACTACTCTGCCTAACCCTTCGTAGGTTACAGGGTTCATGTTATGCTACGTGTTATCTTTCTGAACGAATTTTGGTCACGGCGGTCAATCTCATCGGGGTCAAGCCAAGTGCTTCTTTAGGAGATATTAACTGCACAAACACATGTGCAGTGTTTTTGCGAAGTTAATATCAATATCCTAAGCATTTGGCTCTGTTCTTTTACTCTCATAGTTAGATTTACCGGCAATCTGACAAAAACAGAAAGAGATCAAGAGCAGGACCAACGGCTTTGCTTGCTTTCCGTGGAACCAACTGTCAATAAAATGGAAAAACCCAGTAAAACGTTGGTCGACTCAGTATCGAATCCAGGACAACAAACTGGGCAGTCTTTCCTCATTAAATCTCTTCGGTACTTAATTTCTGTCATACTAGGCCAAAAGACAAATAACAAATCTTTGTCTAGACAAGGAAGCCTTGTAATAAATACATCAGTATTCTGCCACCATTCAACAATCATAAAAATATAGGCCAAGAAAAATAGTCCCTGCCAATGTCTTTTGTACAATTAATTAAATATTTGTATGGCTTTGTATGTTTCTACGTCTTCTTTTGATTCGCAAATAAAAGATGCATGGTTGTATGAAGATAGCAATAGATAGATATGTATGGACATGTAATGAGGAGGGATGAAACACTCGTGACTAAAAGACATAAATGTCCATGGATGGAGAGAGGGAGAGGTCAAAGAAAAGATGGAGGGATTGTGAGAGAAATGATATGAAAGAGAAAGGAGTAAATGATGCCTTGATGTCTGACAGGGGAGAATGGAAGAGGAAAACGTGTTGCGTCGACACCAAGTAGAATGGGACAAAGGTATAGGATGATGATGATGATGATAATTGAAGATAGCAACTGTGAAATGAATGGCGCTAGATTAAGTTTTAAACATCCTCATTGGATGAAAATCGGTTATGTCATTTTACATTTCAAAATAGTTTGACCTCATACTGATCAGATTGGGACTAAGGTCTATGGTCACGCCATCGAAAAATTACTTTGAGAGGCTTTTCCCATTAAATTAGCTCCCTCATTGGTCTAGTGCTTGCAAATACCAGTTCTAAATATGAGAAGCTGGGTTCTATTCTAAGTCGAGCCAAATGTTGCTGGTTTTTTTTTCCATTAGCAGACCGAAGTTTGCTTTGTGCCCGATTGATGGTTCTAGGCTCGGCCGTTATTATTAAAACCAAACTGGCCAAATGTCGGTGTACTAAGTATAAGTACAATTTCACACTCAGGGACATACGTTATCATATCTGCCTAGCCATCTTCCTACCATGTTAGGGTCGGCTTCCAGTATAACTGGTTGCAGCTGAATACCAGTATTTCACATGGAGCGCCTGCCTATTAGACCTCCACAACCCAGTTAGTACTAGGTTTACGATACTCCTTGGTAAGGTTTTCAGACTTTCGAACCACTGACCACTTTTAACGACTGTCAAAGATCTACATATTATGAAAGCCGGGACCAACGGCTTACCGTGCTTTCCGAGAAACGAAGGAAACTTGGTATGGGATGGGTGGTCACCAATCTATGGAAAAACCTAGATAAGCGCGGCCGAACATGAAAATCGACCCGAGTGGCTGCGATAATTTAGCCACGACCTCATGGCGCCATGTTGCCATGGAGGAGGTCGTGGCTATGGCTAATATGTCGTGAAATAAAATCACAAACCAAAAAGCAACTTAGTAGACTTAACAAAATTGAAAAGAATACTGCTAGACAGACCTCTTTGAACCGCTTTCAAATAAATCTATTTCTGAACGCACTTCGGTCTTAGGTTAGACAGCCGACAGGCTGTAATTAGATATATTCCGTCTCGATCTCGACAGTTGTTCTCTCACCCGTGTCAATATAAGACAGATTATAGAAGGCCACTCAAGAAACATACTGCGAAATAAAAGGTCATTCATTCGTAATTTGTAAAAGATTGTGTCTAAGAATGTTTGTTCTTTGATGGAATATCTAGAGAAATGAATGGTGATTTGTTTACCATTGCCTGGTGAGCACGGTAACATCCATCCATCGGTCCTGCCTGTTGTATAAAAACATGATCTAATAGAATTTTTAAAATCGTAATTAATTTTTTTACACATTCTCTCAAAGTACAAACAGGTATTAAAACACTCAACAACACTCTTCTTCATAGAGATAATGTCCTAATTGACTTATTTCGAAAGGGAAGGCTAAATTATTGGCGTTTGCCAAGATTGAAGTTTAGAAAATATTGGTTATTTCAAAAATTGGTGATACCTACAATCAATTACACGCTATGCTTCTTATGGATCTAAATCTCCAAGTCGACTGAAGAATAGGCTTGTTTCCACCATCAATAAATTGCAAATCTATTTAGTCCGTCAATTACAGTATTAGAAAATAATGGACACGTATTTTTTGTTTTTGTAAATCAACGAATATTGACAAAGATAAAACGCATCAAAACTCGGAGTGGGGGCTCGTGACGTCACTGTTCGGTATCAACTCACTAAGAATGATACCGAACAGTGACGTATTGGGAATTTTAAAAGCGTCGTATCTTCGTCAATTTTGGTTTATGTGACAAAAGAAAAAATACGGGTCAAATATTTTTTGATAATCTAAGTGACGGACTAATTAGATTTTTTCAGTTAACAAGCCTATTTGCTAGTGTAGTCCTTTTAAAGAGAATACCTATAAATAAAGCCAAAAAAAAGGTTTTCTAAATACCTTGTTTTTGTTACAGGCGAAGCTGCCTCGTCGTCGACTCTGGAAAAGAGCAAAAAAAAAACGTTAATTTAATCAAAATTCAATTAGAATTTTTCATTAACAAAGCGCCCTAGATTTTAATCATTCTTTGTAGGTGGGTACAGAGAAAGTGTTGCCCCAGATATAAATAGAACAACAGATTTTTGTAATGAATATTCATTAATTTGTTCTTTACCGTTATACCTAATTAAAAATAGGTTTTGTTTGCTCTAATTTTGAGATAAATATGCTTTCAGGTGAAAACTGAAATAAAAAGGTGACATGTGACATCTCCCAAATGGGTCGTGCATTACAGCGCACATCGCAAAAAGAGGATTCAGCCTCAGCAGTGGGGATATTACAGCCAAGCTAAATAGGACTAGATAATTTATTTAGAATAGCTCTACAACCTAAATTATTTAGGCCCACAAACATTCATACTATGATTCACTTTAAAGAACCGGAAAACAGCACAATTTACAAGATGGCCACTAAAAAAAGATCGGCCAAGAACTTGGTCCCATTAACGCATCCAATGGCCAATTCAAACCACCTAATTTAGGCAAGGGAGACGCGGATTGAGTGCTAACAGCCAAGTTTTGCCAAGTTCCCCCAAACATGACCAAGTTGGGGAATATGGCCTGAGTTTAAAGTAGGAATATAACTTGGGATATTTGTATTGGTGAATAATGTTTTGTTTTGTTTTTGTATTGAAGAGTATTGCTTCGTCTTTGTTTGTAATTGGGGTGGATGATTGATTGCTTATGGGTTATATATACCTCACTGCTATTTTACAGATTGTATGTGTATTGGTTTTAATTTTTACTTTACCGGATAACTTTTCGAAATGTACTTAAAGATAGCCTTTGAAACTGTTAGTGGCATTTTTAATCGCATCATCAATAGGAATGATGATAATTTCTATCATCTATAAACACAGATGAAAGATGGAGTAAATATGACGAAGGAAGTATTGACAAATTAATGTAACCAGTTAATAAGAATCTTTGATCTTGCCCTAGGAATATCAAAGAAGCAATGGATGACCGTGCGAAAGACAATATGGCAGAAAAAGGGACATCTAAGAAGATGAGTGATAGAGAATTAGATTCAGTCAATTAAATTCAATCGAATGATGATAATTGCCAGATTCGAGTCCAATTACTGAGTACAACAAAACTCATCTCAGACGGTCACAATGATAAACCATCACGAACGTAATTATGGCATACATATACCTTCTTCTCCATAAACAAGAAATAGTTTAAACTGAAGACATACACGACAATGTATCATGTCCATAAAAACTGACGACACGAGGCGAGGCGTGCTCGCGAGAATTGCAGCAAACGATGTTATGTGCTATTTGCATACAGCGAAGTACTAGGCGAACATGACTGCATAAGTGTTATGGTGGACTGTTTACGAGTGCCGTAGATATCTTGAACCTATATATACTACGAGTATTTATATCTTATAACATCAAACTTAGGTAGATGGAGGTTAGGATCTTCCATAAAAAGGACAATGATCTTGGTGTAGATGACAGAGACGATAATAAGTCTATTGTAATTAATAAAGTAGAAGAACATGACTGCATAAGTGTAATGGTGGACAATTTATGAGTGACAAACATGCAAGATACTCCCTTAACATGCATGGGCGTCTCGTGCCTCCCATTTAATGGACAATGATCTTTCAGTTGAAGGCAAAGACGAAATTAAGACGAATTTGCAAAACAAAATTTTAAGACAAAGGCAACCCTATAGTTTGCAACCCGACGAGTGCTTGCGCTCTTAGTAGTTGGTCCGCTGCGTAAAACTGTCTTTTTCAAGACAAATTCCTTTATCGTCAAAAACGTATTTTGCCCCTTCAGGGAAATCCACGGTTTAGTGGTACTTGGGTGGATACCTAACGGTGCTAACGATCCCAAGTGGGTGTTGACCCGACACACCCGCTAACCCTCTTCAAGGGAAGGCAATCCGTTGGAAGGGCTCTGACTGCGGCCTTGGGGGATCTCCTAGTCGCAGTCTGGTAGCACCTAACCCCCGTTTGTCCACAGCTGCACCCGGGACGTCTGGGTGTCTCTACCCCAGCGGCCCGGATCGGTCGCAAGACCCATAGGGCCCTGTCGCACAATAAGACTGGCGACAGGTTTACAAGCTTAGGGCACACCTTAGGTACTCACCTCCCTGTATCACCCACAGGGAGAGAACACATCCCCGGGTTATCCCACCCGGGGAGTTAGGTACTGGTATCGCTAGATAGGCAAACAGAATAGGCCCTTCAGGCAATTCTCAGACAGTCGTGTCGCTGGCAAGTTTGTTTGTGTTTTTCTTCTTGCCAGTAACACTAGGAAAAACACAAGGGTGGGTTCGTTTTTACGGGGTACTGTCTGCCCGGGGAGTTCACGTTTCACGTGTCTCCTCGGGACTAGGTAGTTAGCTCTAGTTAGCTCAGTATTAGGATTTTAGGCTGTTAGGCTCCCCCCGCCAATATGGCAGATATAACTTATCAGGCGGCGCGCAACGTAGTGCTGAAAGCGCAGTTCGACGACCTGATACAGGTACTGTTGGCTGACGACAGTCCCTATATTCAGGACAAGTACTCGGCCCTTTTAAAGCCTTTTGAAAAGGCCGGTTACAATGCCCTTAGGAAGGAGATACCTTCTAGGTCGCCCACGCGCTCCCCCGACCCGTTAGCTCAATCCTCCGACATGGAGATTGTAGAGTCCCAGCCAGCCCCTGAGAGCTCTCCGGAGACCTCGGGCACCAACTCCTCGTCCTCTGAATCTGAGGACTTTCAGTTGGTGCAGAAGGGCAAGAGGAAGAAGGGAAGGCAAGCGAAGGCCGGTAAGGCCAAGAAGGCCGTCACGGACTTCAATGCGCCTCCCCTTGCTCCCCTAGCCTCCCCGCCCCCGTCCGGTATTACTGCACCCCCAGCTGCCTCCCAGGGCAGCCGCCCGTCCAGCCCTATGGCTATTTCCTCACCGCAAGGTGCGGCTCCTGTCAGCCGCCCTGCAAGCCCTATGGCTGCTTCTCAGCCAGCCCCCTCTTCAGCTGCTTCTTCTTCAAAGAAGCAGTTAAAACCCCCCGCGCTGTACATCCAGGAGAAATCCAGGTGAACAGAAATCTCCAAGATGTGTGTTGATCGCAAGATCAACTACACCAACGCCACCTCTACCCTTCAGGGTATCAAGGTGAAGACCCCCACGTCCACGGACTTCAGAAGTCTCGTCCACGCGCTTCGTGGAAGGAACGTCGCCTTTCACACGTATAGTCTCCCTGAGGAGAAGCCGACCCGTGTGGTCATCAAGCGGATCCCCAAGGAGATTCCCTCCCAAGATATCCTGGAGGATCTCACCTCCCAGGGTATCCCCGTTTCGGCGGTCCACCGCCTTCACAAGAATAGGTCCCAAGGGGGTGACGAGTACGACATGGTACTCGTAATATGTGACCCAGTTGAAGGGCACCACCCTATCTTCAAAGTCCGGTCAGTATGCTCGCTCTCGGGCATCATCATTGAGAGGCCTAAAAAGCTTAAAGTCGTCGGGCAGTGTCATCGCTGCCAGCTTTATGGCCACAGCCAAAAGCACTGCTACGCACCGCATAGGTGCGTAAAGTGCCTCGGCGATCATGCCACGGCAGACTGCACCCGTCCTAAGGACAGGAATCTCTGCACAGAGCCGCCTAGTTGCGTCCTGTGCGGTCAGTCTGGCCACCCGGCTAACTACAGGGGCTGTCCCAAAGCCCCCAAACAGTCCGCTGGTAAGTTGGCCAATCGCGCCAACCAACGCCAGCAGAGGGAAGCTCCCTCTTCTTTTCAAGTCCCCTCCAAGGTCCTCCCCGAGCGTCTCAGCCCGCAGAGGCCCTCCCCATGGAACATGCTGAACTATCAGCAAGCGTTCCCAGCCCTCGCGAAGTCCCAACCCAACTCCCCCATGCCCGGTCTAATGGAAAACCCTGTACCAGCGCCCACTCCCGTGGTCGCCCCTCAGGCCCTTCCTAAAACCCGCGCTCCCGTCACTCAAACCCGCGCTCCCGTCGCTCCAACCCGCGCTCCTGCTTCACAGGAATCTAACCTCAAATACTTGATGAAGTATCAGCCCCTTTGCACCCCTGAGGCCGACCGCATGGTGGCCGAACTCAGGGCTGCAACGGACCTTCAGCAAGTAGTTGATATCATTGATGCCTATCCGGTCATCAAGTCAGCCTTAAGCAACCTTAGTTTCGCGCCGTAATGGATATTACTCCCGGAATCTCTTGCACCCAACCCCGGTCCCTTAGATTAGGTTACTTTAACGCCAACGGCATGAGAGGTCAACGCGACGAGATCGCCTCTTTCCTCCGTGACCACAACGTTGATGTACTCCTCATCCAGGAGACCTTCCTTAAACCCAGCCACCGCGACCCTAAGATTGCAAACTACCGTTTAGTTCGCAATGATAGGTTACGTTGCCACAAGGGTGGCACTCTCATTTACTTTCGCAAGGAACTGCACTGCATCCCTATCGACCCCCCTCCTTTAAAGTCCCTACTTGAGGTTTCAATCTGTCGGCTAGCTATGACCGGTCATCAACCGATCCACTTAGTGTCTGCTTATTTGGCCCCTTCTAACACGTCGGAAGATCACAACCTCCTGGTTAATGATCTCACCCTCCTTTTCGGCTTAAGTGACTCCGTGATCATCGCGGGCGATCTTAATGCCAAACACCCAGCCTGGAACAGTAGAATGACGAACCCGAGAGGGAAAGTCCTCTACGATCTAGGTCTGTCTCTCAACTTTGACCCGATCGCTCCTATCGAGCACACCTATTATCCCGACACTCCCAGCTATCATCCTGACGTGCTCGATATAGCGCTGCTCAAGAACGTGAACCTTCGGTTACACTTGATTGAGACGTTACACGAGCTCCACTCTGACCATCGTCCAGTGCTCATGCACTTGATTCCTCGCTCGGGTATCATTGACCCCAGCCAACCCCCTCCCACCACTCTCACCACTGACTGGAGGAAAGTAAGCGATATGCTGAAATCTGAAACGTCACCGCTTCTTGATGGTATTCCCGACCATATTGTCTCGGTCGCAGACACCGAGGCCGCAATCAACTCGTTTACAGAACACGTTCAGTCCATACTGAAGGATTGTTCTCGAGAAGTACCAGCGATGAGCGATCAACGCTGGATACTTCCCGACGACATTCGTGAACTGATAAACGAGAAGAATGCGGCCATACGTGCCTACAGCTCTTGGCCCTGCGAAGCGAACAAGATTCACATGCGTTCCTTACAGCGTGCTGTAAAGAAACGCACCAGTGAGTTTCGTTCGAGTCAATGGGACAAAACGCTCAGCGAACTTGAGCCCACTCACCTAGCTTTCTGGCAGCTTCAGAGGAAGTTGCGCACCTCGGAAGAGGTTTCTTCTCCACCCCTCATCCGTCCCGATAAGAGCGTCGCTTTTGACGACTCTGAAAAAGCAGAATGTCTGGCCGACAGTTTGGAATCCCAATGTTCACCGAGCACTCTACCAGTAGACAAGCAGCACCTTGATGAGGTGGATGCAGAAGTCGAACGTAGAGCATCGCTTCCCCCTGTAGAAGACCCCGATGACCCTCTCCCCGTCATCACCCCGGAAGAGGTCAAAGATATCATAGATAAGTTACAGCCTCGGAAAGCCCCAGGCGCCGATGGCTTCACTAATAGAGTTTTTAAAGCCCTCCCCGCCCGGCTCATAGTCCTTTTGGCTGCCATCTTCAATGGCGCCCTGAGCAACAATATGTTCCCCCAAGCGTGGAAAGAGGCCACTGTTATAGGTATTCCCAAACCTGGGAAACCGAAAGCCCAGCCTTCGAGCTACAGGCCGATCAGTCTCCTGAGTGCTCTCGGCAAAATCTATGAAAGGCTTATTTATAAGCGTCTCAGAGATTATGCCGAGACAAAGGGCCTCATCCCTAAAGAACAGTTCGGCTTCAGGACCGAACATTCTTGCATACATCAAGTCCACCGCATCGTCGAACACGTTAGCGCTGGTTTCCAGCGCGGAGCGATGACAGGCGTGATGTATTTCGATATAGCGAAAGCCTTTGACAAGGTCTGGCACAATGGCTTATTATATAAGCTATACCAACTCGGTGTGCCTGACCGTCTCGTGCTCATCTTACGAGACTTTCTGTCAAACCGTACCTTCCGCTACCGTGTGGGTAAGACGTTATCCTCTCCCCATCCTATCCGTGCCGGAGTCCCTCAGGGCTCCGTCATCTCTCCCCTCGCGTTCACGTTGTATACTAGTGACATCCCCAAGAACAAGAAGGTTCAGTTAGCCCTATTTGCCGACGACACGGCAATTTACTACACCGGCCGTTCTATGACTAACATCCGTCGCATCCTCCAAACAGCTGTCGACTCGCTCGGCGCTTGGTTCCGTAAGTGGAGGATTGAGGTTAACCCTGACAAGAGCCAGGCAGTTCTGTATTATAAGGCACGCCTTAAGCGATCGCCAGGTCCCCCCGTCACTATGTTTGGCAAGCCTATCCCTTGGGAGAAGCAAGCCAAATATCTTGGAGTTATTCTTGACGACCATCTGTCATTCAAGGCTCATATCAAAGCAGCTCGTGACCGAGCTGCCTTTGCTATGGGCCGACTCCATTTCATGATCACTAGGAAGAGCAAGTTGTCACTCAAGTGCAAGTTGCGTCTTTACACCGCAGTCATCCGTCCCATCATGACATACGCTTGTATCGTATTCGCTCATGCCCACCCGCGTCATATCCACACGATGCAGACCTTGCAGAACCGATTCCTCCGTAAGATCACCGGTGCCCCCCCGTACGTCCGTAACGACAGTCTACACGTAGACCTTAGAATCCCTACCGTTAAGCAGTTCATGAAACGCCTGTCCAAGCGTTACTTCGACACTGCCATCAAACATAGGAACCCCCTAATCGCATCGGCCGCCCGGTACGACCCATCGCGTATTAGCTCAGTCCAACGTCCGCGTCACACCTTAGTCACCCCCGACGATCCGATCACTATCTTGCAAGAGAGTAGGAAAGATACCAGTACAGTTCGTAGATTGTACAAATACAAACCGAAAATCTTCCGACCTCGCCGCCGAGGTCCGGCGCGTAATCCCAAGTCAATCCCTCCCCGACCCTTGCCTGAGCCAGCCCGCGATGCTGAGCCTTTAGCAATAAAACAGTCCCTAAATAAAGACAACCAGATCCAGCCTGTCCCTTTGCTGCCCCCAGCGACGCCCTAAGCCGAGGTCCGTACCCCACAGGGGGTGCCCTTAGAGCGCTGTCGCTTAGTTTTTAGTCATTTTTGCCCTGGCTGGAGGCCTTAAATTCAAGGCATCCACAGGACTTGCCCGGTTAAGCAGAAGCCAGTCTTCGTAGACTGAACTGCGAGATGCCCTATCCAAAAAAAAAAATAAAATAAAATAAAAAAAATGTTATCACTTTCCTAAAACAGTAAGTTATTAAAGTTCTTGTTATAACGGTCGCATGAAGGTATTTTAATAAGCATATCAAATGATTCCATACAATTTGACACACGTCATTGTCTGAAGCATTGTTTCTACTTACCCTTGACGGTTGTCGAACAATAAGATCACTTCTCTTAACGTTGCGTCATTATTCTAAGTTTAGATGTGAATTAGGCAACTTTAGCTTTTAATTGAATGCTGTACTGACTTTGAAATTAATTAATTGGAATATGATGAAACAATTGCTCTTTTTGTCTGAGGTCTGAATTCTAGAATGATGTAGAATGGTTTTGATAGTGTTGATTCAAACTTAGAATCTTATACCAATTTATGTCTTTTATGTCCTCTTCTCTCTCTATTACTCTTCATCTCATCAGACACCTCCTTTCTTAATTGCCTTATCATCCTTGACACAGTCAATCCATCGTTTCTTTGGTCTTCCTCTACTCTTACAGATATTCATTCTCAACATTTTCTTCATTACATTTTCCGTATTCCTCCACATGTCTTGTTTTACTCTTATATCCAACCAAAATCAACCTTTGAAATTAACTAAAGAGTCAAGATCAAATGGGGAAAGACTGCTTAAACTGTTAATTAATTTACAAATATAACACCCCAAACAAAACTGAATAAATAACTAACAAACATTTCCACAAACCAGGACAATTCTCTGAACAAAAACGACACCAAGATAACGAAGAAAAACAGCATCATAGAGAGAGAAAAAGGTATTCCATTAGGTACAACCAGATGCATCGTACGTGACCCCACTCCAATCTCGAGCTGAAATATTGAAGTCGCACGCTCAACGACTTTCGAAGACAAAAGACTTTTACTGCCATCGAGGCGTTGGCGGCGACTTCAATCCGGGCAAGTGGTTTTTTAAGACTTTAAAAGATGGGGATTGCACACGAATGGAAGATGGTGTGTCTTTTGATAGCTTTGCAGTTTAAAGAGAAGATTTTGGAGTAGGTTAATGGTATGGGTTTGATGAAAGAATAGCTCGCACGCTGATTAGTGAGACCCGTATTAGGGAAGTTAGATTTTTAAAACATATGACATACGGGTATTTATCGCGAATTTGCCTTTTTTTACTTCAGTCTCCCCGCGACCACGGCTGGTGCAATCCGGTCGAAACGTCGGGATTAAATTAAAGGTAAATTCGCGATAAATACCCGTATGTCATACGTTTTATAATGTGTTCTGATCGTGAAAGTTTAAAAAAGTTAGATTTTTCCGTCTCATGATTATAATAATTACATAATAATTGCAAGAAATCCAAGTGAATTATTCCGATTTACATACGACTCTATCTTATCCTTAGTCAGACAAAAATTTACCTTGAATTTATTAGATTAGAGAATGATGCATATAGACTTTTTGGTAGATTTTTAACAAAATAGCTATAGGTTGGGATTGTATCTGAATTTTACGCGTTTTAAATAATGGGAATCGCTTCTGAGCTTTGATACAGTCTAGACCAAAACCGAATTTCACGAGACATGTAGTTTGTTTTCGGACTTTAAAGATGATTGAAGTCTGCACTCAGCCTAACAACAATTCATCCATTCGGACCACGACACGTTACTACGTATGATATCATTCAACACACAACAAAAATGAGTTGTTTAACTGACACAAATCACGAGAAACAGAACACTAAACAAACTCTATATTTAGACCAGATTCACAATAAAAACTCTACGCATTAACAAACACTAGTACCGAGGAATCCTGGTTAAAAGGCAGCGAGTGGGTGGCGTCTATTTATATGTCTAGATCGAAACGACTTGACTAAGAAAACACAGACATAATTCTAGGATGAACCGCAGACAAGACCAGTGTACTTCGAGATAAGACAGTTTTATTCTCTAGTCTCGGCAAGGTTGCAATGTTCAACCGAGGATATTTAAGCGAATGCAGTTTAGAAGAAAAATATCACTTCATTACGTACAGTGGTTTTTAATTTCAAAGTAGTAAGTTTGATTTTGTTTTGTTGATGATTGTTAGCAAATCTTATGAGGTTGACAAGGATTAGCATCATTTATGGTTTGAAGATTCGTGTCAGCCTATGGTGTTATAAACCCCAGGTAACATCTGAGAACCGAGGCAAGTTTAGTTGATAAAAATTCAAGACGTTTTGCATTGCTACAAGAAAGTCGTTGTTGAGTCCCAGACAATTTTTATTCTCCATTATTGTTATCATCGCTGTAATTTTCGTTCTAAACTAGAAGAGATTCTTCGTTTGATAATTCAATTCAATGTCTTCAATAGCATCAGCAATTGTTGTTACCATTAAAATATGAACCTCATTATTATGATGTACCTAGCTTGCCGAGATCAACATAGGCGTTTATATAGAGCGATTCCCTATCTGACCTCTACAGCCCAGTAACTCGGTAACGTAACCCGGTTGGTAAGACTGGTTGTCTTCGGGATTTTATCTACTTGTAATGACTGTCAAAGATCTACAAATAACAACCCGAACCAATGGCTCCTGCTTATTAAGGCACGGAGGGAACTCGGTAAGTAAAGGATGATCACCCATACACGAAACAACATGAACAAGCGCTGCTTAACCTTGGAGAACGACCCGTGCGGTAGTTATTTAGCCACGAGGCCCGTAATAGTATAAGATATTAGATAAGAAACTCGAACACACCCAGTATATTGCCTTCGCAAGGTTGAAACACTTCCGATGTAAACAATTGTAAGTGGTTTGTTTCTGCGCATTCGACGAGTGTTTCTTCGTTACATTGTAATTGAAAGGAAAATCCTACCACAAAGTTGTGGAGTACAATAAATAAGCTGAGATCTTGATCCTTCTAGATTGCTTTTACGTTGTTTTATATTATTTTAAATTGGTCTTAAGTAAATCTGCGTCTTCTGCTATCTGTACGTTTGGACACAGCGGAAAGTCTAGGCAAAGTTACGAGTACATTATCAGCAATAAGGGTGATGGGACAGTCAAAAATGTGATGGATTGTTATTTTAAAGTTTTTTTCGATCCTTTTATAACGTAGTAGAATTACGAAACGTTTTGAAAGCGCGTTATTTGGTTATGCCCCAGAACGACCAAAAAATCCAAATAGTAACTGATGGCAGTAAGATTATCAAAAAACATTTGACCCCTAGTTTTTCTTTTGTTGCGTGAAACAAAATTGACGAAGATACGATGCTTTTAAAATTCTCAATACGTCACGCCTTGGTATAATTTTACTGCGTTCTGACATCACGAGCGGGGACTCCCGAGTTTTAATGCGTTTTATCTTTGTCAATATTCATTGATTTACAAAAACAAAAAATACATGTCCATTATTTTCCAATACTACTGATGGACTAAATAGATTTGCAATTTTTTTATACTGTCGTCATCCCTATTGAGTTGGTTAATTTTCATTTTGAATTAGGTAGTTCAAAGTCTAAACATATTATGCAACCAGGTCAGTCATTTCCTTAATAGATTTATTTATGACCAAAGCCCATTTTATTTTTAATTATTTATTTATTTATTCACCCATCATCACTATCATTACAGGATTGCCCTAATTCAATAGTGTGGCTATAATTACAGTTTTATTATTGATCATAACACATTCTGTACATAGTGGCTTTTGTGAACTCACCCAGAGAACAAGTAAAAAGATCTAGATGCTGTCTGCTACGTCATTAAGTATACGCGGTAAGGTTTTAATCTGTCTTCTCATTCTCAAACCAATTCTAGACATTCTAGTCCGACTGTTTTATCCCTACACCTCTCTCTGCAGTTATGGTATGTGCAATTAGGTTAGCATCTTCGTTCTACTCTATAAGAAGTTTATCATTCGCTCCCATTCCCAAGCACCGTAACTCATAACCAAGAAATATTTTAATGACACACGCCAAAAGCTACATACAGCGCAATAATCCTTTGATTAGTCTCACAGAAGCACAACAGAATTCAACCCTTTTCCACCCCTCTGTTCAGACCGTTAAGGTTGAATATTGTTCAGCAGAATGAATGCAATTTCCTCCGCTAGGTGGAGCCACGTTCTCACGGGTGCATTCTGATATTGAAGCTGGGACGTGATGGCAATAAAGTAGATGCTTCCCATAACTTGGAGGACGGTTTGTTTTTGCTTTGTTTTTCGTCTGTTTTAAATTGAAAATGGTGGCGAATGGTGGTATGTTTTTTCAGAGAATATCTTGAAATAAAAAGAGGTGTCTGTATAGAGAAGTATGGAATAAGACATGCTGCGACGACCTCAAATAAATTGGGATCAGGGCAAGATAATGATGATGAAGTCAGGCAGATAAGGGTTTCTATTGAGTCTTGGGTACTAAGTATCAAGTTTTCAAGGCACTATTGGCAATCAGACTGGCAAAATTCGAAATTATTTTCTCATGAAACAGGAGAATGTCATAGAAACGGGCACGATTTCAATTGTTAGGTATTTTTCTTATGGAGATGAGCCGGCAAGAATATCCGATAATCAGAGATAAGGAGAGGGTTATAAAACCGTCAATACTTAGCCAGATTCGAAGTTCTCACTATAAAGTCAGGAGTCAAATGACTCCTCCCGCGCTGGGCGGAGCGGCCCTCCCGCTCCGCCCAGCGCGGGTCTGACTTTTACTGACTAAAACCCATTCCAGTTGCTTCCTCGCCCTTTATATTCCCGGGCCTCGGTATCTCTTTCGAACAGCCCCGCAGCCCCGGCAGGCATCGGCCCTTGCGGCCCTGTCCTTTCTCCTAACATCCCATTGAGGCACGCGTGGAACACTCTGGTCTGGTCGACACGGCCTGTCGTCATAAGACGGACGGACGGCGAGCTAGACCATAGCTCACCGTCCACAGGCCCGCTCACTATAAAACCTGCTAGTCTTTTGCGTACAAGGTACGAGTACCTGACAGTCGTCTTCCAGCCCAACCAGTACATGGAGCGACTGCCTATCTCACCTCCACAACCTGGTTATTAATACCTATAGGATTCGAGCAGCGGTGGCCCAGTGGTGGCGGCCCCGACTTACGAACAGTAAGTCGTGGGTTCGAACCCAGACAGGCGCATTACTTTGTGTAATTTATTTCATCACCACTGCTCTCAAAACGGTGAAGGAAAACATCGTGTGGAAACCGGCATGTCCTAGAACCAAAAATTCGAAGACATGTGACATCTACCAATCCGCACTGGGCCCGCGTGGTAGATTATAGCCCATTCCCTCTCATTGACAGGAGGCTGTGTCCCAGCAGTGGGAACATTATAGGCTGATGATGATGATGATGATGATGATGATAGGATTCTGACAACAAAACAATAAAAAGGGGAAAACGAAGCGGTGGAAGACATTTTAACTGAAACGAAATTTTATAAATATGAATTACATTTTTCCACTGCAACATTAATAGTAGCGAAGCAACAAAAACAGAGTGCTAAAAGTTTTTAACACGATTTAACGAGTACCCGACGACGACGATGCGTCATAAAAATCCCGTGTTACACGTTGGTAAACTGGCGAAGTTTTCACGCTACACTGCGGGATTTAGTTATGCTGTGGCTCTGGCATGTTTTTATGTTTTTATAGAGATACATGTCTGTGTGATAGAGAGGAGGATAATCAATTTGAGATACAAAGTTAAGAGATTGATGAAACCATAAAGAGGCTGGCTCCTTGGTGTACTGGTCGCAAGAGTGACTGCTGAGCATTGGGTCCTGGGTTCGATTACCGGGTCGGGGAAAGTGTTACAGGTACAGGTCCAGTTGAAAACCAGCGTCGGGCACTAACTGCTCGGCAGTTTGCTGAACTGCGCCTATTTGGTGCAGCTGTGAGACACACAATATTTTCTCTTTTTTTTTCTGTCTTTAAGTTTTTTTTGTTGTTTTTACTTTTTTTTTAAATTTGTTTTTGTGCACTTAATTATGGCATGTGCCGAATAATTATGTTTTCTTTCTTTCTTTGTATTTGGGTTTTTCCCTCAGGAATATCTCAGTATCAACACTATCAACCATGGAGTCTTGATTGGTGCCCGGTTGTTGCCTCGCCCCGCTACATGATACTTAAACATAACTGGTGTGTGGGTGCACTGTTTAGTGCATCTCTGCATAACCCTCGGAGATTACTAGGGGTGATGTTATGATAGTTTTAGCTAAAGAGTCAACTCTACGTATATCTTCAGGTTTTCCTCCATTCCTTTTCAGTGCCAGTGCATAGGAAAGCGCCGCAGTGCAGCGTTTATATTATCTTTCAGAACGGATGTTACTGTGTTCGCTACTTGCGTATATTGTGTGGCCATACAACTAGCGATCCCATGGCAAGACAAGCACAGATTGTATGTAGTTAACAATGATATCTTTTTAAATAAGTGTCCATTATGACACAGTGATGTGAAAAGATAGAGACATTTAGAGATGTGTTTCATTTACGAAGATGTACAGAAAATAGAATATTCATAACATTCTCACAATTACCAGGCTTGTAGAAGAAAAATCACCTATCATTGAGGCGATGTATGAAAATCATCAACCGGGCACAGATCTCGATTCATCATCTGCCTAGCCATTTCCCAACTATGATGGGGTCGGCTTCCAGTCTAACCGGATGCAGCTGAATACCAGTATTTTACATGGAGCGATTGACTCTCTGACATTCACAACCCAGTTACAGTTACTGGGTGATACGACACCTCTTGGTATAAATAAGACTGGTTGTCAGACTTTTTAGGTCACTGACTACCGGAAACGATCAAAGATTTACAAATGACAGCCGAAACCAACAGCATAACGTGCTTTCCGAGGTACGGAGGAAACTCGGTATGTAAGGGTGGTCACCCATCTGCAGACCAACCAAGGCAAGCACGGCTTAACCGAAAGATCGACCCGAGCGGCTGTTATTATGTAGCCACGAACTCCTTCGGGCACAGGTCTCGAATCTTGGTGAGAAGTACCTGATGGAAAAACCCTGTAAAAACAACCCAAAGGCTGTCATTTTAAAAGTAGATAGCTGTTATCTCCATAATGTTGGTAAATCGCTGTCAGCTTATGCCTTACACCACATTGCTGCGCTATTATCTATATTGGGAGCGGATGTTGCTCTGTTCGCTATTTGCGTGTGCATCGTGAGGCTACTAGATTAGCGTTTTTTAGGGTTCCGTAGCCAAATGGCAAAAAACGGAACCCTTATAGTTTCGCCATGTCTGTCTGTCTGTCTGTCTGTCCGCGGATAATCTCAGTGACCGTTAGCACCAGAAAGCTGAAATTTGGTACCAATATGTATATCAATCATGCCGACAAAGTGCAAAAATAAAAATTTAAAAAAACATTTTTATTAGGGTACCTCCCCCAGACGTAAAGTGGGGAGCGATTTTTTTTTTAATTTTGACCCTGACGTGTGATATATTGTTGGATAGGTATTTAAAAATGAATAGGGGTTTTCTTAAATCATTTTTTGATAATATTAATATTTTAGGAAATAATCGCTCCGAAAGTCAAAAACAATGTGTCCCCCCCCCCTCTAACTTTTGAACCATAAGTTTAAAAAATATGAAAAAAATCACAGAAGTAGACCTTTATATGAACTTTCTAGGAAAATTATTTTCAACTTGATGAGTTGAATAGTTTTTGAGTTATATAGCACTTTTTCAAAAAAACGCAAATGATAACTTTGTTTTTCATACAAATACTATGAAAAACAAAGTTATTTTTGCTGACGCAAAATGTTGGTATTTTTAATGGTCTGGGAAGCTACGGAACCCTACAGTGAGCGTGGCCCGACACGCTCTTGTTTACTTACATACTGGTTTTCTTACAAAAATATAATTGGAACAAACGTCTAGTTGATTTAAAGAGTGTACGAGTAATTGCTTCCTAGTTTTGTTGTCATGTCAAAGATTTTTATTGGTTTGAATGACATAAAGGTAAGTGTATTTGTTAAGAAAATTGGTTGGGGCGCTGGCAAATTGATATATGATTTTGTATTCACATTTTTTTTTTGTATATGTTATTTATTTATTATTATTTTAGTTTTTTTTTTTAACGGTAATTATAAAAAGTAAGCACTGTGTACTTCTTTTATCTTAAAACTAGACGTTTGCAGTAACATAGTTAGGCATGCAGCTGAACACCAGTATTTTACATGGAGGGACTGCATGTAACCTATACTACTATCTGTCATTATTGCTGATATTGGACTTTATGCACATAATCTTAGTTTTTAAAATAGTGTGTAAGCAACCTCATCACGAAGCCGTCAACCAAGCATTCTGTACATCAAACTTAGTAGTAAATCATGTTTTGTGGTAAAACTCAATTCAATGTAACGCACTCAAAACATTGTGCTGATGGATGGATTAAATAGTACGGGGGTCGTGGAGGTGTTTAAAGTAAACATCTTACAAAAAACTTGTACTTATTAAAAAAAAAACTTGTCAAAAAGTTGTAACTTTGACCCCCAATATCTCTGTAACTAGAAGGTTCCCAGGTATGGTGTAGAACAAAAAAATGATAGCAATTACAGGGAGAACAAGTGCCTTTCGGATTCGTTAAGAGGTTTTTTATACCCTTTATTTATTTCCCCAATTGCGTTCCTTGTATGCGATACTTTTGCCAAATCAAAGTTCTTTTTGTATCTCTCCAGAAAAATAATCGTCTCCAACAAAAAATAACCGTCATTCAACATCAAAAGCACTAGTCCTACACTACAGCGACGGCACCTACTCAGCTGAATGCACCGGATCGATGCAGCGACTGCGCAGTACGCGGGTCGATGCACCCGCACCGTGACGTCACAACGCACGTCATCACAGAGAATTGGGACAGAAAGATCACTTGAAGTCAGAAGATGATGGTAATACCAACTGCATTACCCATCTTCAAGCGGAGAAGGAAGGATTTATTTGAAACACGTGTGCTGCTTTTATGATAAGGAAATAACGGTTAAGTTGATTAATAACAGTACTTAAGACGGGTGATGATGATCTTCAATGTTTTGATGTTTCAATGGAAATATTAAGAATTCCCTTTCCTATTAGTCCGTCGTCGCCGTAATTGCCGTCAAACTAAAATTAAATTATGATCTTAAAAACAACTGGATTGGTCGAGGAGCAACGATGACCAGATGAATTGTGACATATTTACTTAATAAATAAAGAGAAAATAACCTGAAAAACTAAAGAAACTCTCATGGTAATTTCAATCTAGACAACCAGCTATAAAATTGGCTACGTTAAGACTGTCCCTAGAGTCTATTTTCCTTAGTGAAGTCGATCATACACTTTTTTAAATGCCCACATGAGCCTGTTGATTCCCCATCAGTTAATGCGGTCCAAAGTGGAACTTTTGCATGTATTTGTATCGCGTAGCCCAATGTTGAGCTAGGATGGGAATGAGGAACATCCGATTGTTCCCCCTCGCTCTGATGGAGTTATTACTAGTTTGATGGATTTACTCTAATCTGTATGCAGTTGTGTTTCCGGCTACGGGGTTCATTCATAAGGGATTTGCAGGACTAACAATATGAAGTTTCATTGATCTTGCCGTGCTTTGCATGTAATGGAAATACGCGCTTTTATTTGAATTAGCCCCATCCCAATGACTGGATCAAAATCCATAAGCCACATTTTTTGTCAACGGATAAACATTACTTTCCAAGGCTGACAAGAGAAGCAATTGAAATAACCCAAAACCAAAAAAAAAACAATCGAGTGAATGGTTTCAATTGTCAAGTACGTGGAATCCAGTTTTGAGTACGATCAAAAGTAGCAGTCGGCAACATAATAAGTACTCTAAAAAACCTGGTGATACTGTGAGTGTATTTTGACGTGACTTAGTGTCGAGTTCCAGTAGTGCGCGTAGCAAAAGACAAAGAAAGAGGGTAGATAGATTTGTCTGCTCGTAACAATTTTTTTCCATCCACCCGCATTCTCCAGTCAACCCGCGATCATGGCGCTTGCAACAGCGTCGAAATATCCTCAAGACCTCAATAAAAAAAATAATTACGGAAGATATCCCATAAGTGACATTTTAAGTTTAGAGGAATATATTTCCAAAGAACGGGTAATCTTTTTTGAAATTCAATATTCATCAGTCAACCTATCGTATCAGCGGAACTCTTAGAGGTCAAAAGTCTTGCCCTACTAAAATCGAAATAGATTAATAGAATATTCAAATCGGTTAAAAAATGCCGGAGAATTTTATCCGTCTTTCCTCGTCCCAGTTCATTTCGTATTTGCATTTTGTTTTCTACCGCCATATCAGAACTTTTTCTCATACCTGCCTGCATTATCCCTATACTGAGCAAACATTATCTGCATGCCTTTGCAAGGGGTCATTTTCATTTTGTTGACTCTGTCAAACGTCAAAATAGTTAAACTATGGATGACGTGACGGGTCCGAGCCAAGTGTCGGTCGTAGCACAATCCATTGTTCGTTAAATTGCTCGGTAGCGGCTCAGATGTGAAAGTGTGTCCATACAAAATGTTCGCTCTACACCAACTTCCTAGTATCTCAACAAGGGAGAAGAAGTGGCGAAATGAACTCCTCAGCAACATATCTGTCTGTTACTTAAGTTAAAAGAAATTAATCTTGGACTCACCTCCTGTTATCCAGGTAGCTGTCGTACTCATCTGGTGTATTCTTCTCGTCATGCATGTCGTAGAGATCGCTGTAGATCGCAGACTCCATCCTTGATGGATCCAAGTGATAGTTCGGGTTCTCGTACGAGAGGAGACCATTCTCTGTGGACAAAAAATAGAAATCTTAGTTTGCGGAAAATTGAAATACATTTAGCTGGATTGTGTATCGATCGGTATCAGGGTGGGATAGTGAAAGATAATTAAGCAACCGCGATGATATGGTGACGCTGAACTCATTATTGTGGTGTCCCAGTAGTGGTCTTTTAGCGGAACTGACGCTAAAGATCCTCCCCATCCTTCCATCGGTTGATGTGGCGATTTTGGGGCTGACTTACATCCAGAATTGATCATCTTTTGGCCGATAACTGGCTAAATACATTTGCTATTAAACAAATCACATACTTTACAAAATTGTGGTCACAAAATAATAAGTCGACAGTTCTTACGTCTTCGTCTGTTTTATACCAACAAAATGGCTGCAGTCACTCATTTTTTTTATATACTCAATTCACGCTGTTTACTTTTACCCACCTAAAAAATGCAATCCACTTAATACATTAAGAAGATTTACTCGACAACCTAATAGGTACCATTTATTTTAAAAAGCATTGTCCTCTGATCGAATGATAGCTATCAGCCATTTTAAAAACGTTGACTGTCTGTGCTAAGCTTTATTTTTTAGATAGGTACTCGTAGCTTAGCTGTCTGAGTCTCTGAGATATCTGGACTTGTCTAGAAAATCCTGAAAATAAAACGACAATGCTAGGAGATTGTATAATGTAATTGTATATTAACTATCTGGTGTTCACGACACAAGCCTTGCTTAATGTAGCTCTAGATGGCGCTGTGTGTTAATGTCCAGCGATATTTATTATTACTATTATTTATTATTGGGTATTTTGGATGCACATTTTTGGTACCTTTAACTTATGTAGGGCTATCTTGGCTATAGTTTTAGGTATTATACTGGGTGAGGCAATAAATCTAGCGAAAATCCCAGTTTTTCAAATCAGAAGACCGTTAGACTGCCCTCTAGTTGGCCCAATGATCGCAAGACCGACTACTGGGCTAAGGGGTCGAACGGGGTTTTGTGTCCGGTTGATGGCAATAGGATCGCCCCCTATTACAAGGGACCTAAACATAACTAGTGAAATGTTTAAATATTGCACTCATTTTGTGAACTGTTAAGTAGGTGTAAAAAATCCTGGAAAACAAGTCATGCCAAAAAACTAGCACTAGTTTCGTTCTAGTAATAGCCGAGGGTCGCACTTGGCAGGCCTCATCGTAACCAGAGCCGAAGCCGTAATAATAGCTGACTGTAACCGCCCCTCCTCCCTCCCCTTGCCTCCCCTCCACCTCATCAACATGTGTCAGTACCTACGCATAGATGTGTGTACGTTGTAATAGGGTAGACGACTAAAAAAATCTAATTAGTCCGTCAGGTAGATTATTAAAAAATATTTGACCCGTATTTTTTCTTTTGTTACATAAATCAAAATTGACGAGGATACGACGCTTTTAAAATTCCCAATACGTCACGCCTAGGTATAATTTTTAACTAGTTCTGACGTCACGAACCCCCACTCCCGAGTTTTGATGCGTTTTATCTTTGTCAATATTCATTGATTTACAAAAACAAAAAATACGTGTCCATTATTTTTCAATAATCTAACTGACGGACTAAATAGATTTGTATTTTTTTGACACTGTCGGCATGCCTATTGCTGTCATCGGGCGGAACATGACCATTCGTTATGTATTATAGTAAATTGATGTTTCATTTGTTTACTATAAGTACCTAAGTTTTAACTTGCCTGTACTATCTACTAGGCGGAAGTAATTGAATTATGTGAAAATCCAAAAAGATGCCATTACTATAGTCAAATAAAAAGATTTATTCCATTCTAATACCAAAAACTAATACCACTGGTATTTGTTTCAACTCATATTTTTTTTCTATTCCGAACGGATACCACTTTTTAAATAATTTAATTTAATGTACGAACGAATACCAACAACTTGAATTTGGTACAGTCAGCGCAGTCAAACCTAATCAAAGTAAATTTGTTTTTCAATATTTTTATGTAATCGTAATATAATGCTTAAAACTTTCCAAATTCACTTCACTCCAATATTTTTACAAAGGTTAGCATAGGTAAGAGTAGTTTTAGTGAATCATCTTGCTATTTTTTTTACCTGCGAGAAAGGGTGAGTTTGCTCTATTGTTCCAAAATTCGAAACAACCAATCAGAGTCAAGTGTGACTGGAATGTTGTGCTTTGACTCGGAGAGAAATTTTATCTACATAAATTCCTCAGTACATTTCCGTGCGGTGGCGGTGGCGTATTGGTATCAGAGTGACAGTGATTTTTATTTATTAAGTGAGTATATTAATTTGTTCTTTTGTATAATTTACTTCTCTTTATTAAAATTAGTGTTATTTAAAATACCTATTATTTGATTTTTTTATCATAATCCAATCAAATGTAAAAGTTACATACAATATATAATTTTTTTTAGAAATGTCTGAGGAAGCTGATAATCAGCCCTCAACATCTTCGGGAAAAACAGGAAGCTTGACTTTCATAACAAGAAATGGTGGCTTGGTTTTAATGAGAGCTGGTTACCAGTACACAAAAAAAAGGGAAAATAAAAATGGATGGACCCATTGGAGATGTGTGAATGTTAAAGAGTGCAGTGGATCTTTACAGATAAAGGTATGTTACCAACTTCTTACATAGAGTTTAACTGGCTTATTTATAATGGATTAGTGGAGCTTTATAAGGCCTTTGTAGGAAGCTTGTTAAAAAAATGGTATTCATAATCGTATTTTAGAGGTAAAAACACTCTTTATTTCTCCATTAAAGTTAATTTGATTTAAAGAAGCCATGACCCTTCTTTAAACGTTCGTTAACAATAAAATGGCCGACATCAATTCTATTCTATTTCTTTAAATGGCAATTAGTACCGATGCCGTTGTCGACAATTCTGCCATTGTCAAAAGTGAATTGGAATAGCAAGAGTAAAAAAAAACACTAGATAAACAAAAAAAAAAGGGAAACAAATGGCCGACATCGATCAGTTGTTTCGTGTTTGACGTTCGGTTTACAATGTCAGTCAGTTAGTATTAAAATACCTACTTTAAAATCCCTACATAGCATTGTGGTTGTTCGCGTATAAAATTGTATTAGCAGAGATTCGATGCATTTTATCTGGATGACGAAGAATTTCGTAAATGGTACAGTTTTTCCAAAGAAACGGCTGCTTTTATAATTAATTTAGTCGGTGGTGTGGTACTTCACCAGAATTACAAGTATTAACGGCAACGGCCTTTGCCGCTTTTTCCCAGATTGCATGATAACAAATTCAACAAATTGTTCAAAAGACTAGGTAGTTCAAACTATTCCCTCCTTTACCTTGGTGTACGTTTTTTATGACAGTGTTTAAAAATGCATAGACAAATTTTCTGTGACCAGAGGCAAACAACGTTAAAATCGACTAAAATCGCATATTTTTCTACAAAATGGCAACATTGTGTACGATAGTGGCGTTTAGTTATGGGAGCTCTAAGAAACGATTATGAATAAGAATTTTTATCGAACGTTCGGTAGGCTTAAGGTGAATGCTCCAGGGTAGCCCGCGAAATTCAAATTTCCGTACGTTTTTTGCAATTTGCAGCTGAGTATCAGATATTTTATTAATAGAAACTAAATTCGCGGTACTGGCATGTATGTATTTACACAATTATACTTATTAAAACCTTCAATATAATTGTCTAACTTAGAGAAAAGAGAAAATGTGCTATTTTAATAATAACTTTACGTTTAATATAAATTTTAACTTAGTGGGTTACATTGATAAATTTAACTAATATAATGATATAAATACATACATGCCAGTACCGCGAATTTAGTTTCTATTTACCATACTATCCCATACTGAGCTGCAAATTGCAAAAAACTTACGATAATTTGAATTTTGCGGGCCACCCTGGAGCATCCACCTTAAAACATGTTTTAACTAATGAAGGTTTATACCTTCGGTAAGCGTTATATTATGAATAAGACAGTTAGTGTTCCATCTTTCAATATGTATTTTTATCCGAAAACTATTTTGCTAAAGCTATTTTATTGTCCTCACAGGATGGCAATATTTCCAATGAGAAAAATCATAGCTGCGAGCCCGATGAATTCAAAAATGTAATGGCAAAAAAGCTGGATGATTTAAGAGATAAAGTGATGAAGTCTGATTTCGCCCCAATACCAAACATATATAACAAATTCAAATCACAATTCTGCGCTACTGAATCAGATTTGGTGAGAAATATCCCATCGTTTGCAAACATCAAATCAAAATTGTATTATGCAAGAAACAACGCAGCTGGTGTAAAAAAAATTAAATGTAAATCAATTGATGAAGTAGAAGTTCCATTACAATTTAGAGATTTTTTGTTTTACGATTATAAAGATGAGTCTTCCAATACCCGAATAATAATCTTGGTCAGTCCAAATCAACTAGAGAAAATTCCGAGCATTAAATTTTTTGAAAGCGACGGAACATTCGATTGCACCCCTGAGCCTTTTGTGCAGTTATATACTATCCACGGAGATCTGGGAAGTGACGAAGATCACACTCGTATAGTTCCTCTTATTTATGTTTTACTTAACAAAAAAACAGAAGAAACATACAAAAAATTATTTGAAATTTTGAAACAAAACATTCCTGGGTGGGAACCCGTAAAATTTTTAACAGATTTTGAACTAGCCGCAATGAACGCCATTACAATTGTTTTTCCGTCAGTTGTGATTAAAGGATGCTACTTTCATTATTCCAAAAATGTATGGAAAAAAGCAAAACAGTTGGATCTGACAAAAGATGATATCACCCAAAGACATGTAAGACTTTCAGCTTTACTGCCTTTACTTCCTCGTAAATTCATATCAGAAGGATGGTGCTACATAATGGAAGACTGTCCTGATACTGACGCCATTCAAACATTTAATGACTACATGGTGTCACAATGGCTAGAGAACGAGAGTTTTGTAGACATTTGGTGCGTTCATGGTGAACGCCATCGAACCACAAATGCCGTAGAATCTTGGCATAAGAAATTAAACTCGGCTGTGCCAAAGAATGCTAATTTATATCAGCTTCTGAACGTGCTGAAAGAGGACGCAGATTTACAAACAGTGGTTATTACTCAATATAAATCAAACGCACCCCCCGCAAAACGATGTGCACAGACAACTATTATGAAAAATTCGTGGATCACATACGTAACTGACCAACTCCTCAAAAACAAAATCTCCGTAGGTCACTGCTTAGAAAAATTAAGGGTTTAGCTACTAATTGTTGAAATATAAGAAATTATTTACACGTCATTTAGCTGATTATACTAATAGTTGATTTTCTGTGATATTTTATAATTCTTAGATTTTAAGTGAATTATTCATATATGACGTTTTTGCAAAAAAAAAATTGCTGATTCATTGCTATATAGGTGAAGAATGACTGATTTGATTAAACAAAAAGTTGATTTTCTGTGAAATTTTACAATTGTTAGGTAAGGTTAGAATTCATTGCTAAAAAAATTGCTGATTCATTGCTATGTAAGTGATGAATGACTGATTTGATTATACAAAAAGTTGATTTTCTGTGATATTTTATAATTGTTAGATTTAAAGTGAATTTTTCATATTAGATATTATTGCAAAAAAAAAATGCTGATTCATTGCTATGTAGGTGATGAATGACTGATTAGATTATACAAAAAGTTGATTTTCTGTGATATTTTACAATTGTTAGATAAAAAGTGATTTATTTTTGTTAAAAATTTACCTGACATAGTTGTTATGAGATAGGTAGACGTGAATAATTACGTACCTGTCTAATAATAACTATGTCAGATAAATTTCAATATAAATTAAGAGTTAATTTTTTGAGATATTTTGTAATTTTTAGATTGTAAGTAAATTCTTCCTGTTTGATGTTTTTGCAAAAAAAATATTATACAGGTATAGAGAGGAACTAAAATTATATTAAAGTTGATTATTTAAGTGATATTTTATCATTGAACAAGACGTTTGCTAACAAAATTTGATTTTTTTGGAGTTATCTGTTTTTTTTTTCAATTAAAGTTCTTATATTTACATACAAAGCATTTTTACTGACTGTACCTTATATCTTTGAACTTGTTTTGGTATTAGTTTAAACAATGGTATCGGTTCGGAATAGAAAAAAAATATGAGTTGAAACAAATACCAGTGGTATTAGTTTTTGGTATTAGAATGGAATAAATCAATAAAAAAAACCTAATGACTTAGATTGGCAGGGCAGTCAAATTAACGCTTTTTAAAGCTTATTGCCAAGTGTTATACACGTGCAGCTTGTGGACCAACTACACTCAGCGGGCTATCAGCGGCCAGTATAATAACGGGTTCAGGATGTTGATGAGGCTGCCCCGTTTCTGCAGTGCATCAGGTATGTTTGCACAAGCACACGTCGATGGCTTTCACGCCATCGTCAGACAGAAATCTGCCTCTTTGCTCTGCAGAGTGCGGGACAGCTCCAACTCCGTTCTGAAGACCATGGCGGGGAAAACGTGTGAAAACTGCAAGTGAGTATGTGTTTTTTTTTTCTCCCTATCAACTAATTGAAATTAAAAGTACAGATTAGGCAAGGTTATTCAAGTAGATACTTACCTCTCATCGGTTTAAATGCCCAATCTTTACTAGAACTAAATCCACAAAGCTACCTATAAGGCACTACCTAACTCAAACAAGTAAATTGATTCTACTCGTGACCTACAAAAGCCTGGATTCTGTTTGAAATAGATTGTAAGCGCCCGCTTAGCTAAACGTCTGACCCATTTAGCTGACATCTTGAAAACTATTAGCGAATCTAAACGTTTTAGTGACGCTACGAAACGACAGAGAATCTTGTCTAAAAGCTATCCCGACTTTTAAGGAAGATACCATACAGACGCGACGCGACTTCACGACACGACTGCGGTTTCTGTCGCTACTCGCTAAATAAGCGAAAATCATTGAACGAAAGTTCGTTCAATTTCAAAAGGACGCCACAATGAAAAAGCAAATGACAGTCTCGCTAATGAAAAGTAACATGTTCCCAATTAGTTCAATTTTCGAATGCCATAATTGTTTTTTATTCTTTTATTGTAAGTGGCCAGAAACTTTCAGTGTGCCCCACTTACAGTAGGTACGTTAGGCTATACATACGTAAGGTCCATTACCGAAATTCAATAACGTGACGTAATGTAACATGATCTTTCACTAAGCTATAATTTTAGACTGACATGGTCACTAACACAAACATTAGAATTTAGAACGGGATATTTACCATGTTTATTGTTTGTTTTGAGTTTCCGATATTTCGGCACTGTTACAAGCGCCATGGTCACGGATGAACTCAAAACAAACAATAAACATGGTAAATATCCCGTTCTTAATTCTAATGTTTAAGCTATAATTTGCTACTTTGGTTTAAATGAACTTCAGCAGGAACCGAGATGGTCAAAAACGTTTAATTTTTGAGAAAGGTCTGACCTTTGATTGGATGAAGCCGATTTTACCACGACCGACCCATAGTCACAAAAAATTGGCACACCAATGTGACTATGGTTAATTTTATTTATCCGTAGTCACACTGGTGTGACTGCGCCTGATCCATAGTCACACTGGTTTGACTACGGACAATTTAACCTGATTCGTATGTCAAACCATCACACCATTGACCTAATTTGTGTCCTTATTCCAAAACTCCTGACACCAGGTTAGGAAATAGCCACACGATAAAACAAATTATTACACAATTTATTTGAGGTCGGCGCAGCTTCTACTTCCAAACATCTCTATTACTCCTCATCTCAGCAGACACCTCCTATCTAGCCACATCATACTTCACACAGTCCATCTATCATTTCTTTGGTCTTCCTCTCCTCTTATAACCATCTACATTCATACTCAGAACGATTCTCACGACATTTTTCAGTAGCATAACGTCATGTCGATCGACAAATCGCGGCTGTGTGGTGGGACCCTTAAAACCTTAGTGACGTTAGAATCTTATCTAGGACTAACTTCATCGTTAGTTGCCTATCCAAGTTCGTAGCACTTTGGCCTAAGTACGTAACAGCAATGACTTAAAGGTTTTAGGGTGTACTCAAATTCGTAGCACTAAATGTTCAATAGGTTCAAGTTTGTTCCTTCTTAGAAATGTTTATGACCTAGATGAGGAGGCTTAGTATAAGTAATTATTTCCAGTTAACTGTACGCAAAATACATGCTTTTGGATGTAGAGTTGCAGACACCAGCCCGTATGCAATACATACAAGTACAAATCAAACTCTAAACCATGTCTTGCAGGACCCTTTATAACAATATAATTAGGTATAAAATATGGCCCAATATAATATGTATAAAGTATCAATTTGAAGTTGAGAACCAGGTTGATATTCCACCCATTGTTTTAGGTAATTTTCTGAAATACACCAACTGACTAAAACTAGAAAACCCTTAATTTGAATTTCGCGGGCTACTCTGACGCTTTCACTTTAACGTTTTTAATTTAGTTAATAATTTCATTAATGATTGCATGCCTAATAAAGGAAGATTATACAGGGCTCACATATTTTATTAACCGCATAAACTTAACAACTTAAACCACTGACAAATTACAATCCCACTAAACGCGCTATAAAATCCGTACTTTCATATTAAACCTACCAATCGCGTTAACACGCAACGATTGCCTAAAACCCCCTGGATTATCCTCTATATCCCATAACAGGGGGTGAGTGGATGACTACATCCCTTAATAGGGGGGGTGTTTGGATGACTACATCCCCGTACAAGTTCCAATAGGCATTGATATAACCCTTGCAACGATATTACACGGACATTATGGTCTAATAGTTACATGCGAGTATCGGGTCGTTGGAGGGTGGTGTAAGTTAGGAAAGCAAGCGATTTGGGAATGACACTTTGAAGGAATAGTCTGTTAGAGAATTAGGTAGAGGAAAATATCGTCAGGAAAGTTCTGAGCTCCAATATAGATGGGTATAAGAGTAGAGGAAGACTAATGAAACGATTGATAGACTGGTTAATCAAACTTCGTTTGAAATACTGTTAGAATAAAGTTCTAATCAGCTTGCACTACAAAGTGGTTGTTACGTCAGTCTCTGCGGGCGGAATCGTGCGAAATGAGTGGTTTTGTTCGATTTACAAAAAATCTATTGATTGGACTAAAAAAATAAAACACTACGATGCTAATATGTTGCTTGTAGAATTATTTGCCAAACAATCAGAATGATCGCATGTATTTTAGTATGGTTTTTACTCGATAAAAGATTTTTTTGATCTAGTAAAATTAATTATATTATGTTTTCAAAACACTATCTTAATAGCATAGCATCCTGAAGAATATCATATAATTATAATATATTTTTTTCTGGTTTTGTTTATTGCAGTGAATCATATACTTTTAGGCATTATAAAACTCGCGTTTAGCTCCTGTAGTCGCCTTAAGGATGATATGGCAAGAAATAAGGTGTCTGTTGAGATGACGAGTAGTAGAGGAGTATGGAAGTAGAAAGACCCCAAAATAAATAGGGATAAGGGCAAGAAAAAGGTGAGTTTGAAGGAATAGTGGATAGGGCGATTTATTTTTCGATTTCATAAGCTCGTGGCTAAATAATAACAGCCACTCAGGTCGAGCTTTAGGTTAAGCCGCGCTTGCCTAGGTTGAGTCGTGGATGGGTGACCATCGATTACGAACCGAGTTTCTTAAAGCACGTTACGCCGTTGGTCCCGGCTGTCATTGTAGATCTTTGGCAGTCGCCCGAAAATCTGACAACCAGCTTTTCCAAGGGGTATCGTATTACCCAGTAAGTACTAACTGGACTGACTGGGGTCAGATAGGCAGCAGCTTTTTTGTAAAATACTGGTATTCAGCTGCAAGTCGATCCCAACATAAGAAAGGAAAAGGCTAGGCAGAAGATTTTTTTTTTTTTTTTTTTTGTACTATAATATTAAGAACAAAAGTCTTAATAATTAATTACGATCTAGCCTAAAAGACTAATAAGCAATTTAACTCTAACTTAATATGTTACGTGATAGAATTTAAAACTAGGAATAGTGTTCATTTGCACTTTTACACAAGTCCGTAGCACTTTCTTAGAGTCTAATATAATTTATAAAACACTATGTTCATGTGTTATATGAATAGCACAACATTGTTACTATTACTCATTCACTTTGTACACTACACTAATTCAAAAGGTTTAGTTCTTTTTAGCCTACGCACTAAGTTTGTGTTATCTAGCAGCTGAATTGCCTCAACATTCACGTGTCGATGAAGTCTGTGTTCGTGGGCTTCAGCAAATTTTTGGATAATAGTGGTGACGAATTCCATTTTAAGGTCACGATGAAGGTCGTCATTTCTTATGTACCAGGGTGCATTGACAGCATCCCTAAGTACTTTATTTTGGAATTGCTGGATTATTTTGACGTTGCTTTGTTTAGTACAGCCCCAAAGTTGGATGCCATACGTCCAAATTGGCATCAGAATATGCTTGTATAGGGTTATTTTATTATGTATTGATAGACAAGATTTCTTTCCGAGTAACCAATACATACTTTTATATCGCTAGGCAGACGATGATGATGAAAAGACAAAACTAAACTTATATTGTCACTCACGGGATATCTTCCGTGATTCAGTCAACCCACGATCATGGCGCTTGCAACAGCGTCGAAATATCGGGAGCTCAAGAGTCATCAAAGAAGAAAGAATCACAATTCACAAGAAATCAGAATCATGGAAGATCTCCCGTAAGTGACAATATAAGTTTAGTTTTAAACCATGAAAGCTTAAAATAGTGGATGAAGAGACAAGTTTAGCGGGAAAATGAGGGACACTAGATTTATGAACTTGGAAACAAAAGGAGTATATGAGGCTAACGATACTCGTAACTGCAGGAGGGTTTCGATAGTTTCTGCTGTTGCCGATGGCAAATAAGCGTGAGATTATGTTTATGGTAAGCACGTTGCAACGTAAGTTTATTGTTTGTGATCGCTTTTCACTAATTTAAATAATTCATAAAGAAAGAAAGAAAAATTTTTACTCGACGTCAGTTACTAAAGCACATACACAATAATGTAACAAAACAATGAGTAAAACATTGTAGGTATGTGCTGTCTGACGCTGGTTTTCCAATGAACCTTGAGAGGGTAAGTGACGGAAAACACAGTTTCAAATATAATATATAAACAAATGGTTAAAAATAAATAGATAAAGAGTAAATTAATAAATAGATAATGGGTATGGATGAAGAAAAATGTCATCATCATCATAATCAGCCTGTTAATGTGGCACTGCTGGGCCTAGCACACTTCCTTGAGGTACACCAGCTTTTATAGCTTTTAGCTCGGAATATGCGTCCTCCTGACGTATTCTAAACATTCTGTTAGTAATACACGACTCTAGGATACCTGCAAATTCTGGAAGCATGCGTCTGAGCTTGGATAGAAGACCAGTGGTGATGAAATAAATTACACGAAGTAATGCGCCTGTCTGGGTTCGAACCCACAACTTATTATTAGTAAGTCGGAGCCGCCAACACTGGAGCACTGCTGCTCTCTCTCTTTTGAATAATTATGCTAAGCGATTAACTTGTGATGAATGCTTATTTTACAAACAGAACGAAAACAGCAAATAAATTCATTCGTAACCATGAAAATTACAACACTATACTGTTATTATTAAATTGCCATTACTAATTAAATCAATAAAAATGTATTACGTATAATGTATACCAATTACATACAAGTTAACTACCGTATACATACAATAAGTTATATAACCGTGAAAAATCGATTACTAACGTAAATTACGATTCGATGCGTGATTATATAATACGTAATACCGGAAGAAGAATGAAGAAAGTACTTATTGAATCAATATTTGATTAAGAGGACGTGGGTGATTGACCTTTACACCGAGGAGATGGGGTGACGACGGGCATTACTTCGATTTGATAAGCTGGAGATAGCAATTCCTAACGCACACATTATAAACCCCGTACATCGAAATTTTTCATCAGTACCTAATTTGTTATATTTGAGGAGCTCGTGACTAAATAATAACAGCCGCTCGGGCCAATCTTTAGGATAAGCCGTGCTTGCCTAGGTTGTTCTGTGGATGGGTGACCTGACAAACCGAGTTTCCTCCGTGAATCTGAAAGCGGCGGTCGTTACAGGTAATCAGTGACCAAAATGTCTGACAACCTGTCTTACCAAGTGGTATCTTATAAAATATCAACGTTTCCAGAATATTTTATTTATCATTAACGAATTGCGTAGGTATTGTAACTAAAACTTGTTGTCTCATGACATAAAAGATTTTAACCAAGAGAAGAGAGAAAGAAATAGAAAATTTAACACGATTAATGTCAATAGAGGTTAAACGTATAAATCAGAAAACGTGTGACTTGTCTTCTATCGGTGTCGCGAAGAGTAACGCTCGGGGAAACAGGATTACATGGTGTTCTGCCCACCCTTATACAGGGGTGTGCGGCAAAGCGTGCAGCGTATGGAGTGGAGCTAAACTAATTATAACATTGTTTTTGATGGCGGAAATTGTTTGCAATAACGTCAATACTTTGTTGTTATACGTTATACTACTTCTGTAGTTGAAGTTCTTCATCAGTGTATCATCATCATCATTTCAGCCGAGAAACGTCCACTGCTGGACATAGGAATCCCCTAGGTGTCGCCACATTGAACGGTCCCTTGCGATTCTCATCCATCTGATTCCCGCAACCTTCACCAGGGCATCGATCCACCTAGTGGGCGGCCTTCCAACGCATCGATGTATAAAATGAACTAAATAAAAAATAAAACCTTAAAAAAATACTGTTTTCTTTAATTAGTAATTACCACTTTAATAACACGAAATATTTGCATTCATCAAAAAAATATTTGCAAAAATATTTGCATTCATCATTATCTGCATAGCCTTTTCCCAACTATGTTTAGGGTCGGCTTCCAGTCTAACCGGATGCACCTGAACACCAGTAATTTATATGGAGTCACTGACAAATCTGACCTCTCCAATCCCTTGGTAAGACTGGTTGACTTGACGGACAATTTGCAATTAATTAATGAAAACTAATTGAGTTTATGTGTACCTAAAACACCCCAACATGAGACCCCAACAGATGATGATGATGATGACCCTGACTCCTGAGTTTAAGTAATTACTCATACAAACATTTTTACGCGATAGAAAACAAAGTTAAGAATTCCAACTTTTGAAAGTTCAAGCAATTACTAACAGACTACAGAAAAATCGTAGCTTAAAGCTTATTTTTACCCAAGTAATAATCACTTTGACTTGTTTATAGATATGGGGTTAAGTTACATAGACACTTAATTCTTTCTATCTGGCGGGTCCAGAGGGTTAGTGGACGTCACATAATATGTATGATTCTAGAAGGTTTCCTACGATATTTTCCTGTTTCTTGAGTAGTTCACAATTAGCATCTCTAAACTCGCTACATCTCATGGCACACACCACGAAATAAAGGCGCGTTGTCACGAACGTAACGGTCGCGCCCGCTTCCGGCCAACAATGGCGTCGCTACATAATTGATACTTTTCGGTAATATCGCTGTTGTTCTGAAATAATGCGATGCTCGTGAGTGTAGGCCTTTAGTGTGGGAAACGATACTGGAATGGATTTGTTCGATTTGTACTTTTGTCCCGGGAATGAGTTTTGGGAGTGGCGATTCGGTAACGCGCTTTTCACTATGGGTATGGTGCATGGAAGAAATGTGGGAGTTCCATGGGATTATGGAATGTGGGGATCGGCACAAACAAAGAGAGGCCTGTACCCAGAAGTGGGTGAAATTTAACTGTAGATAATGATGAAATAAGTAAGCCCTGAATTTTTGCACACCGTGTGACCCAACACGGTGTGCAAAAATTCAGGGCTTACTTATTTAAGTTTTAACGTTTGTGGAGAAACTGGAATGTAACAGTACTGACTACCCAATATCCAGAACTGTACCCGTATTTCAAAATCTAATTTAGTTCTCTGGTTTTACATAAACTGAAAGTACTTATGCATTGATTGGTAGTCAGTAACCCAAAAGTCTGACAACCAGTCCTACCAAGTGGTATCGTATTCTCCAGTAGTAACTGGGTTGTGGAGGTCAGATAGGCAGTCGCTCCATGTAAAATACTAGTATTCAGCTGCATCCGGTTAGACTGGAAGCCGACCCCAAAATAGTTGGGAAAAGGCTATATAGGCAGATAGATGACCTATGCATTGGGATAGTAGCTAATCGTGACGAATAACATAAGTTAGCTGGCTAAGCTAACTAAATACTTAGAAATTGATTACATAATTACTATATCGAGTAATCAATTATTAAGTACCTATAGTATTTTGGAAAGCCAAAAGTTTGTCTAAATCTAACGTTCAACTACAGATGATTGACAGGTTCATGAAAAGCTGCTAGTTATTTATGAATTACTACTTCATTATACTTTTCTTTTTCAGTTCAAAGTGTCATTAGTCCACAGCGAATGCATTACACAAACAAATAAATAAACGTTCGTGCAAGGTGCCATTACAGTGAGCTATGTCGACAGAATGTGACATTTAACGTTTAACACAAGGCTGAGCTTTGAACTTGATATGAATCATGATAGTATTACTAACTGTTGTCGAGAGGGGCTAGAATAAATCAGACTGTTTTGAGGTTCGGTAGGACGTCTGTCAAATAGTGACTCTGGGTAGGCACTGCAGTGGCGAGGGGTTCATACAACTCGAAACCTACCGGCTTCCCTTCGGAACAGCCTGGAGTCTACTATTGCCAAAAGTAAAACAATGTAGCTAATTCAGTTAGGAAGTGATTGCCCAAACATGAATAAAACTACAAATGGTTCGATGTATGTTTTCTTCAAACATTATTAAAAATATGCACCGGACCGGATATTACCCATTACAAAAATGTACCCTTCGCTACTGTAGGCAGTGTATTGATCTAAGGTATAAAACACATACATACGATACGTCATCCCAACTTGGATCTGTGAAACGTCATTAAGACGATGCACATCGCCTCGTAGATTACCACGACAGGATTTCGTATCGTGGGTGTATTTTGACCCTAAGAGCTGAATACTAGTGCTACTGTATCATGTTTGGAGACCGTTTCCCAGGTATGAAGTTTACCCTAAAATATGCTAAAAGCGTATCACAAAACACACTCTAGTGCTTCTTTTGTGTCATTAGAGCATTCTGGGTAACCCCAAACTCTCTTTGCTCCAGACCCAATGACAAGAAATAAAATAAAAACAAAATATTTTATTTCACAGAGGCACACGGGCACTTCTCAAACGTCGAGAAAAGGTGCATGGTTCGGGTTGGTTATTTCCTATGGACAATAACAACGGTTACTCCTTTAAACTGATCTGGTTTACAGCAACAATTGAACACAAAAACAATACAAAATAGCCATAACCTAACTGATAGGAGCCTACAGTTTGACCCTCACCTCATCGATTTTAAAATCAAAAACTGCCACCTACTTTTTCCACTTACCAAACCTTACAAAACAACGCCCAATGATAGCCACATCAATTGAATCAAACACCATCGAAAGAGTAAATTATTCACATACGCGAGTACACGACTGAGCGGCATGTATCGATTTTCAGCCGACCTTCAGACAGTCCGCATGTTCGCTTTTAAAAACTTGAAGAAAACCTAATTGGGGGTAGCTCGGGGGTAGGTTGGTGACTGACACGTTTTAGGGGTACTTTAAGAGCCGTTGAGCTATTGGAGGGGTGGAAAATATTGTGTTTAATCATTATCGATGACGTGTTGTGTGTGAGTGCAGATATAAATGGAGGAACTTCATTCTGAATGACTTGTTTGAGAAAAAAATTGGACGTTCATAAATATGCATTGTTACTTTGTTGCTTTGCCTGTGTTTGATGTATTGTAGTAGACTTTTTGTGGTCATTAAAATAATTAATTCTAAGTTAACTGCGGAACACCTTGTGCTACAGACAAACAAAAATCTAATTTGAATACTGCAAAAAGATAGCTATACAGAAAAAGATGTTTAACAAGTAGGTATGCTTGTAAGAACAAGCAATTCTTAGTGCGTTGTAGTATTTTTTTTAGGTTGGTGTAAGTAATGAAAAAACGAATACTTGCATGTCCACAGCAGTCAAATTATGATGAGCATACACAATAGTTGCAGATAAGGTAATAAGATCGCTTTATAAGTATACATAATCTTTAGAAAAATGAACACAATAAAGCGGACAGAAAATAAACATAACATCACGCCTGCAATCCCCAAAAAGTTAGGCAGAATGTATGTAATAGTAGCCTAATGCCATCACGGGGCTGCGGGACTGTTCGAAAGAGATACCGTGGCCCCGGAACATAAAGGGCGAGGAAGGAACATGGATGGGTTTTAGTCAGTAAAAGTCTGACTTTCGCTCCCGCTCCGCCCAGAGTGGGACAAGTTATTTATTGATTTCCCATCCGAAAAAAAGACTAATGCTATCAAACGGGCACTAATAACGCCTCCGTGGTTTCTGCTGAGAAATTCCTGTTGAAAAGGCCAAATTGGCCCGACTTGAGTAGCGAACCCAGGACTTTATGCTCAGCAGACGCAGTTTCGACCACTAGATCAGTGACGCCGAAACAAATAAAATAAAAAGAGAGTAAATAAAATTATTACAAAATCACTTTCATTTCATAACAAGCTCTAATGAAATAGAATATTCCAGAGTTGAAATTTCGACTCGAGAAGATAATAATTTACGATTCGTACTTTCCTTAATTGGTTTCCACATTGCCTATTCATCTTTCTGAATGGGATGATGATTGTTACATTTCCGTAATTCGGTAATGGATGTAATGATGCACAAAATTGTTTTAAATCATTGTACATCATTTGAATTGATTAGATGTGGAAAGACAATATAGGTAGGTAAGGTACGTGACAAGCTTTCATAGGTAGCAAAAATATAAATGAAATATAGATACCTAGTAGAAATTGATATCAGCCTCTTCTATTCTGAATTGACACTTATGAAGAACTTCAAACCCATGACCCATGTAATCAATTGGTACTTCAACAGAGACCGACGAACCGGTATCAATATTCGATGAATCCGCTCAAGATCAGGCATCAAGAAATAAAGTACCTCTTTAAAACCAATCTGTTTGAACGGCCGGCCATTTTAGAACGTTACGCGGAAAAATTTGGCGTTTGACAGCGAACGTCATTATTTGACTCTTATGTTCGAAATTTGAAAGCGGTCAATGTTTGTCTGTCATCGGGTTTAGTGATATAACTTGGTTTGTGCTGTGGTTTGTGTATGGACAATGACCATACATTATAGGTAAATTACGTTTACTCATTTTTTATACCTAGCTTCTGTTTGCTTTTAGTTACTCGTATATGATGTGCATAACTTTTATTATCTCTTGCAGTGTTTATTTGTTTTGAATACTTGCAGTTTTGTACAACAGTTGAATTGAAACTTAAATAATCGTAATATTTAATTATTTAAATTCAAGTGTTTCAAAAATAAGTATTGTGTGTATTAGCTATTTTATTATTTTCACGAAATTCGTCTCAATGAAACTCAAGTTCAAACTAAATTCCACTAATCCCAAAAGGTCAAACATAACGATTCATATGTAGCACAGAGTAAAATCCTCCATATGATAATGACTCAGATGAATTACCCAGCCCGACAGAATGGCTTTCATACGGCATGAATGGCATGAATAAGGCCAATCTTCGCGTAATCAGTCTGAGCGAGACCTTAGAATTGGCTCAGTGAATCACTGTGGTGTGGAGTTATGTGATACAGGCCTTATGGAATGTTTTGGTTTTAGTTCTTTTTTTTGAGTGTGGCTTTAAGATTTCGATGTTAAAAGTATTTTCATGTACCTAAAGAAATTTAGGTCAGCTTTTAGTTCAAAAGTCAGCTTGGAAATAATAAAATAAGATAAGTCAGATAATTGGGAAAAATTTATCAAAAGCTCAATAGATAGGTGTTTAGTGGATTGGAATAACACGATATTGCACGACTGATGATTCGAATATAGTGAGACTAAAATTATTTTACCATGTTATTATGTAAGTACCTATAATCTGGCAAATAAATAAATTTTATTTCATGAAAGTTCAAATAATAATTTTAAAGTGTGAAATACAATCAATACGACACGACTGACGACACGTTGGTGCAGTGGCTGAGCGATAGACCGCTGCGCTGAGGTCGATTTCGGTCAGGTTCGATTCTCGCACAGAACAAAATTAAATATTTGTTGCCTGCAGATAATTATTATGCCTCTTTGTGCGTGTGAGTTTTAATGAGACAGGAGGAATTGCTAGAGTGGGGCAAAGTTTTATTTAAAAAATACACTCACCAAAAAAGAGAGTTTTTTACATCATTGGAATTTTCTCATATTACATAGGAAACCATAAAACAACTACATACATTTAACATAAACGTACTAAAACTCCGACGAAACCACATCGTACTAAAGATCGTTACTCCGTGTAAAGTAAACATTCTTCTAGAAATAGACAGTTACCACTGACATAACAAAATCAATATTAAAAACTCAACATGTATGTGAACACTTTCTCGTTGAAGATGTGAGTTGAGTTATGAAAGCTAGAGAAAATAACACTGAGTGCTTTAGACATGAGAGTATAATTTTGGATGCTGATCAAGTATACCATCTAGTTCACAAGAGAGACTCAATCATCAGCCAAGATGAGCTGTTTACTGAAAAATGTTACTTACACATTTCCAAGGGGTTTTGCAGAAGTTAAGTTGACAAAGAATTGAAAAGTTTTGGCGGAACACAAGAATAATTGAAACTTGTAATCTACAATCTTTTTATATGAATAAATTATTGTGTTATTATTGATTTGTCATGTCGATTTTCATGTTTTCAATATCATCAGGATCGATGTCACAATTTTTATAGCAATTTTTATCTGGACACTAATTATTTAAAGAATCCATAGAAAATTCAGCTTTTTGAACATATACTTATAATTATAAACAAATTGTCTATAATGGCGCTATGTTATCGAAAAAAATACACAGCAGAGTTACAAAAATCTTGACGAAATCCGCGTATCAGCATAACTCCTAAGAAAACTGAAAAAAATGGATAAAGCAAGGTACTCACTTCCACGTTTGTGCAGTCCCATATTTTCCGAGTTCACTCTTAACAGACAGACGAACACATCACTAACTTTCTATCACTTTCGGTCCATCACTATTCACTGTTCGTAGTTAGTAAGTACACCAGTCACCAGTTCCCAGTGAGAGTAAAGCTGAGGACACACAGGATAAAATTACGTAAAATTACGCGACCAGAATTCAAGTTCGCGTAATTCCAAGCAATTTTTGTAAGAATTAAGTAAAATTACGAGGTTTGAATTTTGAGGTGTTTCTGCGCAAGTTTTAATATGTAACAGCGTAGGGTACCTAGGTGGAATAATGTAGTGTTTGGTGCTTACGTGGACATTTTACGGAATTGAGTTTGAGGTTGACTTTCGAAATAGGGAAGTTTGATGTCTACCTAAAAGGTACACCTTAAAAGATAATTAAGAGGCTGACTTAATGATGAAATTAACAAAAACTGAAGTCTTAAATAGGTACTTAGAATAGTAAGTTTATTTAATACGGCTCACAAATGAAAGAACTATACAGTTTTAATAGTGTATAACTTTTCAATAACTTACACTTACAATGCTTACAAAACTAGTAAAGTAAATTAAACCTAGGTAGTATTTTGTATTTTTAAACGGGACATGTAAAGTAAATAAAGTTTTATCTTGTTCATCGCTGTGAAAATAGTTCATATAATTTTCTCTGACGCAAGCATCGTATCTCTTGTATGAATCGGTATTTCTTCCATTAAAAACATACTAATCAAGGAAAACCATATATTTTTCATTCTGTTAAATGTCTAGTGCTTAAAAATACAACATTTTATGAACCATATACTTACGTACTATTCCATACTAATATTTTAAATTCGATAGCATCTCGGTCTATCTATCTGTTTGCTACCTTTTCACGAGTAAACAGCTGATTGGATCGTAATGAAATTTGGCAAGGAGACATAATTCAACCTTGGGAAAAACATAGGCTATATATTATCACGCTAATAACTTACGGGGTGAGCAGTATTGTATTATGTCTGCTAGTTCTTTATAAGTCTGTGTGTCCTATTTTCGTTAGACAACTACAGCACATTTTTGTAGGACAAACAATTTTTTTTTAGTTTTTAATTGTTTATTGTATCTAATCTAGTTTATTATTTCATAACTACTATTGTTATAACTCTCACGTTTTCACTTATACGTCAAAATTCACACGGTCTTAAAGAAACAACAATTAATAATTAAAGTATTGTTTAGAATAATAAGTAGACTTGTTTATTAAATTCGCAGACATCAACTGTTATTATTTAATCACGTATGAATATTACTTAGTACATAACAGTTTGTAACTCATATTAGGTAATATTCAAGACGTATTTTTTTTATTGTACACTAGGCTTTATACTTAAGGGGGTGGTATCTGCTAACGAGAGGTTTTCTCCATGTAACTCCTCTTTGATGAGTGAATGAAAATGTGCAAAAAAAATAATTGTTGCTTAACAGACTTTTAACTTTAATTTGTACAATTGAAATAATTCTAACTTTATTACAACTATATGAAAAAAATGTTCAAAGTAAAGCATTTTTTCTTTGAAATTTCGTTTCTACTCCTAAACGGCATTAAGTTTTAGTTTTTTTTACACACAAATATTTGTCGCTATTTTCTTCACAAAGTGTACAATTGAAATTTTTTTCTAATGATTTATTAGGCTACAATTAAATAAAAACCACTCATTTCGCACTATTCGGCCCGCTGTGACTGTTGTTACAACCACTTTGTAGTGCAAGCTGATTAGAACTTTATTCCAACAGTTTTTCAAATGAAGTTTGAACCACCACAAATAGAGTTGCTAATTTAGCAGATACCACAGCCTTAATGAAAGTATGAGAATCTTTTTAGATGCACTTGTTTTCAAGAAATTTCTTTTTTAGCATATGTTTCTCAACACAACTGCCGAGTTGGTCTAGTGGTTCGCAAGCGCGGCTGCTGAGCATGACAGTGATGGGGAAAAAGAACATTCTCAAAACGAGAACATTCTCGGAACGAGAATGTTCCCGAATATTCTCGTGAGCCGAGAACATACGAGAACTTATGAGAACTTATGAGAACTTAAAACTTGTATGTGCTCCTTCCGATTTTAACATGAAAATATGATGATTTTAATTTTAATTATAGAATTTCATTTACATCTCTGTCTGTAAATAGGAAAGTGATACTATAAATAGCAGCTATACTAAACTTATTGGATCCTGAACATAAAAGGTTTTCATTTTTAAGTAATATGAAGAAAATGAATACCATTCTAAATTATAATAGTGTAGGTATTACAAAATAATAACCAAAAATGCATCGCATGAATACGGTTGCCGCTCCACCCCGCCTGCTACCCCCTGTTGCACTTCGCTCGCTGTGGTTAGTACTGAATAAGCGGTCGAAGTGCGTTCACGTCAGTTTGCGTTGCGCCGCGTGTATGGTTTCGTCAGTCGTTTGCTTTCAAAGTACATAATGAAACCAAAGGGAAAAGTGTACGAATTTTACAGAGAAATATTACAGAATAGAAAATCTGTATTTTTGTGTAAGTTTTGTGGTCAATGTTATAAGAACAGAAATGCAACCCGAATGACCAAGCATTTGATAGAAAACTGCAACTCTCAAAACAGAGGAGTGACATTAACACCCGAGGAGTGTATAGATGGGTGGGAATTTATAATGACATTGGTAGAAGAGCAATCCCCGTCGGTGTCAAATTTTTTTAAACAAGTCTCCGAGTATAAGTGTCGTTCAGGATTATGGAGTAAGGAATTTATCTGGGCCATGGCCGCAAAAGTGCCCGCAATAACCTGGTGGGAGACACTGTTCACTGATACAGAACTTGGTATGATTGCTCTCAAGGTACTAACTGCACCAGCAACATCTGCCTCTGTAGAACGCTCCTTTTCAACATTTGCCAACGTTCACACGAAAAAGCGCAATAGATTTCTTACTGGTACTGCGGGAAAAATATGTTTAATCGCACATAATTGGAAGATTATTAACCGAAAAATATATTTAGAAAGTAATGTAATTTCTTCTGATCCTATTCCAAGTACATCTGGTGCACATCCATTCCCACCAAATCCAAATCAGGTAAACTATAGTCAAGCAATGACTCAAACAGATAATTTTGAAGAAAGTGATGTTGAGTCAGAATCGGAGGATATGGTACCCGTAGATGATTCAGTAGTAGAAGATATAGAAAGTGAAGAGGAAGAAGTATATGAGCCATTGAACTTCAGCAATCATGAGAACAATGACCCATTAAATATAGACATATAAAAAAAACCCTGAATACACCTTGATTATCTAGTCTTTAATGAATAATCAACATATACCAAAGTGATTTAATTAAGTAGATATTTTAATTTACCCATAAGTAATTACCTCCTATTTTTATATTTTATGCTATGAATATGTGATTTTATAAGATAAATATTTATTGTTTTGTTCAAATAATGGAAATTGTTGTCTAAAGAAATATTAATCTAACTACCTATTTTGGAAAAATTAATATGACATTCCTATTTTTATTTTATTTAGCCGAAATTACGTAAATAAAGATGATTTGGTTATCAATTTATACTGTATTTCATTTAAAAAATCCTCAAATGTAGTTAGCTTCACAAAACGTTTCAAAATTTTAAATAATATACTACTACATTTCATCTATCATTCAAATTTTAAAAGGGGATTAAATGAAGTTAGGGTTTTGTTACTCAAATTTTAAGTTCTCGTAAATTCTCTGCCAGGAGAACATTCTCGAGAACATTTCCGCAATGTTCTCCCTAAGAGAATGTTCTCGGGAATTTCCCATCACTAAGCATGAGGTCCTGGGGTTCGATTCCCGAGTCGGTCAAAGTGTTATTGGGTTTTTCCATCACGAATTTTGCAATAACACCTCGGCGGTTGACGGAAATGGGTTCGCCCACTATTATATGTCACTTAAACATAACTGGCGATATGTGGGTGCACTATTAGATACACCTTTAAATTGCCTTACTCTTCTGGGATTACAGCGTGCTGTTATGTTATGTGTTTTCTAAACTTTGTTAAACATTGTAGGAAATATTGTACAAAGAAAGCGGAAAGGGAAATGCCTTGTACCACTGTGCACTGGTACAAGCAGCAAAATGATAAAATAATGGAATTACCTTAATTACTAACGGGTATTTAAGAGGTTCCAATTCCCAATTGGGAATACGGCTTGTAACATGATTATTGTCAAGTATTAATCTGATAATCATATCGGCGTTATCCTTTTTTTTCTTGGGGATATGCCAAATAATCCCAATGGATTTGAAAAGCCTCTGCTTGGGAACATGGAATGACCTATTTAATTTATAGGTAACTAGCTGACCCGCGCAACTTCGTCTGCAAACTTCACATAAACCATCTACTAAATAGTCCGCAAAGCCTAAACATTTGGTTTGGATAGGTGAGCCCGTTCTTGAGTTATAAAATTACAACGAAAAGTGGCATTGATTTTAATATACGAGTATATTGATGGACCTCATCCTGGCTAAAACACTAAAATTGGAATGAGACACACAGAATTGATTGATCGAAATATAACCACATTTCGCTAATAATGATTAAGTCCAGTACAATACTAGGGTGCAAGCCTTTTTAGGGTTCCGTAGCCAAATGGCAAAAAACGGAACCCTTATAGTTTCGCCATGTCTGTCTGTCTGTCTGTCTGTCTGTCCGCGGATAATCTCAGTGACCGTTAGCACCAGAAAGCTGAAATTTGGTACCAATATGTATATCAATCATGCCGACAAAGTGCAAAAATAAAAATTTAAAAAAACATTTTTATTAGGGTACCTCCCCCAGACGTAAAGTGGGGAGCGATTTTTTTTTTAATTTTGACCCTGACGTGTGATATATTTTTGGATAGGTATTTAAAAATGAATAGGGGTTTTCTAAAATCATTTTTTGATAATATTAATATTTTAGGAAATAATCGCTCCGAAAGTCAAAAACAATGTGTCCCCCCCCCCTCTAACTTTTGAACCATAAGTTTAAAAAATATGAAAAAAATCACAGAAGTAGACCTTTATATGAACTTTCTAGGAAAATTATTTTCAACTTGATGAGTTGAATAGTTTTTGAGTTATATAGCACTTTTTCAAAAAAACGCAAATGATAACTTTGTTTTTCATACAAATACTATGAAAAACAAAGTTATTTTTGCTGACGAAAAATGTTGGTATTTTTAATGGTCTGGGAAGCTACGGAACCCTACAGTGAGCGTGGCCCGACACGCTCTTGGCCGGTTTTTAAGATAGGTAGGAAGTGCTTTTCTTTTTTTTTTTCTTTGTATATTTTCTTCACAAATTTACATTTTGAAGATACCTAATAATTCCATTCTTTCCGTCATATGATATATTAAATTGCCTTTTTATATTTCATTTTTTTTAGCACTTAGGTAGTTTTTTTTCATTGTGACATGAAACACTTCCAACCAACTAATTGATATCTATACTAATATTATAAAGCAGAAGAGTTTGTTTGTCTGTTTGGTTGGTTGAACGCGCTAATCTCAGGAACTACCGGCTGGAATTGAATAATTCTTTTAACGTTGGATAGTCCATTTATCGAGGAAGGCTATAGGCTATATAACATCACGCTATGACCAATAGGAGCGGTGCAGCAATAAAAAATGTTGCAAGCGGGAAAAAAGCTTCCGTTGAGCAGGCAATGCGTTGCGATATCAAAACTTCATGCGAACGAAGGAAGCGGGAAGAAGCTAGTTGTTCTATAATCATTAGCGACAAAGTCAATGAAAATCTTAAATCATAAAACAAACAAAAAATATACTGAATAGACTGAGTAACAACGTAATCATCAGACAATAGGAGTAGGTACAGACGCCTGAGAACGTCATAAACACTGCAGTCCTTACACCGTTATTATACTTTTAACAGCTGTAATTTTATATCAACCATATTTTAATTGGAATAAAGATCACTGTGATTTTGACAGCCTTTTCTCTCAGTGACAATGACCAAACAAAAAAACGAGCCATCAGCGCGAGAGATATTATTAATATATAAGTGCAAAAGAGTGTGCACAGGTACAGGTGCACTCTCTCTCTCTTCCCTCCTATAGTCCGTTGGGATGGCAAACCACGACCGGAAAGAGATTAGGCGCCATGCTTTACGCGGCACGAGGGTATGAAACCGCCAATCTCCTAATTTTGGGCTGCTTCTAATAAATTCCTAATTGAAAAACCCAATAGCAATGTGCTCGATCCAGGAACCTAATCCGGGCTCCCCTACGCCCAGTGATCACGAGACCAACGAACTAATAGCAACTTTATCACAACTAAAATAAAGATCATTTTTATTTGACAGTGTAGCAATGTCAAAAGGTAAAAACAAATGTGAAAGGACTTTAGCTAAGTCTAATTGCAGAACTAATGAAAGTGGTTCATTTAACGCGGTTTTTTTAGGTCTCACGCTAAGAGCCTTACTTTCGTTGAAACCGTGATTTTTGTTAATTAGGAAAATGTGACGTATGCACGCTAATTGCGTCTTAATTAGGTGATTAGAGAACATTCTTTTGGTAACTACGTATTTAGAATTTATGGTGGTACTTAATGTGCTTAGGTAGAGTCTGGATTATTTTTAGAATATTTTGTGGTTTTTCGACCCCAAAATTAAGATTATTTGTGGACTTTCGTGAGGTAATTCAACTTGAAACTGTACCCTGTATAAGTAATAGCTATTACTTCTTAATTTATTATGATTGTTTTATATAATATGGTTTTACACAACGTCTGTACTTTTAACGCAATTTAAAAAGTCAAAATTAAAGAGCTGTAAGTGTGTTATACAATTAAGCTGCAGGGTGTGATTTGCTAAAATAGTGTAGATTAGTTGCAATGTAAAAATAAAATCAATTTGATTACTAAATAAATTTCATATTGCTACAACGACTTGCAACAAGAATGACTCATTGAGCTTTTCGATAAGTCATATTAATCCATTACATTTTTTCCAGGTTCTCGCTGAGAGTACTTTCAAGACTTTATCTAATGAAAAACCTGACGGACGCAAAATCCACAACAAATAACCATAAATCTGTTGAATTTGAAAGTCTTGAAAGTTAGAAAATCCCCGTTCAAAAACCTAACACAAATCTTCTTTCCAAAGATCACGTCTCCATAAATGGAGATTGAGAAACTCGCCAACATTATACCTAGTTAGAAAGCAATGTACAGATGACACGGCGTTTGTAACGCAATTTAATGCGCGTGAGTTTGTGGGAAATTGACAGATTATGATGATTATCGCAGACGTGTGATTGGTTGGTCATAATAGCTTGGGGATTGAATAAGTACGTGTGTGAGGAGAACATGGCTAAGTAATAACTGGCGCTCGGGTCAATGTGCTTGCCTAGGTTGATCTGTGGTTGGATGACCACCCTTACATACCGAGTTTCCTCCATGCCTCGGAAAGCACGTTAAGCTGTTGGTCCCGGCTGTCATTTATCCATCTTTGACAGTCGTTACAGCTAGTCAGTGGCTCAAAAAGTCTGACAGCCAGTTTTACCAAGTGGTATCGTATTACCCAGTATTAACTGGGTTGTGGAGGTCAGATAGGCAGTCGCTCCATGTAAAATACTGGTATTCAGCTGCATCCGGTTAGACTGGAAGCCGAACCCAACATAGTTGGGAAAAGGCTAGGAAGATGATGATGTGTGTGAGAATTGCAATGTTTGTAACAGAACATCACGCCTGTTATCATCGAAGTATTAAGCAGAAGCGTATCAATAGTACACCCACAATTCGCCAGTTATGATAAAGTCCCCATGTAATTAGGAGCGAGCCTATTCCCATCAACCGGTCACGAATCTTGACGCCATAGGCTGCTACTGAGACATTCCATTAGAAAAACTCAACAACACTTTGCACAACCCGGGAATTGAACCCCAGGACCTCTAGCTCAGCTTGACTTGACCAACGAGGCAGTACAGCAACAATATGCATAAAATTGAATTATAGAAAACTGTAAGTTCACAAGGACGTATTATACAGGGTGTAAACAACCTCATCACGAAGCCGTCAACCAAGCATTCTGTACATCAAACTAAGTAACTTTACGCAAAAAAAATTGCTGGGAAACGACTTTTTTTGGGGTGAAAAAATCATGTTTTGTGATAGAACTCAATGTGACGCACTCAAAACATTGTGCTGATGGATGGATTGAATAGCACGGGGGTCGTGGAGGTGTTTAAAGTAAAAACCTTTTAGTATTGACTTAGTTTAGTTTAGTTATTTTAGAAAATTTGTAAGTTTGACCCCCAATATCTCCGTAACTAGAAGGTTCCCAAGTATGGTGCAGAACAAAAAAAAAATCACAATGACGGGGAGAACAAGTGCCTTTCGGCTTCGTTATGAGGTTTTTTCACCCTGTATGGTGTATATGATTACGATCAACCAATCCGTTTTCCCTCATGAGTAAGTTTCTAGCAACTAATGTTATATTTCCGTTTAAACCGATTATGTACACATCACGCTCAAGGTAACGCAACAATAATACATTTAAGGTTATTTTTGTGTATAACCTTATGTAATATTGCGTTGTTTTTCATAATAAATAGCCGTATTTACTGACCCCTGAAATGTAAACAATGTAGTAGATCAGAGTAATAATAGAATTGACCTTTAAGCTTGTTTATTTTGACAATTTTCACCCACATGTTGTCATTTGGTTGTCTCGTGTAATAGGGCACCCTATTTCCGAATCCAAACTCAATTTATTGATCAATTAAAAAAGGACTAATCTTAACCCTCGATCTGAACCATCATCATTCACTACAAGCGTACTTATGACGCTGTTATTATGGATTTGTATTTTCTACCGATATGTTCAGAAGTCCAGGAAACAATCTCTAATGCCATAGAACCACGGGTAGGTAATAATTAAATAGAAGACGACAAAAAATAATACTTAATTAGTCCGTCAGTTAGATTAATTATCAACAAATATTAGACCCATATTTTTTATTTTGTTACGTAAATCAAAATTGACGAAGATACGACGCTTTTAAAATTCTCAATACGTATACGTCACGTCTTGGTATAATTTTGAGTTACTTCTGACGTCACTTGCACTCCCGAGTTTTGATGCGTTACATCTTTGTCAATATTCATTGATCTACAAAAACAAAAAATACGTGTCCATTATTTTCCAATACTCTAACTGACGGACGGACGGACGGACTTTTTTTATAATGTCATCATGTCTTTTAAAATTATTCATGGACCCGGCAATGGGTAGACCCACCGGGACCACGGGTATCGAGTCTCTCCTGCTCTTATCCTAATTTATTTGGGGTCGATACAGCAAGTCTTATTACTCGTCAACTCATCAGACACCTCTTTTCTAGCTATATCATCATTCACACAGTCTATCCATCGTTTCTTCGGTATTCCTCTCCTCTTATAGCCATCCACATTCATACTCAAAACTTTTCTCACTACATTTACCCTCCTTTTGGAGCAGTCGGGTAAATAGATCATTTTGAGAAAGGTTATGAAACTATGCCCAAATGTTATACGAAGGGTCTAAAACTCTCCTAAGACTATGTGAAGGCTGATCTGGCTAGAAAGGAGATTTCTGATGAGTAATAGAGATGTATGGAAGATGAAGATATGCTGCGCAGACCACGAATGAATTGGGATGACGGCAAGAAAATGGAGATGAGGCTCTAAAACTCTCTTACACCTAGCAGATTTTGCCCCTAACATCTATTACATACAATGAAGTGAAAACTAGACAACTCAATAAAAATTGTCTAGTCTGCCTTCTATTGTTAGTAGGTAAGTAATTAGCCATCCGTTCACACGGTCTTTACAATTTGACAAATCATCTGTTCGATGATCTGGGGCTTAAAATGGCCGCTTTAGCAGAATAATAATATGAATCACATTAAAAATTTAAAATTCTTAAAATGATATACTTTATGGTTTTTACTACAAAGTTCATTTTAAGAATTTTAAATTTTATAGTTGTAAAAACGTCCCGTCTCTTTGTTAAGTCTTTTATGATAGTTTAATGCTCGTAAACACTCGGAATAAATCTCACTGCTTACTAATCTAACTAATATTATAAATGCGAAAGTTTGTGAGGATTTAAGAATGTTTGTCACTCTTTCACGCGAAAATTACTGAACGGAACTGGATAAAACTTGGCACATAGATAGTTTATAACCTGGATAGGATACAAAAAATATATTTATCCTTTTTTATTATTTTAAAGTATGATCCGGTGATACCGACCGAACCTCACGCGTGAAGTTCTGCGTAATTTTAGAAACACGTGTACCTACTACTTATAAATCTTTTAATATTGTAACTGAAAGATACGTATTGTTACATACTAGACACATTTCTTTTCCTATACCCAATTCATTTTTTTTCTACATTGTCAATTTACTTTTTGCAAGAAAGATTTTAAAAACGATTTTTTTTTTCTTCATTCATTAAATGACAGATTCAATTAAAATTACAATGAAATGAAAATTAATAAAATGCATAAAGTATGACTAGTAGAAAAAAACACAAAGGACATATTGCAAGCGTTTCAAAAAGGACAGAGGTCGCGGACGTCTCAAGGTGAAGTGTAATAACTGAGGGTTTTTTTTTATTGAGACATTGAGATGTGCCTTTTTTTTACATTATAGAGTTATATCATGTTTGAGACATTTATTTAAAGTGACAGCTTGAACATTTTTGAGTAAAAAAATAAATTACTTATTTTTGCTACGAAAGTTTTCATCATATCTTACATGGTCGTGACTTTTATTTTTATCAATGTTATCTTGTAGGTACCTACGTCACATATAAAGTTCTAAGTTTTTTTCTATCAATATAAATTCTAAGTAAGTACGTACTAGATTTTATGCCTGAGTGTCACGTTTACCTATACTTGAAGAACATGGGGCCCGTAAAAACCCTGACACCAGGTTAGGCCTCAAAGAGATGTCAGCATACCGAAGGGAAGGTAAGGGACTGTTCGAAAGAGATACCGCGGCCCCGGAACATAAAGGGCGAGGAAGGAACATGGATGGGCTTTAGTCAGTAAAAGTCTAACACTCCCTCCCGCTTCGCCCAGTGTGGGAGAAGTCATTTGATGATTACACATCCGAAAAAAAAAAGGTTAGGCTCTAACCAAACGAAACAAAAAATGTAATTTATGACTTAATTCTCTAGGTTTCCCTTAATTCATATTATTCATGAGTTGAAGAGAACATTATACAGCTTCTAAGTGCAATTTTGATAAGTTTAAACTCTCTACCTGTGTGCCAAATGCGGTTTTCAGAAACATGTTGGCACGAATACGAGATTAAAATTATATGGTTAAAACTAGAGAGTCGTTTAAGCCATATTTTGTTCCGATTTTAAGTATAACGATACAATAATGCCTCAAAATGTAAAAAAAACAACTTCAACATATAAAAATGAGCGATCCTATTCCCATCAGGACAACACATCAAGACACCAAGCTGCTGCCTGCTTCCGATAAATTGCAAATGGATTAATCAAAACAACGTTGTCCCACCTGGGGATGGAACCCAGGACCTCATACTCAGTGGCAATTGAAATCAATTTTGTAAAAAATTGGACTTAGGTACTGAATTTCACCTCTAAGGTAAATAATCCAGCGTGATTTAATTTACGTAATCGCAGACTTTTGTCATTCAGAGTAAGATTAAAGTCAGATCAAAGTTATAATTCAGTTACTTTACGAAGACAATTATGTAGATATTGTATTGTATTTAATTAGAGCCTGACTTTGAAATGAACTCTGTCTCGATTGTTTTGCGAAAAAGTTTCTATTGACAGGTGAAACCAACTTTATAAGCATAAAAATAATTCATGTTATTCGTGTTTTGGAAGCTTTTGATGTGATTTGCTCATGTGGTGGGAGAAAATGGGGGACTTTATAAGGTCAATAAAAGTTTCATTCATTAACATGTAGGTACATTTTATACAGACTACAAATGGATTTCATAAGAGAAATAATTGCCGAGCAAATTCATTTTAATACAGTTGTATGAAATGGAAAAAAACTCGACAAATTGATGATTGTCAATATTGCTTTTTTTTTGTTTTTCAACTTAGTGTTTGGCAATGGCAAAGACGTACAAAGTTTCCTTTAAAAAATCGAAGCCTCTCTATGAAAAATCGAGCTGTTTCAAAACGTTAGCCTCTTAGTCTACACCCTAAGCCTAACTCAAGAGATAAGGATAACAGAGGCTTCGATTCGAGATCGGCTTTTGTCACGTTGCTGTGCAGTAAAGTCATTCATATCTGAATAGATGCTTATACGAATTCAAGATAGATTGCCCTTTATTCCTAGTTTTCTAGTCAGTTTGACTGACTCGTTGACATAACCGTTTGTAATAAGCCTATAATTTAACTTGCAATAATTGTACGTTTGTTTAAGTTAAATCTTGCAACTGAATTTTAAAACAGTTATCCCGAACCTATTGAGCTGAAATTTTGCATACACGTTTAGTTTAGATGACAATGCATGGTTTGACGTCATTCTAAATCCAATAATATGGCGGACTCCCAAAGCTGGCAGAATAGTTATATTTGTTTTGCACCCCCATGATATGGGTATACAATTAAAAGGTTTACTGAGAGGATTCAATAAAATAAATAAAATGACGTCACGCCTATTTATAAAATGTGTTGAGTTATTTTTTTTACCGGTAATAGGCTTAACTTAAAAAAAAAAAAAACACTGTTTAGTTCCATTATACATTATAAAACCTCATCATCGCCTTTATAGCTATAAGGTTAAAGTTATAGCTTAAGAGCACACAAGAATACGATTTTATTCCTAAATACTTAGAAATTATTATCAAACTATCTGATTCTTAAATTGACCTCGCCCATAAATTAATAAACATATTATATTAGTAATTTACTTTATATGCTAAGTTGGTCTTGACCTCTAACAAATGGTGATCTAACAAGCATACAAAAGAATATTAATAAAAACAATTATTTTTATTCAAACTAGTTATTATATTTATTGATTAAAACATTAAATTAAGTTTTATTCATCAATTTTATGTCTCGTCTCCAACGAAATTCAATTAATACTTCGGAGATGGTTTGATTGCTTCCGTATAAAGTTACGAGCAGTTTAATGACTCAATTTATAAGATCTTAAATAATTTTCGGACACCTTTATAGCGAAATACCCAATAAATATTTTTTGCTGGTAAATTTCTTGTCGCAAAATTAAATTACCTACCGTAAGAAACAAAAAGAAATTTAAAAACAGACCCATTGATCAATACCAAAGAGTTTTCATTCCTTCTATAAACGCATCTATATTCATTCCATATTGTTTTTTTTTTAAATAAGTCAACCTTATACTTTTCCAAGTTACTAATTGATTAGGAATTTATCCTATTTAACACAGGATGGAACGCACCGACGTTAATAACCAGTCATTCAGTACATCATTGAATTATTCTAAACTAGCCGATGCCCGCGGCTTCGCCCGCGTGAAATTATATACTAAAACCTTCCTCTTGAATCACTCTATCTATTAAAAAGAACCCGCATCAAAATCCGTTGCGTAGTTTTAAAGATCTAAGCATACATAGGGACAAACGGACGCGGAGGGAGACTTTGTTTTATAATAATGTAGTGATGTAGTGATAGTGAAGTCCAAAAGTTTGTAGCCCGTTGGTGTCGGCGACCGCCCTGTGAATAGTAGATCGTGAGTTCGAGCCTCCGCTAAAAGGTTATTAAGTAAAACCGACCAAGTGCGAGTCGAACTCGGGTTCCGTCTATTGTCCATACCACATTAGACAAAACGGCAAAAAACAGTTGTTTTGTACCTAGAGGACCTCCTTAATTAAATATTTGTTTTATTCTGTTTACAGAAATACATAAACTGTGAAAACCTCAACTGTCTAGCTATCACGGTTCATGAGATACAGCCTGGTGACAGACAGACGGACGGACGGACAGTGGAGTCTTAGTATTAGGGTCACGTTTTTACCCTTCGCTCACGAAACCCTAAAAACAGCTATTTCCTACAAACCTGCAATACCTAGATAGTCAAAATGTAGTGAAATGATTTTTTAATTACTGATGTCAATTTATATCCCCGATTTTTTTTCATTTTTTATAATGTAGGTACTAATCGTTTTAGCGTCCCTTCCATCTTGTGTAGACTATATTAAATGTACACCTTAAAATTAACTGCTTTTAAAAAATCCAATTTAGTCATTTTATCTCGATATTAATTTAAGATTCAATCAGTCGCCTCGAGGGAAGCTCTTGTCAAGTTGATTGAATTAAGCGCTCAAGTAAGATGTCTCTCAAGATAATATTATATTTTGGACTAAAATGTTCACGTTCAGATGCAAAATCATTCACCTTGACCCAAAGTGAATGATTTTGCATCTGCTTTTAATTTAAATGTTGCCACCTCATTGATAAATGGTGACATTTAATTTGCAACTGACGTAAAAAATATTCAACAAAATTTGTTGCGAAAAAAATACGAATCAAAGATTTTTATCATTTCATATTAAAACAACTTAATCATAAATTTAAAAGCAAAAGTAAGTCTTTTGGTATGTTTGTTACATCTTAACTGCAAAACAGCCGAAACCGATTATGATGTCATCTCAAGGCAATAAATAAACGGATTTAGGACACTATTTCTTTTACGAAATTGTTCAAAAAGTTATTTCAGACAAAGCCAACCTAAGTAGGTACAGAAGTTAAATGAGTCAACACCTGTCTGTCTTTTCCCAAATTTATTGGGATCAGCTTCAGTCTTACCGGATGCAGCTGAATACCAGTATTTTACACGAAGCGACTGCCTAGTAGCTAATAAATATTTACTTAGGTGATAAAAATGGTAAGTATAAATCTGTCTGTATCTTATGGGGTCATTCTCACCACAATTTAAATATAGAATTCTAGACGTTCCATCCGTTAAAAACAGTTTGAGTACAGTTTTAATTTGACGGCAAAGTCACTGGCCGGTTGTTAGTCTAGAATTCCAGATTTAAAAGTTTCGAGTAAATTCGACTACTTTTACGATAGCCTATAAAATATCTAGCTATTTTTACCGACATGATGAACTGTACGGTTTTATTATATTCAGTGAAGAAGTATAAATGTTTGTGAAAATGTATTGATTTCTTAATTCTGATTTGAAACTAGGCCTCTTAATAAAACGTACGGTGTAGTGTGTACTTTTGTCATTTATCATACCTTATTTGTATGGATCTATTAATTACAATTTCTGTTATAAGTATGATGAATATCTTCGATACTCATCGAATTCTAGATTATAGGTTTATGATATTTGTTAAGAGGATATTAAAAGTAATAATATGCGATTAATAATATCAATGTGTTTGGCAATAGGTACATATTATTATGAGGTGAATATGTCACCGTAAAATTGTCAAATACGTTATATTACAATATAACGTGTATCTATCTAGCGATATTGTGGTCTCGAATTATTGTCAACTGAACATACGGAAGTATCTCTGTCCCCATAATCGGGACTTGGGGCACCCCCCCGTTAGGTTAGTTAGGTTCCTTTAAACCCTGCACCCGGAAATAGGGGCCCCGCGAAGCGGGGCTCCGTCGACTACGCTTTTTAGGGGAATATAAAGTGTTTTAAGGTTAGGTTATAATAATCGGTATTTCTCAGGAATGGTACAATATCTTTTCATGAGAGTTGTACCACTGGGCAAGGGGGACTCCTCCTTCCCTCCACACCGCGTGAGTTGACTACTATCGCATGCATTTCACTTAAAATAATGCGTTTTGTTGTAAGCAGTATGTTCATTTGACAATATTTCGAGATTTTACAATATCGCTAGAGATATTACAATATAACGTATTTGACAATTTTACGGTGACAAATACATTAATGAATTATCATTGATTTGCATTAATGAGTTTTTTTAGTAGAGTGGGCTATAAAAATCTTACTTACTTTGAAATTGATCCTAAAACGCTGTTTTTTTAAAACGTTTTGACCCATTAAATTCATTTTATAACTGAATTAAAAATATTGGGAATTGTATTGTTATTGTTGACTTAATGACATCTTCATAAACTCTACACATAAACAATTTTCTAATAAAAATAAGCTAATAAATTATATGTCAAATACTGATAGAAACGTCATCAAGCCATCAAAAAACAACAAAAGAACAGACAAGCGCTCCACGCAGCTGACATACGTATGCCATCATTGATCAATATTACCCATTGTCTCGATAATTGCTAGACAGTTTTAATACTCGTAGTTTATTTCACTGACAACCATCGTTTGATAATTTATATGAAGTTTTCTTTGAAGAAAAAAAGGTTTCAATCTTGTTTTCGTGAGTTATTTAAAAAGATCACGTTGTGTTGAAAATATTAAACAGTATAATAATACTCGTATATGGTTCTTTCCCCAAATGAATGTTTTTGAAGTGAAAACTTCTTTAGGCGCATTGAGCACTCTTTGGGTGAACAAATCATAGAACTCGCGTGACCGTCACCTCACGCTTCGTAGCACTCGTAGCCGATCTGCGACGGTGACAGTTTATAAAGTCTATGAACTGTCAAACTTTATCATCATCTCATCGGCCTATGCCTAGCCTTTTCCCAAATATGTTGGGGTCGGCTTCCAGTCTAACCGGATACAGCTGAACCTGACCTCGGTATGTAACCCATCCACTTACCAACCCAGGCAAGCACGGCTTAACCTAAAGATCGACCCGAGCAGCTGTTATTACTTATTTAGCCACGAGATGTATTGTAACTGTCAAAGGTGCTAAATAAAAGATCGATTCGATTATTTATTTAGCCACGATATTTAACTATCAAAGGTGCTAAATAAATGTCTTTATTACTGACTTAATGTACAGCTGCAATTAACTAACAAAATCTTCCATGAAACTGAAAAACCTCATCAAAACAATCCACTAAATAAAACGTGTCTTTCCCGAAGAATAAGTTTCCGTGACATCTTCATAGCGCACAGCCATTCTCATATTTGTTTTATGAATTTCATCCCTTTCAGAGCCAAATTGATACAGTGCTATATTCTATGGTATGTATGTAAGGGGTGCTACACACACATTCGGCTCGGCACATTCGATTCGACGACATCCCAAGTGACTAATGGACAAGTGTAGAAGAAGAAAATATGCTGCCCACACCAACCTGAGGATAAGGGCAGAGAAATAATCAGTATTTTTGTTGAACATCAAAGCTGGACCTATTCAATTATGACAAATACTCGTATTTGGTTCTTGCCGATTGGCAAACTTCATTCGATCGCTAATTCATATCGGGCCCATTTACGGGCATACATTGCAACGCACACGGGCAAATATTAAGTTGATATAAGTTCTTAAATTGTATTTAAGAACGTATATCAACTTAATATTTTGCCGTTCGGCTAGGACGAATTCTCTTAAAACGGCAAAGGAAAACTTCGCGGGGAAACTGAGAATGCCCTAGACCCAAAAGCTCAAAGACATGTGACATCTACCAACCCGCACGTTCTGTTATTTATAGAGGAGGTGTACCCTAGAAGTGGGAAATCACTCAAATCCAGCCTGTCCCTTTGCTGCCCTTCCCCAGGGACCAGGCTCGTACCCCACAGGAAGTGCTCTTTGCGCGCTGTTGCTTTGTTTTAGATAAGTTATTTGCCACTGGCTGGAAGCCTTACACCCAAGGCACCCACAGGATAGTCAGGTTAAGCAGAAGCCAGCCTCATAGGGCAACATGCGCGATGCCAAACACAAAAAAAAATAGGCTAGTTTATTATGCCGAAGGAAGTAGCCGACCCGAATATGTGTGTGTAACACCCTTTACATGCTGAGTCATGTGTTCCGAGGTCATCGACCCGCTTGTTCTATTTAGTACACTTTATTGCCCGGCACGAGACTTCAGTACATCGTGGACTATACTTAGGCGGAAGAAAATAGTAGTTGCCAAAAGAAAGCTGGTATTTTGATAGCCTTTTTGGAGCTTGACAGCTTTCATTTTTAATTTTGATCATTTGGTTTTATGTTTTGATTTCTTTACTTATTTAACCAGTTTTGTGAATGACAAATAACGCATAAATATGTGAATAGGATTATATGAGTTCAATAAATAAGTGTTAATTGTTTGCTTTCGCAAAATAATTATTGAAGAAAAAGTTTTAAACTTACGGGATTTCTTATAATAGTTTTAAACCGTAAAATCTTGCTTAAAACAGTGTTTAAATTATTAAAGTTATTATTTCGGTTTTAATAACATGAAGCCAAAGAAATGAAGCCCTCGGGGAAGCCTTTTTTCAGCCTTCGTTAGCTTCCGGTTTTAGTAAGAAACTGTAGGTATATTCGACAAAAGACAATAAATATTACTCAAATTGTGTTTCTAATAATATGTTCCTGCTTTGGTGATTCAATATGGTGATAAGTTTTACCCGAAAAAGCTCAAAAGCTCGCTGTCTGAGCGCCAATTTTACCGATAAAGAATATAATACTTAGCTAAAGTGAAATTAGCCATGAATACTTAGTCGAAACACCGATTTAAAAATTATTTGATTTCTAACGATTTTATTTAATAATAATAAATAAATTAAATCAATTTATAGACTCAGACAAGTTAGGAAACATACAAACAAGAAAACAAAAACAATGAACATCAGCATAGTTCAAAGAAGTATTCATATTCCACGAATACTTCTTTGATCTACGCACAGCCTGTATCTTGGTGGCCCCATAAAATTACAAAATAAATACATTGTTATTAGCATTAAAGGTAGATTTAAGATAAAATTAATAGCTCCAAGCTATTGTTTTTAGATTTTTTATCCATGACCTTTTCACCAGTTCCATTCAACTGGTTTGATCATCTTTGGGTGTGACCATTGATTAATTTCATACATTAGGAGTTTGTAGACTACTCAAATATACACATATTGTAACGTGACCTTTTCTAATGATTTATTGATGATGATGGTAATAAAGTTGCTGTATTAATAAGTAGTAAGTTCGTCTCCAAAGAATTAGCTGATTGCGGCTTTAGTATGAAACCATTGTAAATGTATTTTTAGGATTCCAAAAGCCAAAAACGAAACCCTTATAATTTTGTCAAATCCGTCTGTTTATCCGAAGGTAACTTCAATTTGTGTTTATTCGAAACTATTGTCACTATATCGAAAGCAGTTATGTGTTTTTTCCCAGTTTTACAACATTGTCACCCTTCTATAAGACAAATAACTATTATTACTACACATTTCTAGTTACCCCCATACCCAAACAAAGCGATACATTGCGTGCACCATCCAATCTATAAAAGTACTATTTATAGAGGGCAACGCACTGTACGAATCCAGGTCATTTTGGACCCGATCAATCATGTAGCACTGAATGGTTTTAAGACTAGCTGTGTGTGATCCATCATGGTACTTCCCTTTTTGATGTAGGTTAAACTGTGTTATTTTGTATTTCTTTTGTTTGCTTATGGGAATTTTAGGTCAGTAGTTTCTTTGGGTAGTTTTGTGTGTGTTTAAGTTATTAGGGGTCAGTAGTGGACATTATTTTATAATAGGTAGATAGTGGAGCTTTTTATGTAATAAAGTGTAAGCAATTGGCGAATTCGAAGATATATAACATCTACCAATCCGCATTGGGCCCGCGTGGTGGATTATAGCCTATTCCCTCTCATAGAGAGGAGGTCTGCGTCCCAGCAGTGGGAACATTAGGTAATAGGCTGATGATGATGATGATGAAAGGGAGAATTTGGTGGAAAAGAACACCCATGGGTGATGATGCTCAAATACATAAGTTGACCAGAGTGACCTGACTCTTAAAAGAAAGTAAAAAATATGCAGATAAGTAATAATATTTTTCGAATATGTCTAGGAACTTTCAGAAGTGAACACACAATGTTCAGAATATTTTCAATGTACAGAGAAAACATTATTGTTGATTAAATAAAATGACTTATTTTTTATTACAATATAGTGTTTATCTTCAACGAGAAATTTCTTATCACACAATATTTTTAATACCTATCTATTTATTACGCCTGTCCCTATATCTGAAAAAGCTTGAAGCAAAACCAGCACAGCAAAGCTCAAAAACCGAATTAAAATACACATGAAAGTTCTCAACAGAAACAATAAACTACATTAAAACTAATAAAATCTGTCAAAAACTAAATGAAAACTGATCGCGGTTAAGCCTAACAGCGGGTTTAAAACGAGCCCCTCTTAATCTCAGTTCAACCCGGGATTACCCTAATTAAATGGGTAATAGTTCTAAGATTAAAAAGGAAGATATCACTGAATGTGTATCAGAGTTGTTAAAACTAAACTGTAGTAAAATCATATTGTGTGCTTTTCCCTATTTTGAAAAATTGGGTAATAGAAAAAACAATTATATACATAAGTTAAATAACCATGTACATTTTCTGGCAGGTCACTATAGTGACAGACTTGTATATCTAGATATCAACACTATTGTTGGTAAACTTAAGTCGACACGGGGTAAGGTGTATCTACCTATTAGATGTAGACACAAAATAGCTTCGCTATTAGCTTTTAATATTCACACAGACATAAATAGTATGTCTAAGTTTAGTTCCATTATTAACACTGCGACTATTAGTAATTCTACTAATGTACAGGTGACTTTAAATGAATATAGCAGTAGTGCTATAAATGTTTACAAATATTGCAATGAGGAGGATCCATCTGTCACCATGGTGAATCCTCAATTAGGGTCTATTACAGATAGGGTCTTGTTGTCTGAGGATGGCACGGGAGTCTCCGGCCTCACTCCAAATATTAATATAAATTTAAACTAGAAAGTGAGACAACAGAAGGTACTATTAATTCTTGCACTCAATTAGTTATTAAAAAAGGGCCTCAGCAGAACACCTTAAAATTATTCCACCAAAATATCCAAGGAATGTCTTGCAAATTATTAGAAATTGAATTGTTTTTAGAAAAAAGTAAGTTTGACATCATTTGTTTTACTGAACATTGGCTAAAAGATTACCAAATGCTTATTAATTATGAGAACTATATGGTGGGTAGCTGCTTTAACCGTAAAACTATGCTTCGTGGAGGTTCCCTAATATTAATTAAAAATAGTTTTAAATATAAGCAACGTAATGACATAGTAGGTCTCTCGGTTGAACATTGCGTCGAACTGTCCTGTGTTGAGCTAGATAAGCATGTAATTGTGTGTGTGTACAGACCCCCAAACTATCAAAACTTTTCCATATTTGAATCAATAATGGAAGATGTCCTGGCAAAACTTGCAGCCAGTAATAAATCTACAATAATTTGTGGTGATTTCAATATCAATATTTTAGAAGAACATTCAAATAGTGGTCGGTTATTAAATCTTTTTAAGTCATTTGACCTGACTAACGTTTTTATTGAACCTACTAGAATCACAACATCTTCTGCTACTTGTATAGATAATGTTTTCTGCGATTGTGATTACTTAGATAAAGCCATAGTAAATTGTTTGCCGTCTGACCATAGCGGACAAACTGTAACTTATAGTTGTAATACACCATTGCAAAAAGTACAGATTAAATTTAGACCTATAACTTCTAGCAAATTAAATAGGTTTAATATTTCCCTACAGAACAAGTTAAGTGTTATGAGCCATGACGATATTAATATAAATCAATTTTATAATCGTTTCTTTTCAATAGTTCATACGGAATTCAACAAAACTTTTGAAAAGAAGACAAAAAGTATTTGCCCTAAATTCATATTTAGCGATTGGGCAACTAGAGGCATCAGAAAAAGTAGGGAAAGACTATTTGAGCTTTATGGCCTTAAGCCTTTTATTAACACTGAAACTTTTAACAAGTATGTTGCTAAGTATTCAAAAATTTTTAGAAATACATGCAAGGTTGCTAAAGCCCTGCACATTAGCAACAAGATCAAAACAGCAGAAAATAAAATAAAGACAGTGTGGAAAGTCATAAATAACGAGACTAACAGGAAGAAAATACGTAACACTAGCTACATATTAGATACAGCAAGTGGTCCTAAAAGCTCTAATCAGGAAGTAGCTCAAGAATTTGTAAATTTCTTTACAGAAATACCATTAAAAACTACGGAGGCTCTAAATTCCTCTCCTGAAGTCTCAATGGGTTTATTAAAGACGAATGTGTCTGGCTGCCTGGCTGAATTTAAATTTAAACACATTAACCCTATGGTAGTTATTAAAGCTTTCCGGCAAATAAAAATTAAACTGACCGAAGATCTATGGGGAATGTCTATCAAAGTTTGCACATCCATACTTGAGACAATAGCCCCATACTTAGCTTTAATTTTTAATCTATGTGTAGACCAAGGAGTTTTCCCTGATTTAATGAAATACAGTAAAGTCATACCTCTTTTCAAATCCGGGGACAGTAAAGATACTAACAATTATAGACCTGTATCCGTGTTGCCAGTTTTTAGCAAGGTTTTTGAAAAAGTAATGCTTGATCAAATGCTCTATCATTTTAACACCAACAGAATCTTACATGATCAACAGTATGGTTTCACCAAGGGACGTTGTACAACTGACGCCGGTGTAACCTTATTAAAGCACATATTTACTGCGTGGGAAGAGTCCCAAGATGCCATAGGAATTTTTTGTGACCTCTCCAAAGCGTTTGATTGCGTAAATCACGACACATTACTTTTGAAACTTGAGCATTACGGACTGGGTAAACTTGCACTTAGTTTGGTAAGATCATATTTGAATGATAGACAACAACATGTTCAGATAAATGGTGTTAATTCACAGGGTTTAAAAATAAAAATGGGGGTTCCACAAGGCTCAATATTGGGTCCTTTCCTCTTTTTAGTATATATAAATGATCTACCCTATTTATTGAAAAACCAACCTCAAAATATGGTGTTATTTGCTGATGACACTTCCTTAATTTTTAAGATAAACAGACGGGCACAAAATTTAGATGACGTGAATAATGCCCTACTTCAGGTCCAAAATTGGTTCACAGCAAACAATTTGGTATTAAATGAAAAAAAAACCAAATGCATAAGATTTTCATTACCGAATGTTAAGGGTAGTGATTGTGATATATTATTGAATAATGAGAAACTTGAATTCGTAGATAAAACGGTTTTCCTGGGGCTTACGCTTGATTCAAGGCTACAATGGGGTTCTCATTTAACATCTCTTGCGGGGCGGCTAAGTTCAGCAGCATATGCCATTAGAAAAATCCGTCAATTTACTGATGTAGATACCGCTAGACTGGTCTATTTTAGTTACTTCCATAGTATAATGTCTTACGGTATTTTGCTATGGGGACGGGCTGCAGATATTGAGTCTATATTTATTCTGCAGAAAAGAGCCATCAGAGCTATATATAATCTTCGTAGGCGCGATTCTCTAAGGGAACTGTTTAAGGATATTGGCATTATGACGGTACATTGTCAATACATTTACGAAAACATAATGTACGTTAGAAAAAATTTGCATCTTTTTGGTAAAAGAGGTGACAGACATAATTACAGTACTAGAAACAGGGACCAATTAGTTCAGCCAGGCTTTAGACTCGCTAAAGTAGACTCATCTTTCATGGGGTACTGTTTGAGATGCTATAATAAAATTCCACAAAGTATTCTTGAACTGAATGAGACGAAATTTAAAACATGCATTAAACGCACACTATGTAAAAAAGCATATTACAAGTTGAGCGATTATATCGCTGATAAAAATGCTTGGCTTAATGCTGGTCCTGCTCCACATGGACAGGGGCGCAAAAATTGATAGCATTAAATGATATAGTTGGAGCTGCTGAAGATTGTACTTAACTGTCTTTGCATTTTAGAGATTCAATGTTAGTATTGTATAATCGCATAGCCCATATTGTGTGAGTACTATGTACTAGTAAGCTATCATTCACTGGAAACCTACGGCAGTTCTTGACTTGAATGTGCCCTGGCGGTTGAGAGTATGTCATGCTCACTCAAATGTCTCGCTGATGGTGGCGCGTGTGTCGGACCATTTAGTTCCCTTCAAAATGGTTGAGCTGAATGGTGCTGATCCATGCGTCATGTGCGTGAACGGGCGCTGTCAGTTGTGACTGGTCATCTCTTAGTCGCCATGGTTTATTTGAATTAATTATTTTGTTTTTGAGTTGTATTTTGTTTTGCTATGGACACTTTTAACGTGCACATCTTGCTACATTGTTCTCACATAATATACCATCTCAACATGAATGATGTAACCAGGATTTTGTAACAATTTTTTGATTTAAAAGAGTGTCCATGGAGTTTCTTGCCCGTTCTTCTCCATAGAGATCTACGCTAGGGAATGGGCAACTACAGTACTTTCACAGTTTTTATGTCTTGTGACTGGGACTGTAGCTACATTAAATGTTCATTTTTGTTTCGACAATTCAAAAGTGCCTGTAACTGGCCTACTTGAAATAAATGCTTTGATTTTGATTTAATTGAACAGATTTACTACGGAACCCGGTACGTGGTAGACATAATATTTTATAAATGGTGTCATTGTTTGGTAAAATATGGTTCTGTTTTTTCAAAATGTTTATTTAATGAGTCGGTTTTTCAATGAGTGATATTTTGGCATGTTTGTTAAATAAGGTGTTGTGTTTTTGTGAACTCGTGACTTTATTTGCATCGCTATTCTCATGTCCTTAACCTAATTCATTCGTGGTCTATATTACTCGTCATCGCAGCAGTCCCTGCTAGCCATATCATCCTTCACACAGTCTATCCATCGTTTGAATCAATGGCGTAGTGGTAGTGAAACTGCCTTACGTTCTTAGGGTCCTGGGTTCCAATCCCGGTAGAATGTTTGTGTGCTGAGCATGGACATTTGTTTCCGAGTCATGGATGTTTATAATTATGTATATGTCACCGTAAAATTGTCAAATACGTTATATTGTAATATCTCTAGCGATATTGTAAAATCTCGAATTATTGTCAACTGAACATACGGAAGTATCTCTGCCCCCATAATCGGGACTTGGGGCACCCCCCCGTTAGGTTAGTTAGGTTCCTTTAAACCCTGCACTCGGAAACAGGGGCCCCGCGAAGCGGGGCTCCGTCGACAACGCTTTTTAGGGGAATATAAAGTGTTTTAAGGTTAGGTTATAATAATCGGTATTTCTCAGGAATGGTACAATATCTTTTCATGAGAGTTGTACCACTGGGCAAGGGGGACACCTCCTTCCATCCACACCGCGTGAGTTGACTACCATCGCATGCATTTCACGAAAAATAATGCGTTTTGTTGTAAGCAGTATGTTCATTTGACAATATTTCGAGATTTTACAATATCGCTAGAGATATTACAATATAACGTATTTGACAATTTTACGGTGACATATACAAAGTATATATGTAATATATCAACTATCTGGTGTCCCCGACACAAGCCTTTGTTAGTGTGGCACTAGATGGCGCTGTGTGTTAATGTCCAGCGATATTTATTTATTTATTTTATAGCTATCTACAGAAAGTAAACTTTAGTCTTTTTGACTCGCCTGGAGTTATGTTTTGAAAAATCTTTTATGTGCGTTTAGTTAGAGTAACGAAAACTTAGGTGGACTGATGACCTGGTGAAGGTTCCTGGTATCCTGGGTTCGATTCTCGGGTCGGGCAGTGTTATTGGGTTTTTCCTTCATTCGTTTCTCAGTAACAACCACGGTGTCTAGATTTGTATTTGTACAGATATCCATGCATGCGACTTTAACATAACTGGCGATATGGGGGTGTACTATTACATGCGACTTTAACATAACTGGCTATATGGGGGTGTACTATTACATGCGACTTTAACATAACTGGCTTTATGGGGGTGTACTATTACATGCGATTTTAACATAAATGGTGATATGGGGGTGTACTATTACATGGGACTTTAACATAACTGGCGATATGGGGGTGTACTATTACATGCAACTTTAACATAACTGGCGATATGGGGGTGTACTATTACATGCGACTTTAACATAACTGGCGATATGGGGGTGTACTTTTACATGCGACCTTTAACATAACTGGTGATATGGGGGTGCACTATTACATGCGAGTTTAACATAACTGGCGATATAGGGGGGTACTATTACATGCGACTTTAACATAACTGGCGATATGGGGGTGTACTACTATATGCGACTTTAACATAACTGGCGATATGGGGTGTACTATTACATGCGACTTTAACATAACGGGCGATATGGGGGTGTACTATTAGGTACACCTCAGTCTAACCCGGCGGAGATTACAGGCGTGATTTTATGTATTTCTCTTCTATATTATTTCAAACGTTACGAATATGTATCCACCTATTCGCTTATCAAGCCCTACTCCTAGCATTCGTACTAAAAAAAACTAGTTTATTTAGCAAATAATACGTAATACATTTCCAAATGTAATTTGTTGACACTATGATACGAAAGTAACTGTGAAACATAATACACGAATGTAACATTGGGACGAAACAGTGGCCAGTGATTGTCCAGCCGTGACCATGAATGTGGTCGTCAATGGTCACATTTTATTTATTTTTGTTTCTATCTGTGCGTTGATATAAACAACGTGAGTGTCCATCCGTGGGACTCAAACTGTCGAAATATGGATGCACAATAGGCATTTCCAACTATTTCCTGCGTTAAGTATTAGGTCTTGCAATGGTAATTGTTTAAAATGAAATCGAAAGCGAATAAATAAAGATCGCAATAAGTCTTGCATAAAGGGAACAATCACCGTTTAAGATTGTGCCAATCTATTTCAGACGTAGTAGAAATCTCAATCGATTTTGATTTAAACAAAAAAAAAATATTGAAATAAATAAAGCATTAAAATATCAATAAAGAAATTAAAATTAAAGCCATAGAAGCGTGCAATCGTGACGAATCAAATAACACTTTCTTTTTCTATTCAAATTACCATTACCTTAAAAATTCAAATTAAACGGATGTTTCTTTAAATTTCGAAATCATTTTAGGCAATCAAGATTCCAAAAAATATCTAGAATCAATAAATTAGAATTCATCTTTGATCTAGATTTAACAAAAAAAAACTGGTTGTATAAAATGGCTACTGTGTGCCAATTGCACCAAATTAAAAAAACAAACTGCCTTGCCTTGAATTTGTTATAAGTGAAGCTTGTTTTTTTAATTCTTTTCTTTTCGGCTTTTATGGTTAATCCATTGACATGGCCAGTATAGTTTGGAAAACATTAAAAAATGGGATGATCTGACTCAGTTGAATTTCACTCCGATGTTCTTTATTTATTTTATTTGAGACCAAGTAATAGAATTTGTGTATTCATCTAGTAGTGTTGTCAAACCGTATTACAAAATAAATAAGATACAAAAGTACTCGTAGAAAAAGAACTTGGTATAAATTAAAATGATGTAGGCTACGAAAACAAGATGAACAGGACCGCCATTTAACGACCCCCAGCCAAAATTGGATGGATATGTTACATAAAAAACTGAAACGCCTATACGATTTCACAACAACTTGGCATTGATAACATAATAAGACGAATATAATAACTGCTGATCCTCTAATTATGCTAAACAATGAACAAAACAAAAACAATGCTTCAAAGAAACTCAACTCATCTATTAAACAACCATTAAAAGGTTATTAAGCAATCAAATACTAATTAATTCACATAAAACAAGGTACCTACCTAAGTAATAAAAATGTCGAAGAACAAAATTTAAACCCACAGGATTTTTCATCGAAATTCTAGTTTTAAACAAAAATCGTAAAAGAGATGTACTGCTATCAAATTAGAACAGCTTAATAGAAAGAAACACCGTATTTGCATCGCATTAAACATTATTAAACTCTCGAGTAAAATTAACTGCACGAAAAACAAATTTCCTTCGAGCACCTATCCTAATAAATCCTCACCCACACGCTATTACAAATTACGAAATTAAACGGCAATTCATTTTAAAACACCTCATTAATTTTACTTAAAAATAAAGATTAAAAAAAACCGCCAAAAAACCTTTCAAAATCCAAACAAATGAAACTTTGTTTTTTTATTTGAACGCACTTCACTATGTTCACTATATTTTCTCACGGCAAAGGCACAGCGCGCGTTCAGCCTCGTATACGGCCGGTTGCAGACTGAACGGAGGGGGGTGGCCGCCCTACTGTTAGACCGCGTACACACGATACAGTTTTATTGAGCAGAAACATGCTACTGAAGGAAAATATTGGATTTTTAATACTGAAAGGATTGATTGTTTTACATGAACATTTTAAAGAAAGAGTTTTTATGTTGGAATTGTAGTTTGAGGATCATCCTAGTGTTGTAGAAATTTTGTCAGTTTACCTTTGATCTTTGACTAGCCGTCGAGAGGTGGATTTAGTTTAGTTAATAGGTTATATTAGAAGTATAAATTAAACACCTTCCTTTTGTTCTATATGCGATGTATTTTCTTTATCTACAAAAGGAAATACATTTACTGTATGACTTAAGTGAATAGATTAAGGAGTCTACTTCCAGCAGACTTCATAACTAATGCATAGTCACGCACCACCTTTGGTGACTTACTTCATTTAATAATTCGAAAGGAAAGTGCGTTTTCCATAGGCTTTAAATTCTAAAACCTGTAAGCCAGAAAGCCAGATAAAAATTCTTCTAGAGTGTTAATGTCTTATAATTTAGCAATGGACCATCACTATGAAACAAAAATGTCTTCCAGAACTGTCAAGCATTTTCAATATGTTTTAGGAAGAATAAGGTATCATATCATCATTTCATCAGCCCGGCTAGCATGGGCAGGGGATAAAATTTTATCCACCGGTTATTTCCACTGACTAGGGACAAAATTCAAACAAAAGTGGAAATAACCGGTGGATAAAATTTTTATCCCCTGCCCATGCTAGCCGGGCAGGTGGCCAATACATATAAGTATTTTAAATGTCAAAATCGGAAAAATGGAAAAGGAAAAAGAAAGTGAAAAATTCGTAAATCAGATAGTATTTTTGACAAATTGAGACTACGAACGTTCTTAAAAATACGGCCATTACTCCTCTTGTCTGCAGCCATAGGCATAATGCCTATCTACATGTGACTCTGCCTGAAGTGGCCTGAACTCTGCACTGACCTATGCAGCCGACTGCACATATGTATTTGGAGCAGTTGCAGTCGACGATGGCCGGCAGAGCGTTACGATTGCACAATCACAACAATGTTGCGTCAAACATACACATCATGTACCATGCGTGAGTTTCTATGTGCACCTAGGTTTATTTTGTAGGGGATTTGTGGGGAGATTTCTTTCTGCAGATCTGGTAGTGTCATGTGACAGGTCGTTGAGCTCCTTTAAATGTGGTTGAGCTACACGATGACTGATGCATGCGTGCAAACCTGCTATGGCTCTTTCCTCAAAATACCATACCAGATATTACACACTAACATTGATATTATTTCAAATCAACGACCATACAGCCTATAGACGCCTAATACACAATCTAACGCACGAAAACTATTCTGTCAACTCGCTGAGGTACGAGGTACGCGAGGGGGACGGGGTACTGCTTTCTGATTGGCCAATTCAAGGTCATTGCATTTCACTAGGGATGGGACAGTTTTAAATCAAACAAGAAAGTATCGATATTTTTTTAACTGTAGGCATAATAAAATATGTTTTACATACTTTACTTGCATTAAATTACCTTCTTTATTCTAATTACGATTGAATCATGTAGGTAAAATATCTGAACTTATATGAACTTAGTAGGCGGCGACGGTTTTTCATAGGGATAAAACAATCTTCGGTAAAATGACGTGAACATATTAATAAATAAATAAATGTTGTAATTTTTAATTATTAAAAATATATTTTTTGCTTATATAAATAGTTATACTTAGGTTTTATTTTTTGCTTTATCGACAACAGAGGTGGTCGTACGATTTGGAACATCACTAATTATGTTTACGTAACATCGAGGAAAAGAGATAGAGAAAAAAGTACTTTCAAAAGAAAGGGATGCAATCATAAAAGACATCAAGTATGACCAGTATAAGATGAACTCCGATAAATATTGTCAGAAATTTAATCTAATTTAGATTATGGAACTTTTAAATTACCGATGAAATGTGATACCGTCTTTCAGGAAACTTGAAGTCCGGCTTTCTTTATCACACCAACATATTATACACGGGGCCATATTATGTCTATTTTCTCGATTTTTTAAAGGAGTAATGCGGAAGTGTTTGCGGCTCACAGGAGTGGTCGAAACTAATTCGAACTCGGTGAGTGACGACGGCTATAAGATTTATACCCCTTATGTGTTGACAGACATCGGTCGCCTGTTATTAGGAGTCTAGAGGCTGTATGGTCGTTGTTTCAAATAATAGTGTCTGGACTTTAGAAGAGACTACGATCTCTGAGTTTGTTTCGGCATTTCTTCTCAGGGGTAGTCAGTTAGGAAATGACGGCGCCAACGTTTTTTTAAAACAAAATATTGACGTGTAAAAGCTGTAAAAGTGATTTAATATCCTATTTGCAATAAATAATTTATTTTCATTTTATTTCTTATTATTTGGTAGGTACAGCAAAGAGCGTTGTAGTAAAAATATTGGGCAGTCAACAAAGTTAGTTGTGGTAGAGGTGCCTTGACATGATGTCCATACAGTCATGTCCTGGAATCAAAAGTAATGAAGACATGACTGTGATATCTATCAACCCGCGCTGCACTGAACCCGCGTGATGGTTTGCTCTTTCACAAACGGGGCCAGTGTCCCAGCATTGGGAACGTTACAGACTGGTTATGCGTTTACCTAATACTAAATTGCCGGCTGCCTAAGGATTATAGGACATAAACTTAATTGTCAGTTAGACACCATCGTTGTCGATGGCAAATAAAACTGCGAAATGTTGGTCTTTTTAAATGATGACTCATTTCGATATGGTAAATTGGCTTCTATACCGAGGCATGTAATTCTATTGCCAAATAACGTGAGACCTCCTTTCAGCAAAACAAGTAAAGTACTTTTCAGGGCTTTTTTAAGCATTTCATTTATTGATTCTCTTTTGGTCTTTTTGCTGTTATTTTGGTCTACCATTTAAAATGTTTAGGTAAATCTATACTAGTAGTATTATAAATAGGAAAGATTTGTATTTTGTATATACCGAGTAAACATACAAACTACTGGACCGATTTGAAAAATTCTTTCAGCAATGGATAGCTACATTATCAGCGAGTAACATAGGCTATATTTTATCTCCGTACTCCCACGGGAACGGGAACTACGCGGGAAACCGCGTGACGTCTGTTAGTGTAATTCGACTGAACAGGATCACTTAAACCGGATGTTTTCGTTAAGTATTAATAATATTAATCAAAAGACTTATAATGAGATAAACATTATATTCGTTTACCAAATACATTTGAACCGAAAAGCAGACCGCCATTATTGTTGTATGACGCATATGTTTCAGAGCTAATGGAAAATCAATGGCGCGCTCGTATTGACAGCGACATCAAACTCATCAAATCATATAGAATTATATCTACGTTATTTATTCACTCTAGTTTTGTTTTTATGGAGAGAAGGGTAGCTCGTAGCTATATAATAACAGCCACTCGGGTCGATTTTAAAATTTAAGCCGCCGTGCTTGACTAGTCCGGTCCGTGGATGTGGGAGAGAAAAAGGAAAAGGCATCATGTAGGGTATCAATTTTTAGTTCTGTTTCTAAGGGAAAATGGGGTAACATTTTACACTGTTTTTTTTATTTTTAAATGACACTGGAATTGCTTATTTTAAAGGCACAATAACAGATTTTGGTGGATCTCGCTAAATCAATGTATGAAAAGTAAGTTTGTAAAGGGTTGGAGGTTGTTTTTGTAAGTGTCAAAATAAACAAGAATTATAAATAGACTGCCCTCAAAATGTCTGTTCTTCTCCTAACATTTTTCTGATGACACAATCAATGTTATTACAACATAATATAAAATAAAACATAACCCTCCTCTGCAATCAGGATAATTTATGCTCAGTTTACAAACAAAACATGAAAACTTCAACACGATCACATTCATCAAAATTGTATTATTCATCAATGGGCGTTGGAATGCGACTCACTACGGCATTTGTGCAAATTGACCATTATTCTACTAAATGTATTAAGCACAAAGTCTAGATTACTTTGACAAGATTACGGTCAATCTGATTATGAAGACATTAAGCGAATCTCGGTGATGAAAATGCAGTTCTATTTTTGAAATTACTGATATCGATCAGTATTTCAAAAATAGGACTGCATTTGTTTTAGTTTTCGATGTTCAAAAATAGGAAAAATGTGGTATGACAAGAGATTAAGTGACGTTCAGTTTTTTCATCATATTGTGGGATACAGTAAAAAAATATGTAGAAAATATTTTGGGATAAGCAGAAGGTGCCTTACCTAAATGAGAATCAAACGACAACACAAGAATGAACACAGAATAAAACTGTTTTGTACTAGGTTCAATGAAATGCATTTTAACGCAGGTAATTAGTGTTGCATGTTTTTTTTTCTTGTATAATTCCAACCAAACCTTTGCCATCACAAATAAATCACAAATAATCATGTCACCGACTTACTTCTCCGAATTTTCACAGGTTTAATCTTCAAGACGTAACTGAACAACCCCGAAAATATTAAAAACCGGCACATCACAGTCTCATAACCCTAATTAACACTAATAACCATATCTAAGAACCACAACAACGACCACTCACGCACACACTATGAATGAACTGAATGCGACAGTTCACTGAAAACTCACTCTTAAAATTCGTGAAGAAAATAAGAAAAACCAAAGTTTTATCTCTAAGGCGATTAGGTTTAGAATGGCATGGCAGTTTAGGTGGAGTTATGACGTTTTGTGTAAAGTGGTTTGGTTGGAAAATCCGTAGTAGTGAGTCATAGTACTGAAAACTCGCCAGGAGGGGGTTGTAGGGGGGTGTAAGGGGGTGGCACCACGGTGGCGCCTGAAAACCCATACATTTCTTATTAATCAGGTGTGAATAACGAAAAATGGGGATCGGGGGTGATTTTACTACATGCTGCTTTTTTGTGTTATGGGAATTTCATTAACCTTTCACCCCTAACAGGTAAGTACGGGGTGTTTGAGTGTATGTTAAATGATTAAATGGGGTAACACGATTGTTATTTAGGTATCGTTTTTTATGGCGCACTTCCTTGTTTTATAAGTAATGTTTTAAGATATTAACTTAGATTAATACAACTCGAGTACTTACTATTACAGTACATAAATGACCTGTAAATATTAGTGCTATATAACGTTAATAGCACTTTTAGCTCATATAAATATAATTGCTACAATTTGCCTAAAATGCTGAATGATTTGCTCTTAACATAATCATGCACTTCCCTTTAAAAGTCAATATATTTAAAGTAAACGTTTAACGTCAACATGAATCAATGCCAACATTAAAACAAATCTAAATCGATAGCTCATATAAATATAATTGCTACAATTTGCCTAAAATGCTGAATGATTTGCTCTTAACATAATCATGCACTTCCCTTTAAAAGTCAATATATTTAAAGTAAACGTTTAACGTCAACATGAATCAATGCCAACATTAAAACAAATCTAAATCGACTTACTAGCATAGCCAAAAACCACCCGGCAAAAGGAAGAGTCGATTTGCAAATGACATTAACGTAAGTAACTTACGTGGAGGAAATGATCGAGCAACTTAAAACTTATCAGCCAACTTAGTTAACAACAATAAGAAGTCGTGACCAGTGGCCATTGCGCAAGGTGGCCGTCAAAACTTACTGCCCTACATTGTGGTCACCGGTTGTTCTCTTTAAGTTAAGTTTAAAGAAATTTAGAGAAAATTGTGTAGATGGTGATGTCTGTCGAGATGACGAGTTATAAGATACGTGTGAAAGAAGAAGACATGCTGCGACGACTCCAAATGGATTAGCACAGAGTCAAGAGAATTATAATGATTTGTAGATGGATGGATGGCATTTGAAAGACCCAGGGGTAAGACCTGGTTTAGATGACAAGTTATAAGAGACGTGTGAAAGAAGAAGACATGCTGCGATGCCTCGAAATGGATTGGCACAGAGGCAAGAGAATTATAATGATTTGTAGATAGATAGATGGCATTTGAAAGACCCAGGGGTAAAACCTGGTTAAGATGACGAGTTATAAGAGACGTGTAAATGAAGAAGACATGCTGCGACGACTCCAAATGGATCAGCACAGAATCTGGAGACTTATAATGATTTGTAGATGGATGGATGGCATTTGAAAGACCCAGGGGTAAAACCTGGTTTAGATGACGAGTTATAAAAGACGTGTAAATAAAGAAGACATGCTGCGACGACTCCAAATGGATTAGCACAGAGTCAAGAGACTTATAATGATTTGTAGATGGATGGATGGCATTTGAAAGACCCAGGGGTAAGAACTGGTTTAGATGACGAGTTATAAGAGACGTGTAAATGAAGAAGACATGCTGCGACGACTCCAAATGGATTAGCACAGAGTCAGGAGACTTATAATGATTTGTAGATGGATGGATGGCATTTCAAAGACCCAGGGGTAAAACCTGGTTTAGATGACGAGTTATAAGAGACGTGTAAATGAAGAAGACATGCTGCGACGACTCCAAATGGATTAGCACAGAGTCAAGAGACTTATAATGATTTGTAGATGGATGGATGGCATTTGAAAGACCCAGGGGTAAAGCCTGGTTTAGATGACGAGTTATAAGAGACGTGTAAATGAAGAAGACATGCTGCGACGACTCCAAATGGATCAGCACAGAATCTGGAGACTTATAATGATTTGTAGATGGATGGATGGCATTTGAAAGACCCAGGGGTAAAACCTGGTTTAGATGATGAGTTATAAGAGACGTGTAAATGAAGAAGACATGCTGCGACGACTCCAAATGGATCAGCACAGAATCTGGAGACTTATAATGATTTGTAGATGGATGGATGCCATTTGAAAGACCCAGGGGTTAGACCTGGTTTAGACTCACGCAAACTAGAATGGTACTAAAGGAAGAAGGCTGGAAAAGAGCTGCAAATGATGATGATTTTAATGTGTAGAATCGAAGCGAGAAAAGATTTGAGATTACTGTGTGGAAAAATAAAGACTTGTACCTACGGCTTTATACCTCATCATGATGATGTGGTAATGAGGAGTTGATGGTGATAAAAAGTAGTTAATCTCCCAGTGAAAGAATTTTACTATGCTGTTGAAATTGGTCGAGTGTACTTTATGATGTTACTAGGAGTAGAGTCGTAAGGAAGGATTTCTAAATACAGGGTGTAAACCACCTCATCACCAAGCCGTCAACCAAGCATTTTGTACAACAAACTAAGTAACTTTACGCAAACATTATTGCTGAGAAATTACTTCTTTTTTTTTTAGATGAAAAATCATGATTTTTGGTAGAACTCAATGTAACGAACTGAAAACATTGTGGTGATGGATGGATTGAATAGTTCGTGAAGGTGTTTAAAGTATAATTTACATTAAAAACTTGTAATAAAAAAAAGTTGGAACTTTGACCCCCAATATTTCCACAAGAAGGTTCCCAGGTATGGTGTTAAACAAAAAAAAACTTTTTTGCAAAAAATAAAACCGACTTCAAAAAGAAAAAGTGAAAAATAACTTTAGCTTCTGAAGTCGGTGACGTTTGTATGATTGATTTAATTTTTTTGTCACCGACTTCAGAAGCTAAAGTTATTTTTCACTTTTTCTTTTTGAAGTCGGTTTTATTTTTTGCAAAAAAGTTTTTATTTTTCACTTTTTAGTGGTTCACATGGAAAGTGCATACCATTACAATTACAACAAGCCCAAACACGACTAGGATACATTGTCTCATTATGGAGTTCCGTGACTCTTGGCTTCATCATCAGATCTGATGGTAGAATGGTTCTTATCAAACGCAAATGCTTCACTTGTTGTAGAAAATATAAAAATTGCTGTACGTTATCCTATAAAATTTGAAGAGTTCCCTCGATTTCGCCAAGATTCCATCATCAGATCCCGACTTGGCGACTATGGGACCAACTTGGAAGTATACCCTTTCAAACAAAAAAAGAATTTTTCAAATCGGTTTAGGCGTCTTCGAGTAATCGGGTAACATACATAAAAAAAAAAAAAAAAAAAAAAAATACATACAGTCGAATAGAGAACCTCCTCCTTTTTGGAAGTCGGTTAAAAATGATCGGAATGATGAGAAGAACAAACACAGGCTTCGCTAAGAGTAGCTAGCCGTCCGTCCGTCTAGTGACGACAGGCCGTGTCGACGGCGCGTTCGTGTTCCACGCGCGCCTCAAAGAGATGTCAGCAGAAGAGAGGGGCCCGCAAGGGCCGAAGCCTGCCGGGGTTGCGGGACTGTTCGAAAGAGATACCGCGGCCCCGGAACGTAAAGGGCGAGGAAGGAACATGGATGGGTTTTAGTCAGTACGAGTCTGACACTCCCTCCCGCTTCGCCCAGAGTGGGAGAAGTCATTTGATGATTTCCCATCCTAAAAAAAAAAAAAAAAAAAAAAAAAAGGCTTCGCTAAGAGGTTTTTTAGACCCTTTATATGTTTTTTTTTTCTGGAATGAAAGTCATTTAAAACATGTCATAATTTAATCAGTAAAGTAAGCATGGAACTGTTAAGTAAGTACATAGTATTTGTGGCTCCACCCGCCACAACATTTAATGTCGCGCAGCATAACTTTTACGCCAACTGCACGCGCCATAAGTTACTGCTAAAGGGTACTGCAATATAATAAACCCTGTCACTGCAAGTATACTTGGATCCGGGTACAATGTACTTGGATGAATCAGTTGCTTTGTTTGTCTGTTTTGAATGACTGCACCTAAAAGAGTTGACCAAGTAAGATATTATCAGACTTTTGTGTTTGCAGTGAATCAATTAGCTATGCAATTGAGCCACTGCACTGGCAAAAACTATCTTGTACCTATTATTTACTTATTAGTGGTGTCCCCCGAAACCGTGCTCTGGAAAAACAGTATTCAGGTTTTCCAGCAGAAACCACGACATCACGCCTGTAAACCCTAAACGGTTCGGAAGAGGGGTAGGTACCTTTCATACACCTACATTTAGCACAGTTTGGTTAGAATACCATGAAGGTGAGCATAATGCCATCAAAAGGCACAAATCAATACTACAAGCTTGAGATATTCATGATAGAAGACCCAATAACACTATCCTCTATCTGGAAATCAAACTTATGATCTCATGAGCACTTATTGCTACCACTCTAGACCAAGGGGGCATTCAAAATCCTAAAAATTCGCGAAAAACACTCACGTCCTTCGACTTTGTAAAATTGTAAGTTAAAGTAGTGCTAATAACCACATTACTGTACCTAAACCATTCAACAATAATAGAGAGAAATACGTCTATGTATAAACAACAATGGCATGGAGTCGTGACCCGATATAACAATATGTTTGATTGCGCCACTCGACCGCCAAAATAATGCGCTGCTCCACATACTAAGGTGGTCTTTACTCTAAATAAAGTAAGACCTTGGTGGGACTGGACGAAGTCTTATAAGTGAGGTGTCTATTTGGCCGAAAAAATGCAGTCGAAGTCACGATTCTTTGATATCAGCAATAATGCTGAAATCTGATTTAACACGGATATTTTTTAAGCAGAATTTGAATGTGTGTAAAATGTGATCAGTTACCGGGAGTTGTCATGACCTTTTAGCATAATCAACTTGTATTGTGCCCGAGTGGTATTTATATTACGCAGAGATTCTAGGATACAGACTTCAAGTGAGATGAAATAGTTTGTAATTCAGTACGCGGACCCACTAGTTGTAGGTGGATGCCGTCACAAATGTTTTAATGAATAACATCCATTTTTTATTCCCTGAATTTAATTATATATCAACGAACCTGAAGAAAAAGACCAAAGAAACGATGGAAGGACTGTGTGAAGGATGATATGGCAAGGTAGGAGGTATCTGATGACTTGATGAGATACAAATAATAGAGAAGTATGGAAAAGAAGACTGCGCTGACCCAAAATGATTTGGGATAAGGGTAACAGAACGAAACTGAAGTAAGTGGATACCGAAAAACATTAATCAGAAACAACTAATTGAGACAGCTACAAAACAAAAATAGAGGCAAGTGAGTAAATTGCCGTAACGGTCACATTTTCACAGTGTTACAATGTGGACAGAATTCACAAGGGAGGTAGCGTGAGCTGAGCCAGAAAAACGAACCAAACCTAAAGCAAATAACAGAAAAGCTTTTCATTCCAAATATTTCGTGACCTTTGTTGACCTACCTGTGACGTACGGACAGAAAGAGATAGAGGATTTTACGCAGACAGTCTTGAAATTACAAAAGAAAATGTAGACAACTCCGCTAGGGACCTAAAACGAAATTAAGTAAACCTTGAAATCTGTATAGACGAGAAAGTTTCATAATAATTGAACCTTTTTCTACTGATGACGTAAAGAAAGACACGCGCGGTTACAAATTACCAGGAGTTCATTGTGTAGGCGTCAGTCTATGAACTATGAATCAATGCACCAAGGCCGCATGAGTAACAAGGCTGCACTAGTTAATGATATAGGGTATATAGACAGATTTGTGGGAGTGGTGGTATGCATGATAGAATGAATATGAAAGGGGCAGACAAATATGGTGCTAAAGAGATCGATCAAAGAATTAAGTAGAATCATTAAAAGAAACGCATAAAAGGCTTCATTCTAAACCCTTTGACCTTTTATTGACCCAGATGACGAGTATACCAAAACACAAAAGCCCGTACGCAGCGAAGAGTGACTAAGTAAAAATTACAAATTACCAGGACTACATAAAAACGTAGGCGTTCAGAATCTATGAATCTACAATGCACCAAGGCTGCGTCAGACGATAGCGGGGGAAGGGCGGGGTGGCGGCGCGGGTTGGCGCCAAGATGTCTGCCGATAGGGCTGCCTCGCGTGACTCCGTTGGACTATTTCGGGTGAAATACGAACAGGGTTGCCAGCTAGGTATTGGTATTTAGCCAGTTGATATAAATTTTCATAGATTTGGCATTTGAGGTACCAATGACTAATATATCAATCGATCTGTTTATTAGCCTGTTTTACAGATGTTATGTAATTAGATTTTTTACTGAAAGTAAAAGATTTCATGATTTCAATTTCTAGTGTTTATTTATGTAAAAAGGGTTAGTCACACGAATTCTTGGCATCGATAGAACGTAATTTAATGTTACAAGAAATTCTGCTTGTCTCTGAATGTTCTGATGAGCTAAAAGAATTACTTATTCTAGAAGTCTAATGGTTTGTTATAGAAAAAGGTAGAAATGAATTAAACTAATGGCGATCGATATTATATACTTAGTTCAGTATTCCTTCAGAGACCTTTATAGGATTAAATGCTATGAAATATATTTAGTTTTAATTCCGCTAGACAAAAAAAATATCCAGGTCTGAAAGCAGGACACAAATCCCACAACGACCACGAGTCAACAACTCCTGAGGATGCCCCGTGGAGGGGCGAAACACGTGTCGAGTATAGGTTTGGTTGCATGGCATGCTAATTATTTCTCACTTGTTTTGTATGTGTGCATATGCATGAGGGCGGGAGGGTGGGCCCATATGTGCATGTGCATATGCATGACGGTGGGATTTGTGTCCTGCTTTCAGACCTGGATATTTTTGTCTAGCGGAATTAAAACTAAATATATTTCATAGCATTTAATGTCATGGATTTCCGCAAAGTAACGCCTGATTCCATAACTTACCTTTATAGGATTCATAATGATCAGCTAAGAAACGTCGGTCAAAGTTTAATTTATATAATTTTTCAAAAAAGTAAAGGTAATTATAGGTTCGATTATACAGATACGGATAGATTGCTGACAGGCACACTGCACAGGCCTGACAGATACTAAAGTCTGGTGTCCTATGACGGTGAGCATTAAAACAGCTCACCTATAAAAGAAAGTCCTTGTTTTGTGCCATTACCGTGTCGCACTCGAGCCGTCAAAACACTGACGTCATAAAGATGGCGGGATTGGTCCGATTGTTGACACGACGGTCACCGAGAGGTGGCGAAAAGTAACGAAGAAAGATAATGGAACAAGACAAGTCTAACCTTTTTTTTGTCTAGTCTTTTTGGCTTTTTAAGTCCTATCGAAGAAGATAAGATTTATTTAAATTTTAATTAAAGAGTGAATTAGAGTGCTTGAGGTATAGACCTACTTGACAACGGCATTATGATAGGAGTCATAGGAAACGCCACAGAGATAGGATAATCTTAGGCCAAGACAGTGATATTTATTCCCCAATACTTTCAGCTATTGATGTAGTTAAGATTTGGTGGAGTCACTGGGTGACTGGTACCTGCTTTGTGGGGTGTGGCTGTGTGACTCTATCTCCTATCCCGCTGAGCCAAAAAAACATTCAGCCAAAGCGACCTCTGTCAGCGATATGAAGAAAAAACACATTGATAAGTGTTGCAGAGAATCGATTTTACAGGATTGCCATGGAGCCTTATTCAAAGGCTTTCCATTATTCAAAGAAATAGTTTCATCATCATCATCTCCCTTGTCTCATGTTACTTGGGATCGGCGCAACACGTTTTTTTCATCTATTCTCCTTTGTCAACCGGCACGTAATTATTTCACCTTTATTAATTTACACCTTTTCCTTTTCTGACACTATTCATTCATCGCTTGGTCTTTCTCTATGGTCCATGTTCACCGAGAAGATAACAGTCTGATTATCTAAAAACAGCTGTCAATGTGACATGTTCCCACAAAAAAATGTGTTTTAAACAGCTGTTTTTAGATAATCAGACCGTCATCTTTTTGGTGAACATGGTCCTAAGAGGACTTGACTGTAACAATAGTATCGCTATAAGGTTAGGCATCAATTCATAATACCATAAGCCCCTATATTATGTGCATTTACACACACCGTACTTTTTCGTAGCTTACACCCGTATCGAAAGCTTCGTTATGGGTGTTTTTACACCCTTTATAAAGAGTTGTTCTCCCCTTCATTGCGATTTTTTTTTGTTCTAGGCCATACCTGGGAACCTTCTAGTTACGGAGATATTGGGGGTCAAGTTTTTTTTTTAATACTAGTTTTTATTGTAAGATATTTACTTTAAACACGTCCACGAGCCCCGTATCAACAACAATCCATCCACCAGCACAATGTTCTAAGTGCGTTACATTGAGTTCCACCACAAAACATAATTTTCCACCCAAAAATAAAGTTTCCCAGCAATAGATTTTTCGGCAATTACTTAGTATGATGTACAGAATGCTTGGTTGACGGCTTCGTGATGGGGTTGTTTTCACCCTGTAGCTATTCAGATATTTTTCCATTGAAATGACGTCTTTCACTCTTCAACTAACATAAAAATATTGATATTCTCTTGTCACCGCAACGAAAGGTGGAAAGTCAATGACACTAGATCCTCACGATAAGCCGAACCTCCGCAAAAGTCAGCTGATAGCATCAGGTCACAGTAAACGCATGTTTGTTAATGAGCGAGGGTAGTTTGACATTGTTTTAATGAGGATTTGGTAGTAGAATGACCCCAAACGGGGTGGGAATGGTTATCGTGTTGAATGATAATGAGGTGGCAGAAATATTTAGTGCGGTTGATTTTAGAAGGCATTTATTATGGTTTGGGCCAGCTAATGAACATGGATATCATGCATTTCATATTCTTGATTGTCGTATAGGTAGCGCCTAACCTCTTGTCCGAGTCTTGGCTTCACATGCCGTCGAAAAATATCTCTCTGGCATGCTGGTTTCCTCAAGGTGATTGATTTCACATTCAATTAATTATTGATGGGGGTACAGTCTCACGTATATGAAATTTCATCTGTTCTCACGTCACTTTAAACTGGAGCACAGTTATCAGTATAACTGTGCTCCTGTTTCTTGTTGTAAGTGATAAGTAAGATTGTAATAGGTAGGTACACAGTCGGAATACCTCACTCGAGGGAACAAACTGTTATTTAAACGTAGCCAAACATAACATCATCACGCTTGAAATCCGCGAAGGGTTAAGCAGAGGTGTATTTAATAGCAGGTACACCCCCATTTCGCCAGTTATGTTTTAAGGCCCATGTAATAGGGGACGTGCCTATTGCCATCAATCAGGCACAAATCCAGACTCAGCGGCTGCTACTGAGAAATTCCTAATGGAATAACCCAATAACACTTTGCGCTGAATTGCGCTTTGCTTGCTTTGGTCGTTGCTTGATGTGGTCGCGATGGACAAGGACCTCACCCGGCTCTCCTTGGCTAAACAAAACTGACGCAAACCTACAGGTTTGCGTACTTACTACTGATGACCGCAGGAAATTTAAGAATGGCAGGGCAAGGAGCTTCACGGGCGCTTTTACCGGGCTCTTCATGGGCCCGATGTAGATTTTCTAGCGTCCGTGTCCTGGGCCCTGGCTACGTTCCGGGGACCTCTTCGGACAAACCGAAAGTTTTGTCTGTGCAATTATGGATGATGTTATGATGACGAATAGCTACTGGAGATAGAATTATTGTGAAGGACGGTACGGTTAACATATGCCAGGCATGCCACCGTCCAGGCGAATCAATCCGTCACATTATTTCCGGCTGTTCTCGTCTAGCTAACGGAGAGTACTTGCATACACACAACCTTGTAGCCAGGATTATCCATCAGCATCTTGCTCTAAAATACAACCTTGTGGAATCGGAAGTGCCGTACATAGGTTGGGGCCCGACCCAGTTCTCGATAATAGCAGTATCACATTCTACTGGGAACAATCCATCATCACTGACAGGACTGTTATAGCCAATAGGCCTGATATAGTAGTGATGGATCGACCGGAGCGGCGCGCAATGATTGTTGACATAACGGTCCCGTATGATGAGAACCTCGTGAAAGCCGAGAAAGATAAACAAATCAAGTATCTTGACTTGGCTCGCGAGGTTGGCGACATGTGGGAAGTGGACTCAGCGATCATTGTGCCGATAGTAGTATTAGCCCATGGCTTAATTGCCAAGAGCCTCGACCAATACCTGAGGAGGCTCTCGTTAGGCAGCTGGATCAAGGGCTTGATTCAGAAAGCGGTAGGTACTCCTGGACGCGGCTCGTATCGTTAGGAGGTTCCTCTCTCTGGAGTCCTGACCGCCCGGTAGCTTGGACCCTGTTCCCGGTACCGGTGGGCTACAATTTTTTATATTTTAAAATGTTTTTATATATTTTTTTTAAATTAATATTTTAAATGTACTTAAAAAAAATAACAATAAAGGGAATAACAATAAGAATAATTTATTTAAAGTACATATTACAAAAGTGTACATTTAGGTGCAGTAGTGTTATTTCTTAAACAGTCGTATAATTATAAGTGCTAATAAGTAAAAATATAACTACAATAACTATAACAGATTCAAATGTTAGCTAGCGACCCAAGAGCTCATTACTCGGCTGTCCTCTTGGAACCACCCAACCAACGAGTAACCTTTGAGAAGAAGTAGCTTTATATATCTGCTTTCAAGTTAAGTGTAAAACACTCAGACAATCACGTCAAGGGTGTACTGCAAGGAGCTATTTATAATACCCGAAAAGTTTAATATTTAAGAAAGACCGCATTCCTGATGATAAAGGTAAGACAGATAGGGATGTATTACGTTCCTCAGTCCTTGAGAACCAGTGATCCTTCAGTAACAGTGTGCTACGTTTGCTCATCACTTACCTGTGAAAGCTTTTAGGAGCACATTCTGTCGAGTACTTCCCTCTTTGTGAACCTAAGTAGATCCAATTAAAGTCTAATTGAATTCCCTAAAAAAGTTACACAGGTAGAACGATGGATCTTGTTGTAATTGCAGATAAGACAAGGTGAGTGGAAATAAAAGCTGTCAAAGATGGAAAAACGTTTTTTTAACGGCTGGATATATTTTTGATTGATAATTGTTCACTGCCAGTATCATTAAGTAGGTATAGACTGCCGTCAGTTGCAGAATGTTTGCTTCCATAGGCGGTTTCCAAACAACACCAGTCGAGCGGTAAAGAGGATCTCACGTTGCATTGGCTTTTAGGAAGTGCGTTGATGACCAAAGATTACACACACTTATCCGCGCCGAAAGAACCAACCGCGCCGTAAGCAACAGTTTCTCATCCGTATATCGTTATCTATTCGTCGGATTCGACGCGGATAAGTGTGCGAGGTTTTATAGGATTTCTTACAAGTAATTCGAAAATTACGATTCTTTCGGCTCTTTTGCTTCCTTTGGCTCTGATAAGTGTGTGTTCACCTTAAAGGGCTTATACACTATACACGTAGAACGCTGTCTACTGGCGCCGACCTGCCGTCGGAACTTGTCGGCGACAATCAGCGCGGCGAGACTGCCAGCGCAGACTACATGCGCGGACCGGTTCCGATAAGCGCTGGCTGATCGACGCCGGTAGCCAGCGTTCTATGTGTAAACGCCCCAACACACATACACCGCCCGGCCACGTGGACGAGCGGTTTCGTCTGTGAATCACCTTGAAATTAAAAACTACACTTTAAAGAGCCTGACCATCCCGTAATCAGGATTCATTTAAACACACTCAACGATTAGTGATACTGACTTGTATGATGAACGCCTGCTGCCCGGTACACCCTGGCTGGCTATGCAGTTCATCGAACTGTTCTTTGCGATACAAGAGTTAAAAGGAGGAGAGAAAAGGAGTATGGAGCACTAACCTATGAAGCTGGCCTCGTCCTGACGGTCGTGTAGCGCGTGCATGACGAGGGCGGCGAGGAGCGCGGGCCGCGCTGCTGGCAGGCCTGGGGCCAGGCCGCGCAGGGAGACCGGCGCTGCGCTTAGGATCGCGCCGCTCAGCATTCCCTAGCGCGCCACGTGGAGCATTCCTTGGGGCTGCTACTGCACCTGAGGAGCAAGAGACAAGGATAGAAGAAGCTGAAGTATACCGCAAAAACCCGGTCTTGCATCCCTAGTCTCAGGAAGGTGATGACTACTCACTACTTGCCATCGAGCGAGTATCTTCCCGCAGGGTGTAACCTTCCGCGGTCTATTTGAAAGTCCCTGAACCGTCCGAACCCTACTGGGAACCAGTAACTCCAATGAGGAGTGAATTAACGGCAGCAGGGTGCGGATATCTCGCAATCTACATAGATTGATTACTAGTCTCTCTGTGACCCAAAATATGCAATCAAGAATTCAAGGAGCTTCTGCGCGTCGGTGACAACAAAGCCGTGGAAGTATGGAAAAAGATTTAATTACTGATGCAGCGACACGAGGTATGTTTGTTTTTCAGTCACTACTTTTCCAGCGCAACCTTTTCATTCAAATATTACGTAAACTTCTCCACAAAATAATGTAGTATGAAAAGTATTTTTAGTGTTGTATCACGAGCGAAAGGGAAGCAAAGCAACATATTTTAAACTTTATGTTTCCTCCCTTCGCGAAAATATTGGATATAAACAGAATTTAACGGGTCTTTTACTACTAAAATCTCTTAAAAAGCCATTTAATGCTTGTTTGTCGCCGTAATCATTGCTTGTAAATGTCGAAAGCTAATTATGATTGACTTTTCCATTTATCTTGGGGTGTCCAAATCGAAAAATGAGTGGGAATTTTCATGTTGCTGAATTTTGAGCGTACCACGTTACAGTACGCCTGGACACCTTGGGGTAGGTAGAGGTCTACAGGGTATTATTTTATATCAGTCTCACAAACTAGCAGGTGAGTCTTTGACTTCGGGTCTCGACTCGGAATTATTCTAAGATGGAAAAACCTAAGATACTGTTCAATCCAGATAACGAACCAAGTACTTTCTTCACACATAGCCAGAAGAGGTCCATCATCTGCTGAGCCTTTTCTCAAATATGTCGGGTATTCAGTGTGACCGGATGCAGCTGAATACCAGTATTTTACACGGAGCGACTGCCTATTTAACCTCCATAACCCATTTAGTACTGGGTAATAATGTGATACCCCGTGGAAAGACTGGTTTTCGGGCCACGGACTACCTGTAACGACTGTCAAAGATCTACAAATGACAGCCGGGACCAACGGCTTAACGTGCTTTCCGAGGCACGGAGGAAACCCGGTACCTATATTTTGTATCCTATCCACAGAGCGACCTATGTAAGCGCAGTTTAAACTTGAAGATTAGCTGCGTGGCTGTTATCAAATCCAGAATCGGTTAAGTTGTGAAAAATGTTACTCTTGTCTATATATGTCACCGTAAAATTGTCAAACACTTTAGATTGTAATCTCTCTAGCGATATTGTATGATGTCGATGGTAGTCAACTCACGTGGTGTGGAGGAAAGGAGGATAATGTACCATTCCTGAGAAATACCGATTAATATAACCTGGGTTAGGTTATATAAATCGGTATTTTGTTTACAATATCGCTAGAGAGATTACAATCTAACGTGTTTGACAATTTTACGGTGACATTATACCCTTTGAAATGTTCTCTATCATCGAGTCTACGAACCACTCTGATTAAAATAAACAATCCTTAACAAAAATAAGTCCATTTACGCTCCACAATACGTAATTAAAACCAATCAATAGTCTACCTTCGGCAGACAGTCTCATCAATCAAAGTATTGTTCCAGGCGCGGCGGACATTTTCATTGTTTTGGTAGGAGCCTCCATGGTTACCGAGGTAAAGAAAAGTTTTGTTATGAAACAGACTTGTTTTTGGTAAAATTTAGTATGTATTATTATGTTTCTTTTTAATTAAACATGATAATACCTAATTACCTACTTAATATAAATCATTCCATATAATGTAAAGAACATAATTGTGTCACAAAACCAGGCCAGTTGTACGCGGCCTACATTTCGACAGTTAAAAGTCCCGCGCATCACATGGTACTAGAAAACATATCAACAGTTAGACCTGTCTGGAGTCCTGACCCAGAAAGCCAGGACCTGAGGACTCTAAGGGTTCTTATAGACTCGAACGGTACGTTGCCAGCGACATATAAACTGTAGCCGTCGACGCTTGAAGTTGTGACGTGCCGCATAAATTTATTGCAGTTGGGGTCGACTGCAAGCGTAGCCACCTGTCGACGACTGCCGTCGACGGGTGGCGACGCTTGCAATCTGCCGTTGGCAACGTGTCGCTCGTCTGTAAGAACCCTTAGACCACATCAAACCAACTAAGAAGAATATTTTTTTTTTAATCCTTTATTTCATAGTTGCAGTGAGCAAGCGTAGGAATCATTATAAAACAAAAAAAAATTTAACACCCACATTACCCTCAACCGAGCTGAAACACAAATTCTATGGCTACTACTGAAAAATTCATCAGGGAAAAACCATAGACATTTCGTACATCGATCCTCACGCTCAGCAGTCGAACCACTAGACAAACGAGGCAGTAAATAGGAATCATTATATGATATTTTATTATGAGAAAGTTCTAGAAATAGAAACATCCAGATCCTTTAAAGGAAACATTTTGTACTCCTAAAATACTGAAACTAACGAGCACACCGCTTCCAGAATCTTCCACTTCCAACTTCGCAACGCCACACAACTCGGAACTCAATGCCTAAACTTATCCTAGCTTGACCTAGAAAGCGTCTTGTCCCACACTCATTGTCTCGAACAAAAGATCAAGAGAACCCCGCTCTAATTAGTCCGCTTCAAGCTTGTATTGTAATCTAGTCACAAAGCGAAGCAGACATCTTCATAAACAAGAGGTGTTTGATAAAATCTGGGAATTGATTTCATGATAGCAGCTTTTTGTGAGACAGATTTAGAGGTGTTAAATTCAATCAGGTTATGTAAAGTTAGTTTTGTAAATAAGGTAGACGAAAAACTAATTAATCCGTCAGTTAGATTGCCAAAAAATACTTGACTCGTATTTTTTTCTTTTGTTACGTAAATTAAAATTGACGAAGATACGACGCTTTTAAATTTCTCAATATACTTAAGTCATAAGTTATTTATTTCAGAACAAAATACATTGTGTAGTTTTGTAAAATGAAACAGCACCTTATAAACACAACAGTCGGAAAAAAACATGTCAAAGATAATAAAAATAACAAAATCAAAACGATAATAATCCGTACCCGTTCAAATTAAAATAATTAAGAATACAATATAACAAATGGCCAAATAATAAGGAAAACCGAAAATCAAATTAGTAGGTATTAATGAAAGAAAAACATCTATTTTCCTAAGAATAATGCAATAAAATAAAAAATAAATTGTGATAAAAAGATTAATAACATGTAGTCTAATTTTCTGTGAATAATTAATAATAATAATAGAATGACAAATATAATAAACACAAATTCTTAAAAGGTCCGTAATAATATGTCATCTAATTGTAGAAATAAAATACGTCACGCCGAGGTATATTCTTAGGGGTACGTATCATAATCCCGAAAGTTCATAATACCTATGATTGAAATACCGACGTCCAAAACATCGAAATTCAAAATACCGAAAGTTTTAAATACCGATAGTCGTTATATCGAAACACAAAATACCGATGTTCAAATGCCCGAAAGGACGAAATCCCTAATGGACGAAATACCGAATGGACGAAATCCCGAATGGACGAAATATCGATGGATGAAATACCGATGGATGAAATCCCGAATCGACGAAATCCCGAATGAACGAAATACCGATGGATGAAATCCTGAATGGACGAAATCCCGAATGAACGAAAATTTTTATTTAATAGCCGTATTATATGCCCCTAAAAAGCGTAGTCGACGGAGCCCCGCTTCGCGGGGCGCCTATTTCCGAGTGCAGGGTTTAAAGGGAACCTAACTAACCTAACGGGGGGGTGCCCCAAGTCCCGATTATGGGGGCAGAGATACTTCCGTATGTTCAGTTGACAATAATTCGAGAGTTTACAATATCGCTAGAGAGTAACACGTTATATTGTACTATAACGTGTATATTGTAATATAACGTGTTTGACAATTTAACGGTGACATATATAAGCACAAATTTTGTGACAGAAATGAATCGCTGCAGAACCGACTCCACGTAGTCTTTTCTGCCCTACCCCTAGAGTGTAATTTAATTTGGCCGCGAGCTGAGGAGCAGGTGGCTTTAACACTCGCCGCCGCGGCTGAGGCTGGCCGGCTTCAGCCGGCCAGCAAGCCGAAGTTGCGGTGGTGAGTGTTAAAACCCTCTGCGACGATAAGCTCGCGTGTGACCGCCGGAGTCCCGCAGCGCCGGAGCCGTGACAGAAACCATGCCTGCTGCATGCTTGCTGCATGCTTGCTGTATGCTTGCTGCATGCCTGCTGCATGCCTGCTGCGTGCTTGCTGCATGCTTGCTGCATGATTGCTGCATGCTTGCTGCATGCTTGCTGCATGCCTGCTGCATGCGTGCTGCTTGCTAGGGAACTTTTAAGTGTTTTTACGTTAGGTTTACAAAAAATCGTTTTTCTTGGAAACGGTGACAATTTCGGGATTTTAAATTTCGGGCAAATGAACTTTCGGGATTTCGATCTTCGGGATTTTAAACTATCGGGCAAATGATCTTTCGGGTATTTGAACTACGGGATTTTAAACTTAGGGTTTATAAACTTCGGGATTTTAAACTTTCGGGCAAATGTACTTTCGGGATTTTAAACTTTCGGTCAAACAACCATTCGGCGTTTCAATTTTCGGGATTTCGTCCACCGGTATTTTAAAATTTGGTCTTTTAAAATTCGGGATTATGATACGTACCCATTCTTAGACCGTACTGACGTCATGACTCCCGAGTTTGATGCGTTTTATCTTTGTCAATATTCATTGATTTACAAAAACAAAAAATACGTGTTCATTATTTTACAATACTCTAACTGACGGACTAAATAGATTTGCAATTTTTTGATACTGTCGTCATGCATATTGCAGGACTACAATCACGCCTTTACAAAGGATTAGGTGTCTCGTTGGTCACAAGGGCTCCTCTCGAGTAGGTCTTGGGTTCAATTCCTAGGTTGATCAAGTAGTAGTAGCCCAGAGTTGTTAGCAATTTACCCATATTATAGCCACTTAACTATCAAATTTTGGGCGAGTTTATTAATTTTATTAAAAGAAATTCTTTTGAACCCGGTGCAAATAATATGTCTCTCAAGCTGCCCAAGTATTTTTAATTTCCGACTCTTCCGTGTAGTAATAACGGGGAATCCTCCCTAATCCTATTAGCTGGCCACCCTACCCTAAGGGAGGGTGAATAAATCAATGTGCCTCCGATACTGGTAGATACACCTTTTTGTTTTTCCTTCCTTTGTGAATCTGTTTACAATTTGTTGTGATATGGTGGATAGAAATATACGTGGAATGCACTACACTGCACTCCAAAACGCAAATCGTTGGCGTGGCTCAAAAAGCTGCCCAACTTAAATGGGACTGGGCAGGACATGTCAGTCGCATGCCGAACGAGGATCAGGTTGCCCTGAAACAGGGACACAGGGTTGCTGCAGACCACGAAGGAGATGGCGAGACGAACTGAATGTCTTCCTTGAGGATTGGAAGGAAATAGCGCAGAATCGTGATCGTTGGAAAGAATGGAGGGATGCCTTTGGCCAGCAGTGGGACAACGCAGGCTAGATATAATATAATGGTGGAATAAACTGTCCCGGCTGTCATTTGTAGCTCTGTAACAGCCGTTACAGGTAGTCAGTGGCCCGAACGTCAAACAGTCGTACCAAGGGGTATCGCATTACCACTAACTGAATTGTGGAGGTCAGATAGGCTCCGTGTAAAATAGGTATTTAGTTGCATACGGTTAGACTGGAAGCCAACTTAGAACACTATTATATTATAATTTGGAAACGTTTTATTTTGTTATGTAAGATTGTTGTTTTGAGGCCATTTCGAAAAATAATTTTACATTTCGCTTGTTTTCACACAGCAAAAGTTTAAGTTTCTTACAAAAACGAACTTGTTTTTTATTGTATAGACAACCCGTTAAACTGATATTTTCTTATATTTTCTTGAAAACTTTGTGTTATTCTCAACCAGCGGTGAAACCTTAAAGTAGTCAGAACGGGAAAGTTTTACTTGAACATTCATGTTACATTTCGAAATAAGGTTTTAGTTTTTAAACAAATCTACAAAAACACTTTGAGTTTTCTTTTAAACTCAACTAAGTACATGAAATACCGTAACCGTTTTGAAAGGTAAATAAACTTTTATTGGGTTTTAAAAACCTATTTATCTTTATAATTTACATACTTCAAGGGTCTATAATTGCTGTAGATTGTACTAGAGTCAGGTGACCAAACCATTAATAAGCTTTGTTTCTTGAATATACATACATATATTGTCAACCATTCCAGCAATTGAGTCTTCGATCGTAATAGAATATACTCTATGGTAAGTACACCAAAATTGAAACACATCTGTTTTACAATTAACGCTAAGTAGTTCTCTGGTTGCAATGGCGTTCTTAAATGACATCCCATCTTGAAGTCCCAGATGTGGCAGTTACTTTTAGTGCGTTTCGTATTTTTCTACAATATCTAAAAGATTTGCAGCAGATAGTCTTTGAGTTCAGCATCCATAGCAAACAAACATAGGTGTGTTCGGCAAACATAGGTTTTCTGCCGCGATTGGTTACACTATAAGTAAGTAGTGTAAGTAAACATTCAGGGCTGAAAACCTATGTTTTACATGGAGCACCTGCTTATCCAATCTCCACAACCAAGTAGTCGGATAACAGAATCCTCTTAAGCAGTTACATTATAATAATAGACCGTATCCATGTAACCATTGTTTTAAGTTCCCGAACAATATTTTACGTAACTCGAACGCACCTATTTGCGAAGGTTACTAAACATACAAAAGTTCAAGCAACCCTTTGTGCCCCGAACCCTTGAATTATTAAGTAATCCCGGATTTCTGGATTATTAAGTTCTTATTTCCACATTGTGAGGGAAAGAAAAATATCAAGTGTGTAAAAGGGTTGTGAAACAGCGGCAGATGGGTAAATATTGTGTAGACCTTAAAACAAAAGTCTGCATGTACCTATCTATGTTACCATTATCGAGATCCCTCTGTGCATCGGAAAGCATGTTGTGCCGGGCTGTCATTTGTAGATCGTAGTTGGGACTGGTCAGCTCTTGGTTGCCACTATGGACACGTTTAACGTGCACATATTGCTACATTGTTCTCACTGTCTCACATAACGTCCTATCTCAACATGATTGATATAACCAAGGTTTTGTTACAATAATTTGAGTGTCCATGGAGTTTCTTGCCCGTTCTTCTCCATTATAGAGATCTACGCGAGGGTATGGCCTAGTACAGTACTTTCACAGTTTTTAAGTCTTATGACTGGGACTGTAGCAGGTAGCTACATTTAATTTTCATCTGGCCTTACTGGAAATGAATGCTTTGATTTTGATTTGATTTTTGCAGTCTTTCCATGTAAATTATGGTATACAGCTACACTAGAATAACTGGTTTAAAGAAGGTACAATAGTCAATGTTAGTAAATAAAAGGTCGTCGCTTGAAGTAAAGCGATGCTGACGAGTAATTTAATCTCCGCGCCATACCTGTCAAACATTTCCAACAAGGCTAAATAAAATCATACCAAGCCTGTATTTGAGTATTAAGAGTAAATAAAATTGATGTTAAAGCAGTCGATTTCCGACTAACACGAACATGTACATGAACATGTACGCGCACGTACAATTCGTCACGTTTTCATAATACCTACCTAAGGAAGGGAACATTTCTTCCCTTATTGTGTTTCGACATCCTGACGTAGGAAATCTTAATATGTTTTATATTGTGTCAATATTTATTAGGTTTACGGAAGCAAATTGTAAGGAATGAAATAAATGGAGAAGAAATTGTGAAGTTTGGTTGGCTGTTGGATAAGGTCAGGTCTCTGTATCATTACTTCATTATTCATATTCATTTATTTGCGTTCCACAAGTTAGAACATGGTGTTTTAAGAAAAGGCTAGAGCTAAGAGCCGTTTTAGTATTATTTGTTTTTTTTTGTGTACAAAAAATGCCATTACCATTAATATTGTTACCCCTTACAGATAAAGGTTATTTCAATTATTTTGAGATTATAGTTATCGGTCACCTTATTGATCAAATTCTATTAGGAATAACTCTCCTCTCGTGAGTTAGTAGCTAGCTCTAAAGTTAATGACTATTAAGTTAAACTTGTGATTAATGTCATCAAAGAGTTACTCAAGCCTTTTCTTATAGGGCCCTTAGGGTCGTAGCACACTTATCAACACGGAAAGGGCTCGTCTCCGCCTCGCCTTTTCCCTTGGCGTCAAGCAAACGTGGACCAGAAGTTCTGGCACGTCGCCGCGTTGACTCGGCTACAGCTAGGCGACGCCGCGCTTACGGCTCGCCGATCGCTGGTTGACGGCTGGGCGGCACTAGTTCAATCATTTTGAATCCGAACGTTAACGTAAGCTAGGGTATGGAGAGTCGTAAGCTAGGGTACGGAGAGCCGTAAGCTAGGTTACGGAGAAACGTAAGCGCGGGGACTGCAAGTCAACCACGCACCGCACCGCGGTTCGTGAGCTTGTCCCGAGGCGAGGCGATTACGTTACGATAAAGATTACTGTGCGTTGCAGTAGGGAGTTTCATACAAATAATACTGAACGGCTCGAGTTAATACGGTGATGATCCCTTTCCGATTGATACGTGTGCTACGACCCTTAGGAGTTTCTTGTTCTGTTTCGTTTCTTTGAATTCCAAACATACCAGTCTACATGATGCATGGACTTGATAGTTGGATTTACCACAAACATTGATAAAAACTTTTTACAAAAAATAAAACCGACTTCAGAGTAAACAAAAAAGTGAAAAATAACTTTAGCTTCAGAAGTCGGTGACAAAAAAACTAAACTAATCAAACAAAGGTCACCGACTTCTGCAGCTAAAGTTATGTTTCACTTTTTTGTTTACTCTGAAGTCGGTTTTATTTTTGTAAAAAGTTTTTATTTTCACTTTTTAGTGGTTCACATGTGCTTACCCCTTCACAGCGTACCGGCGTGATTTTCTGTTATGAACTTTTGTAAACAATAGACAGATATGAGATTTCAGCAATCCCAGTACATTTGCTATCATTGATTGAGGAGTTCGTTGCCTATCTCCGAAGTTTTTCATCAGATCTTCATTAAATTGAAATGGGATCGCTTCGAGAAAGTACACTTTCTAAAACTACCCAAATCGCTTCTAGTGTGCCTATAAAATGTGAAGAGTTCACTCTATTTCTCCAGGATTCCATCATCAGATCCTGATTTGATGATTATGGACAACCTGGGAAGTATACCCTTTCAAACAATTTAAAAAAAAATCGGTCCGCCAATCAAATCCAAAGCCATCTTCGAGTAATCGGGGAACATTGAATTGAGAACCTCCTTATTTTTGAAGTCGGTTAATAACGACGTTATGGTAGGTGACTCAAATACCCGGATAGCCTATATAAGATTCGGCGGAGTATCGTTAATTTGCTGTTGAGATTTCCGTCCCTTTGTCATGGATCCCATAATCAGAACCTAAACAAATTCTCATCAGTGTACCCTTGAAGTACATCCTTTCCCATAAAATAAAAAAACAATACCTACATGTCACGGTAATAGGGCTTATCCCCAATAAATGGAACTTAACACACCTAACTGTCGAAATCTGGGTGTATTATACACTTCTAAGTACCCCCTTAAAGCATACAGGCGTGATGTTACGTCATGATATTGAATAAACAATAAACAACCAAGCGTTTGCAGCAATCACTGCAGCTTTGCCGTGTATTTTTGAAGAGTTCCATTTATATCTACGAAGATCAGCATCAGATCTTCAGCAAATTAATTATTAAAAAAAATAATTAATTGGGACCACACAGGAAGCACCAGCTTTCAAACAAAAAAAGAACCATCAAAATCGGTTCACCCAGTCGAAAGTTCTGAGGTAACAAACACAAAAAAAAAAACAGACGCATTGAGAACCTCCTCTTTTTGGAAGTCGGTTGAAAAGTGACTTCATGAAAACTTTGTAATTATGTCACGAAAATTAAATATATAAGGAAATAGCTCTGGGTCAATAAGTATTTTCTATCGACTATATTACATGCTATTTCAAGGAATACATAATAAAGTATCACGCCGGTAACCCACGAAGTGTTAGGCAAGGTGCAAGGTCTGACAACTAGTCTTACTAAGGTATCGTATTACGCAGTACTAGCTGTGTTGTGGAGGTCAGATAGGCAGTAGCTTCGTGTAAAATACTGGTATTCAGCTGCATCTGGTTGGAAGCCGAACACAACACAAAAGGCTAAGCAGATAATGAAGATGCTCTATAGCTGTGGAAAGTTCTACCGAAAGGTACATCGTCTCGCCTAACACCCAACTATTTATTACAACAAACACAAATTCCCCAATATTTATGTTATCGGGAGTTACGACGACCTAATTTAGCCGGTAATCTTGCCCCCATAAAGCAAGGGTGGTCGCGGTTACCTTTACCGCATACGTCACTCAGACAAACTGTGCGGTTGAACTGCCCCAGTATTGTGTACCTGCAAGTTGATCTCATCGGTGTTTACTGTACCTACGGTTTTATCTATGAACAGTCTGTTTTATTAAGAGTTATAGAAAATACGCGTGCATAATTAATTATAAATCAAATGAAAATAAGAAGAAACTTATTCCATGTAGTCGTGATAGTGTGGATCCTAAAAATCCTAAATGGTGCCGTACTTTCTGTTTATTTATTTTAGTTTATTAATTAATAGTTTTTTATTAAATCTGTAGTATAAATGCGTAAATTTTGAGGATTTATGGATATTTGTTCCTCTTTCACGCAAAAAGGTAGTACGATCCGATAATTACCAAACTCGGGGTGGGCGAAGCCGCGGGCACATGCAAGCTTTGATATACGTTTAAAGCGAACAGATTACGAAAGTGAATTATTGTAACACGAAATGTACGAACCAGGGTGCCATAACAGTTGTCCTTGAAACGAAAGCCACCGTGCAAAAACCCTTGAAACTCCCTCTAGCGCAAATAAAATACTCTCAAATAAAATGGGATTCCATCGCTGATCGATATTGCGAGTTGCGAGTCACCTCTAGCGAGTCCTTTCACCTGAATTTTTAACGAAATTCTTCGACGAACTCCTATAAATTTGAATAAAGACAAAAATGATTATTGATGGACCCTTCTTATGTAAATTGGAGGGAAACTGGCCCCGCAAAGACACTCCTTTTTAATTTATGGTCGAGTTTCAAGCAGAAGTTTTCGTTAAATGTGAACGCAGTTATTAATTTAAGTTTTATAGTTATATTAATAGGTGCAAGTTCGTTGTTTTATAAGTTTAGTTTTGAAAGTTTTGGGTGTTCCGTCGTAATTTTTGTCTTGAAGTACTATTTAGTGTACCGATGTTGTCGTGGCTAGTTTATTCGAAATGTGGCAATCGCATTACATATTTACAGTAGATAGGTATAGCTACGACTTAAAATCTTTTCGTGTTTCTAAAAAATGTTTTTTATAAAATGTTTGGTAGTAAAAGAATGTTGTGGCGCGTATCCGAAATTGGATCTTTAACAGTTATATCGTCTAATCAATTTTATTTTTCATTCTCTTCAAATGACCAATGAATGGTTTTAACTGTAGAAGTTGGGCCAATGTAAATTATGTATATGGTATAATGTGTAATTGTATTACAATATGTACCTACAAAAAAATGACTTTGACCAACATGTTTGACCTTCTGTGGTCTTAAATGGAACGAATTTCTGTTCCAGTAGTAGGAAGACCAGCTCCCAATAGATCCAATCACTACAATGCATTATACAGCACTACATAGATTACGAGTCCATCGCCATTAACCCATACATAACCCTCTACCCCCTAACCAACCATAAAAGTAATTAAGGAACCCTCTTCCACCCCTGCCACCCTGGTAGCTAGCGACGCATTGCAAAACAGAAAAAACAAATAAAATCTGATCGGGACAGACCGCCAGACTCCATAACGCCATTTTTATAAAAGAAGAAATATGAGCGGAGGTTTTTGATTGGTTTGCAAATAAACGAGGGACCACCAAAATCGTAAGTGATGCCATTGGAATTGATGATACACTTCCGACAATCTCATGTTATCAACATCATCAGACTACAGCAGTCTTCTGCTGGACATAGGCCTCCTCAGTCGTAGGCCACTCTACACGATTCTCATAGCAACTCTCATTCAGTTGCTACCAGCCACCCTACAAAGATCGTCAATCCACCGAGCCTGATGTTCCCAGTTCCCGTCGTACGGTTGCCGATTCGCAATCTCATGTGCCTGTAATATAACAAGACTTAAAAGAGACTGGAGGATAGAACCAAAATAAAAGCACACTGTTGTATTTTCAAAGTATAGATGGCTTTAAGAGTAGGCAAGAACCGAAGAAACGATGGATGGACTGTGTGAAAGATGCTGTGGCTAGAAGGTGACGAGTAGAGAAAGAAGAATTGAAGAAGACATGCTGCGCTGACACCAATAAATACGAATATTAAGAGCAGGAAAATGATGAATTTTGAATCTTCAACGCTTGGCGTCGCGCTGAAACATGAGGAGCCATTATATATAGCCACCATTTAGCTGATTCCTAGAGGAAGTGAAAACAAAGCGGTTAAGCACTAGAGCTTCACTGCAACTGGCGGAAGAGATAAGTCTGCCTTTATTTTACCATTTTTGCCCTTCTATAGTTTGCCAGCCAGCTCGACTCATACGAAATAGGCTGAGTATATTCTCTACATTGCCCCTTTTAAGGCAGATCTGCTCATTCACATCGAATTTTTCTATCTTCTTCTTAAAACTTTGGCCACTCAATGCTGGGTCCACCAAATGTCTCCAGTTTTGGCGGTTATGTGTCATGGCTCAGGCTATCCAGTTTCTTCCGGACACTTTAATCAGATTGTCGGTCCACAATGCCAGTTGTCATCTCATATTCCTCCGTCCTGTCCGTGGTCTCGACTTCAGCAGTTATGGCCCGCCCACTACCTACCATTTTCTTTTTGCAATGCTAAAATAAATCATTCTACACCCGTGTTGAAATCCTTACTTTAATCTAATTAACTACATATTTGGACTTTTTATCGAGAAAATTCTGATTAATCAGTTATGAAAAAGCCACCAGACAGTCAATCAAAAATTACTTCAATGTCCTTTTCTTGTATTCTTATGCTTTTAGTTTCGACTTTATGGCGCTATCCATTACAGGCATTGTCATACAATTACATCGGACGGCGACTATCATTCAACTGTCATTAACGTCCATTATTGATACATTGGTGTATAATTAGAGTCGACATGTCATTCTACTGTTTCAGCATTCATTTTAAAATATTATGTAAAGGCCTATGGGATTTCTCTTAAGGCTTATCTTTCTCTAGTACCTACTAGTATCTTCTATGTCTTGAAACTCTTTTCTTTTATGTACTTCTTTCTAGATCCAGAGCTTTACTGTGCGTAATCAATTGCCTTTCGGTGTATAGGTACGACCATAAGATGTTGAAATCGTTGTGCAAAAGAGCTAAATAGTAACTATTAATATTTACAGTCGTTCATCATAGTCATTTCTGAATCGGGTAAACCATGACAATTTGAACACCAACACGCGACTTGTTCCTTCAAAATGTTCTTGATTTCATAAACATCATTTGGCCTTTTTATCAACACACACGTGTATTTCTTGCAGGTACCTATTATCCTCCTGAAGGGATCTGAAGAGAAACAACAGAGGGCTCAGGGAAGTTTGTTTATTTCTTATGTTTGTCCCGACATACGTCTTGTTGATCTTGTATGATATATTTCTTTGATCTTTTATCGAAATATTTTCTTTTATTTGGCTTGTGTATTTATTGTTTTTGAGGGCGTAGTAGGGCGACTAGCTGGACAAAACTAACTACCTGTATTAGCAAAAAGCTAAACTATTATTGAGAGCACTGAGAAAACTCGAGGTCAGGAGAGAGGCCTATGTCCAGCAGTGGAGTAACAGTACGAACGTATTAAAGCTTTTTGTGAATTTTGGCCAGGGAAACAGTAGTAGTACTCTTACATTTTAACAATTATATTTTTATTCATGGCAATTGTGCCGTTTCCGGCAATTCTGCCAAGCAAAGAGTGTGTGCTGTATGGTATTTTATGTTTTAAATATGGACTAATATTAGTGAAAATGTTAAACCTCAATGACTTACTGCTAAAGAAAGTTCATACCTACCCCTTCATCAAAGTGGACTCTAGGTAACACTGCTCCTTTACCTAAGTACCTGTTTACATTTTCAAAGAATGTTACAAAACGATGCCGAATACTGAGCTGAAATATAGATCTTCAGGAAGGTGGAGGTTGCCCAAAACAATAAGATGCCTATTCCCAGCAGTGGGTGAAGTGTGATGACAGGCTACGGATGATGGTGATGATGAAGATCCACAGTTTATTTTATCTCTGAATTTAATCTCAGTCAAAATCACAGTGATTTTTATTCTTGTTTAAGATTGACATAAGCTGAGCAAGAGGTCCTGGGTTCGATTCCCAGGTTGGGCAGTCTTATTGGGGTTTTCCATCACGAATTTCTCAGTAGCAGCCACGGGGTCTGGATTTGTGCCCGGTTGCTGGCATTAGGCTAGCCCCTATTACTGTGAAACTTAACATAACGTGCGAAATGTGGGTGTTCTATATTAGGTAAACTTTTACTCTACGGTAGAAAAAATCAATGCTACGGCAATCAATGGTTGACATTCGGGCAACATCGTAGGTATTCAAAAATTGCTTATTTTGCTTACAACATCACGTGGGTAGAAAATTGGCACAGACTGTACGTGTGACGAATAGTTCACATGTAGGAGTTTGTAAGGACAACCATAGAAATATTGTCTATGATAGAGGCAGACGCCTCATTACTCAGTCTGTCTACGCATACCAACATAATTATAACAATCATTATATAGATTAGTGGCGAAAAATATTGTCTAAGTAGAGGCAGACACCTCATTCTGTCTACTTATATAGATAGATTGGTCAATTGGTGGCTTGGTGATTAAAGAAAAATACTCAGGATTTGAGAGCAGCGGTGGCCCAGTGGTGGTGGCCCCGACTTACGTTCAGTAAGTCGTGGGTTCGAACCCAGGCAGGCGCATTACTTTGTGTAATTTATTACATCACCGCTGCTCTCAAAACGGTGAAGGAAAACATCGTGAGGAAACCGGCATGTCCTAGAACCATAAATTCGAAGACATGTGACATCTACCAATCCGCACTGGGCCCGCGTGGTGGATTATATAGCCCATTCCCTCTCATAGAGAGGAGGCCTGTCCCAGCAGTGGGAACATTAATAGGCCGATGATGATGATGATGATGACCCAGGATTTCGTTGTAAGAAGCTTGTTTAGTAGTATCATCCGCTTGGCCTTTTTCCAACTAGGAGTATGTATGTTGTGATCAACTTCCAATCTAACCAGATGTCGCTGAATGCCGACTGCCTATCTGACCACCACATCGTAGTTACTATGTAATACGGTACTCCAAGGTAAGACTGGCTGTCACAAAAAACTCTACTACGCAGTATAAAAACTACGTAGCACTTCTTCATATTGAAAGCTATTATTTTATATTAGCCCTAATACCTCTAAGAATGTTCACACAAATTGGTATTGTACCACAATGTCTTGCAGTCAATCTTCAGAAACTTATTTCGTATTCTAATACTTTTCCCGTAGCAAGTCTTATTGCTCTACATTATGTACAAAAGAGTATATAAGTGAGCTACCATTTACTATTGGAAAACAGTCGTATAAATAATAAGTCTCATTTATTAGGAAGCTTAGATACTCTTTATGGAGGCCTGACAGGTATTTTACGTAATAGGATTTCTGGAAAACAAATTGCATTGCTCACTTGGAGACGCGAATGCTCACCTTACAACGAAAAGGTCATCTTGACAGTAAATCTTATCAATATATTCGAAAAAGTATGAAAAACGACCATTCTAGACCAAAATGAACAAACTCATTCCATTTTTATTCGATTTATGAAAAATAAATGAAGTAAAAACACTTACCTTTGCCTTCCGAACACTTACACAATCTTGATTAAAGAAAAAAAATATTACGTAAGCACACGCTTGTCCGAATTGTCTCTGGATTCAAAATTCAAACGTAGGAAACACTTTAGAACTTCCGCACTTCCTTTTAAATGTATGTTTCGTCCATTGCACGCGTTCACGAATGAATTTTTCGTTTTCGAAAATATGAAGTAAATGGAATAAAAATGGAGGACACGCTTTGTCGTATTGGGGTTAGTTAGTGGGTGCTTTACGGCGCATGCGCGATATTCACCCCATCCCCTTGCTTGTATTGCGTTCCGAAATTCACGCATTTTTAGGGGAGTATGTTTTGATAAAAGATAAAACTTGGATGTCATTTCTGGGTATTGAAAGTGAGATTATGTTTTGTGCTAAAATATTTAGTACTAATTCATTTGTCAGCTTTTGTCACCAACGGGGCAAACGGGACAAAGCACATTTCAGCTTTGACCCAAAGCTGAAATGTGCTTTTCCAACATTAACAGCAGTAGAGGAACTCACTGATAGAAAGCCAGGTCTCAGTCCTACAGATCCTACCGACCTGATACCTACCTGCTTAGGTAGGTAATTCTGTAATACTGTTTTAAGCTTTCACGGTTTAAAACTTAAATTATATTGTCACTTACCGGATATCTTCTGCGATTGTTCATAATTTTGAGCTCCCGATATTTCGGCGCCATGATCGCGGGTTGGCTTGAGAATACGTGTGGATAGAAATACAATACACACGTGGATGATATCCTGTAAGTGACAGTATAAGTTTGTAAGCTGTAAGCCTGTAGGTGCTTGCGTCAGACGCTTTGTGTTGCCTGTGCGCACATCTCAAGCGCATGCATCAAACCTTGTGACACATACGATAACACACTTTCTTACTCAGCGTAGTCTGTTTATTACAAAGTTATAATCCAGCTCATAAGTTGTTCCCGCTGCTGGGACGGTTTCCTCACTGAGAGAAGTGCACTCTCAGGCATCCCGTAAACAATAGCGTCAGAGTAGTCGCTTGTGCTGACGCAAGTTCGATTTTGCTGCGAGCGTGAGACAAAGTAACTTTTTAATATTTTTTTAAATACCGAGAACTGTGCATGTCTAGAACAAGATTCGAAAGATTTCAAATTCACTAATTGTTCTGTCACTTTTACATCGATACGAAAAAAGCGACAGATAGAAACAAGTCGAGGCGGCTCATAGACAGTTTAAAAAACCGGTCAAGAGCGTGTCGGGCCACGCTCACTGTAGGGTTCCGTAGCTTCCCAGACCATTAAAAATACCAACATTTTTCGTCAGCAAAAATAACTTTGTTTTTCATAGTATTTGTATGAAAAACAAAGTTATCATTTGCGTTTTTTTGAAAAAGTGCTATATAACTCAAAAACTATTCAACTCATCAAGTTGAAAATAATTTTCCTAGAAAGTTCATATAAAGGTCTACTTCTGTGATTTTTTTCATATTTTTTAAACTTATGGTTCAAAAGTTAGAGGGGGGGGGGACACATTGTTTTTGACTTTCGGAGCGATTATTTCCTAAAATATTAATATTATCAAAAAATGATTTTAGAAAACCCCTATTCATTTTTAAATACCTATCTAACAATATATCACACGTCAGGGTCAAAATTAAAAAAAAAATCGCTCCCCACTTTACGTCTGGGGGAGGTACCCTAATAAAAATGTTTTTTTAAATTTTTATTTTTGCACTTTGTCGGCATGATTGATATACATATTGGTACCAAATTTCAGCTTTCTGGTGCTAACGGTCACTGAGATTATCCGCGGACAGACAGACAGACAGACAGACAGACATGGCGAAACTATAAGGGTTCCGTTTTTTGCCATTTGGCTACGGAACCCTAAAAATGAAAAGCCCCTGATGAGGATGGATGGGATAACTTCAGAGCTGAAAGCGGCCTGCAAGTCCTACAAGAGAGCTTCAGGAGCTTCTTAACTCGGTCCTGTTGTCTGGGAGAGCCGCAGAAGCGTTAAGAAGGGATGTGGTCATTGTTTTCTTTAAGAAGGGGAACAAGACCAGAATTACAGACCCATTACGCTCCTTAGCCACGTGTATGAGTGTATTCAAGAGTAGTTTGTGGACTATGAGAAGGTTTTTGACTCTGTCGAGACCTGGTCACTTCTACACCTATTGCTGTCAATGGTGTAGAAGTGACCAAATCGAGAACCGGTGATATTGTAATGGGTTTTAAATGAAAAATTGTTGTATTTCAAATTTCGAATTATACATATTTTTATAATTAAATCAAGATGAAAAATGTTGAAAAAAATACGAAGTTTATCATGTATCTACTTATTTATTTATAGTTTTAACAATATTTAATATTGAGACAGAATACCGCGAGTGTAGTTTCAAAACGCATTTAAAAAATAGCGGGAAAATATTGAATTTTTATTGTTATAATGTCTGTTACTCTATGTAGCAATGATTAGGTCAATGCACGGCAGCTACAAAGTACATTATAATTTGGATAATAAAGTAATAATAATAAATAAATGTGAGTGACGAAGTCTGCTACGAGTATTTAACACCCGAAGAATTGAAGCATAATCTAAAAAGTGCAGAATTAAATTTCCTGCCTGAAAAGTCCACTAGTGGATAATCAATATCTATACGTTATATTATGTGTGTTAGTTTGTGTGTGTTGCCAGTGATTACATACGGGACCGAAACTCTTAAATTTACCCAAAGGGCAATGGAGAGGGCTATGCTCGGAGTTTCCTTGACTGATCGAATCAGAAATGAAGACATCCGCAAGAGAACCAATGTCACCGACGTAGCCCGAAGAATTGCCAAACTTAAGAGTGCAGTGGGCAGGGCACATTGCTCGCAGAACGGATGGCCGATGGGGCCGAAAAGTTCTGAGTGGCGACCGGAAGACGATGCGTTGGAAGACCTCCCACTAGGTGGACCGATGAGATGGTGAAGGTTTCCACTTCTTATCACAGAAATTCGTTGGATGGACTGATAAAGATGACATGGCTAGGAAAGGGGGTGACTGCTAAGATGGCGACATATAAAGAAGTCTGAATGAAGAAAATTCAAACAAATTTTCGAAAGAAACATTGTTGATTTGTGATATAACTATTTGTGCAACAAGAGAGCAAAGTGGATTTTTGTTGCGAGTGTTAATTTTGAATCCCGAGCAAGCGAAGGGTTCTATAGTTGAATCACGAGCGTAGCGAGTGATTCTATGTTGAACGTAAACAAAACGCTAAATAATAACAGCCGCTCGGGTCGATCTTTAAGTTAAGCCGCGCTTGCTTAGGTTGGTCTGTGGATGGGTGAGAACACGTTGAGCTGTTGGTCCCGGCTGTCATTTGTAGATCTTTGACAGTCGTTACAGGTATTCAGTGGCAAAAAAGTTTGGCAGCCATTCTTACCAAAGCGTATCGTATTACCCAGTACTAACTGGGTTGTGGAGGTCAGATAGCCTAAGATAGGCAGTTGCTCCGAGTAAGTTTCTTGCCCGTTCTTCTCCATAGAGATCTACGTTAGGGAATGGGCAACTACAGTACTATCACAGTTTTTATGTCTCGTGACGGGGACTGTAGCTACATTTAATTTTCATCTTTGTTTCGACAATTCAAAAGTGCCTGTAATTGGCCTACTTAAAATAAATACTTTGATTTTGATTTTAAAATACTGGTATTCAACTGCGTCCGGTTAGACTGGAAGCCGATCCCAACATAGTTGGGAAAAGGCTAGGCAAATGATACTTATGCATACAAAATTAGACAGGCTACATGACGCATGCATTTACTCAAATTAAATGGAATATTGAAGGCTCACTAGTGTTATACATATATCACAGCTGTGGGTACTACACGCCTGGCAGACGTATTGCTTAGATATTGCAATTGTTATTAGCTGATTCAGAAGCTGTTTCTCTCTCGACATTAACATCCTAAAGTATAGATAGGATGTCGATAAATGAGTCCTGGGTTCGATTGCCAGGCCCAAAGAAGTGTTTTTCTGTATAGTAGCCTGTAGTTTTGATTAATGCCCTGGCCTTGATTAAATTGAAATCGGACCCCAACATGGTTAGGAAAAAGCTACACAACCGCTGTACAATAAAAGGCTGGAGATTTTACCATCACCAAACTTATAATCACTGATGGTTAAGTATTGTAATTTTAAATCCCTTTATCTTTTTTTGGAAATAAGCCAAGTAATATGTTCGTCCCCATAAAGGACCTGTGCGGTTTTTTTATTACCAAGCTTAGTCTGTGTGAACAGGACTTTCATCTTTTCCCTCTATGTGTGGTTAGGAATCGTAATCCGGACAGATGAAATACATTTGCATGTGAAAACTATATATGTAGGTACATTCAGTCAAAAAAGTATCCGGAATGGATGATTTGTTTATGGTTCCAAAATAAAAATTTTGTTTTTTTTTTGTTGTTGTTAGATTGGCACAACTGTTTTCCATTTTGGCGCGGAGTTTGAGTTGCATCTGTTATTTATATTAAATACAGTGCTGTTTTTTATTTATATCATATCTTGTGTGTATAGCGAATTTCATTATGGACAAAAACATTGTACAAAGAGTTTGAAGATTTGCCTCGCTCTGGTAGGCCATCAACGTCTACAACTGAAGTTAACATCGCAAAAGTGAAGGAAATAGTGACTGAAAATCTTCATTCAACTTTGAGAGGGATAGCCGTCGAACTTTCTGTATCTCACGAGTCGATCCGTACCATTTTAACTAATCATTTGGGTATGAAACATGTTACCGCTCGGCTTGTCCGAAAAGGCCTAAATTTTCTCCAAAAACTCAATCGCATGAGAGGAGGACATGCTAGAACGAGTCAATTCCGACCCAACATTCATGAAACGCATTGTTACTGGTGACGAGACGTGGGTTTACGAGTTTTGACATCCAAACTAGTCAACAAGCTTCGGAGTGGCGCCTTCCAACTGAACCGAAACTGAAAAAGCCACGCCAAAGTCGATCAAAAGTCAAAGTCATATTGACTGTTTTCTTTGACTATCGCGGTGTTGTGCACTCGGAACTCTTGCCGGAAGGTGAAACGGTAAATAAAGAATATTATTTGATCGTTATGCGGCATTTAAGAAAAAGGCCAGATTTGTGGAAAGAAAATTCTTGGATTTTGCACCACGATAATGCGCCTTCGAACGAATTTTTGAATTTTATCTCAACAAATACGATCGAGCAACCACCATATTCACAAGAAATGGCTCCACCCGACTTCTTTCATTTTCCTAAACTCAATTTACCACTTCGTGGCACCCGTTTTCAATCGGTAGAAGATATAAAGGAGAATTCGCAGCGAGAACTGAACTCAATTACGGAAACAGCTCGTTTAACAAATGTTTTGAGGGTTGGTTTATTCGTTGACGTAAGTGTATCGTTTCTGAAGGAGCATACTTTGAAGGTGATAAAATAAATTTGGATGAAAAACAAACATTTTGTGTATTATTGATCTTTTCCCGTTACTTATTTGACAGAGCAGTACCTATAGTACGTATGTACAGTGTAGACTCGACCTCGTAGACTTCTAAAGGTTAATTATCAGCCGTACTTTCATACAAGCCAACAAGCTTGGTTTGCCGTTATAATCTTCTGCCCCTCATCATCATCATCATTTCAGCCGAAAGACGTCCACTGCTGGACATAGGCCTGCCCCAAGTGTCGCCACATTGACCGGTCCTGTGCGATTTGCATCTAACGGATTCCCGCAACCTTCACAGTGTCCGTTTCGATGAGGCGGCGCCATGACGTTTTTTATTAAAAAAAAATATGCCATGATTTTGTAAAAATTTGTAAAAGTAGACTCCCAAAACCATAAATTTGTCAAAGCTATTGTTAAAAAGTTATAAGGGTTTGAACGTGGCCGCGCCATTGAAACGCTCCGAACCGCGCGGCCACGGAGATCTTTAAAACTAAGCATTGCAGAGACCTGAAATTTTGCTAAGTAACAGATTGAATTTGTACTATAATATAGAAAAAAAAACCTGGGCTTATATTTTAGGAGCTGTAAGACTAATACGCCATGGCCGCGCCATCGAAACGGTGAAAACACATTTTCGCCGATATCTCGCTGAAAAAGCAACGCAGACGTCTGAAGTATTTTGTAAAACCTGGATTTAAATTTGTCAAAACTAGTAAAAATGAAATATAAAATCCTAGGGTCATATTTCAGGAGCTGTAACGTCATGACCGCGCCATTGAAACGGTGAAAAAATACGTAATCGCCGATATCTCGCTGAAAAAGCAACGCAGACGTCTGAAGTATTTTGTAAAACCTGGATTTGAATTTGTCAAAACTAGTAAAAATGAAATAAAAAATCCTAGTTTCATATTTCAGGAGCTGTAACGTCATGACCGCGCCATTGAAACGGTGAAAAAATACGTAATCGCCGATATCTCGCTGAAAAAGCAACGCAGACGTCTGAAGTATTTTGTAAAACCTGGATTTGAATTTGTCAAAACTAGTAAAAATGAAATAAAAAATCCTAGGTTCATATTTCAGGAGAGGATAAAGCAACGCAGACGGCGTTGCTTTTTCAGTGAGATATCGGCGAAAATGTGTTTTCACCGTTATAATGGCGCGGCCATGGCGTATTAGTGTTATAGCTCCTTAAATGTAAACTGAGGATTTTTTGTTTATTTTTTATTAGTTTTGACAAATTCAAATCTGGGTTTTACAAAAAACTTCAGATGTCTGCGTTGCTTTTTCAGCGAGATATCGGCGAAAATCTGTTTTCACCGTTTCGATGGCGCAGCCATGGCGTATTAGTCTTACAGCTCCTAAAATATAAGCCCAGGATTTTTTTCTATCTTTTTTACATATTTTTTACAAATTCAATCTGTTACTTAGCAAAATTTCAGGTCTCTGCAATGCTTAGTTTTAAAGATCTCCGTGGCCGCGCGGTTCGGAGCGTTTCAATGGCGCGGCCACGTTCAAACCCTTATAACTTTTTAACCATAGCTTTGACAAATTTATGCAGTCTACTTTTACAAATATTTACAAAATTATGGCATAATTTAAAAAAAAAAAAAGACATGGCCGCGCCATCGAAACGGACACACCTTCACAAGGTCGTCAGTCCACCTAGTGGGAGGTCTTCCTATGCATTGTCTTCCGGTTCGCGGTCGCCACTCCAAAAGTTTTCGGCCCCATCATAACGATTCGTTGGCAATATTATGTCGATGACCTTGGTTGGTTCTCTTGCAGATGTCTCTATTTCTGATTCGATCACGCAAGGAAACTCCTAGCATAGCCCTCTCCGGTGCCCTTTGGGTGACTTTAAGCCTTCTGATGAGGCCCATTGTTCGCGACCACGTCTCGGTCCTTTATGTCACTGGCAACACACTGCTCTTCACGATGTTAGGGTTTCTGAAAAGTCTGTCTGTTTACCTTATGGGTTACCATGCCACTGGTAAATCTTTGGGAAAGAGCTTTTCTGAAGGCTTTCATGATGCTTGTTTGAACCATCATCCTAATTTGAAAGGTTTTCTTTAAAATTATAAGAATGTTTCTTGTTAGATTTTTCAACTCGTATGTTAGCAATCGTCGGCCCAACAAATACTTACATGGGAAACTTGGGAATAGGTATTATATCGATGGGGCAGAACCTGGTATCCACCTTTTTAATCAAAATCAAAGGTCATTGAATCACAAATTAGGCTAAGAATTTTCACTTTTTAAACGTCAACATTACATGAAGACTGTCCACCACCTTTCTTTACCACTTCAGTGTTTTAACTGTAAAGAAGAAGTGGAACAAAGAAATACTGTAGGATAGGAATATCAGGATCATTTTTCGACAGGCAAGTCCCTATTTTCTCTCAATCGTGTTCAGAAAATGCATGTCCTTTCTTTGGTTGTGTTCGTCGTTTCGTTGAGCTCCTTGAGTTATAAGTCGAGCTACACGATAACTGGCAAATGCTTGCACTGACTGGACAGGTCCACTCAAATCTGTGTGGTTCTTTCTTCGAAAGACCATCTCAGACACTAATCTGCATAGTCCTCATGTGAGTTGAACAAGATTTGTCGGGACTTTTAAAGAGAACCTCTGAGTTTTTTTCGGCTGCTTGTTCGTAGAGTATTAAGGTACGAAACACAGGCCCCATCTAGTTTATAAAAAATATGTGCAAGTGTTTGTAAAAACCTATTTGCAAAATAAACATCATGTACCATGCCTCACACGAATATTTGTAGACTCGGATGACCTAGATGTCAAGCGGTTATATTTGCAGCCGCCATCTGTGCTCAGGGCCGCGGGATCGATCCTCGTATTTGACAATTTAATATTCTACGGCGAGTTTCTTGGAACGTAAGTTGTAATAAAATAATTTCATAGAATAAAACTTTAAAAGATACTACGAATTTTAGAAGTGAAGTTAATACACACATTACCTATATACAACTATCTGATACCAAAATGCCTAAAGGCTTTAAAATTCTTGGTGTACTTACCTCTTCTTCTTGTGTTGCCAACTGTTTCTGTAAACTAGCTTGATTCATTGGTTTCACAACATTGGGTCCATGCTCATATAACTATGTAAGTACAGCATAAAAAGTCAGCCTTTTTGTTACCTGCGTGTCCTATTGTTTGTCCATGACAGGAACTGATGGACGCTACTAAGGCGCCAAACCATAGTGCCTCTAGTCTGGGCCGACATAATTTATATTGCCATCGACACAAGTTTATTTTATACTAGCTGACGCCGCGTCGCCCGCGTACAAATTATATACTAAAACCTCCCTCGAGAACCACTCTATCCATTTGTGTAACTGCATGAAAATCGATGCAGTAGATTTTGAGTTTATCGCGAACAGACAGACAGATGCGGCGGAGGACTTTGTTTTATAATATGTAGTGATACTTACTTGGAGTCCTATACATATTTTCTTTGGTTCAAAGGTTATCAGACATTTCAGTAAGACTTCATTGAGCATCTTGAGCCTAGATCTGCTGAAGTCTATTAATTTACTCGCACTACTAGACTTTAGCAGGGCCTTTAATTCTGTTGATTTTGACATCCTTCTTGGAATCCTTAAAACTATTAATTTCTGCTCTTCCACTATTGCTTGGTTCGATTCCTATCATAAAGGCCGCTCGCAGCGTGTTCGTCTACATGAGTCTTTTTCTGATTGGTGCCCTCTTAGCGCGGGTGTGCCTCAGGGTGGCGTTCTCTCTCCTCTTATTTTTCTATCTTCATTAACTCTGTCACCATCTCTTCCTTCTTCCATCTGTATGCCGACGACTTGCAGCTTACCGTCATTTCTTGAGGGAAGATGCGGAAGCCGCCGTATCTGTCATGAACTTGGATCTGGATTTCATTAGTGAGTGGTCGCGGTCCTTCGGACTGCAGATCAACCCTAAGAAATCTCAGGCCTTGGTCATTGCCTCATTGGCGGCAGGTTTATGCGGAACAGGCTTGATGTTGCGTTGCTGTCTCCACTCAGGCTGAATGGAGTTCAGATAGAATACGCGAACAAGGCCAAAAACCTGGGGGTGATAATGGAGTCCTACATATCGTGGACTTCTCGGGTTGCCGAAGTAAGTCGCAAAGTGCATTACACATTTCACTCGTTGAAATGCCTCCAGAGCTTCTTGCCTTTGAAAACCAAAATCTCCCTTGCGCAAACTCTAATACAGCCCATCATAGACTACGCCGATGCCTGTTATTTGGATGCCACCGAGGAGCTTTTAAATAAACTTGAGCGTTTGCAAAATATCCGCATTCGTTTTGTTTTTAACCTTAGGAAGTATTTATTTATTTATTTATTTATTTATTTTTCTCCACCTTACGACTATCTTTACAGGCTTACCTAATGCGATAGTGTAGACAATAACAATATTAATTTCTATAACTAATCACAAACATAGCATTTTTTGTGAACTCACTCAGAGAACAATTAAATAAATCAACGTCAATGAGGTTGAGAGTGCGGAGCGCACGCGTCAGCGGCGCCTCCCCTAACAGATTGGTCCGCGCGCGCGGCACCGCCAGCAAGCGTGGCTGCCGACGTCGCCCCACGTACCTGTCCGGAACACACAAACCTATGTTCCCTAAAATGTCCGCATTATGTACCTTCCCTCTAAGTACCTTGAATATGTACGAGGTGAGTGTGAGATCTCTCCTGACCCTCAGTTCGTTATACCCAACCATACCCAAAACAAATAAAGTTGGGTACATAAGCGGATAGAAAGGGTATACACCATACAATTTCAAATATAAATATCTCACAAACTTGTTTTGTACTTTCTCCAGCATGACCCTATATTTAGTTTCATGTGGAGCCCAAATAATTGCGTTACACTCTAACTGACTTCTAACCAAAGCATTATATAAAGCTATAACCGCTTTTATGTTCGTAAATTTACTTACCGTACGGAGCATAAAACCTAAATTACGATAAGCTTTTTTGCAGCAGCTTATGATGTGATCACGAAACGTCAGCCCCGTGTTGAATTTCACCCCTAAGTCCCTAACTTCTGTAGCCCTAGTCATTTGCACCCCGTTCAAATTATAATTATATTTAATAGGAGCACGCGCGCGAGAGAAAGTGATTGTTACACACTTTGAGGTGTTGAACTCCAAGAGGTTGTTCTTGCTCCAGGTCGCCACTCGGTCTATGTCTCCCTGAAGCCTCTCGCAGTCATCCACTCCACTTATCTCTAGCGATAGTTTGAGGTCATCGGCGAACAGCAAACACTTGGCGTCTTTAACAACTTCTGGCAGGTCATTAATCACGAGAATGAATTGCAAAGGCCCAAGGTTACTGCCCTGACTCACCCCCGACCTGGTAAAATATGGCTCTGACTTGTGCCCCGCATATTCCACATATTGTTGCCTACCGCTTAAGTAACTTGCAAAAAACCTGAGCAGATGTGGAGTGAAACCAAACACTGCTAACTTTTTGAGCAAAATATCATTATTTACAAGATCAAATGCTTTCTTAAAATCGAAGTAAGCAGCATCAGCTTGCCCTCCACTGTCCACCGATGGCACAAGACTAACCATATGGCTCAGGAGATTGCTAGTAGTGCTTTTTGCCGGTCGAAACCCATGCTGTGCATCTGACAACTGACCGCGGACCTGTTGAAATAAACTCTTATGAACAGCCGCTTCAAAAACCTTAGCCGGGGTCGACAGCACTGCGACAGGCCTGTAACCATCCACCGTCATCCCTGCGCCTCCTTTTGGCACCGGAACAACGCGGGTAATCTTCCACCTCTCAGGAAAAACAGCTCCATTCAGGCATTTATTATAAATATATTGCAACGGTTGGGCTAGCACCATTCGACAATCCCTAAAGATGTAAGGCGGTATGCCGTCCGGCCCTGAAGACCTTTTCGGTTTAAGTTGTTGAAGCGCGCAACATACGTCCGACAGTTGCAAGAAATCAAGATGCACCCGCGCCGCTCCGTTTTCCCCGCCCGCTTCCGCCATAGCTGCACTCACATCTAACTCGGCTTGCTCCGTACTATACACCGAATAAAAGTACTCAGCAAACTCCTGAACGCATTGTTCGTCAGTCAACGGCTCGCCATTCTTTAAAATCTTTTGCGGACTTCTACTACCTCTCCTAGATTTAGCATAATTCCAGAACGACTTTGGGTCTTCCAGCATTTGATGTTGAACACGATGCTCGTACTGTTTGCGAGCACAGAGTATTAAATTTTTAACTTTGGTTCTACACTGAGCAAACGCTTCGTAATCAGACCTCCCCCCACTTGTTTTGTACCGTTTATGTAGGACCGCCTTCAATTTTATGTCGCGAATTATTTCAGCAGTGTACCACTCAGGGTAAATATACCTTGAGTTTACACGACTTCGCTTTTTCTTTGGAACGCAATCATTTAAAATGGAATTAATAATATTATAAAAATAGTTTAGACTCGTTTCTAAATCTAACTCATACATTGGAGCCCAATCTACGGATGCAATTGATGAGTACAGCGCTAAAAAATCAGCTTTATTAAAATTCCAGCCAACAGGCTCATGGGTACCCGACGTTGGTGCTGATGAGCCCGCGCGCTGGCACTGCCGCACGCGCAGATTCACCGACACCTCGAGCGGCGGGTGAAACGCGTCCACCGGCACGAGAGGCGCCTCCGCCGCGCGCACTATCACACTCCCTTCCTCCGTGAATGTACTCAACACTAGATCCAGTTGTCGACCATTGCAATTAGCTACTTTGTTACTCTGAGTGAATCCACAATAAGTTTCGAAACATTGAAAATAATTTAGTACGTTAACATGACAAGAATTCAAATTGAAGTCACCTATTACAATACTGTCATTATAAGATTTACACATTTGTTCAATAATTCTAAATAAGACCATATATTCGTTTTCATTACTATTAGGTGGTATATAAACAACACATAACAAAAACAATAATCTATTTCGCTGGTACACTGACGCACAAACCAGTTCAAATACCTGATGATCGATGTTGACGTCACCGGGCAGGGACACTCGCCGCAGCTCGAAACTCGGTGTGGCCACGAGACACGCGCCTCCGTGTTTGCGCCCATCTGCGCGGTCACATCGTATAATGGAGTAACCTGGCGGAATTAATTCTGCGTCATGTATAGACTCATTGCAGCCAGTTTCTGTTATAGCAAATAAGTTTGCGCTAGAAGACAAAACTCCTCCATAAAAACCCTCCAATTTAGTGCGGAGTCCCCTGACATTTTGGTAAAATATGTCCACCAATTTACTCCGGGGGTTTTTGTTTATTGGTTGGTCTCCGAAACCACACCCATTCGCAGAACTCAATGTTTACTGCCCAACTTTCTGGTTTACACAACACTTCATACTTGCTTTCCGGCACTCCTACAATGAAGGAAGCATAGTCTCTTTCTGTCTTGTGTTTTATTTTCTCTATTTTAATTGGCAATGCCTCTCCGCATAGCGTCTTCACGTGCTTTTCTACATTTTCCACCGTTGTGTCTTTTTGCAGACGCCATACATGCAAATATTTCTTTCGCTCAGTTCCCTGAATTCCAGTTAAACCTACGCTTCCTCCTTTCCTCACTTCGCTATTTGGATATCTGTTTTTTTTTCTATTAACCAATGTCCATTTTTCTTCTTTTCCTGGGTTTTCATTTTCTTTTTCAATAACATCAACTGGTCTATTTAAACTCCTCTCTTTATTTGTTTCTTGATCTTTCCCGGTTATTACTATGTTTGCCGATTTCGTGGCCACACATTCCTTAATTGGTACAAAATTACCAACTACCTCCGGTTGCATTTCCTTGACTTTGTTTGCAAATGACACTGTCACCGGCCTTTCAGGTTCTTCTTCAGTCTCCCTTTTCTCCATGATATTTCTGGCAGTAAGACTAGTCTCTAATTGTTCATTTTTCTCCAAAAGTACTTTAATTCTAGTCTCTAGAATATCGACTTTATTTGCTTTTTCTTGAACTACCTTCAGTATGCTTTTTAAATCTTTTAATTCTGTTTCTGTATTAACCAATTTATTCTTCAGTAGTGTAAATTCTTTCTTTTGCTCATCCAGACGAGTTTTAATCTCTAAGCGAAACTCACGTAGTTCATCAAGCACTTGGTTCCCGCTATCAATCACAGTGACTTCCTTTGGATTGATGTGATGATTAGTATGACCAAGTTTCCAACTTTCGCAAGATACTCAAGTGGCTCCCAATCCGCGACTTCGCAGGAACTCTCGGATATTGTGTGTGCTTTTTAACATCCTCCATAACCCTAAAACACCATCCTATCTGCGGGAACGCTTTTCCTACTCCCGTCGCTCTGATACACCTTGCCGGTCGCATCTTAGGAACCTCCTTAAATCCCCTCCCCACTCTACCGATTTCTACTCCTATTAACTGTTCACGCTGTGCGGTTGTGGAATTCTCTTCCGCCTGATATTAGAGACTGCCAAACTATTGCAGTCTTCAAAAGAAGAGTAAAAAAGCACACTACCTATCTGTCCTATTCGCCATAGTTGCATAGGTAAATTTTTTTGTTATATATTATATTGTAGTTTATAGTGTTATATATTTTTGTCTTGTATGTATGTAAGTATATTCTTAGGTTTATCGTATATTACATTTATATTTGCTTTAAGTTTGTATGTATTCTATTTTCTCATCTTTTACACTATGTCTACATCTCTTTTTATCTACTCTCCATTCGCAGAGAAAAAGCTGGAAGAGATTTCTTTAGAAATAAGCATCACCTTTGTACCTATTTTCTATTGCTTTTTTCTTTTCTGTATGTAGTGTGTACATAAATTGTTAAATAAATAAATACAAAGGGGTCATAGTCGGGAATGTAATAATAAAACAACATCAAAACTATAGAATAAAATTTGTATTCCGTCATCAATACATGAATAGTGACCGGTTCAATACATTAATAGTGTTTGTTTAATAAAATAGAAACTATTTACTATATTAATTTTATCGTAATAACGCTCAAAAATACATTGGCTTAACATCGGATAAACTATTAAATTAATACATCTCATTAACATTCGATATTTGCCGATTAGAATGTTCTAAACTAGTTAAAACTATTTATTTATAATATTATAAACTATGTGTAACGCGATTTCTTACAGCAAACTCCTCATCGTCCTGAAATATTGAAAAAAGAAAACTTTAGAAATATTACTCAAAAATTAAGTCTTATGTAAAAGGTGACATTATTATTGCCATTTACCAGGCACAAATCCATTCTCCGGGATGAGAAACTTCTTATAATAAAACCTATTACCTCTTTCCCCAACCTGGGAATCTAACCCAAGAACTCATGCTGAGCAATAACGCTTACAAACAACGAGGATTTGGAATCAAAACAATCAATATACCAGTTTAAGAACCATTGACAATCATTTGACTTCTCTAGTCGGAGAGAGGTATGAAGTTACTTTCTAAATAAAAATATTACGGATTTTGGCAAATTCATATTTTCACCAATAATATTATGTTGCAAGAAACATTTTCTCCTTTCTAGCTACACCATCTTTAACAATGCCATCTTTATCGATAAGGGGCCGACGAAGCATGCATATTTCATACAAACGTAATACCAAAATAATTTGTAAATCAAACAAATTCTTAAGGGGCCGGCGGAGCATGCGTCTTTCATACAAACGTAATACCAAAATAATTCGTAAACCAAACATATTCCTAAGGACATGTGAATTTATTTCGATTGGATTACTTAATATCTAGGTTCCCAAATATATATTATGAATGTACACCGATTTAAACAAGAGTTATGAGAAAAATAAAATTTCTATAGAAATTTTAAATTCCTCATATCTCGTCCAAATATCATTGTCTTTTCAAAATATATATTTGGGAACCTAGATTTTATGTAATCTAATCGAAATAAATACACACTTTCTTAAGAATATGTTTGGTTTACGAATTATTTTGGTATTACGTTTGTATGAACGACGCACGCTCCGCCGGCCCCTTAAGGTAGTGTGTATTTATTTCGATTGTAGTACAGAATCTCTAGGTTCCCAAATATATTTTGAAAGGAAAATGATTTAAAGACGAGAAATGAGGAATTTAAAATTTATATGGAAAACTATTTTTTGTCATAACTCATGTTTAAATCAGTGTCCATTCAAAAAATATATTTTGGAACGTAGATATTCTGTAATCCAATCAAAATAAATGCACACTACCTTAACAATAAGTTTGATTTACAAATTATTTTGGTATTACGTTTACGGATCCGCCGGCCCATTAACCATTGTTTCTAACATCTTTCCGTACTCACTCGCATTCAGACTCAAAACTTTTGTCTTCACTCATACATGAAATAATTATTTCTACATTACTACAGCTATATTGACATAAGAAATGTTACCTTGTACCTAGCACCAGTATTATTTGGTCATGCCCTGTTTCGCTCGTCTCTCCCACTCCGCTCTCATCTGCAGAATCCCTTTAAACTGTGGAGACGCATCGGCTTCTCCTGAAGGCTCCTTCTCTTTCCCACCTTCATCCTTCTCCAAATCTCCGTCCTTGTCTATCACAGCACTTTCTTTCCTATCTTTATCGACTGACAATCTGAATTTATCATCATTCTTCTGCCACGGCCTTTTTGTCAAAGTGTCGGCTTTATAAGCCATTGCTTCGCTCTTTGCTATGTTTTTAATGTCCTCTCTGTCATTTGATGGGTCAGGGAACGTCCTATTTCTAAGTCTCTTTTCTGGAGTGGAGTCGGATACTTCTTTCTTGTATTTGTTTACTTCGCTTCTGTAAACGGGAGCGCTGTCTCTTTTAGGGTTGGAAGATGCGTTGTTGATGATCACACTGTTGATGCTTACGCTTCTCTGATAATGTGGAGCTCCAAACTGACTCACTCGGGCAGCAATGTCAACCAATCTTTTCTCTTCTTCTTTGATAACATCTTCATTTTCCTTGTCACTATCCCTAGATTTTATAGAAGCGTTAAATTCGTTTTTTAATATCTTGCTTTTTGTAGGTGGTACTTCAACTTCTTCTTTTTCTTTATTATTATTGATGGCGGCTATTTCTTGAGCAATGCTGTCGGCTTCAGAGTCTTTCAGTTTAAGAGATCTTCGTGCGAATACTTTCATTAATTCAGGTTCATCATCGTTTTTCCTGTCGCCTCGCAGTTCTTTAGAGAGAATGCCAGGTTTTTTACGATAAACGACAGTTTCGTCATGTCTGTCTGGTGTTTTGATGTCATTGCTGTCCGTGCTCTGAATGGAACTCTTGCTTCCGAAGCTCGAATGGGATTTCTGATCAATGGATATGTTGTCGTAGATTCTCTCCGTGCTACCGTCCGTGCTCATGGAATTTGTTCGTGGTTTCTCTGGTCTATCCTGTAGTTCAACGCTCATTGCTTTTCTTTTGAAGAACGCTTTGGGCGTAGAAGGACTCTGTGGTATAATAGGGATAACAGATTTCCTACCGCTAAGTGGGGAGTTCTTGTCATCATTCTGAGTATTCTCAATAACATTTTCAACAAATTTGTTGCTCTTGATAGATTCCCTTCGCACAGGTATACTCTGTGTCTTAATTTCAGTGACTTGGAAACATTCTACATCTTGTTCTTTCTCTGTTTGCGGACTATCAAGTTTCTTTGGCGTAACGTTAGCTGTCAAAACAATGTTTGTAGTCGGTTTAGCGTCAACTTTGTTCAACTGAATGTTAAGAAACTCCGGGACTCCAGGCTTAGATCCAGATTTCTGTAACTTCTCATCACTTTTATTTATTTTAGGTGTTTCCACCGTTTTGACTGGCGTATGTTCTTTATTAATATGAGTTACTGATATAAAACTTTCAGTTTCTGGTTTCAATTCTTTCTGCGCATTATGTTTGGCACTTAAAGCGCTCTCGACGGATATAGTTTTCCGTCTATCTTCTATCGGCTTCTCTGGGCTACTTTTAATGCTATCTAAAGAACTAGACTTGAGTATTGGGGCAATAATGGGCTTAGGCGAACTTATAATATCATCAATTTTAGCCTCTATTTGAGAGATATCGCTGTCGCGTTTATTATCCATCGTGATATGGATGCTATTGGTGAAGAGTTTCCTGTCTTCATTAGCATCAGTTTTGAGGCTATCCAAGTAACTGCTATCGGTACTTGGCAAGCTATCGTAGTTAGCTTCGGCACTGCCATGCATTATGCCGTAGTTTCTGGCTGAAAGTCTTTTGGAGAAGTCGTTTCGTTCGCTCAGGTTCCTCCTGTAGTTGACTTCCCAGCTTTCTAGCAACGGTTCAGAGATGCCGACGATGGCCGGCAGACTCGGCATCTGGTTCTCTTGGGAGCTGATGGACGTCGTCTCTGACGCGTATCGGAAGCTGTGCGACTTGCCGATGCTGCTGCGAGTCTCCACGTACTCGTCTCCCAGAGACCTCATCGCAGAGGTGACATAAGACTCCTCAGTTTTGGAAGCATGGTGTGCTGATTCACGTTTGCATTCGATCAATTTCTCAGTAAAATCGGAAACGTGCTCAGACGACCGGTGTTTGATGTTTTCCGAACTCTGATGCCTAATCGTCTTAGGGGGCGACGTCGACGCCAACATGCTTGGGTTGAAGTACGGGATGTTCTTCGGCATGCTACCACTTGTGAAGATGTTATAATCGTTGTGAACATTTTTGATGCGCATCGCTCTGATTGGCGGCTCGTCATCTGAGATCGCTGGAGACTCTTCCTGTGCTCTGTTTAACAGCTCATTGCTAATAAATGCTTTCGAGGAAAATGGGTCAACCAGCCGTTGGACTGACGCTGGTCTCTTGGTTTTGTCAAGGTGAAGGTTAAAGGATTCCCTTTTATCTTCAATTGCCTCTTTAGAAGAAGTCCGCTTTGTCCTTTCAATCTTTTCACAGAATTCTTCGCGTCTACTGTACCGATTTTTCATTTCCTGGTTCAACATTTTGTCGGTTTCTTCAGCAATTTTGAGATCAGTAATATTGTATTCTACGCCGGGGACTTTGGCAGCGCTATACACATCTTTGTACGCGCTGTCTTGGACGTAAGCGCCCTTGTTGTCCAACCTCTTGTGCATTTGGTTGGCGAATGCTTTCTGTCCGGCGGATTTGTGGGTTCTCTCAGCGGGTACCGGCTTGTACCCTTGTCCTTCATGAAAATTTCTCTCTGTATCAACAGGTTTATACTGCGGAGCAGACTTCTCAGTTTTAGACTTTTTAATCTCTTGCTGACCATCTCCGTCCGTCTGGTCTTTTTTAGACTTCTTCCCACTCTTTCTGAGAAGAAGTCTACTGAAGAACGATTCCTCTTTCTTCGAAGACTTTATCGCTTCGTTCTCTGACTTCTTGTCTGACTTAGATTTCTTCTCGAGGCAAGATTCATCGGCTTTCTTGTCCATACGGTACTTTGTCATCCTGTCTTCTGAATGGTAAGTTTGGATGGTCTCCTCATGGGTTCTCGATGAGCTCTCTCTCAGGGCCTGCCCTTGGGAGCTAGATTGGCTTCTCTTTATCGAGGACCGTGGGGTATTGGACTCTGCTATGCTAAGCTTCGCAGGAGACTGGCCCTGGCCCACGAGATGACTAAGTGCTAACCCAGGAGGTAATGACGAGGATTTGAGCTTAGTATCGTTTGGAGTCTCCAGAACTCTCGTGAGTTCTCTGTTCACATGCTGATGCTGTTCTTTAACGATCATATGATGCTTCGTAGTGGTCGATGAAGAGAATGATTCTGAAATGCAAAAGATTACAAGGTAAGACATGTGATCCAAGGAAGAGTAACTTTAGGTGGTTCAAATAAGGTGTTTAATGGCATGCTTACCAGTAACGACTTCTGAATGTTTGTGGCTAACTTCAGGAGTGGTGCTTCGTATCATTTCTTCGTTCAGTTCGGGCGTTATCGGCAAGGCTGATGCGGCAATCTGGAATTTTAAAGTCATCACTATTTAATATTTGCTCAATAATTAAAAACTGGGAAACACAGACGGTGAGTAAATTGATGACTTCCTGATAGAAAACCAAAGAACCCACTGAGCTGAAAGCTTGCTTTTGTTAGAAAAGCACAGATGCAAAGTGTTAGAAGAATGAATGCAGCACATAGAAAATAAGTATTATGGCAGATCTGGGTACGAATATGTATACAGTAAAGAAGATTTGAGATGTCCCGCCTTCAGCTCACTTCATATACCCTGAGATGACGCCATACTATAAGTCTAAGAGCTGATTTCACGAACCGCGATGATATCTTTGTCAGAGAAATAATTTAAAGTTTTTACAGTTCATTAATACAAAAAAAACCATCAGCGTAACAATTTTTTTGCTCTCCGGTTTTCTCAAAGTCGTTAAACTGTTGAATGTAAGTAAGGTGGCGCCACCTACCTTCAAAAATAAACACAAGAAGCATAGAACAGCGCAGTAAGCAAAGCGACAGGACAGACGACACCTACTTTAAAGTTCAATACTAACTGGGTTGTTTTTCTTGCGGCGAGGCGCGCCGTGCGTGCGGCGCGGTCGCACCGCCATCTTGTGCTTGGCGGCCGAGTGCGACAGTGGCGCCACGCCCGACGGCGGCTCCGATGTGTCTGGAACGTTACAAGGTCAACAGTTAGTTTCGGGGTAAGTAGTCTTGACAAGAAAGAGCTAAAGACCAAAATAATGAGTCTCATTTAGGCAAGTACCTCATTTAATTAGATTAATTATTTAAATTAAATGACCACAAACTAATAAAGGCAAGTCTGTTCCAGAAGGTTATATCCGTTGGACTGTGGCAGACTTTGGTGGATAGTCCGCACCGCGCGGCATCGAGGGAACAGTTCGTTCGCGATTTTCGATGAGAGTGGTGTCATCCAAAATCTTCTTTTGCTATTACAGCTATTAGACAGAATATATACCAAAATTGCAATACCAATTGCTATGTTATCGTCAAATTTCACTTCACCGGAAGTCACAAGATAACCGAGAATATTTGCTTTTGTGGTTAAAACGCCGGCAGTGCCGCTGGGCTGTGTGGATCCAGCATAATGCTACAAGGCATTCTATTCAGAGCTTTGCCATTACGAATCAGAAAAAAACCAACTACTAAACTTTATTAAATAAATAAAGCAACAATACTCACTATAGAAGTCAAACTGGTCACTCCTGGAGTGGTCATGCGAGTGATGGTGACCACTGCTGCTGTCCTCATCCATCTCGGAGGAGCCGACGCTGAGGAGCGACCCGTCGCTGCAGGAGGACTGCGATATGCCTGCATGGTGCCGCTGGAAACAATATGAGGAGGATGTTAGTATGAGAAGTTTGAGAGGAGGCTGATGGATCACTCGTGGTGGTTTGCGTGAACAGTCGAGCGGTACGGCAACAGTGCGGCGTCGATATGCGCTGCGGTACCGGCGCCGCACGGTTACCGCACCGCGCGCTTTGTATGAAAACAAACGAACGTCCGTACGCAGTACGACAGCCGTGCGCTTCGGCGCCGCAGCAGCGCGACACGAAACGTTTAAATTGAATGCGCCCTAAGCTGGCTGATATTAAGTTTCTGTTTACATCTACCTTTAGCCGTAACATAAATAACGCTACTTCGAAAGATACGATGCCATTACACCGATACGATGTTCAGAATAGGAAGAACATGAAATGTTAGGCCATAATCCTGCCTTGACAGTCCATCAAGCCTTGGATGCTGTAATTTTTACGCTTCAACCAGAAAACCAGCTACACAAAGTACTTGTAAGGAACTCTTCGAGATTTGGTATAAGCCGCAAACTGCTTGCTTTGGCAGATGCTGGCACTGTTAGTCACCCACCCAAGTATTATGAACCGTCAAGTGTTATATCCAATAAAGACGTAGGTACTGATAATCTTTGTATAACATCTCTTGAGACAAATTCTGTTTGTATTTATTTAATTTTCACACTATGTTTACTTTTTATTAGTTATAATCATAATTTAACATATTTTTTATTTTTGTATGTTTTGTCCTGTCGGGCAAATAAATGCTTTTTCTTTCTTTCTTTAAGAATCGGTTAAACCTACTGGTTGTTAAAAAACAGTATTTGATAGGCCGTTGTAAACTGTCACGTTTTTCTACGATTATATCAATATCAGGAAACGTCTGATAAGTATGTAAATGTGATAAGTTATCAGATATAATACTTTCATTTGAAGTTTATGCATCTGGCTTTAGCAATGATATTGATTTAACCCAAGGTTACACTTTTTTTATTAAAGCAGTTCCTGCCTTTGTCGCATGTTGTTTGGGGTCGGCGACACACGTTTTTGTCATCCATTCCTTCCTCCTTTGCCTCTGTCAACCGTGACGATATCATTTACTCCTTTTTCTTTCATATCATTCTCATCGTTTCCCTGGTCTTCCTCTTCGTTTCCATCCATCAATATTGATATTTATCACTCTTTTGTCACATGCGATATAATATTGATAATGTTGTCATTTTTTTTTTTTTTCAAGTACTTTTTTTCTTTGCTAGAAATTGTGGTTTGGGCTTTTCTTACTTTGACCTTTAAAAAGGGATCCCTCTCTCGTTTGTAAAATAATTCAGAAGTATTAAACAACAAAAATAAATCTTGTAATTTCGTGTAAAGAAAATTCATGTTGTAGAACACGAAACGTGCTTAGATTACTTATTGCAGGTAGGAGGTAAGTGATGATCACGCCTACAATGATAGGTTTAGATGACTAAACTGTAGTGATCTGTTGATGATAAGCGCAGATGATTCGAAAATATCAATCTGTAATGACGCATGTCTGAAACAGTCAAAAGCGATTCTATCTATTTTATTTTTATGTATCAATATTTTTTTTTCATTTGTTGAAAAAATACAATCTATGACACTATTGTCAATAACATACTTATTAGCTCTCTTTAGCTCTGGTGAAGGTTTTTTTTAATCGGATGATTAGTTTCGGAGATTAAGGTCCGTGTTCACCGAGAAGATAACAGCCTGATTATCGAAAAACAGCTGTCAATGTGACATGTTCCCATACAAAAATGTGTTTTAAACAGCTGTTTTAGATAATCAGACTGTTATCTTCTCGGTGAACATGGACCTAAGTCTTACGTCCAAACTCACAACAACGACTTCTTTCGCGTGAAAGAAAAAAAAGAAAATATAACCGGATTTCTAAACTCCTAAATAACACAGATATCCCTGTAAAATCCCGCCAAAATTGGTCCAGCCGTTTCGGATATTAGACAGACTCTTCAATTTTATTCATTTGTATATCGAAACATGGACACTTATTTAATTCACTCGAAACCGACTGCATTTGTTTTACAGTTATACTTATAAAGTTATAAGTTTACTGCAAACTATTTCTATTTTCTTCAATTACTCTACCATCGCAACTATTAATCTTTTAATAAACCAAATAAAAGCCATGTAATTTATGTAATTAACGTTTTATGTAACAGAACCATAATAGCTAACATTACATACCGTGCCGGTAGACCTGACGGCTTGAATAGCTAAACATGCAAATGCAGCTAGCATCCGGCTTGTGATTTATTTCAATAAGATTATCTGTACTGATAGCTCGTTTTCTAATGCTGGAAAAATGGTCGTTATTCGGAACAATACTGTAATTCTACTATATAGCGTTAGTGGACCAATCAAGCCAGGCATAAGCAAATTAAGGTGATCTCATTGTACGGGAAGCTCATACAAAGTGAGGTCAGGTTTTACTGGATATTTAATACTTAATGTGCCGCCTTAAGTACCTATTTCAGATTTTGGATACTTAGCTGTCCGAAGATGGCCGGAACGCTAAGCTAAATGACTGTCCCACAGCATTTAAAGAATTCACAAATGTAAAATGGATCATCATCATTATTTTAGTCGAAAGACGTCCACTACTGGACATAGGTATCCGCCAAGTGTTCCGTGCGTCTCGCATCCAGCGGATCGCCGCAACCTTCATCAGGTCATCAGTCCACGTGGGAGGTACGCTACGTCTTCCGGTTCGTGGTCGTCATTCCAGAATAAAATAAATACATTAATTGCTTAATTCTAAAATCTACCTATAAAATAAATAAATAAATATCGCTGGACGTAACACACAGCGCCATCTAGTGCCACTCTAAGCAACGAGGCTTGTGTCGTGGACACTAGATAGCTGAGCGTACTTATTTACTATGCGTTGCAAGAACACTGTTGCCGAGTTAGCATTTCTTTCTACTAGTTGGTTTGTTTACTTTACTTTCTACATTGTTTACAATTTACTGTAACTGAGATTAAATTTAAGATATAATTAACCTTTATATTGGCACTAATACTCCTCCTCCTCGGCGGTCTCTTCACCGATACGTCCTCAGCCTTGGTGATGTACAACATCATCTTGCACTATCGATATCACAAAACTTATCGATACCGAACTTATCGACACACTCACATCACTTTATCTGTCAGAATTTGTTTGTTACAATTCTTATTCATAATTTACACTTAATTACATATGAATAACTGTTTTTATGATGAAAATTACACACTGAAATTGATGCAATTTGTTTGGTTATAGGCATTAAGTAGTTGTATGTTTTGGATTTGTGGGATTTGGGCTCATGTTTTATTTTTATACCTAATGTTACG